>JAMAFV010000008.1:448372-1048372 GCA_023625935.1 Eurotiales sp. R13A2 | reverse complement strand
GCAACCTGGCTGCGAATAGTAGCAAGGAAAGCACGCGTAAGGGAGGCGTTAATTTTCTTCAACGCTTTCTTCAATCTCAGGAAAAGAACCCCGAATTTCTCACCGACAATCGCATTACTGGCATGTGCGCATCATTGATCATTGCTGGCTCCGATAGCACAGCCATCAGTTTGTCCGGCGCATTCTATTATCTTTTACAAAACCCTCGCGTCTATCAAAAGCTGATGCTGGAGATTGACACGGCTGACGCAGCAGGCAAACTTGCCTCGTCCAAGAACTCTACTGGTGCAAGCGATGTGGTCACGTTTACCGCGGCTAATCAACTTCCCTATCTAGATGCTGTCATCAGTGAATCTTTCCGAATGCACCCCGCTGTAGGGTTGCTACTAGAAAGAATCACACCCCCTGAGGGCGCAACGATATGTGGAGAGTACGTGCCAGGCGGAACGGTCGTTGGTTGTAACGCATGGGTCTTGCACCAGAACAAGGAAGTTTTCGGCCCAGATGCAAATATATACCGTCCTGAGCGTTGGCTGGAATGTGAAGGTGCAGATCCTGTCCAGATTTCTAGGATGCGGCGGTGCATGTTCCAATTTGGCGCCGGATCGAGAACTTGCATTGGGAAAAACATCAGTCTCATGGAAACTTACAAGATGATACCAACGTTCCTGAGAAAATTCGAGGCAAGTATAATGCCGTTGACACATTTGATGCACCTGGTAAAATAAAAGACTGACTTTTACTACAAACAGATTGAACTAGCCGAGCCGGCGGAATCAATGTATTTAAAGAATGCTTTCTTCGTGCATCGAAAAAACTTCAATGTGCATATTAGACTGAGGAGCACAAACGGTGCAGGGTCTCAAAAAGGCCAAATACCTAGAAGCGTCTAGCGCGATTACATGCTCAGATATGATTGACGGGACTTGCAGTTGCTTCCACTCGTATGTCTCATGTCGCCGTAATTAAGACCAACACAAAGATTTATAAGGTTATCCGATCGATAAGTTTGGCTTCTTTTTGTGGATGGACGGCAAGGCCGGGTATAACGGGTAACTTGAGCAACGTGCCAGTGTTCAAAAGGACAAGACATCGTGAAGTTCCGGCCGGACCGTGTTTGACGAGGAATGCCTTGTTTTTCTCCCACGGAGTACAAAGGAACATGAGGGACTAGGACAATGAGTATAAACTCGATACAGTTACAAAATACAATAAAAAGCTTAGTCACGGTGCCATCTTGCTCTTGACAACATCTTCTCTCAAAATGTCTATGCTAGGAAAATACTCACCAGAGACCAAATTACACTATTTGCGCATTCCTTCGCGCTCAAAGAATGGTCCAATCAGGCAATATGATCTTAATATTTCCGGAATGCCATGCTTCTTCGGCATTTCGGCAGATTTGAGAGGTATAGAGCCTAAGTAAATTTTCTTTGCCATTTACATTTTCGACGAATGTTTGAAGACTGAGTTCTTGCTCAGGCCATTGCCCAGAGGAATGTATTTTCTGTGATCGACAATTGACAGCAGATTCTGCATTTCGCCAACTCTCCTGTGGCCATATTTTCCATCTTTATTGCATCGATACATGGCTATGTATGTATGAGGCAAAGTGTCCGTTTTGCGCGCGGACGTTTTATCACCTGAGGCGTCCATACACAATCACAATACTAAATACGCTCAGATGACCTCTACTAGTTAGTTCAGAGAGCATATGGTGATTACATAGCATCATTGAAGTATTGATCGGATTCTCATGTTGCGAAGGGTGTTGGTATGGTGGTCTGGGACGGGACGCCTCACTGCTCGTCATTTATGCAACAAATTTCTTTTTGAGCAATGTATTCTCTTGTTAGCCCTGGGGATTAATGATATCGTGAGCAGAAATGTACTAATGCTTGAGAGGAAGATTCTCATTTCTTAACTAGAATGCTTGATGTTATGGAAGCTGTCAACGTTACCCACATCATAGTATAACGAATGTCCATTTGTCAAGAAGTTTCACAAATAGAGAGATGCCTTCTTTACAATTTAAGCACTTGGCACAGATTGACCCGAAAAAGAATGGCCTTCATCAATGAACGTAATAAAATATCACCATCGAAAGAAACCCTATAGTCCCAATTTTCCGAAATCCAACCTAGGTAGCCTCGCATGCCGACCAGTATGCACTTGAGTAGACGCAGGTCAGTCCTGCAGCGCAAACGGTAGATCCGGTATAACCTATTCCTCCGCACTAAATGTCACGATGATATTAGAAAAGGATTCCAGAATATTGCTTTTAAAGCGCGCAGACATCACTCGCAACCACATTATGATATACATGAATGCTGAAAAAATCATGACAAGGCGACACAAAAGAAAAGGATTCATACCTGGTCCCATTCTGGAACTGGAGTTCCAGTTCCACTGGCTGAAGCGCTGGTTGTCGGGAATGCCGGTGTAGGCACCACGGCGGTCAGAGTAGGAGTAAGAGTAAAACCATCGGAGCAGACTTCGCCGGTCAATAAGATGGTGTCAACCTCCTGAGCATAAGTGCAGTCATTGTTGACATTGCTGTCAGAGAAAGCAGCAGACCACATCATAACGCCACCAAATGTGGAGTTACCCCTGGTTTCGCTGACGATAGTCGCGAGTTGATCAGGAGTGGCATAATAGACCTCTCCTGAGTCCCCGCCGTTGGCGCCGAGAGGGCCTGCAGGAACACCGATGAAAAGCTCGGCGGAGGAAGATTCAGTGGTTGAAAGGAATGAAGCCCACTGCTCGTAGTTGAATGGGGCCGTACCGGTGATGCCGAGAGCGCATGATTCATATGTGTTATTATCAAAGTCGTTGTTGTTGTTGTAGAATTGTACCCAGAGGTAGTCAAACACAGATTCTTCAATAATAACGCCCATGTTAGGCTCCGGGATTGGGCATTGAGGAGCACCAGAGATATAATATTTGTTCTCAGTATCAGTAGCAAAGTTGGTGCGGAGAGTGGAGATCAAATATTGATAGTACTCGCTGCCGTCGTCATTCTCAATATCGAAATCAAAACCGTTGATAATCACGTCACCGAATGGACGAGTCACAGATGTGGTTGTAGGGTTGCCGTATGCCTCCCAGAGATATTGGCCAATGGCTTCAGCTTCAGACTGAGAGGTCAATGCATAACCACCGCTTGCGCCGCCTAGGGAAACGAATACTTTGATTCCATTTTCCTGACAGGTAGTAATAGCGGAAGCAACTTCAGTGCAGTCCTCAGGATTGCCTGAGCTGATTGTACAAGTAACACCAAACCCTCCACCAGGAGTGGTGTTACCGTTACCGTATTCGTACAAGAAAGAGAGGATGATAATGTCAATACCTACGCTTGCCGTGCAGTAGGCACTAAGGTCGTTATTTTCTTCTTCGCCGCCACCATTTTGGCCCCAGTATAGGACACTTTGGCCAGATAAGCTTGCGCGTTTGGGGAGGTTGGCAGGAGCGGCCAAGGCTGTTGAAGCCAGAAGGCCGAGGCTCACAATCGCGGTAGAGAAATGCATGAGTATAGAGTATAAAGAAGATTTCCAGCTTCAAATATAACAATATGTACAGGTGAATGTATACTGCTTCGTAAGGAGGGTGGAGCGTGAGTGTGCTGAGTATGTTCAAGGAAAGACTATCAGGGTAAACGTTGCTAGTTAGGGAGAGAACTGCGGAAGTCCGTCAAGGACTACCTGGAAGATTCAGAAGGAATGGAGTGGTGTGTTGTGGAAGACTTTGCTTGGAAACAAGAAGGAAGGAAGAAAAGCTAGAAGCCCGGGGCGTATTGTGGGATTATATGTATGAATTTACGAGTCTTCTCGATGTACTATGAAGTAGTATTTACTCTGAATAGTATAGTTAACGTCGCCTCTCGGAAAAGATTAAGATACGAATGTAATGGGCACGTTAATGGCTGGGGTCGGACAACAAAAATGCAACCAGGCGCCTGACCACGGGCTACCTAGACTCCCTGAGGTTGTAGCCTCCAATTATACCGGATGGATGGATTTCAGAATGGGTAGGTATGTGCGTGAGGAATCAAGGGATGGTGACAGTGAGCGTGAGTACTTTAACTACATGCCGAGCAAGAAGTATGTTACATAGACACAATTGAATTGTGGTTAGCGTGAAAGAGGGTCAGGAACCAAAACCGCTCACCACCCAATGGCTTACTGATCTTATATGTATGTAGTTACTTTACTAGGTACTTGTTATCGCGACTGGCAGCCAAGAAAGCAGTGTGTATAAACTATAAACACCGGAACGCGCGTGTCGACATCGTCTTGTTGAACGACAGCAGTCTTACTGGTGGCTACAGATGAACCTGCGATGAAACGTCTCTCAAGCTGCAAGGCGATATATCGGGTAATAAATCGAACGAGCCAACTGTATTAATTCAAGGGGTAAACATATTTGTGCACCAACTCTCTACTTAGGGGCCAAATTAACTAGCACACTAAAGGCATAGTAGAGCGCACCTTAATCTACCCGAAGACCAACCCCGTCTTCACAAGATATAATGTAAGACTGAAAACTTAGGCTGCATACTTACCTCCTTATAGGCCCACGAATCCGGTTGCTCCACTAAGTATGCTTTTATCGGATTCATGAGGGTGTCCATGTGGCCTCAAGGGTACGCTAGTCTACAGAAGAACATTGTCAATAGGCCAATATGGCCTCATATCTCTTAGCGAGCTAGATAGGTGGCATGCTATTGATACAAGTGCATACACGTTTCTGAGCTTCTTTCAAATCCTACCTTCACACTTTCCTAGTCGATGTTACGGGACATTAACCCGGAGCGTATGATCAACCATCCAACGTGTTGCAACACGCCTTATGACCCCCACATTGATTAGACTGCGGGAGTATACATGTACCTTGCAGGAAACGAACAAACCACTCTTTTATTTGTATATCCCGTGAAATATGGCTGATCATCTGATGTTCTAATGTGAATAATTAACTACAAAGCACTCGAGTCGTCTGACCTTATCGGAAAGGTCACGTCCTCACGGAAGAGATACCAAGAACGATTATCATAGGGTAGGATCGCGTCAGTATTGAGAATCACTGCAGCCAATCAAGTGCCGCCCATTACTTTGTTAATCTGGGCTCGGCGTTTCATCCAATTACAAGTTTTGGACCTGCCTCCTGAAAATGGAGAAGAAGGACAGTACTCGGTCAGAATCTCGAGTGCGATGTCTGTGAGGTTTGTTGTATAGGTAGATGTTGGGTCAAGAGACTTGTTCGAGTTAAGAGATAAGAGGATGATTGTTAGATGTCTTGAAGCAGCATAAAATTAGTTACCTTACGGAGATATCCAAGCTTCATTTCCATGACATTATCTTCAAAACTTGTGACGACTAAAACAAAATCAAAGCCCACGGATCTTCATGCGAATGTCACCGTCCCCTTTAGGTAGTCATCCCAAGGCTGGTGCTCTGCAGTCCTACCCTATCACAATACTGTATGTAGTTTTTTGTGAAGTCCCGAGGTATATTCTTTCCAAATATCATATTTAAGGTAGCACTAGCACAGTTTATGGGGGATCCCATAGAAACTTTTTACTTGCGAAGATATATAGCCGCATAGCAGCAAGATTGACTAGACTCTTAGCATTTATACTCTACTAGTAGCATCTTTTAAATGCTTCCTTATGCGACTCATTGTGGCATTTGCACAAAGGCTGCTTTGGGGTGAAATCAGACTTCTGCCGATGCTGGGTTCGCTATAAGAAAAAACTGGTTTCGTAGCCGTTGTTGAAGATTACTCCTTAAAAGTAGGCAATGGTGATTGCGATAAACGTGCATATTCCGTTCAGGATGCTGTGGAATTTCTGACCACCTACCAAGTCGGCTCCAGAGTCTTCTTTGACTTCTCCCACCCTTTGCCAAAAGAAAAGCAGTGAGCTGCCTGTTCATTGAAGAGCTTCATTGGATTTGGGCACAATCAAATATCTATTTCCCATAAATAAACTAATTACTTGCTAGACTACTAAGACAAGTAGTATACTCCTGATTGACATTGTAATTGACTATTTAGTATCATAACAATCGTACCTACCTTGATAAAATTGAGTGGATTGATCTTGACCGTGATAAGTCCTATTACCACAAATTAGAGCATGAGCAGAAGTAATATTCAGGTAAACTATATCTGAAATATAGACTAAAATAACTAGTACAGATCTAGCTAAAGAAGATCTAGACTTGAGATGCAAGATAACTATAGATACTAGATTATACTTAATGAGATTGCAAAACTAAGTTAACTATCACTTCAGCTTACTAAATATATCTGTTGGTTTGACAGGTCTCTATACTTAGTCCTACACAGGGAAAAAGCAGAGAGATTGCGCAGCATCAAAGGCAATCCAACACAGATACCGCACTTCCGCAACGAATGACTAAAAAGATATATTGCCTTTGAAAAAGAAGCAACTACTTTTTGAGGGCAGAAAAGAAAGAGTTGGTCAAAATGTCATTCAAAACATCCTACACTGAGAGCCAGCAACTGGCTTTGTACAAAAAGAAGTAACATTAGGGTTAGGGCCATAAGCCCATACCAGTTAGTCAGCAACACTAGACCCCGCGTCCTCCTCGACGATCTCAGATGATCGACACCGCATCTTGAACATGACAGCCCCATGAATGATAACACAGCCCGGAGGAGAGCCACGCGCTCTTCGCTAGCTTGTCTGCCCTGTCGCTCACGGCACGTCAAATGCGATGGACTCAAGCCAAGCTGCAGTCGCTGCGTGGAGGCCGCCAAGCAGTGCGACTATAGTCGGTCGCGCCGCGGTGGACTGGATCGAGCAGCGCTAGCTGAACGGCGGAAAAGAATTGCCTCTCAGAACGGAGGAGGCACAAATGACGAGCTTTTGAATAGCTCTACCTTGGTTGATAGTAGTCCGAACCTGCTTGATGTTGCGCATCTGAGTGATGAGACATTCAGCACGTCACTTCAAAGCCACACCCACAATATCGAGGACGATGTCCTGGTTGATTCATATTATACCAATTTTCATAGGTTTCACCCCTTTCTCCTTCCAAAAAGGCACATGGTGAGACTATATCGTGATCCAAATAGAAGGGCATCACTGGCACCGCTCATTGCTAGTATGCGCCTTGTGGGGCATATTTATATCTTTCAGGAATGGGATGCCACTCTTCAGAGTCATATCGAAGCCTGCCTAGAAGAAGCATGCCCAACAGATCCAGTTGTGGTCCAGAGCCGACTACTATATTCGATTCCTTTATTTTGGCATGACTACAAAACAGAAGCCGCATCACAAATCACCGCGGCAACACGACTCGCAGTTGATCTGGGGATGTGTCGGCAACGATTCGCGGCAGAACAGGGAGCCGACGATCCCATTTTGGAAGAATGCTGGAGACGCACTTGGTGGATGCTGTACGTAATAGAAGCATTCTACGCAGGAACCCTGGGGACTTTGAACTTCAAGGCTGTGGATGTCGAGGCGACAGTCGATTTGCCTTGCGAAGAAGCAGAGTATGAATCGGGTCAGATACCCACGCCCAAGACGCTGCAAGAGTTTGACTGTCGCGAGTTCGCCACTGAAACAACCCAGTTCTCGTCCTTTGCATTTCTTATTGGTGCTGTCCGGTGCGCGGTCTTGGCTATCTCGACCACGCCACAGCTTCCAGCCAAGGAAGATTCGTTGCACTTGATGCAGGCCGCTGACTCGGCTCTTGATGGATGGCTACTTTTGTTGCCGAAGAATCGAAAGCATGTCATGGGTAAAAGTGGAGAAATAGATGAGCTTATGTTCCAAGCCCACATGCTCATCCACGTGTGAGCAGGCCCATGCCCTGGCTAGAATTGTGTCCGCAATCCTGACTGTTTTTAGGGCAACCGTCGGCTTGCATCGCCCCTTGTCGGACCTCAAATTCAACTCTGTGGAAAGCATCTCAAGCTGTGCCAGACAGCCCCCTGTCGATAGCCCCACTCCAGAGCTAGTCAACATACACACCGTGCGCGTTCTTCGCTCCGTGGAAGCTCAAGTTCGGCTGTTGACACTGCCAATGCGGAAGTTTTCGCACACCCCGTTCACCACGTGTATGGTTAGCGAGGGGACCCTAGCACTACTGTCAGCGTGTAATTTCATACTGCGTGGAAAAGAGTTGACGATTGCAAGAGAGCAGATTCGGATGATTATCGGATGTCTCAAGGTATTGGGTGAGGTGTGGCCCAGAACAGCGAGGAATGTCCGTGAGATACAGACTATTGCTCAGCACGTGTTGGGACTGGCTCACAACGGACCTAGCGCTGGCAGCACACCAGGTATCAGTGGAGCGCCACTCTCAAGCAGTGAAGGATACGAAAATGGTGGCTTTGATATTCTCCCATCACTTGAGTCTATCGAGGACCTGTGTGGGTTTTACAGCCTTCCAGTACTCAATATGACAGATGATATTATAAATGAGCCTGTTGAAAAATTACGGGGATGATGTGCAGAAGTGGGAAATTGCTGATATATTATTTCTCTATGCTTGTTCCAGCTAGTTCGTCCATAACACCGATCTCTTTTTAGGTCTTCACTTTCAGCCTACAAAAGTAACCACAACCTTGTGACCCCGACCCCTCTGTCGAGCACAGCGCCACGCTTCTTCCGCTTCTTCAAATGGAAATACCTTGACATCCAGCGGTCTAATGGTTCCAGCATCAATCATTCCAGCCGCCCTGCCCATTCTCTCCGCATTGGGCGAGACAACGAAATACTTGTATATGACATTGGGCAATCTCGCCAACTCGACAGGCTGACACTCCTCGAAAGCCCATGGCGGTGGTGGATCTCCAACCGTGACAATCGTGCCGTCATACTTGATAGTTTCCCACGTCCTGGCCAAGATGTCGCCACCGACCGTGTCAAACACGAATTCCACATTTTTAACCATGCGTTCCCAGTCGGGTGTGTTATAATCAATTACCTCATGAGCCCCAAGTTCCTTCAACATACTTTGATGCTGCCCCGAAGCAAGCGCAATCACATACGCACCAGTCGTAACTGCTACCTGCACAGCCAATCGACCCACCGCCCCCGACGCGCCTGTTATCAGCACTCGCATGCTATTGTCAGACTTTTGAGCGGCTCCATGGTCATATATGGCCTCCCACGCAGTGAGCAGCGGAATCGGCAGCGCAGCAGCCTGCGCATGCGATATCGAAGCTGGCTTGGGCGCGACCTCGTTGGCATGACAAATGACATAATCCGCCTGGCCGCCGCCTCCTTGAGCTGCTGCAATGAACGCAAAAACTTCCTGGCCGATTTTCAGGGGGCCGCTGTAGTCCGGGCCAAGCTCCGCGATGACACCGGATACGTCGTGGCCGGGGATTCGCGACGAGGTTTCATATAGTTCAGGCCAGAGCACTTCGTCGCCTGTGATACCGGCGGCGTGGACGCGGAGTAGTATCTCGGAGTTTCGAGGGTTGGGAGAAGGTATGGAGTTATTAATTGCGATGGTGGGGGAGGTGACGTCTCCCAGTACTTGAACGGCCCTCATTTTGTTTTCTCGTAGAGTAGGATACGATTAAAAACTAGGACTCGGGAGAAGACATTATTTCAATATATATATTCATCGTTGGGTGTAGGATAGGCTACCCGTGGCGGGTATCCAGCGGGTATTCGGGAATCCAGCGTTAACATGCCGCGACCTCACCACTAACATCACGATGTTTATTTGGATGTCTATATTATATGTTGAAACAATTCATGCATTGATTTCCGCTGTCATACAAAGCACACCCTCGTGGTTGAATATGTTCATACTGCTAGCACCCTGCGCCCCTTCGCTTTCTTCGAAGACAATCTCATACGGCTCCTCCGCATACAGCGGATTTGTCGCGCGGTACGAAATACTTCGCGGCACAAGCAATGCTTCACTGCTATCAGGATAGCCATGCTGGTGCCTTTTCGCGTGTTGAACGTCCCGCCACAAGTCAAGCATCAACAACAGATTTAGCGGGCCATGGACTACGATGTTCTTGTGGCCCTCGACGTCTCGCGCCCAAGGCACAGAGTAATGAATTTTGTGTGGATTGAAAGTTAGCGCTGAGAAGCGGAACAGAGTAACAGGGGTTTGAGTGAAGGGGCGTTTGTACACTAGGCCCGACGATGTAGATGTTGATGTTGCTGAGGCTGTGGGATGGTTAGTTTGAGCAGGCTGGACGGAGTCTCCCTGGCTCTGCTGTACCGATGGTATAGAAGAACGTGTTTGCGCATCTGATAGCGCCTCGCGAAACACCCAGTTCCTGCATAAATAGTCAGCCATTGAGTTCTAGACATAGTCAAAACATAAAACAGACAAAGAGAGAGAGATACCTCCGATCCACAACAGCAAGCCCTTCTTCATTCTCCAACGTCTTTTCGACACCCACAACAATCATCTCCTCGCCCGTCTTGCGTACTACCTTGGCTTCTGCGCTGAGCACCCTTGTCGTTTCAGTAACCTCTTGCCCGACACGTAACAAGTTCTGCTTCCCGTCCTTTGCAGCAGGCCACTCAACCTGTCCACCGGCCCACATGCGTCGCGTAAATGGCGCTGCAGGGTTGTACGAAGTGTCAGTACCATCAGCGCCAAGCTCAGATTCGAGAAAGGCCGGCGTGAAGTAGGCGAGATGGTAGCCCGGGGGGAGCGGGGTGCCATTTGAAGGGATAGAGAGGGATGATGTGTATGCATCATTGTTATTTATGGGAGTAGCAGAGCTGCCGGGATAGATGGCCTGCCTTATTGGCCGGTTGAGAGTCAGCGAGAGGAGATGCAGCTGATTCGCATCGAGTAGTTGGCTGCGAACCTGCGGGCCCTGCAATTGGAAACGCGCCAGGAACGCGGCTGCTGTGGTCTGCGCGGGTGAGCTGCTGGTCGAGTAGAGGCGAGATGTATGAGAAAATAAAGTAGCAGTGTTTCTCAGTGATATCACTGCCGTGCATGTTGGTTGCATGTTGTCACTGGTGCAGTTGGCAAGGCGGAAGAGGTTGGAGGGCAGTGGGTTGGTCCCAGTTACACTGACTGCTCCAGGGTGAGATGGTATATTATTGCCGAGGTGTGAAGAATCTCACGCAGATATGTACAACACATATAAATAAACAACGGCTTAGTCTGGGTTGACCATCTGGTTATGTAGCTACCCAGGTGATGTATATGGAGTAGCCGATCAGTTGGTAGAAGAGCCGAGAGCGGATCCTCGTCCGCTGGACTGCTCGCAGCTCGCATAGCATACAGCCGAGACGCATTCGCCTGCTTTCTACGCACCGACTGTCCACATCTATACTCAGGCTTCTTATTCGTTTGACTACTGCACCAGACGGCCAGGTAAAAATAATGAATGGCATTGATAGAGCATCGCGCGACCATGGTAAAAATTACACTACGGATAAAACACCGCTACAAAACTGGACTAGAGCCTCACTTGGGCTGCCGACAACTTCTGCCAGTCCTGCACCGTAAAAGGGACATATTTATTACCCTGCAGCCAATATATGCGATCCTTACTGGAGACTTTTGCTGGATCAACTCCCTGCTCACGTAGTATATGCTTTGGCTGCTTGTTGTTTCCCGTCCGCTCCAGCTCCGCAGTGGCTCGCAAGAACAGCGGCAAGGCGAATCGCGGCAGATTCGCCATAACGTGGACAGCAAGCGACTCTAGAATCTCGGCTGGCACGTCAACCGCACCGTTCTTTAGGACAATGGCTGCACAGCCTGCGCGGCCATCATGATGAGGCAGCTCAACGCCGTAGACGTTGACCTCGGATATGTCGGGATGGTTGCCAAGGGTATCAGCGACTTCGCTGGTCGAGACGTTCTCGCTCTTCCATCGGAAGGTGTCTCCGATGCGGTCGGTGAAGTACCACCGGCCTTCCGGATCCCATCTCAGCGTATCGCCAGTCCGGAACCAGGCGTCGCCTTTGGCAAAGACGTCGCGCAGGATTTTGCTTTCTGACGCGTTGGAGTTGTTGAAGTAACCCTGAAACTTGAGAGAAATGTCCTTCGCGTCTAGTGCGTATAGCAATTCTCCTGGTTCACCTCTCTGTACACGCTGGCAGAACCCAGTCTTTGGGTCGCGCCGGGGTACTTGCAATTCATGGTCGACTTCCACAAGCGCCTGGCTCCTTCCGAGTAACAGTTCACTGATCACCCCGTTACGCCCAATTGCACCGGCAGTATATTCATTGGCAGATTTGTTCCAGTGTCCGGAGAACCCTTCCGTTGCAGAGTAGAATTCAGCAATGGTCTCAAGCCCATAGCGCTGCTTGACTTGGTTCCATACATCCGGCCGCATGCCATTTCCATACGCAAGGCGGATGTTGTGCTTTTTGTCCAAGTTCTCGCCTGTAACTGGATCGGTCTGCTTGGGCGCCGACAAGAGATATCGCATGGTCTCTCCTACGTACTGAATGATTGTTGCGTTGCCAGCGCGGGCATCGTTGAAAAAGTTCCTGGTTGAGAATTGACGGCCAATAACAATGGTGCTTCCATTGAAAAGCACGGCACAAAAAGCCAAAATCGCAGCTGTGGCATGGTATAATGGCATGCACTGATTGATGTTAGAAGTATTGTAGAAAGGTGAGGGTAGGATTGACAAACCGTGTAGATCCGGTCATCTGTGCGCAATGACAGCCATTTGCCTATGAATATTCCGCCCGACCAGCACTTCGACAAGCTGATCACAGCAGGCTTCGGATACCCAGTCGTGCCGCTGGTGTATATCAGCGAAGCCATATCACGAAGACCCTTTGGCGAGCTGCGGACGCTGTCCTCTTCCCGGATAGCTGGGGCCTCGAGGATCTGGCTCTCGGTCTCTGGTGTGATGAAAACCACATCAACGGGGCCTTTGCCGTCTCGGAAATTGGGAGAAGAAAAGTCGGCCAGTTGCTCTCCTGAGAAATTCTTCCTGACCTCTTCGTCCACTATCAACAGTCGAGCGGTGGACACCTTGACACAGTGCGTCAGTGGCTTGCCGCTGAGATTATAGTTGATGAAAGCCGGAATGGCCCCGATGCTCGACAGGCCCAGCCAGAGGAATATAAAAGTGGACGAATTCATGAAATCCATTGCGACCACTTCTTTTGGCTGGATGCCATAGGTCTGCTTGAAGTACTGCCCGTAACGGAGAACGGTGTCGTACGTCTCCTTGTAGCTCCATGTCTGGCCGCCATAGACGAGGAATGGCCTGTTGGCAGATTTGGAAGCTAGAGCGTGTTTCTCCAAGACATAGAACAGGTTTAAGTGGTCCTGTCGTTCGGCTATTTTTTGTTTGACCGCAATCTTGATCAGCGCAGAGATCAACGTGTAGTCATAGAATAGCGACCACCGCGCATTCATATAGGCCAGCAGCGTGGTGACTGCAGGAGCTGCATATTTGAGAGGGACCGCTGCATTCATTTTATTAGCTGTCACGCGTACAGTGGCTTTGACAGTCTCTTAACTTACGTGGCAGAGCTGGGAGTGGCGGCATGGCGATGTGATACGTAATCGGACAGCGGCCGTCGAAACGAAACACAACCTTCGTTTTATGAGGTATACAAAGACAAAGACCTGCGACAGTCGCAAGACATGACGACCAGCAGGCCGGGCAGTAGAAAACAGAAAAGCACGTTGAGGAATCCAAGCCAGGCAGGTGGCATGCGATGCGGAGCTTGCGCAACTTACCTCGGTCGATTCATAATTACGCCATACGGCGGGGATACGGCAGGTCAGTATGTGACAGTCAATGTGACGCGGCAGAAAACGGTATTATTACGACAGTACTCTCCGCCTTGCCGCTTTGTTTTAGTTTAATGGATACTTTTTCCTTTATTTGTTTCCCTTTCATTTCTTTGATCAATGAATTTATGCACATTATTTCCGGGGCAAACGCCAGGACCATCACTGCTGCAACTGCAAGACTGTCATATGTATGACACTTACGGTAGACCTCCCAGGAGCGCGAGTTGAACAGGAGACAGCGGAGCATCCTCGGCGCGGCTGCTGGAACACGTGTAATCCACATATAGCACTGATATTATTATACGCAGGCTAGCTGTATGAGGCAAGGTTCTTGCACCACCCTCCTTCAATTCAATTAAAATTGACCATCTGAATCAACAGAATCATCCAGCCAACGGTACATCCTGCAGAAAATCGCGCCGCATGAACTCGCGCAGCCTCTCCAGCCCCCGCTCCAGCACCTCCGTCTCCGACACATAGCCAACCCGCACATATCCCTGGAAATCCGCAACCCCCTCGCGCCCAAAGCACCGACTACCAGGCACCGTCAGCACACCCACGCGATCATTCAGCATCTTACACAACGCAACATCATCCACTGGCCGACCGTCCTTGGAGAACCTCACAAATGCCGTCGTGCCGGCCCGCGGCTTGGTCCAATCGCACGCCCATCGATGCGCTTCCACGAACTTCTCGAGAATCGCCAAATTCTTCCGCGCAAGCTCCATATTGCGATGTAACAAGTTGTCGATTGTCTGCGGCGCCAAGGCGTACGACGCTATCGCGTCGTCGAGTTGGCTGACGGAGATGGTGGTGTAGTCCCGGCAGACCATGCATTGCTCAATAACTTCCTTGTTGCGTGCCGCAATCCAGCCAACGCGTATCCCTGCGAGACTGTACGCCTTGGACATGGAGCCTGTCACGACGGTGTGCTCGTAGCCGAGAGAAAGGAGTGAGGGCGGGAGCTCTGGGTCTGTAGATAACACCCCATGGAAGAGCGGGCGGTAGACTTCGTCGGCATGGATAATGATAGACTGCTGTCGCGCTATAGCGACGACCTCGTCTAGGGTAGACCTGGGGATGACTGCCCCTGTTGGGTTTTGCGGGTTGCTGATATAAGTATCAGTAACGATCAATAAATCGAAGAACGTAGAGCGCTCACTTTAGCACGATCAGCTTGGTGTTGGGACGAACTAGCCTCTTCAACTCCGCTGTATCAAGAGCCCATCCATCCTCTTCCCTTGCCTGCCACAAACTGACCTCCGCGCCGAGAGACTCTGGCACTGAATAGAGCTGCTGATATGTCGGATAGTGCACGATGACATGGTCTCCAGGCCCTACCAACGCATAATGCAGCAAGAAATTAGCCTGAATAGCGCCCGACGTGATCAAGATATTGTCTTGCGGCAGGTTGCTGGATTCATCTACCGGGAACAAGCGCGATAGATTCCCACGTAATTCATCCGACCCTCTGATTGCGCCGTAGGTGAGTTTGGTGGAGAGAGGGAGGGGGCTGGCCCTTTTGTCGGATGAGAGGTCGTGCAGGTCGTTGATTGAGATAGAGGCACAGCATGTTTCGGCGATGTTGTATGTTGTTTTGGTTTCGAACTCGTCCATCCACTGGACTGTGCATCAATGAGGGGTCCAGGCTGGGAAGTGATTATGAAGTATGTACACACCTGCTCCACCGCAAAAGGCTCTATTTTCACCATTGTGTCTTGTCTGGTCGAATCTAGATGTTAATTTTGAATTTACTGAGATACACTGGTAAGGCTTTTGTTCCGTTTTCTCTCGTGTCAACCCCCGCTGTGGAGAAGTTGGCATGCTCGGAGATAGCCCGGCCGTACTGATTACTGCTCACGCTGTGAGGGGCTTTGCAATGGACATCCTGCGATATTAAAATAAAGCACTGAAAATCATACGTAGTGCGGGGCCAGGGTGCTCTTCAAGTTCCTAAATTGGTTTTTATCGTAGCCATTATATATCCATGAGGCTCACGAGCATCCGCTAAGTAGTTGATACATCGAGCATTCAATCCATTATTGAAATAAAGCCGGGTCAAACCCAGATTTAATCCCTAATCTCAACATCCAATTCTTTTGCAACCTCTTGCAACCTCCCCTCATCAATTCCATTATCAATCTTTTCATCCGGTAACACAAAGCTCTCGTACGGCGTGCCCAGCTTATGCACCAGCGCCTCAATTCCATTACCGCTCGTGAACGACCAGACACGAACAAATCGACTACCAAATTTCAACGAAAACGTCTGGCCAGCGGGTATGAGCGCCGTCTCGCCTTCTCGAATAACATTATCAGGCGACCCAGGGATGCGAACAATCAACAACCCCTCAATTACACACAGGCAGTGGTCCACCGTTCGGAAGGTCAACTGTTTTGATAGCAACGCCGACTCTGGATAGAGGTCTGAAGATTCAATGCTCGAGATAGCACAGACACCATCGCATTGCGCCGTGGTGATGAACGGGCGTGACAATACGCCACCCAGAATCCACCGAGGACCAGTGTTTGCGCGTAGGAAATATCCTTGTTTCGACTCTGGAAGCTTCTCGTCGTCTTTATCCCACTCACCTAGCGCCGGAGGCTGGTAATGCGGTTGAAAGACGACGTCGAATTTGCCCTTGGCTGCCATCACTTTGGGGATCAGAAGCGCCTTGAGGTCTCGATTGTCGTTCTCGGGGAGTATGACGCCTTCGTAAGGTTCAGATACATGCCGGAAAAAGTCCACCCAGTCACCTGGTGTAACGAGGCCGTATGTCTCGGTATGGGGGCCTAGCATTTCGGGGTTGTGCACGACGAGCTGTTTGTATCATGTCAGTAATATTTCTCTAGACCAGGCGACAGGCTGGATGAGAGCTTACAGGAGGAACATAAGCGAAATCCCCTGGTCCCATGATGCGGCATTTATCTCCATTCCACAGCTTCAAGTATCCCTTCGTCACTAAAAAGACGTCGTGCGCTTGATTGTGGTAATGGAATCCCGGCGCATCGGAGAGAACTGCTGCGCTTTGGAAAACCGCCATTGTCCCGCCGGTCTGCTTGGCGGATGCCAGGATGCGGAAAACGCCTTTGCTGCCGGGGATTGTGATGCGCTCACCCTCGAGCTGGCCGATGATGTAGGGCTCGTGGCCATCTGGTGGCGTGCTTCGTTTGGCAAGAGCCATGGTTGTGGATATATAAACGGGGACAGACGGGAAAGAGGGGGGAAATATGATGGAATGAGATACCGAGACGAGTAGTAGTAGCAGACTACAGCTCGACTTTGTGCAGGTGTAGCTTATATATGTCTATGTGGCATGATGAGATGGAAGCAAAACGGGGGGCCCCGGGAAATCCGGAGGGTGAGGGTATTCGGAAAATCCGACCGTGTATGGAGCAGCTTCTGCGGGCACGCGCTTCCCGGCATAGATTTCTCCCTGTCGTAGCTAGTTATATTAAATCTAGCTAATTCCACCATTGCCGTTGATGCCGGGCCTCACGGTGGCTATGCGATAAGTGAGCTCGCCCCAGTAGAGTCAGTACTAAACGCTGACGGATTGCGGGGATGATATCGATTAGCCCGGCTAAATCGCGTCCAACTTCCAAACACGTGTAGCCTACCTATCTGGCGCTGCATATATAGAGAGCACACCGGGGCTCACCGTGTCAATACAGAGCAGTAAAAGAATATTCTATAAACAGCTGTGAAAGCGAGTGAAGATCAAAATTCGAGACGACTAGCAATCACGTGACTAGCGGGCCGCGTGCACGGCCTGATTGGCTGGCAGCTTCCGCCAGCTACGTCGGTCATGCCTGCCAGTCAGCCGTTGCTGCAGCCTACACTAGCATTCACTGCACCCAACCTCTCCATCTGTCCCCATTATCACTGCCCATTATCTACCCATCTGCCTTATGCTGTGCAATACTGTATCGAAACTGTGACTGTTCACATTGCCTTCCTTAAATTCTATGGCTCACCTGCTTCTCGTTGCATCTCCTTGACCTATTGACCAGCCAGTCAGCCAGCTGCGCACTCGGGTACCTCGCCGATCACCCCCAGCCTGCGCGATGCGAGCTATCTACCTCCTCGCCATCGCGGGCTCGCTGGCCTGGCCGAAGGGTGTCGCAGCTGCCCGGAATTTCAGCTCCAGGAGCGTCGACCCCCTCTACTCAGCTTTTGACGATCGACCGCCAGAGTGCCCACCGTGCTTCAACTGCCAGCTAGACGCCTTCCAATGCCACCAGTTCGCAGACTGCAACAAGTACACGGGCAAGTGCTCGTGTCCTCCGGGATACGGTGGTGATGACTGCTCCATCCCTACATGCGGGTCGCTCGCCGACGGCCTGAACCGTGCTCCTCGCCAGGACAAGTACTGCGATTGCAAGGACGGATGGGAAGGCGTGAACTGCAATGTCTGCAAGTCGGACGATGCGTGCAATGCTTTGATGCCTGATGAGGAAGGAGGGGTGTGCTATACGCAAGGGCTGGCCGTGAAGGAAAACCACCAGATGTGCGATGTTACCAATCGCAAGATTCTCGACCAGTTGAAGGAGCGAAAGCCGCAGGTGACCTTTTCCTGCAAAGAGGACGATGAGGAGGGCGATAAGACTTGCAACTTCCAGTGTACGTATAGGCTACCCAGCAGGCATGACTTCTAGCCGCTCCTGGCTGACTTTGGCTAACTTGGCTGCTTAGTTTGGGTGGATCAGGTCGAATCCTTCTATTGCGCCCTCGATGACTGTGAATGGGGAATGGATGCCCAGTACGACAGAAATACAACAAATTATAGATGCAAGAACGTCCGCTGTCAGTGCATCCCCGGGCGCATGCTGTGTGGCGAGGCTGGCTCAATAGATATTGGTGACTTCCTCACCGAAGAAATCAAGGGCCCAGCCACGTTTAGCACGCTGTCAACAGTTGGCGGCGGCAATAATGATGGCAGTACCTTTAAAGAGCCTGCTATGGACGACTTGATCAAAAGTGTGTTTGGCGACGAGAGCATTACTTTGCAATGTCGCTCCGGAGAGTGCCTTTACAAAACAGATGTGCCTGGATACCAACGTCCCGTTAAACAAATAAACACACCACTCATTGCCGGCGTTATCGCAGGGTGCTCCCTTTTTGTTGTGGCAGTTATTCTCGGCATATGGTACCTCTCTAGACGTGCCGCCTATCGTGGCTATGGCGCTGTTCGACTTGATGACTCGGACGATGAGGTCGACAAGCTTCTTACTGATCAGCGCGCGGCCGCTCTGTCATTTGAAAATGTGTCTTATGCTCTGAATGGAAAGCAAATTTTAGCAGATATTCAAGGCATTGCCCAAGCCGGTGAAATCACGGCTATCATGGGCGCCTCTGGTGCTGGAAAGACCAGCTTTCTTGATATTCTGGCTCGGAAAAACAAGCGTGGGACGGCTCAGGGTGACTTTTATATTAATGGAGAGAAAGTCAGCGACTCCGACTTCAAAAGCATGATTGGTTTTGTTGACCAAGAAGATACTATGCTACCTACGTTGACCGTTCATGAGACTATCCTGACTAGCGCTTTGTTGCGTCTTCCCAGAGATATGAGCCGGTTTGCCAAAGAGCAACGGGTCACAGACGTGGAAAAACAACTTGGAATTCACCATATTAAAGATCAAATCATAGGGTCAGAGGAAGGTAACGGGCGCGGCATTTCCGGAGGAGAAAAGAGAAGAGTGGGAATCGCCTGCGAGCTTGTCACCAGTCCCAGTATTCTATTTCTCGATGAGCCCACCAGCGGTTTGGATGCTTTTAACGCGTTCAATGTCATCGAATGTCTTGTGACGCTGGCAAAGACGTACAACCGCACTGTCATATTTACAATCCACCAGCCACGTTCTAATATTGTTGCCTTATTTGATCGCCTCATTCTATTGGCCAAGGGCAGGACCGTCTATTCTGGTCCTTTCTCTTCTTGCCAACGATACTTTGACCACATTGGCTATCCCTGTCCACCAGGTTTTAACATCGCCGATTTCTTGGTCGATCTGACCATGCACGCTGGAGGCTCACAGTCGCCTGCCGACGAGGACTTGTTACTTGATGTACGATCGGACAACCTCAAGACTGCATCAAGCAGCCTTCGGGCAGTCAAATCGATTGCCAGTGCGTCCAATATGAGCATGGAAGAATCAGCCAGGCAAGATGCCTCATCCCGGCCAAGCACCAAACGACAGCAGTCGTTGAAACAGCGCCAAGATAGGCAACTCTACACGCGCCGGAAAGCGGATCAAGAAGCTCCGCCAACACCTAAAACCGATGAAGAAGACGGTGGCATTGCAGGTGACAATTCCCAATGGCTCCGCCTGTCTGCTCGTCACGGAAATGTCCCTCCCCAGATCTTGGATGACCCTGATCACCTTCCACCACCGGCTTCCGGAACCACTGACCTGGATGCGCTGGTTGATAGCTATGCCACGTCCGATGTAGCCCACTCGGTGCATGAAGAAATTGTCGCCGCAATAGAGCGTGCAAACGATGCCAACGGTACTCCTAATGCTGACTCTTTTGCTCAGAATGCGCCAACGAAGGGCTATGCTCGCGTAGGTCTTTTACGGCAGTTTGTTATCCTGTCTCACCGAACCTGGCGCAACCTGTACCGTAACCCCATGTTGATGTTGACACACTATGCGATCTCCATTCTGCTGGCAGTCCTGTGTGGGTACCTTTTTTACGGACTCACCGACGATATCAAGGGTTTCCAAAACCGCCTTGGTCTGTTCTTCTTCATTCTTGCTCTTTTCGGCTTCAGTACCTTGACCAGTCTCACTGTGTTCTCGTCTGAACGGCTGCTCTTTGTGCGAGAACGAGCAAACGGATACTATTCGCCTCTTGCATATTTCTCGGCAAAGGTAGTGTTTGACATTGTTCCTCTACGCCTTATACCCCCGATCATTATGGGCGTCATTGTCTATCCCATGACTGGATTGATTCCAGCATGGCCTGAATTTTCAAGGTTTATCCTCATCCTGGTTCTGTTTAATTTGGCCGCAGCCGGGATCTGTCTGTTCATTGGCATTGTTTTCCGCGATGGCGGGGTCGCCAATCTTATTGGCAGTTTGGTCATGCTCTTCAGCTTACTGTTTGCTGGTTTGCTGCTCAATCACGACGCCATTCCTCCATCGGCCATGTGGTTACAATCTGTGAGTACAATCTACCCGAAGAGCGAAATCCATATTAGATACTTGTACTAACGTGAGCTCCAGCTGTCCATCTTCCACTACGGATTCGAGGCCCTGATTGTCAACGAGGTAACCTTCTTGACTCTCATTGACCACAAATACGGCCTTGACATTGAAGTCCCCGGGGCCTCGATTCTCAGTGCCTTCGGCTTTGACACCCTTGCTCTATGGCACGACGTGGTTGGCCTTGGCGTCATCTCTGCGGTGTTTGTCATCCTTGCCTATGCTGCTATGCACTTCCTCCTCGTAGAGAAGCGATGATTTGCATTGTATCTTTTGCATATATCCACCAGTCGGTGTGTTTCATATATAAATACTAGTTTTGTTTGCTTATGTCTGCGATGTTTGTTCGATGTATATGCATGGACAGTCACTGTCCGGGTAGATTCTTACCCTTGATGTTTTGCGTACTACTATTCTTCAGCGTTAGCCAATATACTTATCTTCATCTTCACATCCGTATCAGATCACATCCATGCCAATAATAATCAGCCCGTATATGGCTTCGTACTTTGTACTTCGTAGTCGCCGTGCCAAGCCCCCACTAGCGTCGGTTTAGCCGCGGTGTGAAGCCTCGCCGCCTAACCAACCTTCCACAATCCTGAGTGGCAACGCTATCTCCTCACTCCTAAGACAAACCCTGCCAGCAGAGAACGCACTGTAATCGCCAGCCTTTTAGCTGAATTTTTTTCCTCTCTCCCCATCAGCGTGTCCAGGTATTTACCCACCCCCTGCCTCTGCCTCCTGCCAGCTTGCGAGCTCTCGAGGACGTCACTACTCGCGCTCAACGTATTCCTCCAAGCGCTTTCTATTAATCAGCCACCCCGATAATGTACTAACAGCTTCCGCAGCTCTCCTATTTCAGTCTTTGTTTCTGTGCAGCCCAATCGAAATCGACATGTCTGGCGAAGCGTGGCTCTACCTGTTGGCGGTGCTCATCAATGCCGTCAACCTGTTCCTCCAGGTGTTCTTCACCATTATGTACAGCGATTTGGAATGGTTCGTTCTCTTCCTTAATCTATTAGTTTAATGTGCGAGAAAGGAGCAAGAAGTTAACATTGATGACCAGTGACTACCTTAACCCCATCGAACTGTGCAACCGCCTCAACACGTACATCGTTCCCGAAGCCGCTGTTCACGCCTTTTTGACCTTCCTCTTCGTCATTAACGGCTACTGGCTGGCCATCATCCTGAATTTGCCTTTGCTCGCTTGGAACGGAAAGAAGTACGCCCCTCATTTACCACGGCATGGTTGACGGTTTCGCTGACTTGCATTCTACCAGGATCTTTGATAACCAGCACCTTCTCGACGCAACTGAGATTTTCCGGAAGCTCAACATTCACAAGCGGGTCAGTTTTTTCCTTCGCTTTTAAGAGGTACAGTGTGGATGTAATATGGATCCGCTAACGCTGCGCAGGAATCATTCTTCAAGCTTGGTTTCCACCTCTTGATGTTCTTCTTCTACCTCTACAGCATGATTGTTGCCCTGATCCGCGATGAATCGCACTAGATGCGCTACTCAAGATATCGAGGAATACGTTGTTATGGTAATGCGCTACGATACGATACATCATACGACGCTGATGATATTTCGAGTCTTTTGAGTGTCAAGCGGAAACGAAGAAGAGGAACAGTGGGGGTTGCTAGAAAGTGATTATTCAGGGAGATTGCTTTTGACTGGAGAGATATAGCCGAGGGAAGTAGGGTGGATTCAGGCTGTATAATGGAAACGATTGACGTAGAGAAGGATGGACCAGGGGGAATAGCGGGGGGGCTGGCTGGTTGAGCAGCTGCCGTGTTTGTGTGATTTAGATGTTGTATATACCTATAGCGCGATTTGCTTTCGTATTAATTAATCGTTCTGTGAGTATATTTTATTCGTCGAAAAACAACGGAGATTTTGAAGACGGTATGCATACAGCATACATGCTGCAGCATGTGAAATGCACGCTTGGAACCTGCACAGTTGGCTTCTGTGGCGGGCCGTAAGATTTCGACGTCTTTCGTCCGCCGCAAAAATTATGACGACGATCAACGACTGCTTTATCGCACACCAGTACCGTTATACAACACTCGCCATGGCCTCACTTGTCGGCGCGGGCTATGACTCCTCAGGCGATGAAGATGACAAGCCCAAGGTTTCAAAATTCACATCCGCCACACAGATTGTTGCCGCGCCTGAGGTCAATATCGAGGTTTGTCCATCCTATCTGAAACAACAAACACCATATGCTGAATTAATGTCACAGGATCCCTCGAGACTACAACTGATCGCCGGTTCCAGCAACTCTACCGCCCTCACCTACAACGCCACATACGCCGACTTGTCTCGCCCAGCCCAAGGCCCCATCAACCCATTCAAAACCAACAGCGTCGGCAACGGACTCAAACGCAAGAACGTGCCGACCGGCCACGCCGAAGAGGCAGCCATCAGCGAGGCGACATTCACCGCGCAACACCGCACATTCCAGGCTCTAGGTTATACACGCGATCCCAGCCGTCCCGAACTGTTTGTGGGCGACCAGGCTCGAGCAGCGCAGTATGGCGGAAAGGACATTGTGCAGATGAGGCCGTCAAAAGAGGTTTCGGCGGCGTTGAGGCGGAAGCGGCAACGGAAAGGAGATGCAAGTATTGTGGAAGGGGAGGGGGCGTATTTGGGGCCGTGGGCACGGTACGAACGTGACGATGAGGCGTATGAAGAGGAGGCGGCGGAGGCGGACCGCGAGCTTGCTAGTGATGAGGAATATATCGAGGAAGTGGAGGAGCAGGAAGGCATTCCGTTGCCAGCGATGGCGACGGACTACCAAGATGATGTGTCGCAGAAGGAGACAACAGAATTCCATGGGAGTGAACAGTTTGACTATCTTGGACGGACATATATGTGAGTTCACCATCTACGGGACGGACCTGTGATGCAATTTTTACTAACGAACAATCCACCATAGGCACATTCCACAGGATCTCGATATTGATCTTAGAAAAGAACCAGGCAGCGTCAAGAACTTTATTCCCAAAAAGCTGGCGCATACCTGGAAATCGCACACAAAGCCCATCACATCGCTGCGCTTCTTCCCTGGAGCTGGTCATTTGCTGCTTTCGTCTGCGGCGGACGGCAAGGCTAAGATCTGGGACGTTTATCACCAACGCGAGCTTCTGCGCACGTTCTCTGGGCACACAAAATCCATCAGCGACACCACTTTCCATCCCACAGGTAAAACGTTCCTCACGGCGTCATATGATAGACAGATTAAACTCTGGGATACCGAATACGGCAAATGCATATCCCGCTTCAGCACCGGCAAGACGCCTCATGTGGTGCGCATCAACCCTGATCCAGAGCACAACCACGAATTTCTGGCAGGTATGTCGGACAAGAAGATTGTCCAGTTCGATACTCGCACAGGCGAGCTTGTGCAAGAATACGACCACCACCTGGCGGCTGTCAACACCATCACCTTTGTAGACAACAATCGGCGCTTCATCACGACATCCGACGACAAATCACTTCGAGCTTGGGAATACGGAATCCCCGTGCCCATCAAGTACATCGCGGAAGCCGACATGTTTGCCATGGTGCGCGCCTGCCCTCATCCGTCTGGTAAATACGTTGCTTTTCAATCTGGCGACAACCAGATCGTGGTGTATGCGGCGACAGATAAATTCCGACAAAACCGAAAGAAGGCATTCCGAGGCCATAACAATGCCGGGTATGCAATTGACGTGACGTTCTCGCCAGATGGCCAGTTTATTGCGAGCGGTGACTCGGGCGGCTATGTCTGCTTCTGGGACTGGAAGACAGGCAAGATGTACCACAAAATCCAGGCTGGCGGGAAGGATGGGTCGGCGGTTACGTGTCTCGATTGGCATCCTCAGGAGACCAGTAAGGTGGTCAGTGGAGGGCTGGATGGTATAATCAAGTATTGGGATTAAATTCTTTCTCGGGATGTTTTAAAACGGGCAATTCATTATATCTTCATGTAATATACCATCCACACAGCTTAGGAACGCGATATAGATGCTCACTAACGCCGAGACGACTTTCAATTTCTTGTCGCAAAACACTATCCTAGACATCCACTGCTTCCCACCGGTCCACAATCTCATTCAGCAGCCCAACACACTCCTCCACCCTCGTCAGAAACGGAGCCATATGGCTACTCCCCTTCATTTCCTTGACAGTCCACTGCTGTCCCGTGGCCGCCAGCATCCCGTACTGCGCCTCCTTAGGAACAGCAACGTCGCTTTCAGTGGCAATATACGCAATCCGGCCTGCAAACGCAGCTTCGGCCCAGGCAGGCGCCGGCTGTGCTGATGTGAATGCCGCGTTTGAGTGCGGCTTTAGTTGCGATGCCATTGCCAGTGCGACCTCTGGGCTGACATCAGCCGCGAAGTTTGCGACTGGGTCGTCCGCGATATTCAGGCCGGGCTCGGGCTGATTATCGTCAGCCTTACCAAGTTCTTTTCATATGCTTCTCCTCGTAGTGTATCGTAGCAGAGAGTAGGGGGCATACCTGGTCCAGAAGTATCCAACCCGGCAAACTTCCGCCCTGCAATCCAGCACAACTCAGGCCCTCAGGCACCAGAAACGCACCTATACAGATCAAGCCAAGTACACCACCCGCTTTCCCATTCTGTGCACGCTCTCGTTTCGAGAACCCGCGTGCTGCTGCGCTGCCTGGCATAGATGCATATGAGTGCATGAACAGGATGACATCATGCCCTTGCACGTCGACGAGCGGTTTGATGGCATTGTCCAGAATGGCAGTGGTGTCGCGCTGGCAGTCAGTGTGCGGTATGTCGTCGGCGGAGGTTGGGTTGAGGGAGGGGTAGGGCACGAATTGTACGGGGAAGCCTTGCGCTTGCAGTCCGGCAATGAAAGAAGTGTAGCATGACTCGGTGAGCCAGGCACCGGGGAGGAAGAGGATTGTTGGTTTAGGCATATTTGATTGTGGAACGTGTTGTGTCTGGTATCAAGTGTTACGGATGTACTTGATGAGATGTCATGTATAATAGACACCAGTCTTCAGCTATGGGAGATAGTGGCGGTCGATTCCTCTTTTCTTATTCTCCATGTAAGAGCGCAAATAAATGCAAGCTGACCAACAGGGCTGAAAACAGTGGAGAGCTTGAAACCAACTTCAGCCGCATAACCAGCCAACAACTTTTGACATGCTGCGGTTTTCCGTTCGGTCTAAGAACACACATTGAGGCTCAATTGTGCCTGGAATTATTTGACTAGTCAGTAAAGTACAAAGCTCATATCCATGTTGTGACATTTTGTTGTCTGTTTGTATTTATGCTTATTGACATAAAATGTCCAATACGAAGACCCACTATATTTAATCTCTAGCAATATGGATGCTGAGTAGACCGTACCATTGAAACTTGCATATGAATAGTCTTCATACAACAGGTTGTCTAGCTAGGGAATGGTAATATATCTGAAGGATTTTTATTGTCAGAAAAAATCATTTTATTCGAGATACATAGTGATGTACGTTCCGGAGGCCCCAATGGTAGACAACACAAGGAAAAGATGCTTCCAATTCATATATGGCTACTTTGTGTAAACTTCCAGAGCCATCCACGGAACATCTCCTGCTTCAAAGTCCGACGCCATGGCGTACGTAACATTCCAGAACTCGAACTCTTGTATGGCAGACCCCCCGGTACCACCTAGCGATCCAGCAAACCCCACCGAGTAATTGCTGGCAGCAGTGCCCGTCACACTGACCGAGAGCCCGGTCACATCATCCCAGGTATTGAAATCATGGCCGTCGGCGAATGCGACCACCTGGAACTGGAACGTACTCGTTGCTGTCGCGTTGGGCAGCGACACATTCAGCACGTTTGGCGATGCTACAATATGCATGCTCGCCTCGTTTGGATATACGTTGATATATCCCACCTCGTCATCCAGACCCCCAGTGTGCCACTGAATTGCTCCGGGAATATAGATGGATTCCCCATAAGGCCCGCCGGTTTGGACTTCATTCAGACTCACGGCGCCGATAGTGATATCCTCGGACAGCCATGCGGTGAGGTTTTGAGGCGTGTAGTCAATGGTGGGAATGAAGGCCGACCCATTGACCGAATGTTCGCCCGGGAATGTTTTCAACGCAGAAATCACCTCCTCTGGAATATATTGTCGCAGCGTGCTGGAAAATAGGGCTGTCATGATACCGTCCGAGAAATCCGTGATACGGGGGATGGGATTCGTCGGGTGCAGGCGGTAGTATGGTGAATTTTCATGGCCAGCCAGGTCCCACACATACAGACCAAAACATGTCATGTACTTGGTGAGATCATAGCCAAAGCCCCGCGATATTGGCGCAGCTAGATTCTTCAAAGGGGCTGAATACCACTTCCCTAGATCGCTCCAGAGACTACCGATGAGATCTGGCGCTCGGCGTCCCAGTTCGGTGTCGTCTCCCAGATACTTGGCAGCCATGGCCAGAGGCCAGAAGGTAAAAGTAAACCACGCCACGGAGTTGAACTCGGGGATCGTCTGGTACTGGTCATAGTTCTCAATCACTTGCCGCGCGAGAGTCTCGCCCTGCGCGGTGGCGTTGATGCCGGAGTCGTCCAGATTCAGGTTTTTACCGCCCCAGAGCGCTACGAAGGACGTAGAGAAAGAGTACGCCGTGTCATAGAAAGCCTGAGTGGGCGTGAAGTTGCTCTTCAGATTGAGCTCCAAGGAATTCCTGAGCGTATTGGTCAGATTTGGAGACAACAAGTGCGGAAACTCTTCGAGCGCGGCAATCAGTCCGCTGCCCATGATCGCACGCGAGATGCCATAGAACGTCACATAAGGAACGGCTGGATAGCTCGTGCCAAACTTGGGCTGTTCGGGATAGATCTGATAATCTCCATACGCCTCACTGGTTGGGTCGGTATTCTGGCCTTCCACAATATTGTACAGAATCTTCGCGGCGTTGGCGGCGTCATCACCCTCATTGCGGGCAAGGAGGCCGAGGGAGTAGAACACCGATTGCCGGGATTCGTGGCGCAGACCCTCGGCAGAGGAGAGGTCGTACAAGTAGCCTGCTGTTGGATCATAAAACTCATCCAAGAACCCCATAACCTGGCTAAAAAGATCAAGGCTATTGGGTGCCAGGGAGTCAAGATATCTCTTAGACATGGGAATGCATGCTGCCGTTCCTAAGAAGGAAAAAGCCGTGATGAGGATACGAGCAATCATGTCTGCTTTTTACCATAAAATCTAACAGCTGTCTACCAAGTCAGGATGTGGAGAAGTAGCAGCACTATATGTTTACTTTTTGTCGACTGCGGGGTTGAAAATCCCTTGTGTACACAAGGTTCTGTTCTGGTGGCCCGGTGCCTTAGCCCAAACTGCTCCATATCGTCCCGTGCTTCTGCTAAGCCCGGTGAACCTTCGCCAATATAGTCACAATATAGGGACGGGAGGTTTTTCCTTGGAAAACATTTTGCTTTCTTGGCCTCCGCATATTTTAGGTTTATTACTTATTCGGGTAATTATTGAAGTGATAACTCCCCGGAGCGACTCGGTCCGGGGAGTTTTGTTCGCGGAGCCAGAATTTTCTTAACGCACCGCGAAAAATCCAGCAATTCAAATAAACTATCGGAGGAAAAGGATGCGGAAATTCAGGTAAATCAGCTCCCTTAAGATATAAGATGTGTATCTCGAGGGCGAACAAAAAGAGACGCACGTTGAGCGGCCTGTCTGTTTGTCTGCTCTGGACTTTCGACCGGTATTTAGCCTCAACCAAGTATACACCACATAACTACGGAGTACAACCTCGTTCCCCGCATCTCGGTGATTGTCCGTGTGGAGAACTGGATAAAACTTCATGCGCTTTGTTCGTGAGCCATACAGAGTATATCGCCAAGCATTATTTAGTATTTGCGCCGCATGGCCAAGTCACCTCTCCGCTTTCTTATGCCGATCAACACTCTTCAGCATACGTTAATGGCTGTATTATTGGTTGCTGTGGATTGAAGACGATGCAAGTATTGCGGAGAGGTCCGAGACTTGAGAAGTATTTAGCAAGCAATGCGTGCTCACTTAGAGTCCGGTGTGTTTGATCTCAATACCAATCTTTGGAAACATCGCGAGTTGAGCAAGAATCATGCGTTTCCTTCATCGTAAAGCGGCTTTGTCATTGCTATTCACCGGAATCTCTTTAGCAGCCCCCCAAGATGGTAGTGCCCGCGTGCCTACTGCCAGCGTCCGCAATGGATCTTATTTTGGCGTCTATAATGCCCATTACGACCAGGACCTGTTCCTCGGCATGCCCTATGCGCAGCCGCCTGTGGGCAATCTACGCTGGCAAAACCCAGTTTCCTTGAACACGTCGTGGGAGGGGAGACGGAACGCAACCGAGTACTCGCCAGAGTGCATTGGTTTCGGTAGTGACGATTGGGTTTTGGGAAACCCAGTCTCGGAAGACTGCCTTACCATCAACGTGATCCGTCCAGGTGGTGTGCAGCCGGGGAGCAATCTGCCAGTGGCCCTCTGGGTATGTTGCATCTTGTTAAGCGTATTGTTTCTGTGAGCTAGCAGTCATTAACCAGTACCGAGCAGATCTACGGCGGAGGAGGCTACGAAGGGGGTAGCCTGGACCCCCGTTATAACCTGTCCTTCATCGTAGAGCAGGCCGCCATGATAAACAAGCCTTTTATCGCCGTCAGTCTAAATTACCGTGTCCAAGCATTTGGATTCTTGTTTGGAACTCCTATCCTAGATGCCGGAGTCAGCAATCTAGGCTACAAAGATCAGCGACTGGGTCTGCACTGGATCCAAGAAAACATTGCTGCATTTGGTGGCGATCCGACAAAGGTTACCATTTGGGGCGAGAGTGCAGGAGCATCCAGTGTGGGCCAACAGATGGTAGCATACGGGGGCCGCGACGAAGGTCTCTTCCGTGGTGCCATCATGGAAAGCGGCGGCCCCATCAACTCCAACCCGGTCCTCACTGCCGCTGATTGGGATGTGTACTACAATAATATAACCGCCGCAGTCAACTGTTCGTCGGCTGCGGATACCCTTGCTTGCCTGCGGACGGTGCCGGTCGATACCCTGATAACCGTCCTCAACAGCTCCGTCACGGCCTCTGTCCCTAGCTGGGGTGCTCAGGTTGACGGCGACTGGCTTCGCAATGGATCCGTCAGCATGCTGGTTGCAGGTCAGATCGTCAAAGTCCCCATCCTGCATGGACGGAACCACGACGAGGGTACAATGTTTGCCACTAAGGGTATCAACACGACCGAGCAGTTCCTGACTAGCGTAAAGGCTTATGGATTTGACGACGAGGAGGCCGCTACTATTGAGGCATTGTACCCCGATATTCCTGCCATTGGCATTCCGAGCACTCTGGATGGTCGACCCACGGGAGAGTACGCGTATCTGGGAAACCAGTGGAAGCGAGCTTCTGCCTTCACTGGCGATGTGCGCCAGCATGCCCCACGACGACTGATCTCAGAAACATGGGCTCGGTTTGGGTTGAACTGCTATAGCTATCATTGGGATGTGCTTGTCCACGGGCAACCGCCGGCGATAGGTGCAACACACTTCCAAGAGGTTGCCTTTGTCTTCCATAACACCCAAGGTCTCGGCTACGAGAACGCAGTAGCGGAGAATCCCTTTGCAGACGAGCCGCCAACCTTTGACGAGCTGGCTACCATCATGTCACGCATGTGGGTCAGCTTTATTGTTGACCAGGATCCCAATTACTCTGGCAGTATGTTATCCAGTCAATATTTCTGATGAGGTGGATTGACTAACACTCAAACACAGCAACCGGTACTCACTGGCCAGTCTATACATTGGAAGACCCACAAAACATGTATTTCAATGTCAACATAACCAACTTACTCGCAATCGAGCCAGACTATTACCGCGCCAATGGAATTGCGTACATCAAAGATCGTCTTGTGGCACTGTATGGCGGTGAAGGGCAGTAAGCTGTGTTATGCTCTCCGCATGTCCCCTTTCATCAGGGAAGGATATAGGGCCGTCATGAATTATGGCTGGGATGTCTATGCTGAGACTGAAACTACGGTGGAAAATCGTAATAGTATATAGACAGATTATATCATGTTAGCTAGCCATCTAGTTTCTAGTACGTATGTAGGTACCTTAAAAATATACCAGTCAACGTTTATTGTTTGATTCCGTGAACAGCTTATATACAACATGAAAACGTAAACATGTTTGACGTCTTTTTTTGGTATGGCCATTGCTATCACCATTATGGGATCACAGATGTCTGGAATTCGTCTGTGATGAAGCAAATAAACCAAACAACGTATCCTCCGAAATGTCGTTTTCGAGCTGATTCAATGATACCAAAAACCCCGGCGATGACATGTCGCCAAATGCTTGGTCTGGGTAATCGCCCAAACCCATTGAATATGGCGATATAGGATGCTGCTGCTGCTGTTCTTCAAATGGCGCATTGAAAATGGCAGTGCCTGTTGGCTGCCGGTTAGTCGGCAGCGAAAAGAGCGTTTCGTCGAGACCGGTCAGTTGAGGGATATCATGACTCGTCGCAGCAGCGGTAGCGCTAGGAGTATTCGTGACATGGCCTTCGCGATTGCTACTGACATGAAATTCCTGCACCATATCTCTCAGAATAGCGAGCGGCTTCTCCAAACCAAAGTTGCACCCCCGCTGCAGTTCGCTTAAACAAGTCCAGAAGAATGAAATCGGCTCGATAAATTGGCCCCGCTCATGTCGCTCTTGACGCAGAATGACAATGACAGCAGAGTATACTGCGTACGAGAGCAAAAACGGGGCACGGCGAAGTGTAAAGGCCTTTTTGTAGGCACGCACCAGCTTTTGGATTGCCAATGCGCTGTTTATGCATGCTTCTTGGCTGCGTCGACGGCCGCCTTCGTCGCAGTGGTTACGAAGGTGGCCTTCTTCGAGGAAGGCGCGGTGATGTAGTATAGTGAGGGCGTGAAAAGTGGTACTAAAAGTGTTAGGAGAAAAGAGAAAAAGAACACCGAAAGATTAGACAACTTACTGTGGGGTGATTTGGTGCGGCGGTGGTATGTATGAACTATCGTCATCGAACTTGAGGTGAGCTGGTAAAGATGTGCTCCAAAATTCAAGGCCTTTCTCGATACTAGTTTTCTTCATTTCTAAATGTTCTCGACTCCACTTTATCACTTGAATGCCGTATAAGTCGGTTATTTGAGTTGATATTTGGAACAAACGGACAAGCCAGCTGAAAGTTGAGAGCGCATAAGCAGGTTGTGGCGCATAGGCGGGCGGAGGATTGGCAGGAGACTGAGGATCAACATAAGGCTGCCATTCTTCGAACTCTTCGAATGTATCTAGAAAACGTAGTGGTACTCTCGCTTCAGTAGCCGCGAACATGCAGGGACGGCCAAGATATATGGCTTGCGTAGCATCCGTGGCAAATGCTCCCCAGTAGAGTCTCCTACGCATTTCTTGTTCTAGATCCCGTTGCAAAAGCTGTCCGTGATCGAGATTGCTCTGGTAATCAGGACTTAACATCAAATGACAGCCCATATCGATGACCATGCGATACGCCATTCCAGAGAGATTCCACCCAGCGCTCGACCGGCCCTGAGACACCAATGTGGCGCTCGTGAGCAACAGGGCCATTACTGTGGGAATACTGGGCTGGTCAATCTCGTCAGGTAGCAGCTCCCGAAATCGCCTGTAATACTTCTCGCTCATACTGTTTTGGTCCTTTGGGTCATATCGTAGGCATGCTCGGTCACTGTAGAGCGTACTAGAGTAGTAAATCGCATTGAGTAACAGCTTATTGCACCACGGTCCACCACCATTGGAGATACTATCCATTATTGCTGGTCGGTACGAGATGAGGTAGGCATAATGCTGTCGATTAAAGTGAATTTCTAGAAGATGCCCAGCAAGCTCCGGCTCGCAGCCATCCAAGTCGACTAGACCAGACGGTTGCCGGAACAAACGCACTTCTCGTTGTCGTTGGAGAGCGGCATTGCTGATGAGTCTGGCTTTGGATGCGGCCACAGCACTTTCGCCTGTCCACGTAATTGTTGAGAGGTTCTCTTTATGTTGGGCTCTGGATGTTGGGTTCATAATACTGGCTAGACCGTGCACTGCCGAAACACATCCATGCTTGTGAAACGCCCCGGCGACGCGGGCTTCACAAGGAGACATGCCTTCTATTCCAGAAGAGATACTTGCCTCCGTATTGACGTTTTCTTTTGGTATATTAAATTTTTTTCGACCTACATGAGGCCGGTTTGCAATCATACTCATTGTCTTTGCTGAGCGGGTGAAGTCCGGTTGAAGTCCCGTCCCCGACGCTGTAAACGACGCATCTCTAGTATGCTCCATCGAAGCCATGCTAGGATCGATAGATTGAGTATTGTCAACCGAGGCGGCATTCATCTGAGCCTCAGCGGATCTGGTATTGGTAGGAGTCGAGAACGTAAAGGAAGGTCGCCTGATGTCGCGAGATGTCGACATGAATGGGGCGTGTAGAGGGCTGGCAGGGATAGGTATTTGGTCGTAGCTGCCGTTGGTATGGTCATGAGATTCACGATAATCGTGATCCGAGCCTTCAACAGGCACAGAATGCGCCGCGTCCGGGTTTATTTGCTCGTCACTATCCGGCAGCAAGTCCCCAGGCTCTACCTGAGGCGAAATGATGCCTGACTGCTTCATGTGCTGAAGCATGGTTGCGACAGTGGCCTCGAGATTCTGGACACGAGCTCTGGACGGCCTGGGCTCCCGCCTGGCATCTTGCGGATACACACAACTGAGCTGGGCAGAATTACATTCGAGACATCGGGGGCGACCACCGTCGCATTTGATTTTCTTTTGTCGGCAAGGCGTGCATGTTTTGCATGTTGCGCTGCTTTGCGAGGAAGGCATGTGGGACCGCCGAGGCTGCCTGGCCTTTTTGTGTATTCCAGTACTCGTTGAGGGTGTCATGATGATAGGTCTTTCAAATGGTCCAACCTACTGACAGAATGGACGTTGTTGGAGATGATGTTGGACATTGGCGGGTAGTGCGGAGGCATGGGGTCCCGGGGTTAGGGTAAACTCTCTTCCGGACATCGATGTCCGGAAAGCCATCCAGTGTATGCTATTACTATTATCGCCGCTGGATTTGGCGCTCAATTTCTATTCATCTGTAATAAATTACGTAAAGTGCTATCAATGAAACAGCTCTATGTATATTACCGGGTTTGGCTCTTTGACATACCGGAAGCCTACGTTGGGAACTAGCGATGAGTAAGAAACAGACGAATGATTGACGTAGTACTATCCTCCAACTGCAATAAGTTACAGAGCCTCGCTACCACAAATCGATAGACTTCATGTCCAATGTCTACCCCTCATTGAAAGTTTTATGATTGTAAAAGGGTATAGTTGAGCCGAGATAGTTTGGGAAAGTGCCTATCTAGGTTCTGGTAGTTCTGCGTCGGAGATAGACATCCGGATCTTGTTATCGAATGATTAGTTTCTCGTTTCGAGCCTCTGAGGGTGTATTTAAATATATGCGACAAGAAGACTGTTAGACTTTATCCAATAGAGAAACTTCCTGAACAATCCTTCATCAAACACGAAAAAAGAAGAGGCTTGCTTACTATCATGGCACCTTCAATCATATCCACCAAGCCAATTGAGGCTGCCTTCGAATCTCTAGATGACAACGACAAGACACAGGCCAACCACGCCAAAATTCACAAAAATGGCAATTTGCCCGTTCAGCTTGACCCTGCTTACCAGATTATCGAGCAACCCATTGGAACACATCGCCCGATCAGGGTTGCTTGCATGGGCGCAGGATATTCGGGTCTGATGATGGGTATTATTTTTAGCCAGATGATGCAAGGCAAGAATGCAGAACTTGTTATTTACGAGAGGAATAACGATCTGGGTGGTACATGGCTTGAGAATAGGTGAGTCAAGCGTCGCACCTCTCTCCTCTTGCTCTCGACGAAACAACTACTTACTGGAGTCTATGTAACCAGATATCCTGGCTGCAAGTGCGACATTCCCGCGCACAACTACGCATACAGCTTTGCGCCTAACCCCGAATGGCCAAACTATTATGCCACATCGCAGCAAATTCACGAGTACATGCATAGCGTCGCCGAAAAGTACGACTGCAATAAGTACATCAAGTACCAGCACACAATCAGGTCTGCCATCTGGAATGAAGACGAGGCCAAATGGGTGATCCGCGTTGAACACAATGGGACCGTCATTGAAGACCATGTCGACGTCTTCATTAATGCAGGGGGTGTACTTAAGTATGTTTTCTCCTAAGACGTACTCCTGTTCCTATGCCGAGACTGAACATATTTCTACGCAGTAACTGGAAATGGCCCAACATTGAGGGTCTTGACAAATTCAAGGGCAAACTCGTCCACTCAGCAAGATGGGACGAGGACTACGACTTTGCCGGGAAGAAAGTGGCCAACATTGGTATTGGATCTTCAGGAATACAGATTGTGCCTCAGTTAGCCAAAGTTGTGGACTCGATGGACGTATATATCCGAACACAGACTTGGATCTCCCCAGCGCCTGGTATTAACGAACCAACTGCCAAAGACCCTGATATGGACCCGGAGTATAACTTCACCAAAGAGTCCCTTGAACTTTTCAAAGACCCCAAAGTCCTTCGCGAGTATCGCGCAGCTATTATGGATAGGCGTATTGAGAACTTCAAGCGGGCCATTGCAGACAGTGATATCCAGAAACACGCACAAGAACTGTTTCGCAAAAGCATGGTTGAGAGACTCGGCAACAGCGAAAAGGGTAGAAAAGCAGCCGAATATCTTTTACCTGATTTCCCTGTTGGATGTCGACGTCAAACTCCCGGACCGGGATTCTTGGAGGCCATCACACAAGACAATATTGAGCTTCGATGGGACGATGTGGTTCGAGTCACCGAGAAGGGCATCTTGACACGATCCGGCGAAGTCAAAGAGTACGATGTGATTGTGTGCGCTACTGGGTTCGACACTTCTTTTAAACCATCGTTTCCTCTTATCGGACGTAACGGAGTCGATTTGGCTAAAAAATGGGAGACAGAGCAACCAAAGGCCTATTTTGGCTTTTCAGTGCCGGATATGCCCAATTACTTCTGCTTCATCGGGCCCAATAGCCCGATCAGTAATGGATCGCTGGTGTTGGGTATTCAAGCGACAGGAATTTACGTCTACAAGTGGCTGGAGAAGCTACAAACTGAAATGATACGCAGTTTTGAAGTGCGTAACGACGTCAATGAGGAGTACAATCAACATATGCAACGATACTTGGAACGCACTGTTTGGACTCGGGGTTGCAGAAGCTGGTATAAGCGTGGTACCGTTGACGGGCCTGTCGTTGCTATCTATGGTGGCACCTCATTCCACTTCATGGAGGCTATCAAAAACCCGCGATGGGAAGACTTCAATATTGATCGGCTTCCACAGGCTTCGGCTAATCGCTTTGCATATCTGGGTGACGGCTTTACCAGACGAGAGCGTAAGGGAGAAACTGTAGGCGCGACTCAAACTCTCGACTTTGAGGAATACCGGGGATTGTTTGTGCTGCCTGAAATCCACGATTAGATTTTTGATAGATTGATTACCCTATACTAATGTAACTATTTACTCTATTTCCTGCCAAGGTAGTTTAACAAGTTGATTCCCTGTATCGCGGCATAAATATTACTGTTTTTTAAACCATAAGCCTTTGCTGCAAGACAAGATAAGAAGGCAAAATTTCTTTCGATAAATATATCCCTAATTACCTCCTGGTTATCAGCACAAACAATAGAGCATATTAGTAGCACAATGCACCACTCTCATACCAGATATAGAAACCCCAAGGAAAGCGTTCAGCCTTTCACAGGCTTGCCTGAGTATTATATAATTTTTTCGAACTTAAATTGAATTGTATTCAGTTCCCTCAAGCTTAGTGATGTATTACAAAATAGCTATCGCATTTGGTGGAGAAGCAACAGCACCCTCGTAATTCAGCGGAGACGACGTGAAGAAGAAGGACCAACGTCCATTCCTGGCACAAACTTCAGCCAACGCATCTAATTCAAACAACTCCCCCAGGGGTGTCCCCCATCCTGCGAGCATGATAGGGTGAAGATGCCACTCTTTTTCAGTCGGAGCTGAATATGTCATATTAGCAGTGCAATAAAATCACGAGTATAGATAATGAACGCACGTCGAACCTCGAATCCGGGCGAATCACTCGCAACAGCGGCAAATTGTCTCTGCCAAAGCCACTCTGTAGTCTCGCGTGACTGGCCCAGACCGCACCATTCACGCACGCCAGCTACTTTTTCACGCTCTGATGTCTCGAGCTTTTTGTATGCTGCTACGTAACCGGTTCGCAGGAAGAGTACGTCTCCCCTGCGAAATTCGATGCTCTGCTCTTCCGCGATCGTTAGGATGTCGTTGAGCGTGATTGCATGGCCCGAGAAGTGTCCCACTGAAATGCCATTGCGTTGTGCATAGGATGCGTAGTCAATCAGAACGCCTCTGCCAGCGAGCCCGCGAGAAGACCACGACTGCAGGCCGTTGATCGAGGTTCGAGGAGCGGAATGTATTTGAGCTTGGGTTGTTCTTAGATAAATCAGCATCTTTATATAGAGAAATGCTACGATTTGCTTGATCGTTATTACCCATTGTAAAACCTTTTGTCCTTCTGATATGCAAAGTGGCGAAGGCTATCCCACTGAGAGCTTCCTTGCGTATTAAACGTTATCTTAAATCTATTAGCGACGAGTACTTCCTTCGGCAGTTAAACATGTACCACGGCATACTCACCACGTCATCATTTACGACGAGTGGATCTTTGTTGATAATCTCCTGCGTAAAGCCTTTGCGTCCTAGCAACGGCGGGTCAAACTGATCAAGTGGGAGGCTAGAGCACAAATTCAATACGATTAGCCTATATCTTCTTCACGTCGTGCTGAAGTATATTAGGTGCGACGTACTTAAGGGCAACTCTCTCTCCCGTTTTCACCTCTTTGATAGCTTGCAACACGGCTTCATCTGTCAGGTAATTAAGTGAGCCTAAAGAAGCAGAAGGTCCATCTCCCCAGAGGCCCCACGCTGAGTTTGGAGGGTCTCCGGCATGTAAGGGAAGACTGTCGAATGAAGGGATGGGCGGGAGTTGCGTGCTCATGCTGATTATAGTCACTATCCTTCAACAGGAACAAGTATTGAATGAACAAACTCTTTGAGATTAGATTACGGTTCATAGCTCTAGCTTAAATTGCATGATTAGAAGTCATCCTGGCACTCTTGAAAGTCCGGGCTTCGGGTAGATCTCCGGACATAGATGTCCAGTGGTAAGCAACATGAAGACTAATGTCCGGCTCGGATATAGAACCTTAACTTAAACATCTGGCGGTAGATAACCAATTTATTAATTACAATGGCTTCAATTGTCTTCACAAATAGACTGTCTCTAATACTTTAGCGGCCATCAATGAGGGAGTCGGGCGAACTGAATTGAGTTCAAAAAGAACCATTTCATTAAAGTTCCAAATTTGTCATTGCTATAGAAAATTATCGCCAAAACACTCAAAACACTACCATAGTACTCCCACCATGGCTATTCCAGGAGTTCTGATGCGCTTCTCGGACACTATCTCTACTTCAAATCCTCCTCTCCCCGGCGTTGAAGCTACCTATGCTGTCAAGTCAGACGATGACAAGGCTCCAGCACACAATACAATATATTTCTTGAGTGACATTACTCCGATTCTCAACGCAAAAACATTATTCGATACCGACAGAAAAACCAACAGCGACGTTGTTGCCTGGGTTATCTGCTCATTCATCAACGGAAGAGATGTTGGAGACAAAACTGCACAAACTAATCGGCCTGTCTTGCCGACACCACCAGTAAAAGACTCGGTCCTCGTTATCAATGGTTCTACTCCACGGCAGGACAAAGAGGATGACTATCACACCTGGTATGATCAGGAACATGGCGATAAGCTAAGGAAAGTACCGGGTTGGAGGGCAGCGAGACGATACGCTCTCAGTGCTGTCTATGGTGACACTGAGACAGCCAACTTTTACGGGTTCAATTTCTATGATGAGAACAATGGACTGGGTGGCCTCGAGTGGCAGGCAGGTGTAACAGAGTGGACGATGCGAATCCGAAGTAATGCAGCCAAGCCAAATATTCGACGAGTGTGGAAGATAGAGAATACAAGTCAATGAAGCATGTATCTTCGTCCAACGGTGGATGTTGACGATGTACACAAAAGAGAATGAATTCTGCTTACTACGTTCATACCTATCAGAGTTGCTACACCTATACTCAGGTTGCACTTGTGCAAAATCTCGATCGCGACAGTGCCGTATGATATGTACTCAATAATGAAGAGAGTTTTATTTGTATTTGATGAATACATTTCGATTGGGCAGAAACACGTATAACTTATTTATGTATAGCCACAGCAATTTCACTGCTTCTGTCGACCCAGAAAACCAACTACAGGGCCACTCCAAGTCGTTCTTCGTTGCTTTTCACTCAACAGATAAATATCCTTCCACGCAGATGCAGCTTCCTGACGACCCTCAAAATGATCCCACTTGTCCTTACTCTCGTATCGAGAGAACACAAATAAATCATTATCTTCTGAGCCATCTCCACGATGTAAAACCCAGAAACTGAGAACACTTTCATCTTGCGCTGCCTTATCCGCTAGTCCACGTAGTTTCTCGAGAATGAATTCTTTCTGTGCCGGTTTCGGAGACAGCTCGTCGACCACGACGTAACGCCGATTTTCGAGAGGAATAAGACTGACTCCTTTCGGTTCGTTTCCGTCACCTTCTTTATTGAGAAAACCCACGGAGCTGGCTTGCCAGAAACGTAGGTCACTGGGACGCTCAAGGAGCCCCTCTGTGCCCACAGCGCCGCGAAAAGTTTTGTATTCATTACTTGTTCTGTGAAACTCTAACGCCTTGGTATCCTCATACCTGATCACTATTAAGTCAACATGTACACTGTCGTGTTGGAACGAGGTAACCGAGACCTACACTTCAAGACCTCGCAGCCAATGGTGTGGAACTGTGTCGTTATCCTCTGCGCTCCGGAACCAGGCATATGCGTGGCAGTTGAGCTCATTTTCACAAGTGACCGGGGCAATTTTAGAGAGTAATTCTAGAAACTGCAGACACACGGAGCGTTAGCAGTCAGAAAGTTAATCCCACTCAATATTGAATGTGTGATTTGCATACTCGGTCACATTTGGCAGGAGAGGCGCAATTCGAAAGCGGCGAGATGATGTACATGATGACTGTATGTTTCTCCACAGATTATTTAGAATAAAGGATTGGATTTCACTTGAAATGCTGTTGTTCTGGATATGATTCATAACACAATCCGCCTGCAACAAATTGCCGGAGATTGAAGTCCGCAACCCCACACTGTTCATTGTCTCTTGTGAATAACAACACAAAACGCCCTTCTCCACTGTGCATCAACAAACATCTAAATTTCAAGAATCCACGATTCATTTTATTCAAAATATGTCGGGAAACACCCCAGTCTTGCCGGATTCCTTTTTCGAGCCAGTTCTGTCTCTTCACTCCACCTCGGACCGTCTCCGATGGTACATGTGTGTCATAGTAGCGCTGTCCTCGCTCAATTACCCGGACTTGGTACCCCAAGTCTACAAGCATGCCGACATTCATGTACTCTCTGAGTTAACCCCCAAAGAATGCTTTGCCGCGGTTCGCCAGCTTCGCGAAGGCCTAATCAAATCCACGGGTATCGTGGGTGCTGCTCGTACCGGTAACGCAATGAGAACGCTTGCCAGCTGCATCCCTGAAACTCTACGGGAGACTGAATCCCCTCGATCTCAAGAATCTGAAGATGTGGCCAGGAAAAGAGGCAAGGAGTTCTGGACGAATATATACGCCCGGAACAAAGCCTTTGATCCGGAGGCATCGGTGAGAGCAAGTCCGGATTATACGTTTATTGTGCGAGGTATGCAATTAGCATTAATTACTTATACAACATGGTTTATAATAGTTCTGCTAACGAATGAAACATTAGAGGTTCTATATGCACGGCTTTTTTCATTCAACGGCATCATTGACGACCTGACGACAGGCTATGTCATGGTCTCGGCTTTATATGGCATGGACTGTCAGAACCAACTGCAACATCATATGAAGGGTATGTTGATTAACGGTGCTACCAAAACAGACCTTGAGGAGCTTCAGCAATTATGTTTAGGACTAGCAGGTATCCTGGGAGTCAAGTCTAGATATGGACCGGCTCCCATTCCCGAAATGCCATGATACAGAAACATTTGTATGCTAATGTTACTTGCTCTGAGATTGCCGAGAGGAGATCGTGAAGATAAAAAATATACACGAATACAAGAATATGTATTCCAACCTCCATGACTATTCATATTGTGGGAGGTACATAGCTTTATAATTTCAATAGCAACTCACATTATTTTGACTATTAACAAATCTATATAAGTAATGTAGAGGTCGTTTCTTATCCCTGAGGTGCCAAAAATATATTGGCAAGGTCGTCACTGCAGACCGCCGTACGGCAGCCTATAGCTACAACCTTGCCAAAATCCACCGCCGTACACCCCACGATATCGCTATCTCTACCGAGGTATTTCTCACAATCTCTTTGAAAGGCCGCGATATACCACCCCTTTTATTTTTGCTCCTTTCCTTCTATCATCTTTAACCACTATTTCACCATTACTTTGCCATTAACCTACGAATTATGGCCGAGGACCCAAAGACGTGGTTGATAGTTGGTGCGTCTCGTGGCATTGGCCTCGAATTTGTCAGACAAAACGTTGCGCGAAACCACCATGTCATCGCAACCGTGCGAAGTTCAAGCACCGAGTTAGATGCCATAAGGCGTCAGGTTCCTGAAAGACTGAGCGTATTGACTTGTGATGTATCCAGGAATGAGAGCATTAATGTATGTCTTGGCCCGTGAACGTACGATATGCACATATTAATGATTCTGTCAGGAGTTCATTAAGCAAATCATTCAAACGGAACAGAAAAGGATTGACTATGCGGTCATAAATGCAGGGATTCTGGATTATCCTAATGTAAGAATGGCCACAATAACCAAATTTTCCCGCGGATTATTTGTGTCGCATTGATCTAATAAGGCCGATTCAGAGAGCACTTGAGATGTAGGTTTCACTTGCACGTCTTAACAACCAAGTCTGACTTATCTAGGACGTTTGATGATTTTGCTAAACATCTACTCACGAATACTGTGGGACCCATTATTGTGGCCCAGAAGTTACTCCAACTAAGCAACGTGTCCATTGGAACGGTAGCCTTCATGTCCAGCGACTCCGGTTCTACTCAAAATTTCCTTTCCTATGAAGATGGGTAAGTTGATCAGTATTCTACTTATTACAAAATGCAAGACTAGTATGATGCTGAAGATTCAATGCCAGGTTTGCAGCGTACGGCGCTTCAAAAGCAGCTTTAAACCAAGCTTTACGTGTATTTATATCCATTTCTCCTTCTTCTTACCTGACAAGGGATTGAGTCAACAAAGACAACATGATTGACGAACGGTACAGCACTTGGCCGAAGAATTGAAGAGGAAACAGAGCGAAACAATTATCCTAGCTCTTCATCCGGGAGAAGTTGCCACGTGGGTTTCCCTACCGCTTTGTTAGACAGGACAGAGATACTCAGCTAACAACACGGAGCAGTGACATGGGAAATATAGATATTTCTTGGGATCTTGATGGGGGGCAGATAACAGCCGAGCAGTCTGTGAGAGACATGCTCAAAGTCATCTCAAGCAAGACGATCGAAAACACCGGGACCTTTTGGACGTGGGAAAACAAGGTATGATGATTTCTACGATATTAATTGCTCAGAACTCAATAAATAACGAGATTGGCTAGGAATATCCATGGTAGCTCGCATAATACCCAGAGCAGTCTCTCAAAGCTTCTCAACCTGGGTCTTCGCTGAAGATACGAGTTTGAGTCCTCGTAGGCTCGACTTTACTGGGAGAAATAATTGTGGCGATTCAAATATGCGCCATGTACCCGATATACGCTTAGATAGACACCATCGTCTATAAGCAACTTCAGAAAGAGTATTTTCAAGCCGGCGGTATTTAGATTTCATTATTGGAGATTTCAGACAGATAAATATTCACAATCAGAGATGTCTAGTCTCAACTGATCCTATATTGTTACTTCATCTTGCTTTCAAAGGCTTTATATGGGAGTTGGAGCGTTATATGACTCCATTGAACATTAAGACGGATTAATCTGTAACAGCCATCACTTCAACACCACCCGTATTTCTCATTTGAAACCCATTGCACTGATTCCACGGCGCCGATATCTCCCCCATACCATCGCAAACTGCTAATACCTTCCTTCTCACGGTGTTCTCCACGATATGAAATCCCTGTTTGCTTGATCAATTCCAGAGTGTGATGAGATGGGTCCCATAGCTTCACATAGTTGAGATTCCAATCTGCAGCCTCCGCCTGAGCGGCTGAAATGATTGCTTTCATATGTTGAACTTGTATCGGATCATCATTTTCGCCTTGGTTCTCGATTACCAATCGCAATATATAGAGAACATTATTGGACGAGGTTTCCAAAGGCTCGTAGAACCTATGTGTCCAAACAGCCCATATCCGACTTCCAGGTTCTCCTATGATAGCTCCTTTAATGGTAGGCACCCGCTGGAAAAGTTTCTTACATGCAAACTCCTCTTTGCTGTGATGCCAGAGCATGTGATTATGATCAGGAACAATCATAAACTTTGTCTCTGACTCAGTGAGAGACCATGATGCAGGATTAAGCAGAGTCTTTCGAACCAATTTCTCGTCTTCGTCGCAAAGTTTTCCCAAATCTGTGGCCAAGATCGGATTTGCAGTTTGCAACGTGCTTGCTAATGGGACAAACTCAATGTGATAGCTAGGGAAAGCCCGCCACCCCAGCTTTGAATAAAATTCTTTGCCAATATCTGAGAAGAGAATAGAAGCCACACATCTCATCTTCTCAGTCTTCCAGTTTGGTAGAATCTTTGCCAACTCCGCCAGAAGTCTCGACGCATAACCACGGCCCCTGTATTTTGAATCACAATGTACACCCGCAACGGCATGAGTAATCATTTCTTCTAAGTGAATAGCAGGATTTTTTTTCGTACAAATGAACGTCCGTTTGATAAATGTTTCGCACGAAGCCAGTAGAGGCCGTTGACCAGGCGGCAGATTCTTATCCACCAGAATCCATTGAGTCAATCCTCCATCATTTGCCAAAGGCACCGTGATGAGATACTTAGACTCTTCAAGGTATTCATCCTCGGAGAGTGCTTCCTTCCAAGAGTCCGCTGACGCTTTCGATATTGAGAGATTTTCTTCATCCGTGGGATGAGCCAAGTGGAGTTCTGGGGAATCTCGGTGCGGCAGTGCGGAACCATCCAGCGATCCCATTTTGGCGAGTCGTGATCTTCCTTCTCCTTCTGATTTAAACTCCGGGCGCAAAAGGTTGATTCAACTTCAAGGAACGTAATAGGAAGTAAGAGTTTTGAATCATACCCAGAGGCAGCTATGAAATATCAGCGTGTTGTTCCAGCAATCTTTTGAAGGCGCCTTCTTTCAACATTACCTCGTCGGAGGGCGACGCTAAAGACACTAGACAGCGCCTACAAGTCTGGCGCGGCACCGACACAGCTGATAAGACAATAGCCAACCACTATCTTGGGCGTCAGATCCACAGCTTCAACTTAGACAAACCTATAAATGTTGCGACTACGCCATATATATATTGTACGTTGTAGTTTCTCGGTGCCATCGCAATGTTCATACTGATTCCAAGCATATCATCGAATCTTTTTAAGCGGAAAATATTGGTAGGGAAGATCGCATCGTAGCACTGGGCTGGAGAAGAAGTGCTTCTGACAAATACCGCCTATTTAGTTACCACCCATAATGCACAAACTGCGCCCAAAGCAATGGCATATCGGGATCCTCGTCACGAAGTGCAATAACCGCGTGACGCAATGCTTCAGCTGGCTCACAGCCTGTACCTTTGTCTTCCAGTACTAAGAAGTAGAATGTAGCTGCCACCTTGACGCAGTCCCCGTCTCCTGCTGGCCACAGGCAACCGACAACGTGAGGGAAGCCGGAAACTTGGAACCCGCTGACAACATGTAAGACTTCGTCTCGAAGCTCCAGTGCCTTGTTCTCTGCAGTTGAGCATGCCGAAAGGTACGCAATTTGCGCGCGATCCATTTTCAGGCCTGAAACCTGGTGCACCGTGAGGCGATCCTGCTCAAGAGCTCCGTTTTCACCCTTACGCTGAAGAATAACGCAGCTGTTGGAAGGATCGGCAGCATCTGATGTTCCATGACATGCAAAATGTGCTATGCGGCAGGCGGGCAACGCAGCCAAAACCTGCTCGACTGATGGCTCGGTATGGAGGGTTGTTTCGATTGTGGAACCAGCCACCTTCATGATCTCACGAGCTTCCTCGGTGACCCCGGGAAGATTCTTTGGCTTCTTTCTATCGTGGGGGCCTTTTGGTGTGGACGGCATAGTCACAATGAGCATCGAGCTTGTGGTCTGGTGTTCCAATGCTCGAGCTGCCCAGTCGCGTGCGTGCATCAATGATTTAATGGACGGCGTGTACGACGAAATCAAGCGGTCCATAGCATTGTCTACTGATTTGTTTGTGTGCACTCCGGCGGCATGAAATGGAATCAAGGTGGCGTACCCAGCACCTATCCACCACACTTTAGGCAAGCCTGAGGCTTCCTGTGTACGGGTCTGTTCAATGGCATGAACGACATGTTTGACACATGAATCCCATAGCCAGGCGAGATATTCGGTGAAGTTCTCGTTGATCTGCTGTCGCTCGGATCGTTTTCCTATCCTCCAGTCTTTTCGAACAAATTTCATCACTTCGGATATTGACATTTCTGGAAGAGGCAAGTCCTTCACCCCGTCAGACGTGATGAGAAGCGCGTCGCTCCGTAACTTGGTTACATTTACTACAACCACAGTTCCAGGATCGGCGCATTTCTGCATTTCTGCTTGACTTGGGTGCAAGAGAAAGCCCTCGTAGCCTGCAACATTTCTAATTTCGCGATGGCACTCGTCTAGATCTTTCATTGCTTCACTACGTGGTCTCTTCACTGCATCATTTCGCATAAGAGACTCAGCGGAACTAGAAGGCGCCCTCAGCTCCCATAATAGAGCTTCATAGCGTACAGCGAGATCCGGCCTATCTTTTGAGAGCTTCGGCAAGGTTGTGCTATCTGATAGCAGCTGGCCTATAATAACGGCACGGCCTTGCTCAAGGCTCCGTAGGGCATCATCCAGCTTCCCCTGATCTATGCACAAACTGCATAGCTCCGAGGCTACCCCACTAAACGTAGACATGACCTTTTGTTGGTCTGATTGCTGAAGTGATCGTGTGTGAATTGCAGGTAGAAGGTCGAGGATCTCAAACCCCAGCTCCATTCCTTCTTCCGACTGCCCTTGGGCATGGAGAAGCCCGATACACCTAGACGCAGCGTAGACTCGAACCTGCGGAGGCGCGTCTTCCAGGCTCCACGCACTATACAATGACCCCAGAGCACCTGGGTCTTCCCGTAGGATTTGGCATCTACCGAGCTGATACAATACAGTTGCACGATTCTGCGGCTCGCTAAACGGCAAGTCAATTGCTTCGTTTCCCAGCTTGATAGCCTCATCAAGATCATCCGCATTCCCTGTAATCGAATAGCGAGTGTGAAGCCGCTGAATCTGATTGCATATAAAACCCTCTCGCATGACAGCACCCGGGGGCGTGGCTTCTATCACTTGCCGACCGAAGTGAATTGCTTCGTCCATATGTACCTGCTCCCCCGATCGAGCATAGTTGACACCAAGACAGTTCGCAAGAGTATCCAACATAGCAGCCAGCCGCGGATGTGATGATGGTGTGGCGTCGATGGAAATCCGGGCCGTGCTGATCGCTTCGTCCAGATCATCCACGTCTTGTGTTCTTTCGTATCGCGTTAATAGGCATCCGGCAAGGCAGATAGAATAGTCAGGCTTGTCTGGGTTGCTGTCGCGACATGTAGCCATTATTTCTCGGTTCAAACGTATAGCCTCAGTGAGACTCGCCATTTCAAGGGTTCTTTCGTAGTGTATGTGCAAGTAAAGGGCAAGAAAGTGAAGATATCTTGGTCTTAATATGTGCCTCTCGGGAGTTAGCTTCAAAGATTGTTGAGCCAATTTGATTGCCTCTTCCAAGGTTGTAACTTGTCCTGTACGGGTGTAGAGTATGTACAATAGCGTCGCACGATTGCTTGCAAGTGCCGGCATATCAGAGGATGTCGCTGGTGTTGCCTTTAAAGCTTGCTGAGATATACGTAGTCCTTCTTCCAGGACTTCAGCGTTGCTGGTTTGCATGTAATAGGAGCGCAACCGTAGTCCTAGACCGTTGAGAAGCATTGGAAAATGATGATGATGCTCTGGGGTCAGGGCAATGGCTTGTCTTGTTACTTGGATGGCTTCTTCGAGAGCTGCATTGTTCCCCAGAAACTCGTATTCATTCGATAGCTGCACTCCCAGGACATATAGACTCGTTGCTTGCTGCGATACATCTCCAGAGCTGCACACAGTAGCTTCCCGGGCCATATTAACGGCCATCCTAAGACTATCACGGTCTCCTATAGCGTCAAAATGCGCACCAAGATCCCAACTATAATCAGTTAGGAGTTTCTGTCTCCTCGGATCCGTTTCTGGTAGGTTATCCAGCACTTTCTTTGCGTCTTGAAGCTTATCTTCAATATATGACAGGTCGCCTGTGATAGCATACAAATCTTTGAGCAGACTTTCACGTTGGACGGTGTCGAGCTCTAGGCTTGCTTCTTCCATTGCTCTTCTATCATTGCTGTCCCTTGTCTTGATATAAACATGTTTCAAAGTGTCTGCAAAGCTGTACGAGATAGTCTCACGGTCTTTGTAAGTTTTTGGAAGTACGGTCAAAGCTTCTTGCAGGAGTTTGGTAGCTTCTTCGAGATCACACATGGTCTCTTGGAGCTTGTATCGCCTCAAAAGAGCAACCCCAAGATTGCTCATATAAATAGCTCGGACATTTCTCTCAGGAGGAGTAGTGTGAACAAGGCTTTGGAAAAGTGTAATTGCTTCATTTAATGTTGTAAGTTCTTGCGTTAAAGCCTGTAGATGAAGTAGGTGACTTCCAAGGTTGTTGAGGAAATTGGATCGTCCTGGATGATCCGTTGCTGCTAATGCGACTGCTTGACGGCCCAAACTCACACTTTCCGCTAAATCTTCCTCATTTTGACCGCAGTTGAAGCGTCTGTAGAGGTTATCGCTATGCCCAGATAGGTAGTACGCTCGATCTTTGTCAACAACTGCTTTCGACGCCAGTACTTGACGCCCCAACTCGATTGCCTCGTCCAAGTCTTCAAGTTTCTTATAAGTTTCGTATCTTTCTCCGAGGCCAAGTGCAAGGTTCATCATATGTTCTAGTCTTGGATTGTTTGTTCTGGCCCGGGACAGAGCTTCTCTTGCGGCCTGTACACCGTCTTCTATATCAGATCTACGACCACACATCTCAAAGCGCTTTCGCAAGGTTTCTCCTAGTCCTGATAGAATAGACGATTGACTCGGGTGGTCACTGGGAAACAACTGAGCAGCCTGCTGATACGCTTCTATGGATGCATCAAGGTCGCATAGATCCTGCTTCAGCTCATAGAGACATTGCAAGTCTATCCCCAGACCAAACAGCATATTTGCCTCGTCTGAGCGAGTATTCCCTAATAGCTCCAAAGCAATGCGTTGGGACTGAGCGGCCTCCTGCGCGTCAGAGATTGTTGGGTTGTCTTTACACCGCTGTCGCAACTGAGCAGCCAAACTCTCCAGGTAGTCTCCCAGCGCCGGGTGATCATCTGGCGTAGCTTCAATAGCTTGCCTGGTAAAATTTATGGCTTCATCCAAATCTTTCACGTTGCCAAGTAACCGATACCGTCGCTCCAAGCGCAAACTGACATTATCTGAGCGTAAATGTCGCTGCTCATTTGGCTCTAATTCCAATGCCAGCTGTCCAAGCTCAATTGATTCGTCAAGCTGAGCTATAATTCCAGTCCTCTGATACATTGTCCATAAGTCGAATGCCAGCTTATGAGTGTAGTGCGAGGATCTACGACCACTCATAGCTTCTAGGCGAACAGATTCTCGTTCTGCCCGAATTGCCTCTTCCAACTTGGAAATGTCCTCTGATTCCCTATACTGCCATTCGAGATGCATTGCGAGGTAGTACAAGCACGCAGCTCGGACGGCAGGATGACACGGTTTTTCGAACTGCCAAATTTGACGACCGAGTCTGATGACATCGCTGAAGCTATCCGTTCGTCGGTTTACTTCGTAGCGCGCTGTGGAATACGAGCCAAACCTAGCAAAAACGTCAGGAAACTGCGGATTATTGCAGTCCATTGTTGATAAAAGGCTTTGAAGGAGCCGGATTGCAGCGTCCAGATTCCTAGGGTCCCCATCTTGGAGGTACTCTCGGAAAAGTGCATTCGCAGCCTGTGTTTGCAGTGACGCCATTTTCGGTGTGAATCAAGAGCGAATACTTATACAATAGCAATCTGGTATTCATGAGTTGGTTTCAGCAATTCCTGCCTACCCTCCAAGTTGAGAACGCAAAGAAAGGGCATGCCAGGACCTACTACGCTAGCCATGCCTGGGGTGGCGCAATTAAATAGTTTGACAAGGCTGAGAGCATTGAGCTTGGCTGATCTACCCCGCCATAACGTCCTCTCGTATTGGGTTTACCCCATTGCTAAAGACCAATGAAGCCCAAAAGGGGCATATTTATAGCAATTGGCTTGCTTATTAGCGGCATATTATGCGAAAGCAACCCAATTAGAGAGGCCTTGGGCAACTTTGGTAATTATAAATTGTTAGAAGTTCTGTTATTGACAAATTAATCAAGTCTCAAACCAACGCTCTTTCACACATTGCTCAACAACTCGAAAAACCTTATCTAAACCGGAGCTCATAGCAAGCATGGAGGCCAAAAGGCTTTCCTACGATGATTATCACATCGGGTGGATTTGCAGCCTGCCATTGGAGATGGTCGCTGCGAAGGCAATGCTGGACACAACTCACCCTCAGTTACCGCAGGATCGACATGATCACAATAGCTATGCTTTGGGAAAGATATCGCACCGAAATGTAGTTATTGCCTGTCTACCATCAGGTGTCTATGGAATGGTCTCTGCGGCAGTAGTTGCAAAGCAGATGTTGTTAACATTTCGTTCAATCGACTTCGGTTTTGTTGTGGGAATCGGAGGCGGCGTTCCAACTCCTTTGGTAGACATCCGACTGGGCGACATTGTTGTGAGCAAGCCAACAGACAGAACCAGCGGGGTCATACAGTACGATTTTGGAAAAACAATTGCTCAGGGCGAGTTATATCAAACCGGTACATTGAACAAACCCCCGCAGGTTCTCCTGACTGCCATTTCACATCTACAATCGAGCCATATGACGGGTAGCATTGAAATTCCTAGCATTCTTGCAACTGCTAGGCACAAGTTTCCAGCTCTTGAAACTATGTTTAACTACCCCGGCGTGGATCATGACTTGCTCTTCAAGCCTGAGATACATCATCGAGAATGTAATGGTAAATGTGGTAATGGAGATTGTGGCGATACGATAGTGGTACGACCTCCTCGGGCCTCAAATATTCCACATGTGCACTACGGTCTTATTGCCTCTGGAAACCAGGTTATGAGAGATTCAATAACCAGAGATCGACTGGCGAAAGAGCATGGTATTCTTTGTTTTGAGATGGAAGCAGCGGGATTGATGGACTACTTCCCATGCTTGGTGGTTCGAGGGATTTCTGACTACGCTGACTCTCACAAAAATGATATCTGGCAGCAATATGCTTCTGTGACTGCTGCCGCATACACTAAGGAGCTTCTTCGCATGCTTCCCACACAGCGGGTAGAAGAAAGGCGAGATCTTCTCCTAAACGCCAGCCATCCTTTACTCCCGGATCCATTGAAGAAGCTACATGAAGTGCCTGCCCACTCTGAAAAAACACCACCAACTAACACTTTTCCGCCTTTTATGCTTCAAAGCCTTATTCCCGCAGAGTCAAACTTCCTTGGATGCCTTACAACGAATAAAAAATTTCCTAGACAAGATTTTCACGGCCCAGCATCCCCTATCTCTCTGTCACGAGTTGACATAATCATCCAAGACGGTCTCCATACAATCAATACGTCATCTCAAGCATCTGACTACCAGGTATCATCTACAATTACTAATAGAAATGTCAGAAATGAGCATGGAGTATTTGAAGTCGATGGATCAAGATCCTGTGTGCTCAAGAATTCCGGACAGTGGTTCGAAGATCTATGCTCCAATACACATACACGTCGTTGGATTGAAAAACAAATGATGAGATCCATGAAGACTAAGATCCATCTCGTCGTGGGTTTCCGCAGTCTCTGGTACGAGCGAGTACCAGTTGTCAGTGGCCTAACTCAAGACTCTGAATCACCATATCTGATGAGTGCTGAGATGAGCGGTGGCGATAAAGCAAAGAATGAGAAACCGCTTTATACTTTCCCTGGAGAGCTTATTTATGCAGTGCAGTACAGGAAGCTGAAATTTGCATGGTATCGAAGTCGGGATATAGACACGGCACAACTACAGCGCGGAAACTGCTGGCTCAGCCTGTTCAGCGACAGAGGTGACGGTGAGGATGATGATGACGAGGATGAAGACAATGAAGATGTAATTGAGTTCCAGTTAGATTCGGATGAAGATGACAGTTTGTAGTTTAGGTAACTACAACACAATCTTAGCATCCTCCATTACACACTGTGAGATCTTTAATAAATATTCTCATAAAACTAATACGAGAGTTCTTCTTAGTAATATCATATAGTGAAACTGCTATCTTCACATGATGTGAGCAAACGACTTTCGGACGTTTGTAATTATTCTGGTTGAGATATTGTAACAGTCCAGGAGGCCTGTTCCCGGGGTTGTAACACTATTGTCTAGAAGCCGTAGCACTCAAGATTACAACACCCTTAAGTGGCATATCTTTAGCAACTCGTAACGCTACTTATATTAGTGCTCACACTGATACGCGGGCATACTATTCTCTTGGCGTGAAGAATTGGAAAAGCAGAGATGTGCATGATAATCTGATGTACAGTATGGCCATGCTATCACTGAAGGATTCGGTGTCTACAGAGGTGTAGGTTTGCTTTAAAGATATTGTTTTGACAACCTTTTGATTTTTTTAATTGTGTCGCTTGTAACATGACCAGAAAATCTTGAGATATCTAAGTAACAAATGAGTGCACCTCTAGGAGCCGTCTTATCGGGCAGTTAGTTACCATAGTCCCAATACAGCTCGACGTACTGGTTCGCATGCTGACAGTGCTTGGCAAGTGTGAAAAGCACTAGAATAATAGAGGAGACCGGAACATGCCCCTTCAGCACTTTACGGTAATCTTCCCCCAAAGCTTGGTTTCCAGCCGCGTCGACCGCTGTTGTCACTGCTTGTTGATCACTCCAGTCCAGGTTGGCGTCACCAACTCGATGATGCCTGCTCTCTAGCCCCTTCGTACCAATGAGTTCAAAGCCAAACAGCCAGTTACACATATCTTCCCACACAGGCTCGCTGTAGTCAAGTGTCAAACTTCTTATGTACTTGAGTCCACCAGTGCCTGCCATGCAGGAGCACATGCGGAGAAATTCCCGCAACTTTTTATCGTCATCCACCTTGACAGGGAAATAGTATTCGTCGCGCTCAACCACTTCAATGTCCATAGTGATCCAAAATGAATTCTCTCCGTAATGAATTGGCAAAATTTCGGTACGAATCTGCTTGGATACCTGTGCAAGAGGAGGTGGCACGAGCGTTCGAACATCGTCGTCCCACCAGCTTTTGCTGCTTTTCATGGCTGCCGCTCGATATATCATGATTCGGATTTCGGGTGGCAAGTCCATGAAACGGAATGGCATCTGAATGGTCTTTTTGGGTCAGACTAATGAAGAGAAGTAGTAACGGCAGTACTTACGTCTTGTTTGCCCATTTTGCGTGATTTACGCGAAGAACTGTTGCGCCCCATGGCTGCTGTGCACGTCTGTACGATACCTATGTAAGCTGTTAGCAACAACTATGGAACTCATGCAGAATTCAAAGCAGATATCAGCTGTTTGCGTGGGGGGTATATACGCGATGACCGTTGTGAACATAAACGGGTGGGAGTGTCCTAGCCAAGGTGTGTAGGGGATGAAAATGAGAGGGGTAAGAGATGAGATAGAGAGAGAGAGAGAGAGAGAGGGGGGGGAAGGGGAGTGAGTGAAAGAAATCCTTAAGAGGAGAGAATATCAAAGAAAGCAGGGCGTTTGCACTCACGTGATTGCGTTGCCTGAGGCCGTATATGTCAACAACAGATCTACAGCTTGCCTCCTCTCTCGGTTGTAGGGGCACATAAATCTGGTGTACAATGAATGCTCAATCAAGTTCCTTGCGGATATATCCCAATCATCATTAAAAGTGACCGCTTCCTGCCGGTAATTACCGGCGAAAAGGCTTGGGCCGTACTCATATTCAGCGTCGATTTCGCAGGCCTTGTAGATTATTTTGTAAGACTTGGATATGCATGGATGGCACTATAGACACATACACTAAATATAAAGGCTAAACGATTCGCTACTCATCCAAATGTATTGAGAAGATCTATCTGACACAGCTTCAATTGGTCTCATTGGTTGCACTATGGGCGGGAAGAAGCAGTTGATTACACCGTACATATCTCCAGTGCAGAACTAGACCTCCCGTAACTATTGTACTTGGCTATAATAAAAATAACTTCGTTGTGATAGCCTAGATTTCCAAGAAGCTACGTCAGCTATGAGAAATGGTAAGTCTTCAACTGGCTGCGGTGCCGGATTATGCATCGTTCTGCCTAAATTGGAATGAAAGGGGTGAGACTACCGTCACATTATGTGCAATTCTGAAATGCGTGGCATTGTGAAGAATAAAATGAATAGTATGCTCGGTCCTACACCTCAAAAATGCTTCTGACGGCGGGAATCTCCCGGTTACGGTACCGCGTCGTTTGCCCAATATTCAATTGAGACCATTTGGATTTTATCTGTAGCCTTGCTTCCAGAAAGGTGATATCAGCTAAATTTTATCAATAAATAATGCTACTAGCAACGCACCATGTATATACGGGACTTTCAGGGCATTCGGACGGCATTCGAATGGTGTATAAATGCCGTATGCCAACAGTTACCTTCAGGAGTAGGGATTGTCATTCTGAGAAGGAAGCACTACAAATTTGACGGTATTCTTTCAACAGTCTTGTAGATTTGTAAATGATGCTAATGAGATTTATCAAAGACGATATACTGATTTGCGACGGATGCTTACACTCTGATCCGCAGACTGTGAGTCTTCTAGAAAGATATTCAAAAGGCTTTTGGCGAAAAACTCTTTCGTGTTTATATCCCAAAGACCTCCGACTCAACTTTCCTCATATTCATACCACTCATTCTTTCTTTCCGGCTCGTCTTTGCCCTGCTTCATGGCCCATTGAACGGAATATAGCATGCGTGAGTCGAATGCTCTACTTGCTGAGAGATCGGTCCATCTCCTAAAACCATGAGGCACCCCTGGGAAGATAGAAACACTCGTTGGTACACTAAATATATGGGTAGTCAGCGTTAGCTATGTACGTGGAAACATAATATATTTTACTTACCCAATTGCTCGTAGCTTAGTGGCCAGCAGCAGTCCGTCATCTCTCAACGGGTCCATTCCCGCAACCAATATCGCTGTCCGTGGCCATTTTTTAAGTTTTTCTTCCGCTGTCAGAGCTATATTGAGCTGGGGATCACGAATATTGCTGTGGTCTGGGTCGACGAGGTCGCTAAACATCTTCATTCGGGGCCATGGTGCCACCGGCGTATCGCGGCATTGTATCTTTGCTGACTTCTCGGGCGATGAGAATAACTCCAATGGATAATTCTCAATGTGGATAAGCCATGGGATGCTGAGAACAACTCCACTAATCATGTTACGATATTCGGCGATCATGACAAGTCCTGCTGCGAGCCCTGCTCCGGCTGAGATCCCTAGCACGCCGAGCCCCTGAGCAACATCAACTCCAAGTGCCGTCGCGTGTTCTGTAATATATGAAAAAGCGTCCTCTGCATCCTGATGTTGAGCCGGATGTGACCAGTTTGGTGTGTGTCTGTAGATGACGCTCAGAATGATCATTCCCAGCTTGTCTGCCATTCTTGCGCATGTATAGTCGTCAGTTGTCTCAGATCCGAATAGGAACCCTCCACCATGGAAGTAGACGAGGCACCCAGGGGGGTTCGGTTTGTCATTGTTACAGCTGCGAGGAGAGTATCGGCGTATTGGAATCAAGTGACTTCCTCGAGATCGGGCAGAGAGTGAGCTAATATCAACTCTCTCTCTCAGACTCTGTTCGTTCAGCAGCCTTTCAGAAGCTTCTTCGCGTACTTTATTCACCGACTGCCGAAGCTGTGAAGCTTGGCTTGGCTCATTGTGAGTGTATCCATCTCGGGCGGCGTTGGGGTAGCGAGCTATGTATTCGAGCCATTCCTTGCTGGGGACTCCGTATCGAGAGAAGTCCATGGTGATTTTTTGGGTACTACTGCTAAAGATCTAAGGAAGAAAGTTTCGGGTAATCATAGTATATCTAGATGACTAGTTGTATGTTTACCGGACTTCAATCTCCGCTCGGCGATTTCCCCGCACGTTTAAAAGAAAACCAGCAGAGGGAGCAACAACGTTAAACCATCATAATCATCACTTGATTTTCAGTCATGCCAAATTCGGAAGCTCAAACACGGCCTTCTCGCTCTCTAACAGGCCGAGTAGCTCTTGTCACCGGGGCAGGGGCTGCGGGCGACGACATTGGGAACGGGAGGGCAATCTCAATTCTCCTAGCCGAGGATGTTTGTTCGGTAGTATGTTTAGATCGTGATCTCCCCGCAGCAGAGCGGACAGCCACAATGATCATTGAAGAGGGCAAGGGAGCTGCAATTGCATTGCAAGGAGATGTGACCAAGGAAGACGACTGCCGACGTATAGTTGAGGAAACTTTGGCTAAATTTGGTCGCTTGGATATTCTTGTCAATAATGTCGGCATTTTAGGTGCGAAAGGAACAGCCCCGGAGGTTAACATATCAGAATGGGAGCGAAGTCTTACACTCAATGTCACGAGCATGATGCTCATGGCAAAATTTGCTATACCGGCTATGTGCAAAAATGAACCGGGGGATGGCGGTATACGAGGAAGTATTGTGAACATGGGCTCTGTAGCGGGACTCCAAGGTTTTTTCCATCCCCCTCAATCATATTATTATACATGAGAGCTAAGCTTTTGCAAAGGTGGCACCCCTAGCCTTCTATACCCAACTAGCAAAGGAGCAGTAGTAAATATGACGAGGGCTATGGCAGCCCAACACGCCAAAGATGGAATCAGAGTCAACTGTGTCTGTCCAGGTAATTCAACATATTCTCCAATAGATAAGTATCTAGGTACATGTTTGCATGCATCGTTGCTAATCACTCCTGCAAATTTAGGAATGCTTTATACACCTATGATGTACAGGACAGGTGAAGGAATGAGCTCAGACATGAGAGACGCTCGAAGAAAGCGGAGTTTACTTCAAACCGAGGGCAACGCATGGGATTGTGCTGGTGCTGTGCGATTTCTGGCAGGCAATGAGGCGAGATGGATTACAGGCACAATTTTGACAGTAGATGCCGGGGCGACATGTGCACAAGTTGTCTCAACGTCAAATTGAAAGGAGCGGAAAGCAGGACAATAATTGATATTCAGTCTTCAGCCATCCGAAACAACTCCACCCTGTCCATAGAGGAGAAAGGCATAGTCACGCCGGTGACTATTTGCCGAAAAATCAAGAAATACTCTTACAAAATGGAAACTAACTGGGCACATGTAGATGGATTCGATTTTTTTTATTCCCCAGACCATCCAACCTATTGTAGACAAAGAAAATTATGGGGTAAAACTCTGGGGAAAGTTTATAAATTGTGGGGTGGACATTGATGTCCGGTCCCGTTATTCTGCGCAACGGTTCTTTAACGTCTTCACAAACTCATTTAAAATGCCACAAACCACCATGACGAGTTAACTTCGCCAGGTTGACTCTCATTTTGTTCAATTTTATTGTCTTTCTCACCATGGCTACCACCGTCAAAACGTCCGAACAGGAATATATTGAAGATGTCGAGCTCAAGGCCGCGGTGCTTAGCCACCGGTCATGCCTTGTACCTCGTCCATCTGAGGATCCGGTTGATCCCCTAAATTGGCCAATAAGTCTCAAAGTCGTTGTGTTATTTGAAGTGTGCTGGCTTGCATTTGTACGTTCCCATAGTTGAAGTCTTTATTTACACTACTAACCCGCATCTACCTAATCCATAGCTTGGTACTTGGAACACGTCTGTTATCAACCCGGCATACAGCTTGCTTGCAAAAGACCTTCATGTCTCAGAGGTGAAGGCGTCTTACCAATCGTGTGTAGATTTCTCCCAAATAAGGTTGGAAGAAAATAGTTGACATTCAATTAGCACTATTGCCATTGCCCTGAACGGTGTCGGTCCGTTCATTTGGATTCCCCTGGCTAATGTATATGGCCGTCGTTCGGTCTATCTCCTCACAACCCTTATCGGGTTTGGTTCTGCACTGGGTTGTGGCTTCGTGCAGAGCTATGGTGCTCTAATTGGCGTTCGTGCTATCAATGGAATTTTCCCAGTGTCCATGGCTCTGGGCCCGGCGACAGTGACAGACCTTTTCTTCTACCACCAGCGAGGCCGAGCACTCGGAATATTTACTGTCATGCTTACATCTGGTGCCCACTTTGCCTCTCTCTTTGGTGGACCCGTAGCGAAATTCGTTGGCTGGCGATGGATCTTCTGGATCACGGCCGCCATGAACTTTAGCACGTTGGTCGTTCTGGTTTTTGCTTTGCCAGAAACAATGTACTACAAGCCACGCACATATTCAGACACCAGCACAGAGGCTCCCAGGTTGACTATGGCACAGTATCGCCAACTGTTAAGGCCATGGACTACCTTTCCAGGTGTCCGGCTCAAAGCCAAACATTTTGTTCTTCCTGCATTCCGAATGGCCATGTACCCATCAGTCCTGTTCCCCAGTCTTTACTATGCCACGCAGTATTGTTTTACTGCTATATTCCCTGCTGTCACATACGCTATTATATTTGAGAGCCGCTTCGGCTGGAATGCTTTCCAGTGTGGAATGGCGTACGGGGGCACTATGACCATTGGTTCTCTTGCTGGGGAGGCAAGTACTCTCAATCTCTTTCCGTTCCATATAGCTTGTATCAAGACATGAGCAAACTGGCTGACTTTTTCTTCGCAATGCGCAGCTTGCTGCTGGGCGAATTATCGATAAAATCATTCGACGCGAGTCCCAACGCCGAGGAGTAGAGAACCCACCGCCAGAAGTCCGGTTCAAAGGATTGATAACAGGTGCCATCCTTGTACCGGCTGGCCTTCTCATATTCGGATTTACAATGCAATACAGGACCCACTGGGTTGGACCTCTAGCAGGCATGTTCCTAGGCATCCTCGGCATCCAAGTCGTTTCAACTGTGTGTTATACATATAGTATTGATTCATACCGTGTGGAGAGCTCGGAAGTCTCTCAATTCTACAACTTCTGTCGTCAAACCATTAGCTTCACAGTTGGATTTTATGCCATCAAATTGTGTGATGCGATTGGATATCAATTTGCGTTCTTGATGTTTGCGCTTGTGGGTAGTGTACTCGCTGGCGCGCCCATTTTATGGCTCGTCTGGAAGGGAGAGTCTGTCCGCGAAAAATTGGGCAAGCCGGTCAATGTGAGCGTGGCAGAAGAGATCATTTCGGATTATACCGCGGCTTATACCGGTCAAGAGAGGGAGTAAATATCTGAGTATAAAATAACACAGAGGTGTTTCTTACTCATTAGGCATATGTTTAACTGCAGATTATTGGGTGTCTTCTGCGTACCTTCTTTTTCTAGGATTATATTGTCCATTAAAGCTAATACCGAATATTCTAAGATGCTTGGAGTGCTCCGTATTCATTCCTTCTTCTTGATTCAACCCCAAGCAGTCCTATAAATTGCTAAGGCGATTCTGACTTCGATTTCGAGATAATCCGTGCGATCCTTGATAAGAATGTTTCTACTTGCAGTCAGACACTATATGTAACATGTCATTGAAGCTCAGATCTTTCATCTGTGAATCAAACTATCCCTCACGTTCGTCCTTGTCCAATACCCAGCTGTCCTATTCGATGCTTTTCAGTTTGACCAAACTATTCCATACCTCGAGTGTCTTTTTTACTGGCTTTCTCCTTTCACATCACTCCTTTTTGGCGTTTTTTGGCGTCTCAAGTTCTCACTAAAACGGACCTACCCACTTTAACGTCCCATCCTCTTGAATCCCAGCGCTTTCGTCGACCCAATCTTCAAATGCCATGTTTCCTATATCCAAATTGCAGTACATTTCATACACTTCGCCATACGGCAACCTCGTAGCTCGGAATTCCTTGCCATATGATCCAGTCGCAGTAGCTTCATCGTAGTTGTGGATTCTCTCAGCTACCACAGCTGTACCGGTCTCAAGGCTGTTGGCGTCTATAATTACCCAGTTGTAGCAGGCAATAGACGCTTGTTCAAGGCGTTCAGTATTGTTCCACAAGAACTCGTTTACTTCCTCGAAGCTCATGCCTGCGAATTCGTTGCTCGGAACTCTTTCAAGCGGTAGTCTGGTGGCCGCCTGTGACTCGTCATCGGGAATATCTTTTGATGTCACTAAGAGCCAGTTAGATTCAGACGGATCCTCGGAGTCAGGGTCCTGCAAGAGTAGTAGGGCTTCGTTCAAGTCCTATTTAATACTGATGTTAAATTTCGGGCTTAATGTGAGTGAAGCCGTCTAAGAAATACCTTAGTATTCACCACGGCTGCCGTCAGAAAGACCGGCCACAGTTCCATTTCGTTTGGCTTTCTTTTGGTGTCTACTTTGTGCTACAGAATATTGTGAAGATATTATAGTTTCAGATGCTCTGCCTTTTCTTATGGCTAGGCAGCAACGCACGTGATACACTTGCAATTGGCCAGCTCTTGATATATAGTCGGCCCCCAACGGATGCCGATCTTATCATAATGCAATGAAATTATTTGGACTCCTCCTGGAATTTAAAGGTAACAGGGTCTTTTGCAAATTTTGGAGGCAGGCTGTAGATCAAACCAAATGTTTGTACTAGCTAGCTCTATAAGTTATTGTACACGAATAATCCAATGGCCCAGATGACAGTGCACAGTAAAAACCCCATCCATTCCGTGCAGACCGCACATCCAATGCCGAAATCCTGGCGCCATGACACAGATACATAGTGTTGAATATGAATAGTACTTGTACACCACAGCCAAAAAAAAGTAATCATTCCGGCTTTTTGACAATTTCAAAAACAGGCCATCTCGATATAACTACTGATAAAGCTAAGTTTTTTCCCTTCTTCGGTATTCATAATGCGCCGGAACTCATCGTAATTGAGCTTCGCGCCTCCACCGCGTTCAATGGATTCCCGCTCAATTTGATTAAGACTCGCCCAATATGCGAGCTGGCGACGTGAAGGCGGGCTGGGAGGAGACCGTCGTTGGTGTAAAGGTGGGAGTTCAGGGGAATGATGGATAGGAGAGGCACCGGAAGATGGTGAAGGCTTTAAGACTGGAGAGAACTTGGGAGCTGTGGCTTCGGCGTGGTTGGAGTCGCCGGCTTCGGGGACTGGGAACGTCGTTGATCCGTCGAACCGGAGACGCAGAGATGAAGCGGCGGCGGCAGCAATAGTAGGAACAATCACTTCGTTGGGCCTGTGGTGAGGTAGTGTAGGGTCGAAATGAGCTTCTTCTTGTTCTGCCTCTTCAATTTCTTCTTCATCTTGCTCTCCCTCTTCCTCTTCATCGTCATCGTCATCGATGACCTCTTCTGGTGCGGGAAGTTCATTCACGCTAAGTTCAGACTCCGTGTCCGTATCCACGTCGTTAACAATCGCATATCCAGCAGCATCCAGCAAATGATCCAGAGCTCTGTCGCCGGTTGCTGAGTGCACTGGCGGTTCAGGGCTATTCGAATTGAAGCGCTTCTTCGGATCCACAAAAGACTCTATCTCAGCGGCCCATTGAAGGCGCTCTTTGCGGGTCCTATAGGCTTCCATCAAAAGATCTTCTTTTCTCTTAAAAAGAATATCTAACAGATCGTTCATGCCTTCTTTGGTTGCCTGATAGAGGATCTCTTTCCCGATGTCTCGTTCCGGTTCAGGAACCTCAAATCCACCCCATCGCTCACCAACTGATGTCGAGCCGTTAGAGCGCACGTCATAGTCATCGTCCTCAAAGCGAACCTTTGAAGACGACCTTGACCGGAGTGATGGCGGCCGCGATGACTGCTCATGATAAAGTGGGCCGTCAGCCGAGTCTTGGATGTCGGTGTCTTCATCGAACCCTTCAGGCGCGGTGGTACCGTCTTCTTCGTCAGTGTAGAATTGGCGACGACGCCAGCGCTCATGAGCGGCCCTCCTGCGGGCATCTTCAACAGTTGAAGAACGTACACCCTCCTCGCGTTCCTCTTCTGCATTTTCGTCTTCGTCATCCTCGTTATCTTCGACATCTTCATGTTCTTCTGCTTCTGCTTCCTCTTCATCTCCTTCTTGATTCACTTCAGGTGGTCCTTGTTGGCCGCCAACCTCGTGTTCAGGTGCTTCAACTTCATCACCGCCAGATACTGACGACGGGGGCGAGACATCATGGTGGATGATTGACAAGGGCCGTGGTTGCCTAAACTGTCGGCGGACCGCAGCGTCTCCCACAGCAGAGTATGTATCGCCATGATCCAAGCCATCAGGTCGCAAAACACCTCCTCCATCAACTATTTCCATGTCGCCTTCGAGATTAGTGCGCTTCCCTTCTCCCGTTCTCGGAGCTTCCGAGTTGCCAAAATTGCCACTGAACGCCGAACTGATAGGGCGCGTTCCCAGTACTATATCCCGCGCAACAGTTCCATCACCCGGGCCAAAATCCTCCTCCCATGCTTGCACTAGATCAGCACTCAACTCCTTGATAATTGCATAATATGCGCGGAACATGCGCAGAAAGTCTTTTCGCTCCACGTAACCATCGCCGTCTACGTCATATCCTTTGAAGATACGGCGCATCTTTTCATCGATAGCTTTGTTGTTGAAGCTAGCAATTCCCTTGATAAACTCCTCAAAGCCAATAAGATTATCACTATTTGTATCATAAAAGGCAAACATGCGGTCGAATATCAGGCTTGGGGGCGGTGGTCTGGAAGATGTATTGGGGATAAAGCAGCGGTCAAACGTTTTCCGATCAATAGCCATGCCCAGCTTATTCGGGTCTGCAGGCCATGCAGTGTTAGCCAGACAGCGAAATTGATCCCACAAAGCATCAAGCTCTGTGTTCTCAAAGGGAGTTTCTTTGACTAAACGCTGTGCCAATGCTTGAGGGAGATTTTTCTGGAGCGTTTCTGGTTTTCCAGGATACCACACCGGTCGTCCTTGTCGCGGAATCCCCATATATGGGGCTGGAATACGTATTTTGAGAAAAACATGTGTCTTGTTGTGAACTTGCTGAGCCTCGCAGTTCTCGCAGAGGTCAAAATCCACACAGTTATCACAACGATACCGAATCCCCTGGATAGGCATCACGCTGCAGTTGTTGCACGTTACGCCGCGGTGTATGTATCCATCTTTCTTTGCCTGATCTTCTGCAATATGGTAGAGAAGATTAAGCAGGTTCTGCCCCTCGCGCGCCGGTTCTCCATCAGCGTTATCGTTGCGCCACGAGAAGACACTTTCCGTCTCCACTGCCTCATCTACCATTGGACTAAGCTGTTCGATCTCCTGTGCGGGAGTTGATGCTGATAACCTGACTCGTGTACCGAGCTGGCGACGAACACGCAGCTCTTCGCCGAACGCTGGGTCCGCATTAAAACTCGCCAGCGCCCTGTTAATTCCATCATGTGAGATGCCGCGATGACTGAGCTCGCGCATCAGGTATTCGCGCTCCGGCGTACCTTCAGGTATAGTATGATTAGGCGGAAAATCAAGAGCGAAAAAAGACTCCAGGAAAGTAGATTCCATCATCTCCCGCATTCGCTCCGCGTGCGATTCTGGCATCCCAACCTCCGCCATCAGTTGATTGCGTGTCGCAAGCAACGATGGAAGGAGGCCGCTTTCCACCATGCGGCCATCTTCCGTCTCGATTCTGAACGTTCCGTACGCCCCATTCTCTCGCTCCAGTTGTTCTAAGTGGGCGATCGCGCGTGACGAAGGCGTGTCGATAAAGCCAGTGCCAGTGCCAGTCTGGGTATTGCGACGACTGCGGCGAACAATGGCCCCACGACGATGGAGCTGAGGGGCGCTGTTGCTGCTCCTCTGGGAAGCGTCATCGGCTGTGGTGTGGACATAGAATAAACCGCCTAGCAAAACAACACCGGCGGCGGCGAACAGTGCTGCACGATACCGGGAGTAGTCGTCTAGCATCACGCTAGCGGATGTTTGCGATGGCTATTCCTTAATTTGTTGTAGTTCATATGAGCAGTTGAATGTTATAACGAAGCTGTGGTGGATAAGTAGGTAGGTAGCTGCGGTTTGAGCGAGACTGGGAAATGTGTGAAATTTAGCAGTAGCACAGGGTCGACAGGCGGCGTGAACGTATCTTCCCACATTGGAGAGACACACTGAGTATCGAAAGAAACCAGTATTTGTTTAAAAGTCAGTCAGTCATAAGATCGGGGCATTGGCCGCCGAAGCTGAGTTTCATAGATGGATGATGCCTCCAGAAGCTGGCTTGAAATGTCCGCCGCGGAGCTGCAGGCGCTATACCTTATTTGGACCAAGCATATATTTGTTTGTCCTTCTTTGTTCGCAGCACGCTTCACAGCCAAGGTATTTATATTTTGTGAACATTTTTGTACAAGCTTATCATGTATATATAATGAAAGGCATTCAGTCACCAATTCGAATGTATGCAAATGTCATACGCGCACGGCTATACCATGAATCAGAATATTCAATATTCACACACAGTCAGCAGCACAGTTGAAGTGTCAGTACCTCCAGTGCGTGGACACAAGTGTTCAATCCACCTTCTAATTACTTCATTTATATATAATATCAGAAATGCTGTCTAGATGGTTTCCGATAATAATATAACATATATACATATATATATTCTCTTTCTAATTTAGACCTCAGGAGGCCTTCAAATGATTTGGCCACTTCTGGTTTGAATGTCAATAGTCCGAGAGGCTTTCTGTGGCGACGTTAATACTCCTGCCCAGGGAGTGTATATACCACAGGTTGTTCAATGCTAGTATCAGCTCAGCCTCTTTTCCCGGATAAAGAGACTGCTCACGACGGCGAAAACTAAGATGCCCATCTGGACCGCAAATGTAAGATTCGTAGACCAGCCGTAAGCCCTTCGCACAATCATCTGTAAATTTGAGGGTAAAGTGTTGATGAAATCGAGTGATTGCCGGACACCTTCGACAATCCTGTCAATGTCCGCACTGCCATGTAGTGCTTGCTGTAGTCGTTCACGAAGGAATTGCTGCTCCACTGTGGCTGCTAGGGAGAGACCGAGGACGCTGCCGAGGGAGCGGAAAAGGTATGAGCAGGCCGTTACAACGGCTTGATCTTCTGTTGTTGAGTTTGAGACTGATGAGAAACGTTAGCTTATTTTTGGCATGCGACCCGCGCAGCGAAGAGTTGCTTACTCAGTCCAATCAATGTTGTGGTGACGCCAATTCCATTTCCAAACGCAGCCATCATCGCACCAACAATTATCATGCGATAATCATCAGAAACAGCACCAGAGAAAAGGAAGAGAACGACAGCGCCAGCGAGTAAAAGGCCGTATCCAAATATAGTTATGCGATAGTACGTCCCTGTTCGTTTCATCGCATACCCTGCAGCCAAGGAACCTGACACTCCGAGTATAATCTGTGGTAGAAGTCTGAGTCCAGCGACACTCGCTGACACGCCGTCAACAGCTTGAAAGTACAGCGGAATAAAGAACAACACTCCCATGAATCCCCCGAAACTGAAGAAATTGCACAGATAACATGCGAATAAATTCTGGTCAAAAATGAGATGGCCCGGTGCGAACGGCTCAGTTGCGACAAACTTTTCAACCAGAACAAACGCAATAAACAGGACGAGTGAGATGATAAGAGAGATGTATGTGATCGGTATAGTCCAAGAAACATTGCTCCCTCGGTCTAGGGCAATGGAGAAGCCCAAAACTGCGCCTACCAGCACAGTAGCGCCTAAAAAGTCGATACGTCGCAATTTAGAACGCCAGTCCCCTGAATCAGGGCTTGGGACGTGTAACGAGACGCTGACCATTATAAATGCCACCAAGCAGAGGGGAGCTTGCGCGATGAATGACCTGATGACGGTCGTTAGCAGGGATGTTTCGGTTTGCAGTGGTGGTCAACTTACCACCGCCAGCCGATGTAGTCCGCAAGTATACCGCCTGCATTGTGTCAGTGTCCCTATTCAAGGGAGTTTAAGAGGGATGCTTCTAACCTAGTGGAGCACCAATGCCAGAGCCAGTCGCATATATTATATTGATAATTCCCTGCCAGAGGCCACGCTCACGCAAGGGCACCAGATCGCTTATGAGAATGCTAACAACAGTCGTCATGCCGCCGCCCCCAATTCCTTGATAAACCTGGTAGAGTATTAGCACAACGGATCTTGATTGACTTCACACAAACATATCGCAATTATACCCTCGCCGCAATCAATTGGTTGATATCCTGCGCAAACCCGCACAATAACGTCCCAGTGCCAAACACCAAGTACGCAAACAAAAGGCATTCTTTGCGGCCAAAGATGTTGCTGAGTTTTCCATATAAGGGTTGAAAGGAAGTTAGAGTCAGAAAGTACGAAGTCGCAATCCAGCTGGTCAAGTTCAAGGCATGCAAATCGCTGCCAATCTTGCCGTAGCTGGCGACGATGATAGTCTGGTCGGCGGCAGCCAGGAAGACCTGTGCGGCGTCAAGTCAGTCGGTGGCATATAGATTACAAGGTTCTCGATGTATCAAGGCATACTCCTATCGATATAGCAGGAACAATATATCTCAAACGCGTTGGAGCGTCTTTGTGATCTGCATTGTCCTGCGAGCGCGAATCGTGACCATTGGCGGTGCCATTGGAGACGGCATTGTCTGCGCGCAACAGCGGGGTGTGCTCTGTCGCAACTGTTTCGTCGGCAGACATCTTTAATACCAACTACTCAACGGAATCATGACACAATCGGGAGAAAAACAGGAGGAAAACAGTCAACTCATCTGATAGCAAAATTACTAATCGGTGCCTGCGGGCGTGGCCAATCAACTTGGATCCCTGGCTCTGTTAGTGAGGAGCCTCGGCTTTCTCCGCGACGTCTTATCACAGATCCACATTACGGAACAGAATAGAACGAGGGGAAATTAAATATAAAGTTCTCTTTACAGCGCAAACATAATGTTAGATCGCACTCATTCACCAATCTCGATTGATTGTTAAAGATAAGCATATGCCAGCAAGGATTACATAATTAGAGAACCAATGAACATTGAATTTAGATCGCTATGACACCAAAACTGCCAAGTTGCTAGTAATCCGTGGTATGAGGCACTTTATATTCCCAAACTTTTCTTTTATCACGCTGCTATGTCTGCCACCGAAGCAGTTTCCGGCATAGGCACCGGTCCGCCAGGAGAGTCTGGCAAGCGGGCCGTCAGAACCTCAACGCCATCTTCAGTCACGAGAAGAGTGTGCTCGAATTGTGCGGAAAGCGAGCCATCGGCAGTCACACTGGTCCAATCATCTGGCCAGGTCTTGTCCTTGTGTGTACCAATGTTAATCATCGGCTCGATTGTGAAACACATGCCCGGTTTGGCGGCGCCGACTGTCTTGTTTTTGGCGTAGTGAGGGATATTTGGTGCGCCATGGAACAATTGGTTGATGCCATGACCGCAGTAACTTTTGACAACGCTACAGTTGCGACTCTTGGCGTGCTTCTCAATAACATTTCCAGGATCGCGGAAAAGCATGCCCGGCTTGACCAGCTGAATTGCCTGGTCCAAACATTCGCGTGATGTTTCGACCACCCTGACGGCATCGGCGTTCGCCTTGGCTTTATCACCCACGTAGTAGGTCTCGTTCAAATCGCCATGGAATCCGCCGTGGTAAAGCGTCACATCAATATTCACAATATCTCCGTCCTGCAGGGGCCGTTGATCTGGAATGCCGTGGCAGATAACCTCGTTGATCGATGTGCACACTGATTTCGGAAAGTGGACGTAATTGAGGGGCGATGGATAAGACTGTGTATTTCATGTTAGAGTAAGCTGCTGGTATATTAGGGAAGAAAGTCATACGTCGCGTTCAAGGCAAGCCTTATGGACGACTTCGTCAATGTAGTCCGTTGTCACGCCCGGCTTCAGCTCTCGAGCGGCAATATCCAAAACCTCTCTGGCCAAACGACATACTTTCCTCATGCCTTCCTGCTCTTCTTTGTTCAATATCGTAATGTTGTGTCGGCCGACGAACTTCTGCTCCGATCGCGGAATACCATCTTGAGCGTAGTCGGGGTGCTGGATGGAGGAAGGGACCGCTCGGCGCGGGGACAGGGGATATACAGGTCGTAATTGACCGGTGAAGGGGAAGGCGGGGAACGGGTTGTATTGGCCGGTTGCTGGATCTGGTTCAGAAACTACCTTGGGAGTGAAAAGATTGCTGAGGATATTACTCTTGGTTTTATGAACAGTCTTGTGGGTGCCCTGCAGGTGATCAGAAGAGAAGAACAACGAGGAGAACTCAGCTAGGATGCATACCCAGCTTCGCTTGAAGCAGTCCTGTGAGCAGAAAAAGCTGTCTGTGCCCATCTTCAAGCAGGTGGGACACTGCAGGCTGCCCGCATCGTTGGGGCATTCGAGGCCGATGCATTTCCGGGTGGCGACAGCCGCAGCCATGCTGAAGGGAATGGCGGATGTGAGAGAAAAATGATTGCCTGCGTCACTGCGCGTTGAGCACCTCGAGATAAGAGCAACGACCGCGGCAGAGCAGTGCGCAGCGTGGAGAACGAGAGACGCGACGAGGGGGGGGCAGAGGAGAAAGAGAGATTTATTGATAAGCGGAGAAAAATTAGAGCCCAGCTTTCTTTGGGCGGAGTGGGGAAGGCAGGCACTTGCCCCGGTGGGCGCCGCGGGGACTGGGTGCCGCCTTCCTCCGCGCTGCAGATCCGATTTTCTTCTTTTCTTTTTTGGTACGCTGCTTAGAGCCGCAAGTCGCCCTTACTTTGCTTCGCTATCTGCTTTTTCCTACCGTCATGCATGCATGAATAGTGCCGAGGCCAGCATGCCAGCCCCGCCAAAGCAGAAGGTGGTTATCGTCGGCGCAGGGCCTGTCGGGTCCCTGGCTGCCCTGTATGCCGCCTCAAGAGGCGACGATGTTGAGTTGTATGAACTTCGCGGGGGTAAGGACGACTTTTGAAAGATGCTTACAATGGCGAGAATCGTTTTACAGACCTCCAACTGACTTGACCGCGACATAGATCTCCGCGACCCGTCGACTATTCCTCTAAACTTCACCAAGTCGATCAACCTGGCTCTCTCGGAACGAGGCATCCATTCCATGCGCTCTTCGGGCTGCAAGCATGTCGTCGATGTGATAATGGACCAAGCTATTCCGATGCACGGGCGGATGATTCACGGGAGGGAGTCGTCTGGAAAGCTGTGGGAAGCAGCGCAAGCCTATGACGTCCACGGCCGAGTAAGTGCATTCCTTTTATCAAAACAGAGAATGCACAGCACTAAAAGTGAATAGGCCATCAACTCAATCGACAGAGCTACGCTGAACAATGCTCTTCTCGACGAACTCGAAAAGACTCCCAATGTCAAACTGTTCTTCAATCATAAACTCACCGGCGCGGACTTTCACGCGCGCAAAGCCTGGTTCGAGCGCAAACTACCAGAATATTACCATCATCATGCAGAGAGTACAGGCTCTGTCGACTTTGACCGCGCACCAGAAGTCGAGGTGGAGTTTGATTATCTGATTGGGGCAGACGGCGCCCATTCTGCGTCTCGGTATCACATGATGAAGTACTCTCGGGTAGACTATCAACAGGAATACATCGACACTTTATGGTGCGAATTCCGCATCGAGCCTTCTCAAACCGGAGATTTCCGCATTTCTCCTAATCATTTACACATCTGGCCCGGCAAGGAATTCATGTTTATTGCGCTGCCATCCCCAGACAGATCGTTCACATGCACCCTATTCGCACCGGCCGACCATTACGCGCGTTTGGGAAACACGCCCGAAGAGCTCTGCAAGTCGTTCCAGAAGTACTTTCCAGGAGTATCTCCCGAGCTGATCTCGCCCGAAGAGCTCTATCGGCAATTTACTGCGAATCAACATCTTCCATTGATCAGTATCAAATGCAAGCCCCACCACTACGAATCAAGCGTGGTCATTGTCGGCGATGCAGCACATGCTGTTCTCCCCTTCTACGGGCAGGGATTAAATGCAGGCCTGGAAGATGTCAGAGTCTTATTTGAGATCCTCGACTCACACGGCGTCTACAATCTTTCCAACGACAAGGCGTCCACCGACTGGGCCCGCGCCGCAGCCTTTAAGACATACACCGAAACACGCGTCGCAGACGCATACGCAATCAACGACCTGTCCAAGGGGAACTTCATCGAGATGCGCGCCGGCGTCAACTCGCGGTGGTACAAGATCCGCAAAACCATCGAAGAGACTATGGACAGATACATGCCGCAACTGGGCTGGCGGACCCAATACTCGCGCGTCAGCTTTAGCAATATGCCGTACTCGCAGATCGTCAAGGCAGTCGAGAAACAACGTCTCCTGCTTACAGCGAGTCTTGGCACGGCATGTGTGACGGCAATTCTTGCTGGGGTTGCGCTTGGGGGGACGCTGGTGTGGAGGTGGCCGGGATACTTTAGGCCACATTATAATATTGTACATCGATTTGCGAGGTATGTCTCTGGCGGACGTTGATAATTAAAAAGCTATGCTGGATAGATTAGACTTGAAATAGAATGCTCCTCGCGGAGCTTTGCACATATGATGAATGATAGATCGTCTCCGCTTTCCATGCTGGTGCTGTTCCTAGACAAGTGTTTACATCTGTATAAGAGGCTCTCAGAATATTGGTGACCTTGAAATCCAGAATTAACTGAAAAAATAAAAGTTTTGCTGGGATTCAACTCAAAAATTAAATAGCATTTATACATTACCTCAATATGAAGCCTCCGGACGCGTTGTCTGATGTGACATTTGGGACATTTCGCTTAGCTTCCATCACCCATTCGTCGCTACGCTTCTTGCCCTAATCTAACCGCCAGCTTCCTTGGTGGCATCAGATGCTCAGGTTTCTACCCAAAGAGGCCTGACTCAAAACAAGACACAACCACAAGAGCAATACAGGAAAAAAGGTACCTGGTTTCTATATTGAACATCACAAGCAACACACTGCAGCGAGACGACCAGCCTTTCGCCCTTCAGATAATAACAGAGTTTTCCAAGATGTCTGTGAAGTAATTAATGAAAACAATAATATTTCAAGAGAACGATCTTTTCTACTATCTACTACTCACTGAATACAAATTTACTCTATATTTCTCAACAAAACCCAACAGATTCTATTGATTTCTGATTGGCGGGTAATTTCATTATTCGACACTGCGATGCTCCGGCGTCTGGTAACAATCATGGCATTGATTCTTTTAAAGTAGCTATGATACAAAAAAAAAACTCAGGTATGGTAAGCCAGAAACTGTCCATGGAAACGGTTTAGAGGACAAAATCGGGAATGAAGTTGGTATCACCACACTTCCTGGTCCCTCACGCTATCGTAGAGCTTTTTGACTCGCTCGTAGTCAGCCTTGACTTCGTTTTCCGGATAGGGCACACCACCGATTTGGGTGGATTCCAGCCATTTGCGAACGGCCAAATCGCACTGCTCTGCTATGAGAACAGCCTCGTTTTTGTGATTTGAAAACCAGTTGAGAAAAGTCAAATTCCCTCTAAGACTAAGGACATCAATAAGCGCTTCTGGTGCTTTAGAAAGCTTGTCGTAACAGACAGAGTCCTTATGTAACGCATAGGCCTTGGTAAATCCTTTCGAGGCAGTCTTGAACTGAGTTTGGTTGTCCGGACGATCTGCGTACTCCAGTGCTTGGTAATCATTCAACACGTCAGCACCATGGACGATCTCATTTCGTTCAAAGCGGGCTGCATCACGGGTCTTTTGAATGATTCTCTCAAGCTCAGATATCCGTACTTTCCACACCCGCCTGTTCTGATCGACTGCCTTTTTCTTCTGATCAGCGAGTTCCTTGGACTGTTCAGCTACCTTTCTCTTCTGATCAGCGAGTTCCTTGGCCTGTCCAGCTGCCGCTGTCTTCTGATCAGCAAGTTCTTTGGCCTGTCCAGCCGCCTTTTCCTTCTGAACAGCAAGTTCTTCATCTTGCTCCGTCAGTTTCTTCTCCATCCTGGCCATACGCTGCTCCATAGCATCAACCCAAGTGAAGGCCCCGTCATTTCCGATCCGTCGTGCATTGTCGTCCATTTTCCAGACTGTTGTTGCGGTAATTTCGTCGCAAAGGTATTTCTCAAGTTCAATTCCGTTTTGAAATCTGGTGTTGGACATATCATGCTTCTGGTAGTACATGAAGTCGCACTGTTCATCGGGGTATTTATACCCTGTCAGTGTTCCATTTTCTTTTTTCAAGGATTAAGAAAAGACTAGACAATTCCTCACATGTTTCCCTTTATCAAATTCCATTTCCGTGTCTATTCTAGCGAGGATTGGCCAAACTTTGACCCTGCTCGCTGTTTCAGATTCTCGCAAGGCCATCAGCTTTGCCTCCGTCACTACTTTTGAATGCTAGTCCAAGTGTTCCGTGTCCTGGATAGGAAATGTCGGTTTTTTGATGTGGAAGACTCAGTTGGCGATGAAGGAGCAATGCAGGGTGACTAGGTCTGAAATAGAAATGGAAGATTTGCCAGGATATACATTGTCACGTCAGAAACTTCCAGATTCGTTTTATCTATTTTTGTTCCTTTCAGATGGTCTCCGCTAGCAGATGAGAAAGAATCATTATTGCCCAAAAGCCAACGTTCTACTTTTTGTTTCATGGCTGCTTGTATTACTGTATAAGAAGAAGTAACTTATCAAAAGAAGTAAAAAGAAAGAAATGGGCCACGGCAAAGTCAATTAATGAAGAAACCCGTTCGAGTTACCACATGAAGCTATTGTACCTGGACATGCTTGCATAAAGCAACGGGGGGATCCGTCGTTTTTTTTCTTCTCATCACCAAAACCCACGCAAAACACAACGAATTCACAAAGTCCTCAAATTAACACCAGCCCCAAACCTCATAACCCGCCATGACCAGTCTAGCTACAAAGCCAGATTGCTGCAGACTGCAATGTCCTGTTTTCAAGCATGATGATCGCTCAGTCCTTCTTGTCCTTCTAGTGCGACAGATTCTTACTATTTGAACCAAAAATGGAAATTGAACATCTTGTGAGAACAATTCTTATAAAAGAGTGCTATCACCATCTTAGTTTTTCTGATATTACTTGCTAGAAATTATACCGTGTCTAGTAGCACTCCTGTCCGGGGAGATACATGTATACATGCGAGGACGGGATAAAAATATTAGTGCAAAGTAGTCCAGAGGAGACCGAGGATAATTTCACATTCGACTATCATCTCATCCATATCGAGCCATTATAAAACATAAGAGGTGGGCAACTCCGCCTCGCTCGCTTTTACACATAATACGGTTGAAAAATTGGACTCAAAAAACGTCAAAATGATGGTATAAAATTCGGCAGCGCAATAAGGACGATCGAATGTGTAGGAAAGAAAGACACCAAAGCAACACGACAGAAGCTATCCAATCTTCTTCTCAATCCTTTTCAAGAAACCGTTCACTCTACTGTCCATCCTTCCCAACCCCTGCTCCAATTTGTTCCCTTTCTTGGGCGGGTGGTGCGCATGTTTCGATTCTTTGAGCTCCGCCTCGGTCGGAACATAGACGCGGCTGTGGATGTCGTATTCGCTGGCTAGCTGGCCGTATTGGTTCTGACTTTGAGTCGCGTACGAGTAGTTTGAGTACCCGGCTATGGCGACACGGGGGTCCTCGGCCTCGGCGTGGGAATTAGCATGGCCTTGGGTTTGCTGGAGATAGTCTGCGTATTGCGGGTGGTGCGGGTGATGGGCGTGTTGTTTGTAGACTTGTTGTTGAGGAGGGGTCTGTGATTGCTGGGAGTCGTAAGAGTCGCGTGCAAATAGGTGCGCGTTAGGGTTTTGTGGAGGCGGTGCAAAGCTCATGCCGGCCGCTTGTGCGGGAGGTGGACTGGCCACGCCAACTGCAGAGTAGACTGGAGGACCAGGCTGATTTGGCGACGCTCCGAGTATGCTTGCATTTGAGTTGTAAGTGCCAGTGGCTACGTAGCTCGGCGGCTGGGAGAAGCTGCTCGATGTTTGCGTTGGAGCATATGGCTGGGCATGATCTGCCATGGCTGCTGCGGCGAGACCTGTGCCTGCTTGGCCGTCTTCTGGGGGTGGGGTCTTTTCCCTGGCTTTGATGGGCTCTGGAGCGGCGGGAGCAGCTGGGTTATATGCCAAAGGTGTGTAGTTTGCTGTGTCTGTCTGGGGCGCTGGTTCCTGTGAAGGTGTTGGGTTGGCTGGCTCTGGGCGTGAGTCTTTGGTCTGGCCGTTCTGATAAGCCGGATCGGTGATTGCAACGGTCTCTAGTTGCTCTACGACCCTGCTTACAGAAGGTTCTTCGGCGACTTCATCATGCGCGTGGCGATCTGATTCGACCTGCTGAGGCGGGAGCACTCGTTCTAGAGCATCCAGAAATTGGTCTGCATCCTCAGGACTCCAGAAATAGATATCCAAGGTGTGCAGGCGTAGATTCCGCTTGGTCCGCGCGTGAGGATCTGTGAATGGAAGAATCCATTGATCTTGGTTTTGACTATGGCTGTGAGTCGATACAGGAGAGCCTTCCACCTGGGTGCCGACGGTCACGGTGCATAGCGTGTGAAACCTGGTCGAGTGTACGACGTGGATCTTCTCGACAGCTGCGTTTCTCAGCTCAGCATACGCTTTTCACTACGATCTCGTAGACACTAACCTCCGTTGAAGGCGTCCTGTTCGCTTGTGCCCGGATTGTTTGCAATCTCCAGCCTCGCGCTACCCCGCACGGCATCATGATATACGTACAGATACGAGCCCTTGTCGAACCGGTGGTACGCGGGGTTCGGTGTAGGAACGGTGAAATAGTAGTGGACGTCTGCGAAGCTGGTGCGAAGACATGGTCAGGTTGCAAACTCCAGTCCAGTTAGCATGTCTAGATGTGCTAGAAGCACTTACAGCGTCAGCAAGCGGTCTTCACCAGGGAATGGAGGCATATCGAATAGCCGCAGTGCCGGTGTTTACAGTGATGTCGCAACAGCAAGACGATGCGGGATTTATTCGAGTCACAGCAGGGAAGAGAAGCGTTTACATATAATATATACAGCAGCTAGCATAGGCTAATAGTAGGACACTTACCTGCAGAGCAACGAAGCCATTGGGCCGCGCTGGGGAGACTAGAGCAGCAGCTGCGAGGAAGCACAGCGCAATGCGTGCATGTGATTTGCCCGCATCACAGCGCCGCTAGAGAGCCCGGCGCTTACTGAGGTCGCGTGACTGGCCGACTGTGATTGGATGCTGTCCTCAGGGCCGTCGGATGCGCGGAATCTTTCTTCCGGCCGCGGATGCTCTCAGTGTCCGAAAAAAACATCGCCGACAGCGAGACGTGCAATCGACTCACGCAGTCTTCTGTCCTTTCGAACTACAGGTGTGTGGATATTCCCATGTTTCTATGGAACCAATTGCTTCCTGCGCCCTCATGCTGACCCTAAGGCCCGAGCAGCGCCGCCCAAAACAACAATTGACCCTTCTGTTAACAGCCAGCATCACGGCCCTGGCCTGAACTACCACTCAACATGTCCCTCCAAAATCTCGCGCATGTTTACTCGCACCTGAATAATGTTAGCAAAGCCCGCCTTGGCCTGACTTCCATCATCAACTCTAAAATGCATCTCAACCTGATGCTCGCCATGCAACAACAAGGTCTCATTGGCAGCGTTGTCCGCGGAGGACCGTCCCCTCCACCACCGCACCTCATCCTCGGCCAACCGGCCGGCACTGCCAGCGAATTCGTCGAAATCGAGCCCGTCACACAGGAAAACATCGCGTCGAGACGGCTATGGCTGGGTCTGAAATACTGGCAGAGTGAGCCCGTCCTCGGCAAAATGACTGCCATCAGCAAGCCCAAGCGCAGAATCAACATTGACTTGGCTGGTCTGCGCCAGGTTATCCGGGGCTCGCGGAGTGGTCCTGTCGAAGGATTGCGGTCGCCTGGAGAATGCCTTTTCCTGGCGACTGACCAGGGAGTGCTGGAAGCGCGGCAGTGCGTGGAGAAGAAGGTTGGCGGCTTGGTTCTGTGCCGAGTGGAATAGACAGATTCTTCTTTACTTGTGGATTTTCATATGTGCATAGATCAGGAGTTGGGCTGCGCTTTTTTGTTCCTTTTCATTTCAGAAGTCATCTGTGTTTAGCGACTTCACGGTCTATATTATATACCTTTTCCTACTTCTTGTACAATAAAACTTTGTGAGATTTCTAGCTATATGATAACACATGCTCATAATCTTGTACAACACTGAAATGGAGTCCGGTCTTATATATAACAATTAAAATAAAGCATCTATCTATGTAAACAGCACATGCGAACACCCTATATATCTATGAATATATGCTAAACAACAATCACCCGACAATTTTTTATCTATATAATAACATCTCTGCGAGGCGACAAGGACCACACAGCCTTTAAATCTGCGCTTTGAGGCTCCACCCAACCAGGCGTATCCGGAGTGTTGCCATGCCAATAGTCGCAAGAATAAAGCACAGCCCGGAAAACAGGGCAACAAATCTGTAACTGCCATTATCCGCGGACAGGATGGCGCCTGCAATAGGCGGACCTGCCAGAGCGCCCACAGAAGTAAAAGCCATGAAAACGCCCATTCGAAACCCGATTTCCCGTATGGGTGAAATTGTTGCAATAAGACTGGGTCCGAGACCGATGACACCACCGGAACTGAAGCCGAAAAAGGCTGCGAATGCTATGATTGCGGCGTTGTTGTGGCCCGGTAGCCAGATGGCGAGCACCAAAATAGCTGAAAGTCCGCTCATCATGGTCATCACGTTGAAACGGCCGGATTTGTCGGCAACGTAGTTTGGCAGGGTACGGCCGAGGAGACTGGGAGAGGTTAATATATTTTGTCTTCTCTTGATTGTTCGTGGATGTTATGGTCTACTCACCTGGCACCGTTCAGAATGGGGACAAGGCACCAAGACATGTACGTGCTCATGCCGTACCAAGCTGCTTCCGTGACAATGTAGTCAAAAGGAATGAGCATGGCCACTATTCATGTTAGAATCTTGAGTGAGGGCCATGTGCTTGCTTGCGAGGTTACATATCACTCACAGAACATGAAGAACTCCGCGGCACAGAGAATACAGAAATTAAGTTCTCGCAATGGGGCAATATATTGCATAAGGCTGAATGGCCGAGGCCCGCGTGTCAGATTCGAAGTGATCAGGAGATTGGCAATGATGAGCATTCCCAAGATCAGAAAGGCGCAGATTCGCATTGTCCATCCAAACCCTACTTTGGGAAGGAGATGTTGCACCATTAGAGGGAAGATGACGCCGCCCAATGAAGAGCCAGCGACAGTCAGACCTGCCGCCACGCCGCGTCGTTTTTTGAAATATGTTTGAGGCTAGCAAGGATGTCAGTTTTTGGACCGTCTTAGATAGGTAGGATGTGTGTAATTGGCATACCGCTGACAGCGCTGGTGTGAAAATCAAACTCGCCCCAATGCCCGATACAACAGATTGGCTGAGGAAGAATTGGTAGTATTCCTTAGAAATACTGGTCATCATGAGGCCAAAGACTTGCATCAATGATCCAACAGCAAGGGGAATGCGAGGACCGTATCTGTCGAAAAGCTTGCCCGATACTGGCGCCATTGCAAGCATGAAGAAGACTACCATTCATGTATCAGTATGTGGAGATATCTCCTGGATGGGCGCTACAGCAATCTGAACATACACTGAACTGATGTTATCCACGAAACTGTCGAGCTCGAATACTGCTTCAGCTGATTCGTCTGGTACTCATCCTGGAAAAGGCCGATGCAGTTCGTCCAGCCGAAAGAAGTGAACAGGCCTGCCGAAGCTCCAGCCACGGCTAACCATGCCTTCCGTCCACCCTCTTGATGCTCTTCGGGCTGGGCATTCTGCGGGTCTTCAGACGGCTGCTGGGCCTCATTCTTTTCAGCAGTCTCGTCTATCTTTTCGATTGTGCTGTTATGAAGGCTCTCGACATCAACCTCTGTGTGACTGGACGTTTCCGCGAGATCTGCCATGTTGTCGAGCAGTCACTTTTAGTGCTTTTTTATGATGTGACTGGTCGATCAAGTGGTGAAATTGTGGGCTATAATGATGCCTCTTGTATAAGTTCCGCGCAAGTCCCCTGGCCGAGAACAGTGAAGATGCGGGTGTGCTGGAGTTCGTATGTGATATGCACTTATGCGGATGAAAGAATCAGTCCTTTATACATGAAGGTCTCTCTCGAATCAATTTCTGCCTAGTCGAAATATCTCCGCATGGCAGATCGGACGAAGTCGCGGCCCCGAGGTCTCAAAGCGAAAGCGACGTTGTAAACTGCAAATTGCAAAATACAGCCAAGATCTAAGCCTATCCTCGCACTAGACCGTCCGGATCGGCGGTTTTATCGCTTCATAAGCCCCTGAAATGGCAAGTCGGAATTAAGGCAAAGGCTCACTGAGGCGCCTAATTGACGCTAAGGACACTGGCCCTCGGATTTACCGTGGGCTTATGTTTCGTTATGTCCATGGACGGTGGCCTATATCACCCCAAACTATAGTCTCGAAAAGCTGACAAAAGGATCCACTGACTTTAAGTCCGTCCACTAATACCGTCAAAATTCTCGCTATAAATCTGATGCTGCAGTTGGCTACCTTCAGCACGGCAAAGGACAGCAACTGGGTTGAATGGGAGGCAATCCAACTTACTGCAGGAGAACTATGATTTGTCAAGATATAAGCCATTGTGGCAATAGCTTATGAGTTCGATGCAATGAATTCAACAGACGAAGTGTATAGGAGTGAAGCACCTCGGAGGTAATCAGGATATCTCGGGCTTTTTTCGCGGACAAGGCAAATGGCAGCCCGAGCGCTAAGCTGTTTGTGGGTGTTCCGGCCGGTATGCCGAGCCTTCTCGTTCTGTGGCCGACTGCCGGTCCAGACAGTCAGCAAGATAACTGCACAGCTCAAAGCTCAACCTCGTTACTAGATAGCGCCTCTAGCTCTATGCCATATTCAGTATAAGGTGTGGATCGTATACTAATATGATCGACTGATTATCTCCGTGGGCTGCAACTGCTGAGTCCGAGATTTGTTTATGACGTCCATGGATGCCTCCAGCACCTCTCTGTCGCATTTCATGGAGCCTCCGGAGACAGTACGAAGCCCCGGAAGTGTCACCATTCCACGAAAGCGCAGACGCCCTGCACTGTCTTGCGTGCAATGCCGCCAGCGCAAGGTGCGCTGCGACCGTGGCTTCCCATGCGGACCCTGTGTTCGTGCCAGGAGCTCGTTAGCACTAGCTTGTTTCTACGATGGCTACAATCAGCCAAATGGAAGTACATCGAAGGATAAAACCCGTCTGCATAGACACGACCGCCGAGTGGATAGAGAGGGGACTTCTGGGTCGTCCTCTAGCAACGACGGAGGGCACAGAGCGGTTGACAGCAGTGAGCCGTCTCAGAGCCAAAGATCCATTGAAGATCTTCAACAACGCATCCTCCAATTAGAGCAGATTGTCTCAGGGAATGGTGTTGCGGCATGTACACCCAGTAAACAGCAGCAACCTCTTTCTATCGCAACCCCATCTCAATCAGCGGCAGGACTGCAGTCACTGCAAGCCCCGGCGCCTCAACTGCGAAGTTCACAGGAGAAAACTAAAATATTCGGTGCAAACAATTGGATACACACAGCCAAGGAGGTATTGGTCCCAACTTCTTTATAAGTCATAACGTCTAAAACGGGTGCATTGCTCATTTGACATACCGCATAGTTTCAAGTCCTGGGCAGCTTCATCTCAGAAGATGTTCCATTCTCAGAATATTTTACCGATAGCGAGGAAATGAAAAGTACCCTCAGAGAGTGTATTCAACTTCGCATGTCGGCCAGAAAACATCGTTTCAATGAAACTACACTTCCACCTGCTGATCTAGTTGGTACTTTCCCACCAAGAGCCACATGCGACGAGCTCGTGCAGAAGTATATGAGAACGTTTGAACCCGTCTATCGTATCTTTCATGCACCATCTTTCTGGACGGAGTACGAGCAGTTCTGGAAAATGCCACAATCTGCCCCCAGACATTTTCTCTTGAAACTAGCATTAGTTTTTGCCATTGGCTCGGTTTTTCGTTCAGATCAAAAAGACGCTGCGAGTCGCGAAGAGTTAATCCGAAATTGGATATATGCGGCACAATGGTGGCTGGTCGGCCCGTCAGATACTGCATCTCTTTCTATAGACGGAATCCAGGTCGGCTGCTTGCTGATTCTGTCTCGACTGACTGGGCCCCTGAGCACACCTCTTTGGATTTCGACGGGGTCATTACTACAAATGGCTATGATGATGGGCTTACACCGAGATACCGCTTTGTTCCCTTTACTCACGCCCTTTCAGGCAGAGATGAGGAACCGTTTGTGGGCAACTGTTATTGAACTAAGCACGCAGTCCTTATTAGACTCGGGTGTGCCTTTTCCTCTTTCTTTGGATGAGTTTGATAGCCGGGGTCCAAAAAATATAAACGACGAAGATATGTCTCCAAAGAGCAAGCAGACCATCCAGCCTAGAGATGACACTGTTTTCACCGATTCATCAATCCAAATCTTGCTGAGGAAGTCAATTTCCGTGAGGCTTGAAATAGCTCGCTTGTTAAATGACCCTCTACGCCAAAAGCTCACTTTTGAAAGAGCATTGCAAATGGGACAAGAGATACGCGCCGCTTGCCGCGAAGTGTCGGCAGTTTTCCAATCACACACTTCTATACTTAACCGCCAAGAGGATATAGACAGCAACGAATTCCTTCGCAAATATTTAGACATGTACCTTCATCGGTACCTGCTTTTCCTCCATCGTCCATTCATGATTGAGGCTCGCAAGGACCCGCGATATTACCTCTCGCGCAAGATATGCGTCGAGTCTTGCGTGGTTATCGCGTCCCATGGTGATAGACTAGATCTGAGGAGTGGAAATGGCGACGACCTGTCTCGCTTAATCTGTGTTGGATCAGGCACATTCAAGGGCGCATTATGTATGGACGTCATTACTGTCCTGGGCCTTGAGCTTGTAACGCAGGCTGAAGAGGAACGCTCTGCTGGTAACAGCGTGTCGGCAGTTGACCCTCTCACTGAACTGGCAAGGGCCAATCGAGCACCGCTTGTGCGGTGTCTTGAACGTATCGGAGAGCAACTAGAGCAAATTATTATCTCCGGACGGCCGTCGCTCAAGCGCTACAATTTTCTCGCAGGCGTCCTGGGCTTGGTACGTGCGATTGATAACGGGCTTCCGATCAAGCAGACCATTTCGGAAGATCTTCTCGCTTGTTTGAAGAAATGCCGTTCCTATATCTACGAGCATAGTGCGAATTTTGCGAGTCAGAGTAACGAGACAGATAATCTGCCAGACATGCCTGACACCTCTATATTGTTTCCTGACACTGAACTGGTGAGTTTTGTTGACTGAGGGTTTTAGGTATTTTGATGAATGCTGACGTGTTGCAATACAAAACAGGATCCCTCCTTTGACATCGATCTTTCTGCTCTTTTTATGGTGCCAAATCTGTTAGGAACTTCGGGCATGGCATGGTGATAGTAGATATGTAGTGGAATGATGTTATATTTCAAACAGCACGTCAAAAAAAATGTTGTAGAAGACATTTTCATATAGTAATAGACGCATATACTTTCATCTACAGACTAACGAGTCTGGCATCACCCTTGCATTGTATCAGGGTTAGGGTAATTCATGTGACGCTGGCCAATCAGAGGCTCCCCCAAGGTTACATCTCACTTCCTGACGGCTCTAACGACCTTGATCGTCGTCACCCCATCACCATCGTCAATAACCATTATTATTATCATTTATCCTTGTGTTTAGCATTGTGTTGTGTTTTCTACTTGTAGGAGACGGTCATTAGAGTTGGAAATCCACTCTAGCCGTTTTTCTTGCCCAACCTAGACGGAGTTGATGGTCGCCAGCCACGCCGATGGCGCTATCGCTACCTGATGTCCTCATAACCGGTGGCTGCGGCTTTGTTGGATCTGCAATTGCCAGGGCTATTGCAGCCAAATACGGCGAGGGATGCACAATCACCGTTGCAGACATAAGCCCTCCGGGGACAATACATGAAGTGCCAGCGCAAGCCAGCTTTCTCAAGGTCGATGTTACATCTGCTGACGAAGTCGAGGAGGCTGTGCGCAAGATCAAGCCCACTATCGTCATTCACACAGCTGGCATTGTGCCTGTTCTGGCAGAGCGGTTTGGGCGGAAAATGCGCAGTGTGGTTTGGAAACTAAATGTAGATGGGACTAGGATTATGCTGGATGTTTCCCGGCGACTCGGGGTCAAAGCTTTCGTGTTTACGAGTAGTTGCTGCGTGACGATAGATGATATGCGTCTGCCATATAGAAACATTACCGAAGATTGGCCCACGTCGCAGTCTTCGCTGATTTATGGTGAATCCAAGGTCTGTCTACCTAACTGCACACAAAACTAGTCCGAATGGGGCGAGCTGATACAAAAGATCCTTGTGCGATTTGGTTATCATTCATTAGGCAGCAGCAGAGGCATTAGTTCTAAAAGCTTCTTGCCCCGAAATGGTTACTTGCTCCCTTAGGCCATCTGTTTTAACGGGTCCTGGTGATTACCAGCTCTTGCCGGCCATCCACGCATGCATTGCCAAATGGGAGACGCCGTGGGTGATTGGCGACGGGCTAAATTATTGGGATGTCACTCTGGTCCAGAATATTGCAGATGCACATGTCCTTGCGGCTGAGAATCTGGTCTCATTCAAGACCGCTGCCGGAGAAGCATTCTTCATCCAGAATAACGAACCTATCCCCTTTCGAGATTTCTGTCTGGCAATTTGGCGGAATTTTGGCCATATCCCTCCTTTTACAGTACACATTCCCGAGTCTGTTGCGTGGCTAGCTGGGCTTTTATCAGAAGTTTATACTTGGTTCTCTGGCTCGGCTACTACCCTCAGCAGAGGCAGCGTGAGAGATGCGTGCCACATGAGATATGCAAGCGGCGAAAAGGCACGGCGCATACTTGGGTATGAGGCTAGACTAGGTCTTGAAGAGGGCATCCGGCTTAGCTGCGAGGTAAGTCGTGCTAAACATAGAAATATTCCTTTCCTCAGGAAAGAAAGTGATATTAGGAGTTACTTGGCCCTAACGCCTTTTTCTCTTGCCGCCCTTTCCAGGATTATGCTCGTCGGCTAGGCATAAAGCTGCCCGAAGCCCCAGGCTATCGACAAGGCCAGGTTGCGGAAGCGAAAAAAGAATCGTGACTGCGAAATGAGCCGTTAACTTTCGAGTATTTCATTACACCTTATGTCCACTGGTATTCTCCCTTGGTCGTGCTATTTCGAAGGTATTCCCCTTGTTTGCAATTTCCGAAGTTGGAAAAACTGTGGCTGTTCGTATTAAATCACCGTGAGTACATGGGCAAGGAATATCTGTTACGCGAGTGCGAGTGTTCCTTGTTGTATTTGCCTGTTTCTCATTCTCTAAATGATTCGGGACGCATAATAAATTACTACGTACATTGTAAAAATGTCCTTAGTCCGTCTATGACCATTACTCATAATACATTGTGTATTAAGTTCCTCAACTAAATCTCTTCATTTCCCTTTCCCTAGAGTAGGTTCATCTATTTCGAGAAATAGCTACAATATAGTGGAGATTTTCTAGAACATTTAGAGAGAGACAAGTTTTGATACGTAACGCGTTCATGTGGATAGTATCAAACATTGATGTTACATTATTGTTCATATATTGTTTTATGTTTACAGAAAGGTGATCAGATTCTTCTTTTCATGGTGCCCGAACTCAATTGTATCAGTCACAGTAAGGGGGTACGCTCATCCCATGCACTAGCAGCAAGGCCGGCAATTTTCAGATTGCTCATCTTTCTACAGCCTTCGGTGCTTACTAGCATAAAAATGCCATAGTCTTCCATTCGATTCTCCGCACTGTTATCCCCCGTAAATAACTTTACTTTGGGCAGTTGTCTGTTCATCGAGAGGGCCTGATAATTACCCGAAGCGGCAGGTATATATCTTTGTTAGGGCAAGCCTGGTCATGAGATTTACATGACCGGAGTCGCCCATCGCCACTGACGAAATTAAGGTGATCGTCAATTAATTATGATAAAATAAAAATCCTACCAAGCTAGTCAATTGACTCAAGGGGGGCGTCTTTGTTTAACGATCAGAGTATACATATACAATAACTATTAAAGTATTCGGCATTCCGCTAACAACTGACTAACAAGGGATTGCGGGTTGGGCACACCACGTCGCAGGCATCCATGCCCGATGCCCAATGGCATATGCCAGTGCCTTACAAGACGGAGTCCTTTGCCGATATGGTCGACTGGTGGTACGCACTAACACTGTACTAACAATGTACTCCACAGTCCACCTAAGACAAGTTTGCACTTCAGTTTTCAATTACCAAGGCACTCGCTCCCTGTTTGGGTTGGCTGATTAGCCACACGGCTTGCGAGATGCCCGATTCATCCATATCCGAACACTTTGCATGGTTTGGTAGATCATTTCTTTTTTTTAACAAGAAGAAAATCCTATCATCAGGTATAATTGGATCTAACTCGTCTGCTGTCATTTTATTTTTTTTTGCTAAAGTCATTCGAGATCGAGCCGGTATGGAAGGAGCTGGGGACACATACGCTTCATTATGCGACTCCTCCTTTATAGAGCTATCTAAATCTCAGTTGATAGGGCTAGCCTAGTGTCCGCCGATCAAAACAGCCTGTATTAATTGTGATATTTCCAGGTAGTCGAGATGCAGTGATTCTTTTGAACGGGAAACTCAACGCGGATACGATTGCCGCAGCAGTCAGGTAGCTATATCGTCGTAACCGGCTTCATCAAATTAAAAGTCCTACCCGGTCATTTAGCAAGGTTTTGGTCGTGTTATCTAAACGCAATATCTTATTTCATCATTCTATGATTTCATTGGCGATCATAAAATGACAGACTGATGCCAGATTGCTGCCCGACTTCTCATTCGGATGTCAGATCTACTAAATAAACCCCTCATATAAACAAACTAGTAAGATGCTCTATTCTCTATCAACATAGCGACGTCGTAATAGACTGGGACTTCGGCTTTTCACAGCTGGGTTCATCCCTGAACAAAGCCACAGAAGGATCCGCTCGCCGTGTAGTCTGATACAATTCCGCCATGAGGCCCTCAGACAACACTCCACTTAGCCCCTATCGTTGGTGCCACTGACATTATCTGGCCCAAGATGGCGGTGAAACAAAAGCAAAATTCCCCAGTGCCCACACAACCGTTGGACTGTAGACTTCATGGCCCCATAATTCATGACTTTATGTATCTGTCCTGGGTATTGATACGAACGTGGCTTTAACCTGGCCAAAGTACGTAGTAATGAATAAACGGCAAAATTCGCCACAGTAATTCCAAGATCGAGAATGACAACGAGAGCTTTGGCTGGTCAGTGCCGCCCCCCTTATATTTAGTTTAAGGCTTGAACAGGAGGGTGCCTGGGCAACTTTGGAGCTGTAACCAAGTGGTTCTCGGCACGAGCCATTCGTTCAGTTCCAGTGCTTTCCCAAACTTATAATGTTATTAATGGTGTCGTCTGCCTTACTTACTCCTTTGTTCTTGACTGATATATCATACGGCCCATTCCCTACATTTGTACAACAAGTTCTGTCTCTTTCTATCTCATAAACTCGCTTGCTGGCCCTTTCCAATCTTATATCTATTATTGTCTTTCACATTGGTACTTGTCTCAACCTCGTGTAGTCTCGATGCCCCCCGTCATCACTTCTCGGGCAATGCCACTGAGCTTTCAGTCGTTGCCAGGAGCAGCAGCACCCATGGATTCATATTTCGCTCCCACGCCTGTCATGGATGGTTTCCCTAGACACGGGTGAGTATACTGAAATTCTCTGTTGGCTCCTCACTAAAAAAATTTGATTGATAGCACCACATCTTCTCCTTCGCAGTCTTCCTACTATGGAGCAGCGGTGGCTGCTCCTGTAGTTTACCAGCAAAGGTGAAACTTTACCTCTTTTGTCGTTGCTTTATTGCGTTGCAAATAAATCCAAATGGATTATTAAATACCAGTGCTTTCTAGTGGAGCTCACGGATTTCCAAATTCGCGAACTTTTGCAGCAGATATCGATGCTGCCAATAGTCGACCCGTGTCGCAAGCCAGCCCACTGGACTACCGGACTTATTATGCCCAGCCCTCATCGTCCTCCAGGCACAGACGCTATTCCAGCGCAACAATTCCACAGGCTCCGATTGGACGACCGTCCCGCCATGTTTCGGTGCACTCTGAATGGGACGCGGCAGCCGCTAGGATGTCCCAAGATGAGTACATGCATGACGTGGAGTCTCCCAGGTCTTCCTATGATACTCGCGAATACGTCGTGGAAACCAGCAGATCCCGTCATTCCGACAAATCCGGCAAAGGTTATAATCCTACTTCTAGTAATGTAAAGTATCACTCTCAAAGACGTCCATCCAACCGGGATGAATTTGATGGACCGCACCAGCTTCTTGATCCACCATCACCAAATACCATGGCTGCCCAGGAGCGCGAACTCCCTGTTTTGCCTACTAATCTCGATGTCTCAGAGCAAGACCGCATTTTGTGTGAGGTTAATGATCGCCTCTCACAGTGCGCTTTTGACTTTGTGGCTAAATACCAATTTCCCATCCCCATTGAGCCGGATAAAAGACAGGTGAGGGTGCCCGCAGACCGGGAATGGACCGAATGGGTGTATTTATTGAAAAGATTGGCCACCAAACGCCGGATTCCCGCCCGGGTACTTCATAATGGCCAGATCAAACAACTTGTTACCGTTTTGGAGAACTCCCTGGAGATGCGCCATGCCGCGAAGCATCAATCTAGGCCGGTAAAGGATGACCGGAATGTTCTGCAACTGATTTCCGCGGGGACCCAGGTTGCTAAAATCCTCAGGGATGCTACGGCCATGGCATATTTGGATAATCTCTACCAGGATACTGAAAAGAGGATCAAGGAACGACAATCCCGTCGTGTCAAATTCGCTACTTGAAAGAAGCAGAGGGTCCCAGATGTGTCTATGTCCTAGACATGCTGGGGTATGCTTGATTCCTTGATTTATCACCCATGTTTGTTTATGTGTCTCTACGTGCGCTTGCTCCGACGTCAACGCGGTTAACTACCGCTGTCTTTTGCCAACTCATATGGATATATCCCCTTGAGTTGACGGGGAAGAAGGAGCAGACAACTAAGAACCCATCCTCGGTGACTACCACCAACAAACGACCTATGGGGATTATGATTGCTTCCGAGAAGATTGATTATTTATGCCCAGCTTTTCCTGCAAATGTTTCAACGGACCAAAAAAATACAGCAGACTCAAAGCCGATGGACTACGCACTACGTGATATATGGCCTTAATGGACACCAACGATGTTACAACGAATTGAGCCGATTGATAATGACAAAAAGACAATATGGATGTTGTCACTATATAACAGCCACCGATCTGGACTCTGCCAGGGGACCTATTTGATCGTTTTATTGCCTACCAGCAGGAAGCACCTAAAATTTCACAGGAGCCTTTTTTTCATTGCATATCCCACCCAGGAGAGTATAAAACAGCACGAGCCATTTTTACGTCATACCAAACAGAAAATATTGTTCAAAGTACCGAGGATAAGAAATGATGGCCTCCTGCTCTACAAGCCGGAATACGTTGCCTGTAATTTGTTTCAATGACAGCGGATCCTAACTAAAGGGACATTGGGATGTGTGATCGGCTCTACCATTTGCCCTGTCTTATTTCACTTGTCATTTGTTTTCGTTCAATGTTTCTTTAAGGGCAATGTGAGTTGGGGGTCCGAATGATTAATGTTTTGGGTTTAGTCTCCTATTGCGAAAGTCTACAGTACGTCGATCTAATTCCTGGGTGGAATGTCTTTTTTTATCTTGTTTGAATTGTGTTTTGGTTCTAACTTCTTTTGTTCATGTTTAACGTTTGTTTGTCATTGCCTTTTCTTTGTCCAGAATTGCCCCGTGAAATGGATGTCTTAATTTAGGTCGAATGTGGTATCTCCTACCTAGATGCATGTATTCTGTTGAGTGTTTTGCATTTAACTTTCCTGTCAATGATGTAATCATCTATGCTAACTATTCAAGCCTCTTTGTTGCCATTTCAATCCCGTCTTTTGCTGTTGCCGACACCCAGGCTGAATTCGTTCGTAGTTGTTTATTTTAATTATCTAAGATTAGTATCCGGAGCCCCTGCTTATTACTATTATATGTTAACAATACCCATCCTTTTTCGAATATTGATACATTCATTTTATGTTGATTATTTCGATCTGGATCTTGTATTTCATTGAGGAGGCCTCGGGACTATTCATGCACTTCGCCCATAGCCAACAAAAGTTTAAGGGCTTAATCGAGACGTTACTGTTGTATTATCATGAGGAACCCGTCTAATCAACGTGATTTTATTGCAAATAGACAATACAGTGCTTCTATTGCGCGGGGTAGATCACTACATAGATACTGGATGTAATACCTATCAAGACTTTACCCAATCAGGCCCTAGTGTAATGCATCAACACAGCCTCGTGCCTCGCGAGGCAGAGTTCCAGAAGAAAACTCAAAGGAAATTTTCACAACAGTGATTTGCGAAGACTTTTCATCCATTTGCCATGTTGAGCAAGCTACGAGCAAAAGTCCGACGTCGCGAAGGGGGCCATGGCAATAGCAAGCCTGTGCCTCCCATTCCTTGCGAGAGCCAATCAGTTGGTGCGATAGAACCTGGGCAGCAAACGTCCTCAGGCATTAGTTTCGAAGAGCCGAAAGACCTCTGGAAAGAGGCATTTGACGACCTCGATGCCAAGCACAAACGCTGGCTACAGACGAACGAGTGCCTATCCTCGGAGGAAAGGATTGAAGCAGTCATCAAGGAAGTAGAGGGAAAATACACCGAATTTAAAATGAAAGAACTGAAAATTCGGAAACGCACTGGGGGAGAGATCAAAGTCCGCGACAAAGCTGAAAACATAATCACCTCAGCGTTGAATACCAAAGAGGTCATCAAAACGGTCGCATCGTTCGATCCAAGCGGCTACGGTGGGTTTTGTCACACTCACAAGTCAACATTGACCGATTACTGGTGCTGATGGTTTTAAAATATCAAAAAGCTTCATTTGCATGGTCAATAGTCTCGTTAGGTTTGACGGTATTGGTTTTACTTTCACCCAACTCTTGGCCGAGCATTAACAGTATATTTTAGATGATCCAGAATGACATTGAATCACGAGATGCAATATTCGAGTCGGCCGAGTATCTGGCCCAGAAGCTCGCATTCTTTTCTGTTATTGAGAAAGATTGTCGGTACACCAGTCACGAGAACAGCTCGCACTTGGATAATGCCCTGATGGCTGCCTATAAAGCGATACTTGAATATTCAGCAGAAATCAGGAAGAGGAATAGTGAGAGTAAAGCAGGTAAGACCCCGATAGTCATACGAAAAGTGTTAGCACCTTCCCTTGAAAAAATGTCGTCCATCAGCAATCAGTATAAGTATTTGATTTTCCTTGCACGGAAAAAGTTATATCAATACTATGTGTTTATATAGATAACAGAAGCACCTCAGACCAAGTCCTCTGGAGATTTTGGTCTTGAGATTATGTTATCCTGGTGTTCTCTTGAAGTGCCGATAAAAAGCCTTTGAGTGACCGGCCATCTGACTGATATTTTGTTTCAGCTCGAATCGGGTACACGCTTATCCCATTAACCCAACAAGCATTTCAGCAGCTTCGAGATGTTTTAGATGAGAAGACCACAAGCGTCGAGACTTTAGCTGACGTAATTGACCGGTCCTGTAAGTTGAAAGGCTGCCTTCTCTAAATGCCTATTGTCAAAAAGCTAATGAATACTAGATCTGAAGAAGCAGGCTGGAAAGATCCTCACTTGTATCGATGAGAATGCTGAGCGGCTTCACGAGATAAATTCAAGAACGTTAAGTAAGTTATCATACATTACTGATTCTACAAAGTGACGCATCTGACAAAGAGTAGGTGCCGAAGACGATAGAATTCTCAAATGGTTGTCTGAGTCAGCATACTCGGACGCCCAGAATAATGCACAGGATCATCGAGTGCAAGGTACAGGAGATTGGATCTTTGAGCTTGAGGATTACCAGAGATGGAAAAAAATCCCAGGAACAATTTACTGGTTGCATGGCGTTGGTGAGCCTCTCCGTTACCTAAATTAACGAACAGTGCTGACCTCTCACAAGCGGGTTGCGGTAAATCGGTCATGTGGTACGAAAGTACAATCAAATATCTCCAGGTATCAATCACTGAATATTTTTAGTTCGACCATCATTAAAGATATCACCAATCTGTGTCATGAGGATCCGCAGAAGAAGTGCGCTTATTGGTATTTCCAATTCAATGCTAATCAAACCCAGCGCGTGGATAATATGATCCGATGCATCATCCGCCAATTACATCCAACTCCACTTTCAGAGCCTATCAAGAACCTCTGGATAGAGCATGGTACCAAGGGGAGCAAACCTGACCTGGTAACAGTTTCGGAAGTGTTGCAGAGTGTCATCAGTGCTTTCTCAGGAGAGGTATTCCTAATTCTAGATGCATTGGACGAATGCCCCGAGTCATCCGGGAATCGAGAAAGAACTCGATTGCTACAACTCCTCAAGAAAGTCCAAGAAATATATAAAGACAAAATCCATATTCTTGTGACAAGTCGGCCAGAAACAGATATTCACCAAAAACTCCAGGGACATCCAGCATTGGATCTCGAGGAGAAGCTGGACAATGACGTTGCAACTTTCGTCAAGCTCAAAGTCCAGGATTTAGATTCGAGGATTGCAACGCAAGAAATGAAGAACAAAATTAGGGACTCATTATTGCAGATCAAGAAAAGGTTTGCTCTTGTATTACTCAATTAGATGACTGTGATTAACTTGGAAACTCTTGTGCAGGCGATTTAGATGGGCAGACTTGCAAATCCAGCGACTAGAGGACTGCTATACTGAAGAGAGTCTTTTAGAATCCTTGAAAACCATACCAAAAACTCTTCACGATACGTATATGTCTGTAGTCAAGAAAATTGAGCCCTGCAACAGGGATTTCGCACGAGCAATCCTCATGTGGCTCAGTTTCTGTCTCGAGCCCCTTGACTTGGAAGATGTTGCTGCTGCAGTGGGTTTACCAATCCCCGAAAGTGTCATTCGTATTTGCACTACCTCCCTAGTTGCGTACAGCCGATCAGATGGAAAGGTCAGACTAGCTCATTTTTCGGTCAGGGAATTTCTTGTTACCCCTTCCGAGACAAACCATCAGCTTCAGTTCTCCAGCTTCATCGCTCACCAATGGATAACTCAGTCTTGCCTGGAAGGTCTTTTGAAGCAGACCAAGAGATTGTCCCGCGACAGTACTAGCAAAAGGTCATGGCTTACATATGCTGCGCGTTACTGGAACACGCATTTGAAGATTTTAGAAGCCACTTCTCCAGATCCAGCTCTACATCAAAGTGTGCTTGAGCTTCTGTGTTGTCCAGAAGTTTACCATAATTGGCGGTGTTTGCTTACTGGTTTTACCGAGTTTTATGTGCATCCGACTCCCATTGGGACGGCATCCGAGTTGGGACTGATCTACGCCGTGGAGAAACTACTCGAGCAAGGAGCCGACCCATTGCAGCGTTTTCCACGTCGAAAATATGAGAGTGAAACTCTTTGTAGTGCACTTCTGGATGCTGCTGGTACCGGCCATCTTGATATATTAGCCTTATTGCTGAAGAACTCTTCTCCTTCTCCTGATGAGATTGAGAGCATCTTCGAATTTATCAAGATACAGGGCGACGTAACCAGGATACTGATAAGCATGCTGGAAGTAGTTGCAAAATTCAGACAACTGCATGAGGGTTCAATTGTGCAACAAATTCAAGTCGAGGAAGCACTAGTGGTGGCCGCGGCGAGGAATGTGTATTGTGGCCCGAAGTTGATTACTGCTCTCTTTGACCTATCCGATCGGGGAACGGTGCCAGTCTTTGCAATCACAGAAGCAGTGTTTAAAAGCATATTTTCTAATTACAATGGCGCCAAGATTCTCGAGATAATTCTCGAGAGGCAGAACGCAGATAGGCAGACGTACCCATGTCTCAAACAGAGGCTTAAATATCCAACCAATTTAAGCGATCACGCCATAAAGCTACTATTGGAGACATACCTTCCTTCCATCTCAGTGGATGAGCATTTTTTGGCCACATTTGTGAAACATGCAACCGGGGGAGCAACAGAACTGCTATTAAACGTCCTTGGGGATAGAGCACTGATAACCGAGCAAGTTCTAATATCAGCAATCCACAACAAGCATACTTCTGGCCCTTTACGTCAGCTTCTAAGCAAGAAAGAACAGACGGTTCACGTTACCGAACACATTCTCTGCGTGGCAGCTGAGAACATAGAGCCCCATCATACAGGTGTCATTTCAAATGAACCAATGCTCCTCTGGGTGGATATTATGAACGCTTTACTTGATGACTGTGGACAGAACTTTGCTATTGGCGAAAAAGTCATGTTGGCAGTAGTCAAGAACCAAATTCGTGACTTTCCTCGCGACGGTATTAATAAGATGCTACGAATGTTCTTGAATCAACAGCAAGCCGGATTCACCGTCACTGAAGCGGTAATACGAGAAGCCGTATATCATGCATCAAACGCAAGAGAAACACTCGAAATTCTTATGAACAACGGCGGGCTGGAAGTGCCAATCACAGAAAGTATCTTACTCGGTGCAGCTGAACGATCTGAAGCACTAGCTTACTTACTGGATCTGGAAGAGCAGTTGCAAATAGCCTCCCTTCCAATCACGGACGAAGTCCTTTCACGTGCAGCATACCATGTCGATAATGAAACCTTGCGGCTCATTCTACAAAAAAGGCCAGATTTACGAGTGACAGAAGACATCTTCGTCGGCGCATGTCGTGATCCTCACAATCTATCGCTGCTCCTGCAGCGACCGTATGACAGGCTACCAATCGCGAGAATGCTCGATGCAATCGGAAAACGTTTTTATCCAGACTCTACGGGTGCAGATTCACTTGCCTTACTTCTGGATGAGCACCTGGTCGAAGCCAATGAATTGGTTATGGAAAAGGTCGCCACTAACCCCTTTGCTTTAAAGATGCTACTCGAAAGATATCCTGATATAGTCATCACAGAACCGATTGTTATTCAAGCATTAGAGGACCAAGAAGCATTCGATCTGTTATTGCGAATAAGAGGTGGCGATGTTCCAATTTCACAAGAGATAATGTTCAATGCGGTAAGAGGATGTGATGCAGACGAAAATATGAGAAGGATCCTTGACGAGTTCGGCGCGAGAGTCCCTATCACAGATGTCATTTTGAGGGCTGCTGCACACGTTTGTGATAATTCATATGATCCCACAGTGTTTCCGACTGTTCCACAGTTGCTTCTTCAAGCATATGGACCAGGCGCATCCTTGTCTGAAGAAACGGTCGCAACTATAACATATTACGATTTTTCAATCTTGCCGTGGCTCCTTCAGAGGCGCGGCTCGTCTGTGCCATTGACAAAAAGAGTACTTGTGGTCGGCGCAATGACTCTTGTTGGTTTAGAGTGGATTATCAAAGAAGCACCGCTAAAGATTAATTTGGACCGACTTTGGCAAGCTATTTGGAAATATGGCGACTTTTCGGACTTCTCAGACACCTGTACCATACCACTAGCTCGGGTCCGAGCTGCGAAATCGATTCTCAGCCATACAAAGCATGTTGATGTCTCGGAAGACTTATTTGAACAGACTTCGACCGCTTTGACTGAAAGCTACGAAAATGGGTTCTCGTCCGCGACGAGCTGTATAAGTGCTTTTGAAGATTTGATCGTCATTTGCATTGACCATGACCTTCCTATCCCTACGACACAAAAGATGAAAAGATTGATATTGGATAGATCTGATCCAAATCGGATTAAATCACGGTTGAGTGACACGAAAAGCCTCAGTTCCAAGGAAATTTCCATGCGCAACGCCAAAACAAAGTTAAAAACAAAGTTAATATCGTTTATCACAGAGCCAATGGATCCAGCGTGATACAAAAAGTTCACCTCGAGTCGATATTCATACTTGGAGGTGAGTGGCGATCAGGAGAATTGTCTGGTAAGGAATCAGTTTATCACGCCAATGTTGTCTGGTTCGTGCCAAAAATGAAGTTTGTGTTGTTTTAATTGAAAAAAATAGTACCTATTACTTGTTCTAGTCAAAGGTTATACTTAGCCTACAGCGGTAGCGTTCCAAGTGCAATTAAAACACAGGAAATTGGTGCACGCAGTGAACAATATCATTGGTGCCACTGAAATTGGTTCCCAAGATTATCTGCTATGACCATGTTTCCAGTTAATCACATGTAAAGCTAAATCTATTCAATGGGTTGTCATAATATCTTTCACCAACTTATCACTTTCTATTCCAGAACAGGACAAGATTGCAAGGTTCTGCAAAAGTCTACTAAGGGAGATATGGTCGCAATGATCATTGGAGGTTGTTACGTGACATAGCCAAAGAAGTGCAAACAACTCTCCCATGGAGATGTTTTGATACAGTTCCTGGATAATATGGTCAACACCCCTATGCCTAGGTAAAGTACATAGACAAGAGTGATAGCAGCAATCCCACCGCATTAGTGGGCCGGGGAAAGTGTCATGACTCTTTTTTTAACATGAACTGGCGCTCGACAACTAGAAAGACGGATGAAGCTCTTATAATTGTGACTATTCTTGGACTGAATACGACAAATTTCGACGAAAAGCCAGCTAATAATTGCATGAAAGGAACCATTTTGATGATTTGGGATTCCCGCAGAGGAAAATCTTTGCACCAGATCCGCGATACCCCGAGGAAGGATATAGATGGGTGCTGAAGTCTTTCACAGAACGGCCTCAATCAACGCTGGGTTCGAAGCTTGGAAAAGTCCACCGCGTATTCTATCCACAGCTAGGATCGTCGGTTCTGGCTCTCTCCGTCTCGTATTAGTGACACTTATTGCGGAAGATAGAGAGAAAAATCGGCTCTGAAACTTCACTGTGTTTGCTACTAATCTGAATAATGTCTCTATATCAAAGAATAACACAGCTCTTTAAGTGCAACCAGGACCGCCGGCAATAAATTAGTAGAGGGCGATGGTCTATTAGCATTAGTCACTACTCTCGGGTGTAGGATGGGCTTGACACTATACTCTCCACTACAGATATGGTTCGTGCTTACGGTGCTGTGGTGTGCTTGAATCAAGCGGATGCAGGTGCATACAGTCATGAGTCGCTCTCTGAAGCACATTATGGATCTGTGATGTTTTTACTTGCAATCCATACGACGACGCTCCAGTAGGAGCTTCTCTGGGATCACATGTAAAAATATGGCAGGCCTAGACTGAGCTAACATGGTTTCTACGTTGAGATGAGTAGTAGACGCTTGTTTTAAAAGGTTTGCATATCCAAGACGATTATATGAGGCCTTGATAATGTTTCAATTTTACACTCTTGGTGATTTCTACTTTGTCTCTACTCTCTTCCGATATATCGATCCAATAGACTTGTCATGCACACCAAAACTCTAATCTCAGATTCAGAACGATCGGTCTACGCGACGAATATTCCAAAGAAATCCTTTTTTATCTTCTTAAAAAAGTGGTAAATAAAAGCCCCCTGGAAAAACAGAATAGTGAGCTCCCTCTCCCCGGTATAAAAATCAGGCAAAATGTAGATACAAGAAGCAAAAAGCAGATGGAAGAGGGAGAGAATAAAAATAAGTACAAAGTGCCAAAATGTAAGATGGTAAATGGTCAATTGCTAATGTAAAACAGGAATAAGAAGAGAGGAAAGAATCGCTAAACAAGGAGTATCGATGATGCAAATGTGGAAATGGAACTTTACACAAAAGTCCAGAAGCCTTAGGCTAACGAAAGAGACAACAAAAACGGTCGATTTTACCAAACACCAATTAATAAATAGATAGCTCCACAATCCAACTATTGAAAAGAAGAAACAGAAAGCTGGATGGTTGTTGAAGTTGTGGGATTGATCTCAGAAAGATGTATCGCATTGCAATTTGCTTTCACCACGATAGATAGGACTTATAGGACATATGTATGTCGTTAGAGCTCTTCCTCTTCCCCTTCATCTACCGGCCCTTCCAACTGAGAGTCGTCTGCTTTCGGGATAGAGGTAGAGGGTTCAGCATGGAGGTCCTCCGAGACGACTGGGGGTGATTCAACTGATTCCTCTTGATGTTGTACAGGTTCAGTTGCGTTCACACCATTTTCGACATCCTTGAGACCTTCCGCAGATTGTTGAACCTCTTCACTTTGAGGAGTATGAACCTCTGCAGCGGGCTCATTCGCTGCATCTTCTTTGGCTTCAGGCTTCTGATCAGCATCCGCAGCAGGCTCCTGGATTGAAGCTTCATTAGCTTCAAGCTGCTGTTCAGCTTCTGCGGTGTCTTCCTCTGGGACAGTTTCTGGGACTGAAGCTAATATCGCTTCAACTTTCTGGACTGCATCATCCGCTTGGGGTGGCTGCTTCTGTTCAGAATCTTCAGGCTTGGCTTCTATAACCGCCGAGTCGGATGATTTAGGAGCTTCGGCCTCCAGTTCCGCCTCGACGACAGCAGGTTCAAAAGGAGCTGGAGCTGAAGCTGGTGCTGGTGCTGGTGCTGGTGCTGGTGCTGGTGCTGGGGAAGTTTCACTCGCCTCTTTATCGGATGTAAGAGAAAGTTCGGGTTCTGTCTTGAAGCTTTCGGCTACGGGAGTCACTGGCGGTTCGGGATTTTTTGCGACTATAGCCGGAGCCTCTTTGGCCACAGGCTGTTCCACCTTCTTTTTCGCAGCAGCAGGAGAAGCAGTTTTATCTTGGCGTGACTTCTCATGACTCTCGTGACCTTCCTCCACGGCGTGCTTGACCGGCGTCTCCTTCTTTGGAGTCAACTTTGCAGCTTTCGCTAACCTAGGCGGACTTCTAGGCTCAATTTTTTCGTGCATCTTGCTTGCAGAGCTTGCAGTAGGACGCATCATTCGGGCCAGGAAGCTCTCTTCTTGGGGAGCACGGGAAGACGTGGTGCTCATGCGCGACCTCGGCCGATCAGGAATGGAATGTGCTGCGGATATTCGAGCAGCATCTGCTCGAAGAGTAGACGGCTTGCGAGAAAGCGTCTTGGCTGTTTCTGTTTTGGGGGAGCTCCGCAAGTTTAGGTGGCTCTGGGAGCGTGCTAGAGCGCCAGTTCGGGCAGCCGATGCGGCTGTAGGGGTTACCAAAGAGGCTGGAAGGCGTACAGGGCGGGTTGGAGACTTTGGAGCCGGTTTGGTTTGGGGGGATGGTTGTATAGAAGGCCTTTTTGCAGCATCTTTGGATGGTGTTTTGGACCGTTCTGGCCGACCTGTCGGGGCAGTATTTCTTACTGCAGCAGTCTTGTGGCCAGCGGGTTTGTCAGCATGGCCTGTAGGGCGAGTTGTTGTAGTCGCGGATCTTGTAGGGGGTATAGCAGGCTTCTTTTCTTTGGCGGTGATGGTAGTGGTAGTTTTCGTCGTGCTCTTGTTGGCCGGGGCCTCTTTAGCAATAGACATTGTTGAGGCGCTCTTTTTTATGGCCTTTGAGTCAGGTTGTTTCATGGATGTGCCATTCGTGGGCTTAGTTGAGGGCTTCTCGACGGTTGTAGCGGCGGCAGGAGGTGGTTGTTCTTGAGGGGTCTCGGGCTTCTTGGAAAGAGGTGGTGACTGTACGTTGTCCTTTACTGCCAGAGATGCGAGCTTTTCATTAACACTCCCGACCGCATCGCCCTGAAAAGAGGCAAGGGCGGTGCGTATTTTTTGGGGCGACGGACTGAACGGTGAGGCCAAGGATGCTTCAAGCTGACCGGTAGGAGAGACAGTGGCAGATCGCTGGATTGAATCCGCTTCTGTGCCATAGCTCTCCGTCCTTCGCAGCACGCCGGGGGTCGGCGAGCCTTGACCATTCCTTTCAACCGAAACGAAGCTGGCTCGCACTTTGGACAGCGGCCTATTCGCAGCATTGTCATTTGAGTCCCCGGAAGACCGGCCTCGCGAGGGGGACACGTCGGCGTTGTTGGTGTTGTTGTTGGTGTTCTCGAACTTAGCCAGGAGGCTGCGAACCCCACCGGACGCTGGCAGAGCAGCCATTGTGTAGACAATCGAAGGTTAAGGAGCGAGCACTCTAATTCGATAGTAATAGTAGCTAGCACGAGCGCGCACGAGTTCGAGCTCCTCGATCAGCAATGGAGTTGAAAACGAACGGTGGCCTTCCGTCTAACGGACGGGGCTTGCTCGGCGGATTGGGGGGTTGTCCGTTGTCTTTGGTTCTAGGAATAAACAAGACGGTGAAGAGCAGAGATAAATGCGTAGGTGTCAACGCAGGGTGCTAGAGGACGGCGCGCCCATGAGTGAACGCAGGCATGAGGTTGGATGATGGGGGATGGAGCAAGCAGTCCAGGGGGCGCTTATTATTGACCGAGTCGTACGTGCTTGTCTGGTCTGGGCCGCCAGGGGTCGCCGCGGCAGATCTTCGTCCATCCCCACCCCGGAGAACCGTCCCTCTGGTTCGATCTATCTTTCCAAAGTTTGCGATGGGACGCCTTACGATCTATCCCCTTTTATTCTCCTGGAAAAATTAGTCCTGGTTCTAGTATCTACGTACTGATGTAAAATCCTAGCCAATGCGGGCGGTTGCGGGCGGAGCGCATGGCGGCGGGGATGTTGACAGATTTATTGAGCTACTTGCTACGTAGCACGACTGCATCCTGCTTAAGCTTGGCCTGTCGCACTCGGAGATTGACAGGACTCGGGCCATTTAATCGATTTGTAGTTGCTCGACGGAGGTGCTCCGTAGCTATATGATCCATAATGCAATCAAGATCAAACAGTGAAACAGTACCAGTGCAGCATGCCTGTTAGTGCAACAACCATGTTACCGGCATTACCCTGCTTCTCACTCTATACCCATGCCTCGAGGATTAGCTTCGTAGGTGCACATTCCTACATTTGGCAAATTCTGCCTGTCGCCAACAATGACCTTTGTTGTGCTGCGTGCTGCGAGATGTTTTTGTTTACGTCAAAATCCAATAGTTCCAGGGGGTTCGGCCGCCAGCCAATCGGAACGCACACCCACGCGGAATTACAATACTCCGGCAAAAAAAGTGCGGGCAGACGTTCCGCTCCGACAACGGAAGTTCTCGTTGTGTCTCGCTGTGCTCTCTACAAACTACACGCTGAAGCGATCTGAAAATGGCTGCCAGAACACTGCGGATAGGTCAATTGCCTTGTTTACTGCTGCGTGGAGATGTGTGCATCGCCGAAGCTAATTGAGGTCGTGCTGCAGGTCTTATTCCCGGAGACGGTATCGGACGAGAGGTCATTCCGGTATGTGCCACCGACTCGGTTTGATTTCTTTGCAACAATTGGCTAATTATCTTGTTGTTTAGGCTGGCCGACGTCTACTGGAGTCTCTTCCGGCTTCGTTGGGCCTGAAATTCTCCTTTGTCGACCTCGATGCCGGCTACGAGACCTTCCAGAAGACCGGAACGGCGCTGCCAGACACCACTGTGGAAGTGCTGAAGAAGGAATGTGACGGCGCTTTGTTCGGTGCAGTTAGGTAGGTAGCGTACAACAACTCAGAAGACAGGTATAATATCTAACAGGTGCCGTTCAATAGCTCGCCCAGCACCAAAGTTGCCGGCTACTCTTCCCCCATCGTCGCTCTCCGCAAGCGCCTCGACTTATACGCCAATGTCCGCCCCGTCAAGACCACCGCCGGCGGCAGTGCAACCGGGTCGCCAATTGACCTTGTTATCGTTCGCGAGAACACCGAGGACCTTTACGTGAAGGAGGAGAAGACAACAGAGGGACCCAACGGCAAGGTCGCCGAAGCCATCAAGCGGATCTCGGAACGTGCCTCGTCTCGCATTGCTACCATGGCCGGAGAAATCGCCCTTCGACGACAGAAGATCCGCGAGGTCTCTCCCGGAACCTCGCACATCTCCAAGCCCATGGTCACCATCACCCACAAATCCAACGTCCTGTCTCAGACCGACGGTCTGTTCCGCGAAACCGCTCGCCGAGCACTCGCAGACTCCAAGTACAGCTCCGTCGAGGTTGAGGAGCAAATTGTCGACTCCATGGTTTACAAGCTTTTCCGCCAGCCCGGTTACTATGATGTTATTGTTGCACCCAATCTGTATGGCGACATTCTGTCGGATGGTGCTGCTGCTTTGGTGGGTAGCCTGGGTCTCGTGCCTAGCGCTAACGTCGGTGATGGCTTTGCCATTGGTGAGCCATGCCACGGCAGTGCGCCTGATATTGAAGGCAAGGGCATTGCCAACCCAATTGCGACTCTGCGCAGCGTGGCGCTCATGCTTGAGTTCCTCGGCGAGGAGCCTGCCGCTGCTAAGATCTACGCTGCTGTTGATGCCAACCTCGACGAGGGCAAACTTCTGTCCCCCGATCTAGGTGGAAAGGCCACGACCCAGGAGGTTCTGGACGACGTGCTGAAGAAGTTGTAATTATATATTGGATCGTAATTTGCTTGATTACCGTTACAATAGTGCTGGATAGATAATACAAAAGTCTATATTCAATGTTCCATATTATTTGTTTCGTTGTGAATTATTTCTTTCTCCTTTTACATGTCTCGTAATTTAGATGAACGTATAATGGCCCGGCGTGGCGACTATCATCTCACAGATTTCAGTCCACACTGGACAAAGATGATGGCGAATTTTCTCGCTCTTTAACCTCTTCTTCCGATCCGCTCACCAACAGAGTCAGCAGAACAACCAGGTACGTCTGTCCAGTCTTCCTGTTTTTAAGCGTGTATCGCAACTTGTGCTTCCGCGCGTCAATGTACTTGGCAACATGCAGATGGAAGCCTGGAAGACGAAGGGTGAAATCTATGGAAGTTTACCGCGTCAGCTCTCATGATTCACTTCAGTACCAAAGAGGAGGAAGATAATATCACCATTAAACCCAAGATACGGATTCCCAAAATCCACCAGATAATGCCTCCCTTTCTCGAAAACGAATTGCTGCCGTGCACTCTCATCCAGGAAATGTTTCCTCCTCCCTGCCTGGTCGCCAGGGATCTTATACTTCTCTCTGTTGTTCTCTCCACTGCTCCCGTCCGCGCCTTCCTCGACCACGACGTCATGCACGTTCATCGTTTCGGACGTCGTATCTTCGTCCTGCCCACCAATACGGAAATAATTCCACGACGCGAGGCCGGGACTATACAAATACGGCTTATCCGCGTACGGATCTCCATCCATCGCCGGATCAATCGCCCACTTCACGATGCGCAGCGCCGTGCTGAAGCCCGGCGGTAGACTGTCGCGGATCGGCCTGTCAAAGTCATTGCCAAAGACCACATCATCCCCGTTGATATCGTCCTTGGGCGTGAAACGAAAACAGATTGAGTATTGATCGTTCACGTGCAGCGGATGAGAAAAGTACTTGCTGGTAGGCGGGGAATTGTTTGGGAGGCCTGCGCCGGCGCACAACGCACAGACTTGGGCATTAGTCGCTGAGACGTCATTACAGTGGAACATCAGACAGACTCACCGGTGTAGTCGCGAATGCGCACGCACAGATGGATTATGGCATGCTCCGTTTCTATACGTAATGTCTTGTCCGCATTGACGGGGACGATTTGGTGTGTGTCAGTGTCGTACTCGGGTCCGGCGGTCACTCTGAGGCGATAATTCGTGTTGCCATTCTGCTCGTGGTCGGTGTCACTGCCGCTGCCGCTCGGATTCTTGAACATTTTATACCAATCAGAGAGAGAATAATGTCTAGGCAATAGGGGTCCCGAAGAAATGACAAGCGACGACTATAATAGAAGAATCAAATGAGACGACGAGGCAATGCGGACATAGGCATGTATAATACGATGCAGAACTCTTCCTCTATAAATTGAGTCTAAGAAGTCGGGTCAAAGGTGATAAAAGGCGCGCTATCAGCAATCGATATATGAAAGATACAAGTTTGGTCAAGAGGAAAAGCGAATTTATACAATTCGCCGCCGTTTACATGAAGACGTCATCCGAGGCTCGCGCTTTGCCAAGTGCGGGAATTAAGAAACATTTCCCGAATGGGAAGTAGGGTTACGATGCGTTGTTAACGGAAAAGCAAGAAGACAAGAAGGAAAAACCTGGATCATGCAGAAAGTTATCATCACTGGTAGACACGCGTATTGTTGAAAAAGTATGAGACTTGTATTTGAACAGCTAGGAAACCAGTACCCGTCTATGAAGCCGACGCCCGGAATGCATGACAAACAAGGAAAAATATGTAGACAGAAGATCAGCGCTCCTTTAGTATACAGAGCGTACAAAGGAAAATGTAGACAGTATTGTACAAAAGAAAGTTAAAAGAGAGTTGCCAATAAAAGAGTACTTGGCTCATTCAATATGCATGACGGCGTCGGGAATCTCGACGTCTTCATCTTCATCCAACAATCCAATAGAAGTCTCTTCCATGGGCCCATCATCGGTGGACATGCCAATTGCACTGTCACCCGCGAGAGTATCGCTCCGCAGGTTGTGCATCTGCAGAGTGCTCTGGTCCTTGCCGCGACCGACGCGTACGTTCCCAAACAAACTGCCACGAGCAGTCTTGGATGGTGAATTCTCGGGGAGGTCGGGCTCCGAGCTTACAGTATCAGAAAGCAACCGGTTCATGTTTGTTCTCCGTGCCTGAGCTCCATAATGCTCTGCTCTGAGAAATTGTTTGCCATTCTCAAACACGTTGGCAAGCCAGTCCTCCAGTTTATCGCGAGCCTCAGCTTCCTGTTTGCGCTGAGATTCAAGAAGTGTGTTGACTCGTCGCGCATTCTCCAATTCCATCATTACAGACTGTACAGATGTCGACTCCTGACTGCAGCGGACGTTCAACTGCCCAATCTCATGCTCCCGCCTCTCTAATTCGCCTACAAGCCGGACATTATCTGCTTCCAGTGCGCGGACTTTCTCGACCAAGTTGTTGATGTGTAAGTCCTTTTCTTGCACCGATTTCTCAATCGTCGCTGTCTTCACATCGTTCTGCTGGACAACAGCTGTTGTCTGAGAGACCTGAACTTCCAACTCGGCGATTCGTGCAGCAGAAACTTGCTTATCGGAATTCTTCTCGGCTTCTAGTTTCTCGATTAAGTCTTCATAGGCCTTGTTATCCGTATGGTACTTTTGAAGTGCCTGGTTAAATCTCTCAATCGCGGTTACCTTTTCGGCCAACTCATGCTCGAGCTCCACCATGCGCATTCGCACATGCAGCATATCTTCAGGGGAGGCGCCAGCAGACTCTTCATGATTTTTGCTCCGCTCCCTTTCAGACTCGAGTTTCTCTAGTGTCTGGTCGAATTGGGTTTTGAGTGCTTTGTGGTTATGGAATAGGGACTCGGCGCGTTTGCGTTCGCGGATGGAAGCGTGATGGGAATCTCTTAGGTGGTTGACTAGTCCTTCTAGTGTTGATTTTATGTCAAAGAGGCCGGCAGTCGTCTGTCCGGGGATAATGGACTCGAGGTCCAGGCGCACGGACCTGATGCATTGGCGCATCTGTGAAAGCACGTCCTCGACGCTGTCGCCATTGAATCCCATCTTGTGGAGCTCATTACGCACGATTTCTATGATTTGATTGGCGTCTGACGCGCGTTTTAGGGCAGCTTTCAGTGTGCAGGCAACCTGTTTCATGAAGTCCGCTGGAGGCGTGTCCGCTGCTGTTTGCATACGCGGTTCGGTTTCGCCTGTATCCAGCCTCCGCCATTCGTTGAAGAGATCTTGTTTCTCCTTTCGGGCGGCTGAGAGAGCTTCGGATAGAGCCTGCATTTCCTCCGAAGGCTCCTGATCATCATCATCCACAATATTGACTTGGATGGCAGAGTCCACTGAGGGCGTTACTGGTGACATTGTTTCCAAATCCTCCGAATCGTCTGACTCTGGAGAGAATTCACAGTTGAGCTGGAAAGGCGGCGAATCTGACGAGACGACAGAATCACTGATCGTGTGATCTTCAACGGGTATTGTTGTATCCAAAACATCGCTGTCGATATTGCTGTCTTTATCCGCGGCTTGTACAGATTTATACGTTTCCAACTCATCAGCCAAAGCTTTTATCTGCGCATGCAATTTTTGGTTTTCCTTCTTTTTCAATTCTTTCTTTTCATTTTCGATTTTGTTCATTTCCTCGCTGAGCCCGGCGCGCCAGAGATGGCGTTGGGTTCTGGGTGTGAGGATTTGGCGTAGGGGAGTGAACTGCACTCTGGTAGGTGTGCCCGGAAGTATGGGGTCAAATACAACCGTTGGCATAGTATCTGCACGGGTTAAGGGCGCTGAGCGCCGGCGGCCCCGACGTGACGGCGTCTGGGGCACCGAAGGCTGTTGGTCTGCATCTACGCGTATGGAGGAGCGTCCCATGGCGGGAGTTAGGCCCGTGGTGCCGCTGCGAGCATAATTCTCGCATAGAACTGGACCTGGGTCCGAGAAACGTACTCGTTTCTTAGCTTTTTGGGGCGTCTGATCAGGCGACGGCAGCTGCGTAGGCGTAGTTGCTTGCTGCTGCTGCTGCTGCTGCTTATCAGAGTTGGAGCTCGCATCGTGTGTGTCTGATGGCCAGCTGCTAGATATACGTTCTGCTGCACCCGTCAGGCTTCTCTTGCGGGTGGACCGCGTTTCCATGGTGTTGCTATATCTATGCATACGAATTAGCAAAGCTTTGTAGGCTGGGAGGATTGCACACTAAGAACCTTAATAAAAAGTAGCACTATTATGGGTCAAGGATGTATGAAATTAATATAGCTGATGTCGTGTATGTAGATGCGTGACCACGTAGAGACGGTGGCCACTTTTATAGTCGGCAAAGGCGTTGTTGCAAAAAGTAAATAAACAAACAAGCAGATATCTAGCGTAGGAAGCATGAAAAGGACGCCCTAGTTTCCGGACTTGGAAAGCGCAAAGCAAAATGTCAACAAAAAGGAAAACAAAAATGGTAGGCGGGCGTGGGACAAGACGCGCTGTGTATACAAAACAAACAACTTTTATTGGACATGATCAGACTCGACATATCAGGAACTAAAAACTAGTAGGCAGCAGGCCTCTAACCTCTAATTCTCTAGCTACATGTGGCTCCTCTCTCTTGTGAGCCTTAGTTACACACCGCAGCCAGCACGGACGTTGACCAATTAGGAAAGCGTAAACAAAGATCTTTCGAGAACTTGAGACAGCAGCTGTGCCTTCAGCGGAGGCAAATAATGGAGCTCTTTAGCAGACAATGCCAACCAACTACCGGAAGAACAATATGCATTATTCGTTCTCGCTCACAGGTTTTGTGGGAAGCAAAGCCCGCAATGCATGGATAGTTGTTTTGGATTTGATGAAGATGTCCTATTAAGGAACGCAGCACACTTTGGGAATGATTGGCTGAGACGCGTTGAGCCTGACTAATGCGATCTGACTAATGCAGTCACGGGATCTGCCTTTTCCGGCGCGCGCAAGGAACGACTCCGGCTGGCTCGCGCTTTTCCGCGGTCACATGACCATGGCCGCAGGTGAAATACAGCAATACAGCCATTAATCAGCATCTGCTGCCTGTGCTCGCCGTCCTGCAGGTAATCGCTCGTCTGCGCAGGTATTGTGTCGTATATGTAGGGTGAGATAATCGCCAAGCAGCGAAAGGCTTAAACATCCTGCGACAAGGCCGCTTTTCCTTGATTTCTCTCTTTTGCGCTTTGCATGTGATTTGCTGCTGTCTTTTTCCCGTGCATGACATGCACATCAATATGCAATCGCCGCGTGTAGACGTGACTTATACGAGACAGTCTGATAGTTTTCCAGAAGGATTCTTGCTGAACCCCGAGCAAACACTACAAACTCTGCGACGTTCCGCTTCGATTAAACCCATCTTGTAGCTATAACTCAGGTTCGGCGGTGCGTGCCTAGCCCGGCGTGCTACTTGCATGGGTAAAGCCTATAACCGCAGTAGGCCCCGCGGGAAGGTGGGCCCGGGGGGTGAATGCACCACCTGCACTGCGGATGATCTGATCTAATTAATATCTTGTCAGCGCGACATCCATTGAACACAATCCGAGATGTTGGATTGTTCGTCTCAACAATGGTACCTTAAATTGCGCTTTAATTGCCCAGCAGTTGATATGATGGGCCTCGTTGGTACCTACTTATTTGTGACGTCGCCATCTTGAAGCTTGTGCGCATGGCAAATGAACACGCGCAAACAGCAGTATCCGATTTCCTTACATTTTCTTCTAAACACTCAACATATATACATTCGTCGCCTCCACCAACATGGCGCACTTCACAAACCTTCCCGACGAGCTGCTTCAAGCCGTGCTGTCGTTTCTTGCGGCAACAGATGTGATATCAGTCTCCGCAACCTGCCGCAGGTTGTACAGACAAGCTCAGGACGATAAATTGTGGCAACACCTCGTCAACGCCAATCTGCCTAACAAGATCGCCAAACCAGGGCTGTTTCCTTCCTTCCGTGATCTGTATTCCGCTCATCATCCCTACTGGTTCCTCGCTAGGAACAAGTTATGGTTCTCCGATACTGAATATACTGGGAAATTAATTATCGCCCGCTACGACAATCGACGCGGGGTCATCGAAGCGTTTCGCTTGCTGGCAGAACTGAGAGAGGATACAGGCGTACAATGGAGGTGTCATCCGGAAGTTATCATTCAGCCTTTCCACCCTCGTTTACGACTCTGGGTGGATGACCCGGTCGTTGAGCTGCGGAATCCAGAACTCCTACCTCCCCGCGCTCGCCAGTACTCCCCCGATCAATTCAGAATGAACATGGCAAGTCAGAGTGCTGGCGTCTGCAGTTCCTTCTCGCTCACGCGGGGAAACCTGACCAGCAACGCTGCGCAACGACGGGTTCGCAATGACCTTCTCTGGCCGCCCGCCACGTTCCCCGGCGAAAAGTCGCTGCGTCGAAATCATGAATTTGTCGTCGACGAGAAGTCGGAGACCCTTCAACGCTTTCAGGAACTTTGCGATGACCCTCGAAGAATCTCAGAAACAAGTTTCTATCTCCGCAAGTGGTTGCACTTTGGCATGGGCCACCCGATTGTTCCGCGACAACCTGGCGACCATTTATCTACCTTCGCCACCCTCGATTCTGCCCTCTATACTCCTACAAAAGATAAACCATTCCAGGGAATTTGGATTGGCGACTATAACTTCCATGGGTGCGAATTCCTGTTATTCCTACAAAGAGATGCCGGCGAACCTACTCCATTGGCCAACAATGCCAGACGATACATGCGCTCCATTTTTGGAAACTTATCGAACATTGAAGATGAAAGCGAAGCTACCGACGAGGACGAGGACGCTGAGAACATCATCTTACTCAACGGCCGCGGCGAGAACCCGTTTGAGCGCGCCAGTCTGCCAGATGCTCTGCCCAGTAACGAGGCGGACGAAGTCAACGGCATCAAATACCAGGGTCGTCTGGAAGGGATCAAGTTGACAGGAGATCCGAACATTCCCCGCGGCGAACTATCTTTTGTGGCGGAAGACATAGGCCCGAAGGGACTCATTGGCGTATCTCGAGATGAGCAATTCCGCGGGGCGCGCATGGTAAATAGCAAGGGCCATATTGCCTATCAGCATTACACCGATGGTGCGTCTCTCTGCCTACCTCTATTATACGTATAAATTCTAATCTCCGAACCTGCAGATCAATGGGTCAACACCCAGTTATTTCTGATTTCGCCAGACTGTGTAGCGCAGTACTGGGAGCCCATGCATCATATATCGTATTTCCGACGCGTCGATATTGATCAATTCACACAAGTATGACGGTTGCAATAACGTAACGACCTACAAACTGAGACGGCCGGATTTGCATCTGTATATTAATAATGGATTCCGTCTGGGGTTTACTGCATTAGATCCAAGTTGACTGTATCCAGATGGATGAGTGTATGTTTATTGGTATTCATGCAACAATAAAACAAACAAGCACTGGAAGATACAATAACTAATAATGACGAATGATAATGAAAAGAAAACTCCTGTTCATGAAAACATAACCATCTCCATCTTCCAGTCTGACAATCGCAGCAGCCAAAAGAGGAGAGAGTCTGGCTGGAAACAAGCGGAAAAAGCCCAACGCCTAGGTATAGTATATACTCCGTGGGTAGCAATCGACAAGGAAATGTACTGCAAGAGCAGTTCTGTTCCCTCGCTTTCTCGACTCGGTCTAGCCCTGTACACGTATTCGTGCTATACGACGGACGACATGTAGGATTGGTGTTGCATCGCCGTCGTGTAGCAGCATATCGCTCGTCAAAAGTCGAAGAAATAACAAGGGGAAGCGGTGTATAAATTCTAACGGCGGCGCTCAAAGTACGACGTCGACCCCAGAACCGCCACGGATTGGTCCATCACCCACTCGCCGACACCCAGATAACTTTCGATCCATCCTTTGATGTCCTTGCTTTCGGTAATCTTGTCTGCTTGAAGACTGGGGCTGTGCGCTTGGGTCCTGAAGACATCGGTCTACCTCTTTTGCCTTTTCCCTGCTCTCATGCCTAGCTAGGTGTCCAAGAAAGACCCGAGTTGGGACAGAGAAGCGCGAGAGAGGGAAAAGAGGTAGAGCCGATGTTGGGGGCGGACGTGCAATAATTAGCTGTTTGTTTCTATCTTGTTTTTTTCTCTTCGTGTTATACAACTTGTTTTTGACTGAGGATGCAGTCTGCGAGTTGCAGATGACGAAAGGTACGAGACATACGTGAGGCCAGTTGACCGCTTGATACCTGCTAAGAAAGCAGAGACTGGTTGAAGAGTCTGCGTCAGTATTACAGCGTCATAAACGATAGAATGCAGGTTTATATAGTACATACTCAGTACTGCGTCGAACGCGATGTGTGTGAGACGACCGAGCTGTGTTCTATCGGTTAGTTCGATCTCCATCGGTACCTGCGTGGTAAACACATACAACCATCTTGACAGCTCGTTCCGTCAAGTCGTTGGGATGATGTGAGAGCTGAATATGCAGACAGACAGTTATTGAAGCGCTCAGTACTGCAAGCTTGCTAGCCTTGTGTGTGTTTGAGATGTTTGTCGTTGTCTCATGCATCCGACTGATGATGCCTGTGGTTGGCGGCGGTCACGGGGCAACGGGCGCCGGGCCGCATCATGTGATGCTGCCTCAGGCTGCAACTCCAACTCCCACAGCACTTGACAGGGTCCTTATCGATAACAGCCAGCCCCTCCACCGTAAATCCACCAGGCAGACTGTCGTCTCGATTATGCCATGTGAATTATTAATAAATGTATTCACATGGGATCACCAACTAACTAAGTTAAGTTATGCATGTTGTATTTGGTAATACGTTTATCTTAGATACATATGTATGGGACTGATCTGTTACTGTTTCATCTGACTCGTCATCTTTCTCCCCCTTCGCAACGTAATATGCACCGCAATGGACCTGAGTTCTGTATGGTTTATGTTTGCGTTTTCACCGGCGTACTGTCCCCCGTATGAACACAGACGGAGTACGGAGTAACATTGCTACTGGCCCATCATACGCAGGCCTGTCTTACAACGTATAAGAAAGAGGCTTAGAGGCTGGAGCTAGGATGGAGCTGGTCGGTCACCGTACGCCGGATCTGGCAGCTCACCTAGCGGAGTTAACGGGCTACAATTTTCTGGGCCATGACCAGAGCCACAATTGTAGTAATTTTTGCCATTTTCATTATTAAATTTTCCCATATCTTGTAGCGATAGTCAATTGAAAAAAATAAGAGCAAAAACGAGACAGGCGCAATTTGCCAAGGACGCAACAAGGCGCAGAAAAAAAAAAGGCAGAAGAAAGAGGGGAGAAAAAAAGATCTGGCGCTGTTCCTAATCGGGGTCCTCGCCCACGTTCCTTCCCCTCGCCGGACCAACACCTCGACTCAACGCTTTCGCTCTTCTCTTCGCTCCATCAGCAGCGTCCCTGTTTTATTCTCCTTGCCTGCAATTCACCGCTTCCTGGCTGTTGTTGCATTCACCGCAAGTCTTGGAACAGGCTGTCTCCTTCTGCCTCCTGCATTCCCACTAGCCTGCCTGCCTATCTAAGCTCAAGACTTCTCTTCACACACAGCTAACCCAGTCGTCACAATGGCTGTCGCCAACGCAATGGATCACCTCACCAACCGCATGAAGCTGGAGTGGTACTCCCAGCTTCATACCGACATGGTCCCAGAGAAGAACTATCGCCGTACCTCCATTATCTGCACCATTGGTATGTGTTGCTGTTTTACTGCTACTTGCGTCGTTTGCTAACCCTCGTACACCCACAGGCCCCAAAACCAACTCCGTCCAGAAGATCAATGAGCTCCGCAAAGGTATTGTGCTCTTGCTTTGCCTGCACCGTAAACTTCACAGCTAACACAGCCCAGCCGGTCTCAACGTTGTTCGTATGAACTTCTCGCACGGCTCGTACGAGGTTGGTTCTTAGTCTGTGTTCTCGGTCGTCCAAACAGTGACTAATGATTTATCAGTACCACCAATCCGTTATCGATAATGCCCGTGAAGCCGAGCGCACCCAGCCCGGCCGCCCTGTTGCAATTGCCCTTGACACCGTGAGTTTGTGTCGTATGGACCTTGTATTCGTGAACTGCTCCTAATAACGCTTGATAAAAATTAGAAAGGACCTGAAATCCGTACTGGACTCACAGTCGGCGATAAGGACATTCCGATCACTGCTGGAACGGTGTTCAATGTCACCACCGACGAACAATATGCTACTGCAAGCGATAACCAAAATATGTATGTCTGTCCTCGCGCTGACAAGCAACCTTGAGCGCCATAAGCTAACATGCGACTCCTTTTTCAGGTACGTTGATTACAAGAACATCAGCAAGGTGATCGAGCCTGGCAAACTCATCTACGTCGATGACGGCATTCTTTCTCTGAAAGTTTTGGAGGTTGTCGACGAAAAGACTGTTCGCGTACAGTGCCTCAACAATGGTAACATCTCTTCTCGCAAGGGTGTCAACCTTCCTGGAACCGATGTTGACCTTCCCGCATTGTCCGAGAAGGACAAAAACGATCTGCGATTTGGCGTGAAGAACAAGGTTGATATGGTCTTTGCCTCGTTCATTCGTCGCGGCGAGGACATCAAGGAGATTCGTAAAATCCTCGGCGAGGAGGGTAAGGAGATTCAGATTATTGCCAAGATCGAGAACCAGCAGGGTGTCAACAACTTTGACGAGATTCTCGAAGAGACCGACGGTGTCATGGTCGCCCGTGGTGATCTTGGTATCGAGATTCCTGCCCCCAAGGTGTTCATCGCCCAGAAGATGATGATCTCCAAGTGCAACCTGAGGGGCAAGCCCGTCATCTGCGCTACACAAATGTTGGAGTCAATGACATATAACCCCCGCCCAACTCGTGCTGAAGTATCGGACGTTGCCAACGCCGTGACTGACGGTGCTGACTGTGTCATGTTGTCCGGAGAGACCGCCAAAGGTAACTACCCCATTGAAGCTGTCACCATGATGCACGAAACTTGCTTGGTCGCCGAAGTGGCCGTCCCTCACTTCAGCATCTTTGACGAGCTGCGAACTCTTTGCCCCCGCCCAGCTGAGACCGCTGAGGCTATTGCCATGTCGGCTGTCAGCGCCAGTCTGGAACTGAATGCTGGTGCTATTCTCGTCTTGACCACCAGGTAAGAAGATCACCTGTTCTATCTTCCTTTATTGTACTTGCCACTAACTTGATTATCAATTACTAGTGGCAAGAGTGCTCGTCTGTTGGCCAAGTACCGCCCTGTCTGCCCCATTATCATGATCACCCGTAACGAAACCGCGTCCCGATATTCCCACCTGTACCGTGGTGTCTACCCCTTCCTCTTCCCCGAGAGCAAGCCGGATTTCAAGGTTGAGATTTGGCAGGAAGATGTCGACCGTCGTCTGAAATGGGGTATCTCCAACGGTATCAAGCTCGGCGTCATCAACCGCGGCGACAGCGTCGTCTGTGTTCAGGGCTGGCGCGGCGGCATGGGCCACACCAACACCATCCGTGTTGTGCCCGCTGAGGACACCCTGGGTCTTCAGGAGTAGGTATGCCCTTATTTACCTACCATCTTTGTAACCCCGATACTAACTTTGCTTTAGACACAACCCATAAGAGAAAGAAGACATCCAAACCTCGCATCAACTTCGAAAAATCGATCGATCAACTGATTTAAACATCGTGTGATCTTGAGGGAGATGCATTGTTGCGTCTACCCTTCTTCCTAGCCGTAAACTGGAGGGAAAACAAAAATAACGAAGCTATTTTGGAAATACTTTACTTTTTTCTTACTCGTCATCATTCATGTTTAGAGGATTTATGAGCTTATTCACTTCCCATTCTTCCGTTGCTTCGCGTATTATTGGCTTGTTCCTGGTATTTCTTTTGTTTGACCCCTTTTTTTAGAAGATAAGTACCAGCATGATAATGGAAATTACGTATATTTGCGTCTATTACCTGGCAAAAGTAAGCTCTTCCTCATGTCATTTGTGTAGCGGACATGCAATCATCTCCGGCTTGTTAACCCTCAGGTCCATATATACAAATGTTTAACAATACATACAATTTAAAAATCACAGCACTATCCATGTCAATCAGACAACACAAGCGGCTCAAACCCTCTCTTTCGTCTCCAATAATTCGTCGCCTCCAGCATATCCCGCTCACAACCAGCCATCGACCAGCGCCACTTCCGCCAAAACCCTTCTGTAACTTCCCATCCACTAACATGCCAAGGAGGAGACCAGACGATGACGCCGCGGCGCTCAACTTCGCACTGCGGGAACCCTTCGAACAGGCCACCAATGGTGTCGGACCATAACTCGTCCTCGTCAAATGTGCCGATGGCGAGGATCAGGTTGTCGCGCCATTGGGGGTGCGGGATTATGTCTACCCAGTCTTCGTGGGGGATGGTTTGTTGGAGGTATGTAGGTTGTAAGGATGGGGGGATGATGTCTGGCGCATTTGGTGAGGGTAAGACGTGCAGTGCTTCTGAGGAGCAGTGTGTTATTGTAGTGACGGGGGAGAGGAGATTGCGGTTCGCGATACAAGCGCGTAGGACGTTATACTGGAGAAGAGTAATGAGATGGTCGGGGCAAAGGGGGAATATAATTCTCTCTTGCGAAGTCCTGTGCGTTTGCTGGGAAGATGCAGATGGCGAGAATGGAAGTAAGGGTTTCTCTGCTGTATGGAGAACAGTGTTCACGGCAGAGACCGGAAGATGTACCACTGCCTGCTGGTCTTCGATCCAGCATGGCACTAGATCTGAATCATGGCGCTCGATATCGGCCGCAGATGGTGATGCAATAGCTGCTGCTCTCGGCGGCTCGCGTTTTGAATCACTAGTTTCTAGGGCTTTGCGTCTACCTACGATGGATTAGCCGAGTCTTGCAGGAAGAAGTCGGTGGATAGCTAGGTAGTGCACAGTGTTCAACTCACGGTAGGCCCTCACATTGAGTCTGTTCTGTCTCTTCCTACGAGATGCAGCATCGGCAAGGCCGGTCCAATCATCTTCCTTGTCTACCGCCTGTTTTAGTTAGCATAGTGCTCGGAACTAAGACGATGGATACTTACCTCGGCCAGCTGAGGCATTGGAACGAGCTGGACGGACATTTCGCGATGCCCAGTAGCATATGCGAGAGTTGGTAAGTAAGAAAGAGTGACACAGAAGGTCGTTGGATTTAAGAGAGTTAGGGCGTACTTGCCATTTTGGGCCAATCATAGGCCGACACTGGTCTACTAGCTGTATTCGGACTAGAGTCATGCAGGGTGCTTACAGTGACGCTAAGCGTGATTGGGATTCTCTATCAAACAGGCTGTTCGACATCCTCACTTTGTTTTACGGAACAGCTGGGTTTATGAGTAAGAAAAGTTGTCACCTAGCTTAGAAGTGAAGTACATAAATACTGGAGTCTTACCCCGTGTGTTCAAGGGTCAAGTTATGCGCATCTTTCCCACAGATAATCCATTTCCTTGTTATCTATATATTGTAGACTATCCTTGATATCGCACTGCAACCATCATGACTTTTCATCCTGACACCCTCCCAGATCTCACTGGAAAGGTTTACATTGTGACGGGAGGAAACTCTGGAATGTATAAGCCTCCTTCAACTTTCAGCTTCCTTTCGTTGTTCTACCCCCTTCGTGCTAATCAACTTTGATGCAGTGGCTTCTGGACTGTTGCGCGACTCGCCGAACACGGTGCCCGTGTCTACCTCTGTGCTCGATCTGCAGGGAAAGCCACTACGGCAATTACAAAGATCAAAGAAAGGTATCCATCTGCACAGATAACACATCTCCAAATCGACCACCTCTCCCTTTCAAGCGTGGTCGCCGCTGCCCAAACCTTTCTCTCTCAAGAAAAAGTCCTCCACGGATTGGTAAACAACGCCGGCATCATGGCGACACCCTTCGAGATGACCCAGGACGGGTACGAAGCACAATGGCAGACAAACTACCTTGCCCACTGGGTCCTGACTTCGCACCTCTTACCCCTGATGCTCGAGACTTCCAAAACCCTCCCAGCCGGTAGCGTACGCGTTGTCAACTTATCCTCATCGGGCCACTGGTCTGCGCCCGCGAGCGGTATCAACTTTGCAGACACGTCACTACCAAACGCAACCGGCATGACACGCTACGGTCAATCGAAATTAGCAAATGTCTTACATACTAAAACGCTGCACAATCTATACGGCCCTGGGTCCGCTAGTGCAAAGGCCGGGGGAGGCGAGATATGGTCATCAGCTGTGCACCCAGGCCTGGTACACAGCCAGTTGGGTGTCCGTGCTGAGCTGCCACGTGTAATGAGTACGGTTATAGGATTGTATGGCTACTTGGGTGGGCGCATGCATCCGGACAAGGGGTCGTGGACAAGTGTGTTTTGTGCTGCAAGCCCGCAGATGAAGAAAGAGCAGAGCGGAACTTATTTTCAGCGCATTGCAGAGGCTGGGTGGCAGAGTAGTTTGGCAAAAGACGCGGCACTTGCCGTGCAGTTGGAGCAGTGGACGAAGACCGAGATGGAGAAACGGGGATGGATTAAAGGAAATTTATAGGTAGTATATGTTTAAGATTATGATTGTATTCAGTATAGTATCATTTCACGTAATGTCATTAGCAAACATAATAAATAGGGTATCGTTGTATGCTGTTCATTTAAAAGGCAATTCGTCAACAAAATGAGTTGAAACTCAAGAGTAACCTGGAAAATCTATTCGCTGTTCGTTATAACTGTCAAGTCGCTGTTTTCTATGTCCAAGGGTGTCTGCATGTGGGAAAGATGATTTTCGATGCGGCGATTGTCTGTGTACGGGGAGTGGAATTCATGCCAGCAGCTGCATCGATGTTAGAAAATACTTCAAAGGGGAAAGACAAAATGACTTACTTTGGGGCCTGGAGAACATATCTAGCCATCGCTTCTCTGAATCGGCTCTTGTATTCCTTCGGACTTGTCACCGTTGGGCGGTTTTTGCCGCCGCCAGCAAACCCACGGTCCTTTATCCACGACTCAAGTTTCTTGTCCCATGTGTATGTTCTGATGCAGTCGATGATACCAACGACGAGTTCCTGGCGTGGTTCGTCGATTGCAATCATCAACGAGTAGTCCATCACGTTCTGTCGGCCTAAGAATAGAGTATCGTTCCACACGCTTTGGCTGAGTAGTTTCTTCGAATGTTCTCGAGTGAAGAGTGGTGTCTCATAAATGAAGTCGACCATGTTCTCATCTAAAAGCACTTCGTCGCGCTCTCCAGTGCTTTGGACTTTACGATTTCGCATCGAGCCCTTGAGGTCGAAGATTCGCGTTGGGTCTCGGTCGTAAAATAGATTCTCCATGAGCAGTAAAAACCAGTTGAACTCGACACCCGTCACTGGGTTCTTAATGATAACCTGATAGAACCCGAACATCTTGGCGATGGCTGATGGGAGCTCATGGAACAACGCCTCCGACATTATCTGGAAGTAAGCTGGTGCGAACTTCAGGAAAGCCTGCGTCTCAATCTGTGATAGAGACTTGAGGACGAATCGGTCATCAAGCGTTTTGAGAAACAGTGATTTCGTCTTTCCACCTTTCGAGTCCCACTTTGCGCATCGAGAAAGAGAGTCGACTATGCGGTCTGCAACCCCACATTTCCTGCGCAACGCGTCGAACTGCTCCGCATAAAATACTTTGCAGAGCATCTTTGCCTGACCTTCTTGGAATTGGTACTTGAGATGGGTCCCAGTGGGTCGCAACAGCGCACTTTCGACACGTTCCTGGTCTCGCACCTCCGGTTCACTGGTTATGCCACTCGGTGAGCGTTCTTTTCTATCGTAGTGATCTTGGATGCTGGCTAGTTTGTTCTTATAGTCCATAGAATCCAGAGCAAACGCGATCAACGAACTAGGCTCATCTTCCCGAACTATGATATCGCAATCGGCGAAAACATGGTCTGACACCTTCAATGGATAATCAAGGGCTTGCCATCCGCTAGCAGAACGCTCAGCCCAGAAATTCGCGAGCATTTTGACCAGAGTATTGCGTTCGTGCTTAGGAAGTTCTTTCAAATCTATTTCGTCCTCGAGCTTGATTGATTCTTCAGGCGACTCCGGTAGCGTCAAACTTTGGTCTTCGTCGCTCTGCCCTTCTTCTGAAATATTGTCGCGAATGGTGCTTAGCTCGTTTTCTTGAGCGGCCGACTCCGTGTTTTCGGAAACAAGATCCTTATCCGTATCAGGCTTGATACCGAGAAGTCCTTCCCGTTCTTTTCCATCAGACTTTTCTTCTGATAATCGAGGCCCAGCGTTGGAGAACAGCTCTTCGCCTTCTCCCGATGGCTCTCGCTCTTCCACTGCTTCTCGCACATTCTTATAGACTTCCACCGTTGCTTTGGAAGATATAATGGGATACGCACGCGAATGTTTGCTTTTGGCCGCTCTTTGTAATCTTTCGCGTTGTCTTTCTTTTTCAAATTCCCGGCTTAGTTGCTCGAAATGTTTGGCTAGTCTTGACACACGAGGATTCCTGTTTTTAGGCGGAATTGAGCGAGGAATAAGGGACTGTCCAGTTTTCAATGCACCAACAATATGATCCGTAAACTTTTTATCTTCACCCTTTCTTTCGAGACCTGAAGGGCTGGGCAGTGGACTTGTGAGCTTGGTGGAGCTGCTAGAATTCGATTTCAACGCATTTCTGAACCCAGCAGAAGTTTTGTCTCGGAGAGTGTGAAGCGGTTGCGATTGTGCGCGGATGATGGGTGGCGATCTTGCCACGCCAGCACTTCGTCGAGCAGGCCGAGGAATACTAGAAGTCGATACTTGCTTTGGGCTGGTAATGGGTTCTTTAATGCCATAGTCTTTTCTTTGACCCAATTCAGGGCGGAGTGGCAGTTCTGGGGACGGCGTCAAGCGGTCAGAATCCACAGAAGGTGTAGCGGCTCGTGAAACTGGAGCCAGATCCGCAGATATTTGCCGTTCCAGTCCGAGGTTTTTAGGCGGGGTCGTTGGGACGGCCAGATCAAGTTGTTCTTCTATATCTTCATGTTCGGGCACATCTGTGCCAGGAATAGTCGATCTACGAAGTAGACTGGGACTCTTTGGTGTTTCTGATTTTTCATCCCCTTCAATCTTTCCGGAGTGTTCTTCGACAACAGATACAAGTACGTCTTTCGCCTTTTCTGGTGACAAAGTCATGCGTCGTACGGGCCTTGGTTTCGCTTCTTCGCCGTCTGCGCCCGAATGACCTTGGTCAGTGAGACTGGAAGATGTTTCATCTGTAGACGAAAGAGACGTGGCTGATGCATCTTTATCGAGAAAGATCTTTTTCAGCTGCAATGAAGCCAGGCGTCTGATATCCTTTTCCGAAGGAAAGAAATTCTTTTCAAACTCAGCAAAAGCGGTGTCCCACTCAACGACCTTCTCTTGAACGGCACGTAGAACTTCATTTAGGGGGATTACTTCCCAATATTGTGAGTTCATGTATTTCTCTTGCAGGTGCTTAATCAAACTGTTGTGGTCCTCATTTGCCTTTTTCACCAGAGCTTCGATTTCTTTCCTGCAATCTTCGACTTTCTCGGGCATGACACTTTCCACATGTATACTCTTGAGTCGACTTTTCACAGACATCATAAATTTGGTAATTCGATGCTCAAACTTGTTGTAGACTTCGTTTCGAAGGCGCAGATCATTATCAACTTTCCAGGTTACCCGTGTACGAGGTACTATAATCTCAAGGAGCGTAATAGGATCATAATGAATCCGCAATGCCATGTCCTTGAATCCAAAGTATCGCAGGTAATCTCTATGGATATCGTGTTGGCAGACGCCGGCTCTGACGCGGAGATCCCTGCTCCAGAACGACAGTTCTAAATATTTTGCAAAAGAGTATCGCCAAGTATTTGCGGACATGGGAATTGCTTGCGTTTCATTTCCGCAGATCTTACAGCAACTCCACATAAGGATTGTGTCTTGCAAACCACGTAATTTGGAAGGATGAGGCTGTACGAATATACTTATTTGCGCCTCCCCATGAACATATTGTCGGTGATGTTCAAACATGCGGTTTTCGCACCCATTAGCCGTGCAAACAGAACTAGCTTCCAGGCACAAATCTTCCACATATTGCCCTAGAGTGCAGTCGGCTTCAAAAACGTCGTCTTCACTTCCGTGCTCATTGTAGAAATCCAATGCAAAGATGTCCGGTCCTGAGCAGGGTATAGAGGTTTTAGTGCACACAAGGCTGTAAAGTACAACGATATTCTGGTGAGCATATGGGTCGAAGAGATTCTTGTTGCCGGAAAGGTAAGCTTCCCATTGCCGTTTCTGAGTCTGGAAATTATGCGTAGCTCTATCCAGTTCAGCGTCGTGGACCGCTCGCAAAACTTCCTTTACCTTCACAGAGGCATTATCCGGGTTTTGGTGTACCATTTCAGGTGTAATTAACATGAATCTTTGGAATTTATTCTTTTCGTCGGGGCTCTGTTCCATTGATATTCTTTCACGCAAGCGGGCTAGATATGAGACCCGGCGCTCTAGTTCACGTGCACGCATCAGCGGGTAAGGAGGCTCGAATTTCACGCAAGGAGAAGCGGAGAGCAGCTTGGTTTGATGCTTTTCAACCATGTCTTCGTAATAAGTTGGCATTGGCACATCATCAGGTACTTCCGCGGTTGCAGCCGTTACATTGGTTTGTTCCTTCGCATCTGATTGCGAGGAATCTATGGGCGCAGCAACAGATCCGTGAGTTACTGTATTTTTGGTGACCTCTGTCTTCTCCCCAGTCGGGCCGATGGCCTTGCTGAAATCTTCAATATTCGGCAATTTTGCAAACTCATCTCGCATTAGGCAGGTCTCCAATTTCAGGTTGTAAACAACATAAATCAAAAATTCAGTGATCCGCTTCACTTTCGATAAGACCTCAATGTTCGCACCACGTAAGACTATAGTGCAACCCAGTTCTTTGGCACAGCCTGATATAGACATATATGTTTTCTTCCGGCCGCCATAGACGTATGTCTTCAAATCAAAACTGTCGCAATATCCGGTATGAGCAGGTATTGTGACCAATTTATCCATGGAAGTGATGATTCTTGTCTGTGTGCATCTTGAAACAGCTTCCAAGACAGAGGGCTTCACATTGTAGGCTGTAGCAATATTTGATTTCTCGAGAAGCTCAAGTGCTAGACCTGAGACACTCTTTTCAACTAGTAGTAGGTTTGGCTGTAAGGCCGCAATTCTGCTAACTAGATTCTCGAGAAACTCCCTTTCTTGACGAATGACGGGCTCTAGACTCATGAAATGCTGTTGATGTCTGGCATACTCGATTGCAAATGTGATGATGAGAATTCTCGGATGAGAAATGCTCCGCGGCATGCTTTTCAAAGCCAGATTCTTCGTAAAAACTAGACCCGAGACATATGAGGTATCTCCTGGGCGACCACCGGGTATCTTCTTAAGCTTCACGTAATGCCGAATATCCATATCGTCACCTCGTTGTACATCAGGATCAACATCATCCGTCGCCTTGAGCAGAATAGGCAACAGGGCAGTTTCCCAATTGTTGGCGTGCGGTATGATGTGATCTTCCAGAAGCTGACGAAGCAACTTGCGCACATGATCCAAACTGAGACGGTTTAGTTCAATCGCGGGGGCACTGGATCCTCTCATTGATGAACTCCTTGTCATCTTAAACCCACTTTTCGCTGTTGGAGTAAGCAGTTGGGCATGATTAAGAGAATGATCTGGTAACAGAAGAGGGTTGTCTTTAGACATTCGTGGCGAAGGGCGTTGATGAATGCTACTGGCAACGCTATGATTACGTTTCCGAGAAGTGCGGGGCGCGTTCATAGCCTTTGAGCTAGTTATACTCGCATCGTCTGCATCACGCTGAGGAATTGACCCGTTTGCAAAGCTACGGTCGCTGAAACGGGAACGACCTTTCTTGACGGCCGCGAGAAATCCCCCAAAAGTGGCTCTTTCGTGATCGGTATTCCCTTTGGGAATATTAGTATCCGACACAACAGAAAGCAGATTCGGCTGCTCATCGCCACTGGAAGCATCGTCCGATAGGTATTCGGCTAGATCTGGATCAATAATGTTGTCATGATGAAAAGCGGGTAGTCGCTCTTTCTGGTTGGCATCTTCCAAATGCCTACGTTGTTGAAAAGGTGCCCGATCATCATGATGAGGTTTAAATCCTCGCAGATGCTGTTGCCGCGAGTGGTGTCTTTTGTGACCCATTGGATGACTTCTCAAACTTGCTGAGGACCTAAGAGATCTGGATGACCCCGGGCGGGTCAATGTCATTGGCCGCTCCGTCCCGATTTCCAAAACGGCAGATAGACGATTGCCACTTTCATTAACACGCCGCGTGGCTGGAATTGCCATAGTTGGTGTTTTCAAGACATGCTCAATAGACTGAGAGACAACCGAGGATGTGTCATCTTCGTCCTCTACCGGGCCAACAGGCATTAGGCCATTGAACGCTGGAAAGTCGATTGTCCCAGGCTTCATAGATATTGGGCTCTGCTCCACGTCTGATAAGTCCGATGACTCATACTCGCGTGATTTGACCATGTCTTCACAAGGTTTGCAGACTTTGACGGATGAATTTTGATCAAAGAAAGCACCTGAAACCAGAGATATGCACTTTGAATCAAAAATTTGACCACAAGTTCTGCAATGGTGCTTTCGGCGAAAGGTTGTGAAAGGCTCTCCGCATAAAAAGCAATCCTTTGCATTTTCGTCTCGCATCCAGAACTCTTTGCCCAATAACTTGCTCCTCGGTTGACTAACTTGAATCTTTTGAGTGTAAGATCCCCTACTAGTGGCTTGAGGGCGATAAGACTGAGTAGTGGATTGACCATGTAGAGCTGAGTAGGTGGTGGCTGTGTCGCTAGATGATACCCTGGACATTACATAACCGGGCAAGCGATTGTTGTCGACTTTAGGGGGCTTAATTTCTTGAGACCTATCCAATAAAAGAGCCGCAGGTTCTAAAGTCTTTGTATCACGATCCGGGATAGAAATTGTTGATGATTGAGTGGCCGAAGAACGTCGATCACGTAAAGGTGAATTCTCATCAGAATCACGTGTCATACTATTACCTGCGGAGGTTGGAGCTGTTGATTCATCAGCTGTGATAGAGTTGGAAGAGGCTGTAAGAATGTTCTCGGATTGTGTATCTATCGCCTCGTCGGCGTTCTCGACCTGTTTCGTGTTGCGGAGCTCAGTGCCGACAGATGTGTCTATTTCAGCAAGGTTTCGACGGTCTTTAGACACTGAAAAAGACTTCACTGGTTGTTCATTTTCCAAAAGGCCACTCCCAGATCTAGGGTTGGGGTATGAATCCATTAAAACAGAACCGTCTCGATGTGCATTGGATGGCTTTCCAGTAAACCCTGGAGAGTGAGATCGTTGGCTTGAAAGTCCGTTTGTGCTCTCATTTCCAGATGATCGCAAAGAGTTGGTTCTACCCGTGGCTGTGAGATCTGTATCAAGAGACTGATTGTTGCCGTTGCTGGATCCCAGGTTCTGAAGGCCGTCGAGGCTTGCGCTGACATTCACATCAGTAAGCGTGGGAGCCGTTTTAGTAAGTGGTGGTACTGGCGACTTGACTACGGGCGTAGATGATACCGACGTTTTGGACGAGGAGATGCTGTTTGGCTTTGAGGAAAGTTTACTGTTTTTCAGAGGCTGTGCGGCGTTGAACGAGTCTGTAGTTGGAGAGAGCGCCCCTACAGAAGGGGTATGTATTCTGGAAGCATGAGATGAACTGCAATTTGAAGCTTGAGTATCAGGGCCAGTGACAGCGGCATTGTCCTCTCTTGTTTGCTTGGTAACCACCTCTGAAGAGGCGCTCTCCACTCGACGTCCGGAAGAACTGGGATCTTTGACACCACCGACTGATGCCCGTAACCGACTATAGAGTCCGCTCAGTCCACCCTGTGAGTCATTCGACACGTTATTGGTCTCGACGGCCGACGACGGGACTGGAGGATGGGCAAACTCGTTGAACACAGTTAGAGAGTCAGACTGATAAGCGGCAGAATGGATTTGGTCCAAGGCCTCGGTCAACGTTTCCCGCTCGGCTTGGGTTGAAAGAGAACTGCGCGAGCCGCGTCTGCCTAGGGGCAAGAAGATGGATGAAGCGGAGGGGCTCGGAGGTTCTGCCACCTTCTGGGAAGCCATTTTGAGCGGCCTTATCGAAGCTTCTGAAGCGGGTCGGCAGCCAGGAAAGTCATCCTGTTTTGCTTGCTGCTTGCGTCTTGCGTGTTGCCAAGTGGACGGGGCAAGACTGTTGCTTTCTTGATTTTCCGGAGGTAGTAGTTGTAGGTAGTGCTAGGATCAAGAGAAAGACGAAGCTGCCAGGATGCGGAGTTGCTGCATGAATCGGCAGGTCTGGCCCTGAGCGCGGCTGCCCAAATTGTTGTTGGCAGTTGCCTTGGGATGACGTGGGGTGGCGCACGCCCTGTGGCTTGCCACTGCCGCCAACGCGCGAATGTGGCTGGTGCGTTCTGTTGCAATATATCCTTAATGGGGTTAGCGTGGCTACCACGCGTCGCTGCCATCGGGAGATCTCAGAAATCCATCACCTCCGAGACTTGTCGCTCAAGACAAAGAAACGACGAAGCGGCAAATAGCCCTCCCGTGCTCAACAGTGAATGAAGATTGCCTGGGTACTCTTTCTGACCTATTTATAATCTCTGCCTAACTACGCGCCCTTCGCTTACGCATCGCGTCTTCGAACAACCTCTAAGTGAGCCCACACCATACTCCGAAGGCAAGAAGAGTACTGACTATACACGCACGAAGTTTTTTTGAATCGTCATTGACAGGATAAACCAAAGGACTACGTGGAAGTGGTACGGACTACTATTGCTTCCTGCTGCAATACAACAGTCCGGGCTTGCGAGACCGGGCAGGAAAGTACTGGAAGTATGTGCACGAGATACGTACGAATAGCCAGCTACAAACTAATAATCACGGCAGGGTTGTGATCCTCACAGATTGCGCACCATGCATTGTATCCGTCATCGAGTGGGCACTGGGTCCTGAGAAGATACAGTTTTCGACGTTTCTAGACAAAATGTCCATCATACTTCAGCCGAACGTGGAAAGCACAGAGAGGATGGGCGCACCTACTACTATACAATTGCTTCGCTCTACAAATGGAACTGATTACAGTCGGACCGCACACCAAATGACCGACACGCAGCAGCATCTAGCCTCTCAGCTACCTCTTTATCCCCCGTCACCAACAAGACCGTCTTCGCGGGATTCCATCCAATCTCAAAATGACATTACAGAACAAAATTCTGCTCCCTACCGTCAGCTTCAAGAAGAATCAGAAACGCACAAAAAGTTAGTGAATCCGCGGGATATAATGTCTATCAAAGCTATCACCGAACCGAGCAAGCCCGAAGGTGTTCGCGACACAGCGTTACTTTTACAATGCCTTGCTAGGACCAAGTCCTCAAAGAAAAAGGTGTCAAATCAACAATCTGAACGAGCAGCATCTTATACGGCAGAAGAATCTCCTGTCTCTCATGCGGCAGGATCACAGAAAGACCACGGGGATCAAGGTCAGGCTGTGGTGAGCCAGAGCCAATCAGAAGATGTCGTACTGTACTCCCAAGGACAAGTAACTGCACCAGGTTCTTCACAGCCTGAACTACGGTCTGTCTCAAACCCGAGTGAACTTCCAGCGCAACAGGCAAACCCTACTTACTCACAAGCATTAAACGAGGTCCCAAGCTTTCAAAAAGTAGCTACATCGTCCGGAACAGAAACTTCTCCTGTCGAACAGGTAACTGATGATCTGATTAGCAATGTCAAGACCGAAACCAATGCTATAACTTTTCGATCATCAGATGCAATGAGTAAAAATATCGACTATGACCGGGGCCCGTGGGAAAACATGACAAAGCTTCATTGGAGAGACGTGAATATTCCAGAGGACCAAGAAACCCTCCTTAGCCGGTCAGATTCCTGGATCCCTGCGGGAATCGGTCAGCGGGAGCCTCAAGGCCATGTGCCTCCGGCACTACTCCAAGCATGGAACGAAAAGATGACTCGGATTTTTCTTGAACGGAGAGCAAGTGTGCCCAGTGAAAAACCTAATGAACTTCTAGAGCGAGAAAACGAGGGACCGCAACCTCCATCAGCTCCAGAACGGCTGTCAGAGGATGACAGCGACTTGGATCCTCTAACGGATTGGTCTCAAAGCCCTGATGAACACTTAAGACCAGCGAGAGACCGAGCACCTCCAGACAGTCCAGTCAGAATACCACGGGGTCTGAGGGGGACGCAAATCTCAAAACAAGATGCTAAAAAACCTACATCATATGCTGTCGATCATGAACTTGCTAGAGGGAAAGCATCCGACGTGCATTTTTCGATACCCCTACCCTCTCATACCACCTGTAACACGGCCAATAGGCCGAAAACAGACGCCGCTACTGTTGACCAAATTCAGAGCCCACGCACTTCTGCGGCTCAATGCACCGTCGATGTCCGGTCAAACGAACTAAGACCTGAGAATGAGGAGGAAGACCTCGGCAGTATTGGAATGAAGATAGCTATTCCTCAGAAATGCACTTTCGGGTCTCAAAACATCAATAGCCAAACAGAAAATACAGAATCCACAGCCCCAGATTCATCCATCGGTGATGTTCCATCACATGACTCGATATCAAAAGACCACGATGCCGATTCTAGCGATGAGGAAATGGAGACAGCTATTCCTCAGGGTTTAACTACATGCTCTCAAAGCATCGCTATCCAAATAAATACTATAGAATCTACAGCACCAAGCTTATCAAGTACACACCCAAACTCTGACAGCCGAGTTCAGATACCTTACACACCATCCTCCGCTCTCAGAGAAAATGCACACCAGGTTTTGAAGGCTTACACAAACTTTCAAGGCTCGTCTAACAGCGATAAACCATCCTCACAAGTGATTGCAAACTCTATTGAAAGTTCGGGAAATATGTCAGCTCAAGGTCTTGATTTAGACTCAACGCAAAAGTCTCTCATCATGAACTCGCAGTACCCTGATTGTGATGAACAAGATCTTAGCCTTCCGTCTCACCAGGACAGTCAACGAATACCGGAAAGCTCGCTTAATTCCGCGGACATTCATACACAAGTGCCTGTAGCGAATGGCGAACTAACAGGAGAAGAGAGGGATACAAATTCGAATCCTTCGATGATTGCCGTTTCTGGGGTCAGCCTCAAGCGAAAGGCCCAAATATTTGACATGACTGACGAAAATCCATCGAAGAGGCCCAGGAATTTCGCTATTAGAGAGGTCAACACTATTACTCTACCAACCGCGACTCGCCCAGAGCATGAGAATGCTCATAGAACCAAGGACAGAGAAATCTTTTCAACTACTCCAGAAGGTCCCAAAAGAATATTTCAGCTCTTTAAAAAGTCGTACCCCAATTATGTCGGCGATTTTGATCATTTTAGCTTTGTGTGTCGCAGGTTACAACACCTGCGCAATCATGGCACATTACAACAATGTTTATGGGATGAATTTGTCATGAGATATTACGGTTATGCTAGTTGGGAGACCTACGAACAGTATTTTCACAGCAATATTACTCAGCCAACATTCAAGCAACGCAGTCTTGTACCTCGGACTCTTGATCTTGTGGTCCCTGAGCAGGAGTCTTTGACCACAAGACCTGCAACTAGTGACAAGTCGACACAACGTACTGTGGAAAATTCCGTGCGGGCTTGCGTCCCCCGTCAACCAACCGTGACGGCAAATCTAGGAAACCAAGCAGTAGTGGGAACTCAAACGATTCCTATCACTATTCAGGATCCTGTGCCAATGATCGACAAGCCAACCCAAGCAAATCTTGGCAACGAGTTGAACACGTCAAATGCTACTAGAATCCGTCGGCCTTTCATGGTCGATGCGGGGATCCAAGCCAATTTTGAAGTTCATGTATCCTCTAACCCCCAGAGAGAAAAACGGCAGACGCCTATCATGGTCGAGGATAGAGCAATTGAGGAAACACAGCAAATTCGAGTCACCGATGACGAGGATGTCCATATGTCAGACGACGAAAGCATTGAACATCCTATTACCGACTATCATGAAACAGCTAGCCTGGAACTTGGGGTAGATTCTCCCGGTGATGAGGACTACGTTGAAGAAGAACATGACGCCGATTATGATGGTATAATTGTCAACCTGATATCACGAATGCAAGGAGAAAATCAGCAAGCCGTTGAGGCACTCCGCAACTCTACAATCCCAGAATTACCTCATCCCGCGAAGACAGTGACATTTCTAAAACGAAGAGCCGATTTCATAGGATGGGCTACAGATGACCAGCAGCTTGCACCTACGCGTCGCAATGTATTTCTACAAGAAGACCGAAGTCGTTCTCGTACCAGCTTGAGCGAGCGCGATAAACGAGTGCATCAACAGCCTGCGAAATATTCTGTTAATTTCGGTGAAAGCACTAATCCCAAAGGATGGATTGAATATGCCCAGAAGCATGCTTCCGAGCGTCGCTCTCTACCCTGGGCCGAAGTCTCTGCTGACCACGATAGTTCAAGCGTCGGCCCAGCACAACGACATGAACGAAAATCGCTAGCTCGGAGTTCGCCTTTAAACCCGTTCAAACGCGCATCTACAAGGAGCTGAACGGAGACAGGCAGTCATAAGAGGAGCCAGAAACAATATGCTTATCCACGATGTGGCCTGATTTTTCCATCCCAATAGCTATAATTTCGAATGTATTCTAACCTGTCTTAACGACCCGTCGTTGCATATATAACATGTACATTTATATCATGTCAGGTAAAATGCCAGTTACAAGCATCCTGCACTTGTTTTCTGCAGCGTTCAATATATCCACAAAAGTTACATACATATCTAGCTACACTTCTATTGAATTCGCGCCACAGCCCGTCCCCGGTGATCCTTAACAGTATAGACAAGCCAAGTTGTTCACTTTCAAGATTCAATAAGATCTTTGCACATTTGTCAGAGATGACTCACGGCTATGGTCACTGAAATCGAATAAGTTCTGAGTAGCTCTGCGGGATTGATAGCTAATGGCTGGAACAGACCATTCTGAGCAGCCTTTACAGAGTAGAGGAATTTCGACATGACTAAGAACGTAAGTAGTATCGCTTGAAAAGTAGATGTACTTGAGGTCATGAAAAATGCATGCCACTTAGTTCCTGAATGTTCATAGTCGAGTGTTTTGACTAAAATTTCTGAGTAGCTCGTCTACAGGCTACTTAGCTAGCAAAACTAACTCCTTCCATTGTTGTTATCTTACAGCGATACGAATACAGAAATGCAACAAACACGGGGCCGAGGAAAGAGACATTAAGTCTGGTGTCCAGCATTATCAATTCTTCACTATCCACGAAATGAAAGCCAAGATTTGTCAATCTTACCATAACAACAACACCAACGCGTCCATACGTGGACGATCACGCATAATCTTCGTGCTGCATAGCGCACGCGCGACATCCGCACTGGGTTGCCGGGCCTGAAAACGAGTGTTCCTCCTGTGCATTACCATTACCGTGGTAGGCAAACCTATTGTCATAGGCATTTCGGAGCTGGGTGTAGTTATTCATATAATAGTTCGGGAATGGGGCAGTCGGATGATACCTATAGCTCTCATAAGTCTGGACTGCTGGATTCTGCTGTTCATGCTGAAATTGGTAGGCATGATATTGAGGATATGTAGAATCAGGAGGATTCTGCTCAACAACTTCCCCGTTAGTATACTGCTTGTGCCTGGAGCTTTTAGCTTTGGGCGGCGATTCGTCTCTTTTTTTGTCTTTTCGACTCCGATCTTTGCCTTTCACCTTGACGCGAACTTCTTTGTCGCCACTTATTACGAGCTTTCCCCCAGGCACTTCTATGTGCTGGCTTTGCTCTTCCCTGTCTCCTTCCATCCTGACAATGTCACTGCCACGCACCTTGCGAGGACGCAGACTGGATCGATGCGGTTTTTTAATTGTCGGCGATGGTGTATTTGGGATTTCGTCAAGCTCTACATTCACATAGTCTTGCTCTTCCTGGATACTCCCATCATATTCAGCTTTCTCTTCAAGTGCTTTCGCTTGTCTCTCATCTCGCCTCGACCTGGTAGCATCCCCTTGCTCCTTTGGGTTATCTTGTAATGCCTTTTTCCAGTGGCGGCTTTTCAATTTTTCCGTCTTGTTTGCTCGAACGCCATTGGATGAATAGGAACTATCGCGTAGGGCTGCAAGGGAAATCTCCTCCAAGTGTCGCGCTACATGTGCTGCGAAACCATACCACGTCTTCCAGTGCGATCGCCGACAGATACCGCAAGGAAAGTTGGTAAAGGGAGCGTTGATGAATTTTCCAGGATTCAGCGTGGCATCAGTACGGTCAGCGTCATCTAGTTCATTCCAATGATTATATACTAGATGCTCCACCACTGCATTCCGTGTTGATATGCCGTCTTTTCCGCGGGTGCCAATGATTTCAGCGTCGCAACGAACGCAGTACCGTTTTAGATTCGGGAAATGTTCGGTTAGAAGATGCTCCACCCAGAGGTGATAATATTTGAACGAGTCTGTGCATTCTGGATGGATGCATATATAAGCTCTGAGATCTGCATAAATGTGTATCCTGTTCTCCTGTCAGCAAGTTCTATTATGGATGCTGTGATTCACACTCACATCCATGCTTCCTGGCCCCTGAGCGTGACGATTTGTCTACAAAGCCTGCATTTGAATGGCGCATCAAGTTGAACCTGCCACGGCACACTGCTTTCTAGCAGTCTTCTGATCCTCGAACTGTTACTTGGATCCCAGTCCTCGGCATGATGTAACGGTATTGGAACATGTACTTGTCCATCGGGCTCATCAAAAGTAACGACGCTATTGAAGCCCGACAACCTTGCATGCGGTTCGGCGGGCTTTTCTGTCCTGGACTCACTCGCGTGATCGTCAAGTTGGAGACGGTTGTGTAGATTTAACCCTGCGAGTTTTCTTGCGAGCGTAATATCGGCATTCCTGTATCTATTGCCTACGTCAGCTATTCTGCAAGCGGCTTTGACACAGTTATGGCTCTGGGGGTGGAGTACTGGTCAAAAATGCTATTGATGAAGGCTTGCACTTCAAGTGAAGACTGGCCTTGAATGATGGCTTTCGAAGAACCTGGCACTTTATTGTCAGCTGGTCATGTCTTCGGCATAAAGACTTGCAGGTGAGGTACTCATAACTCCTCCCACAAAGATCAGGTATTGCGGCTCATTTATTAATGCTCAACAGATCAGGGAGAACAATGGACTACCGAGAATCCATCAGGCTCATGCGATCATGCAATTCTGGGGTACAGGCATTAACAAAGGTGGGGGCGCTGCATGGCCACGAAGTCCGCGCGCTGGGCTCACGGCTGTGTGGCAGGCGATGGGTTGCGATTGGTGGCCTCACAGATAAGATACGAGTCCGGAGTTAGAAGGAAGACATGGATTATCAGGCATTCAATAGCTTCGAGGACTCAAGTTACGAGGCTGTTTTGACGACTCTCACAACAGCTGCTCACCTCACGTGAGCAGGACACGTCGTTTCAGGAAGGTATTACTCTTTTCGGCAATTTTCGCTGGTTCGGCCTCTCTCGGCTAACATCGCAGATGTAGATGTTCATATTCATATCAAACTCACTGCGTCAGAGACCTCAGTTTTCATATGTCGTCCTCATATTCCACCAACCGTTGCCGAATCATTTGTTGATGTCTATTGAAGGATTATTCCGTTGGGTTTGTGTGGCCCAAGGTACATGGCCCACTTCACCTTGCAGTTGAACCAAAGGATCATCTGAAACTGCCTAAACAACGATAAATGCTGCGTCTCTGACATTGATGGAATTGTTGATCATCAGCGTCGAATAATCACGGGAAGCGCCGATATTCCGCTATTTGACTTTCATTTCTCAAACAAAAGTACTACGATGCGTGGTCTACCGAATGTATTCCGGCGAGGTCGCATTTCTGGATACTTGGGCCACGCGCATCCTCTGACGTAATGTTCATCACCATCAGGATGCATCTTTTGCGTTTCATAAGTGATTTAGGGTTTAATGCGTCCCCAATTTCCATTTACGACACGGGATCTCTGTTGCCCCTGTCGAGCTATTTCGGGGAGTCCCGGCCATGTGTTAGTTTCATGATCGACACTTGCAAATTGAATCCACCAATAGCTTTCACTCTTTCAAAGCTTATATTGTTACAGTGCAGCTTCAATGCAGATTAATAGGGGCATTTCTTTCTTGCCATGACCTCATACCCCAGGATAAAATATCCCCTACGCCCAGTTGCGAATATAAAGGGGCATCGAAGAAGGTCCCACCGTCCGAGATCTTTGGATTCTCTAGATATCGATCACCAGAACAGCTAGTACAAGATGAAGGTCGGCACTTTTTCAGTGTTCCTGTCTACGGCAGGGCTCGTAATTGGGGCCTCTCACGAAAAAGCTTCGAAACGCGCTGGTTCTTTCCAATGTACTTGACCATCCTCATCTCTACACAACACAGGCTATAACGTCTAGTCTTATATTGCGCATGATTCTAATGGTTGAACACCAGGGTTTGGCTCAAACGAATCGGGAGCGGAATTCGGAAGCGGGGATATACCCGGAGTTTATGTACTTGAACCCATCTATTTAACTGCAGGAATGAACAGTGACCAGAGCTAATCAGATCTAACGGAAATGTGAATTACATAGGGGACTGATTATACCTTTCCCAATACGACAGCCATTCAAATACTCATTGATGCTGGGATGAACATCTTTCGCGTTCCATTCTTGATGGAACGGATGATCCCGAATGAGATGACCGGGTCACTTGATGCTGATTATTTTGACGGATACAGCGAGGTAATGAAGTTACAATCAAAAGCTCTTTTGCTTCGTGTCAGGGAACTAAGACCAAGAAAACAGGTTATTGACTATATCACCAGTAACGGTGCATATGCAGTGATTGATCCCCATAACTTTGGGCGGTAGTGAGTGTCTCTAATAATTTTCAATTGATACACAGAGCCTGGAAAAGCTAATTAACTAATTATTTTCAGCTATGGAGATATGATCACTTCGACCTCGGACTTTGAGGCTTTCTGGGAAACATTAGCCTCTCAATTCACGTCCAATGACAAAGTCATTTTTGATACTAGTAGACACCCCTCTCTTTCCAATCCTTCAAACATAATTACGACGTCACCAATCTAACAATAAATAACCATAGACAACGAGTACTACGGCTTTGAAGAAGCCGACGTCGTGGCCCTCAACCAGGCTGCAATCAATGGTATCCGTGGAGTCGGCGCTACGACACAATACATCTTTGCCGAGGGCAATGATTACACCGGTGCTTGGACATGGACAGAATACAACACGGAAATGATCAACCTCACAGATCCATCAAACCTGCTCATTTACGAAATGCACCAATACTTGGACTCAGACGGCTCTGGAACTTCGGACGTATGCGTAGACAGCACGATCGGACAGGACCGCGTGGAAAGCGCCACAGCTTGGTTGATCGAAAACGACGTGAAGGCGATCCTTGGTGAATACGCGGGAGGTGCAAACTCGGTTTGTGAAGAGGCCGTTACTGGCATGCTGGATTATTTGGCTGAGAATTCTGATGTTTGGCTGGGTGCTATGTGGTGCGTATCTCCTCTCTTCACTTTCGCGCACGTGCACGGATTGTCGAGCCTGCTAACTTTAATGTCACGTCACAGGTGGTCAGCGGGGCCATGGTGGGGTGACTACATCTTCTCGATGGAGCCACCAGATGGAACTGGGTACGAGGCCTACTTGTCGATTTTGAAAGAGTTTATGTGATTGTGAAGTGCAAATCGATTTTTGCGGGGTTTTGTTGTACACCCCGGATTGCCAAATATTTGCCGGCGCTAGTCTATTCTTGACCCCACATGTCAAGTGCCCATGTATATGCAAGGAATGCTACTATGTAGTTAGTTAACCTAACTTAGTATGCTTATCTAAACATCATATTGCCTTTCATTTAAATCAATATATTCGGTTAGATGCCTGCTCATAGTAGGTTTTTAATTAGAAATATCTAATTTGTTGAAGAGATAAGGCAGATAAGGAAGCTTAATCCAGTGGAACGAATCCTGTATATACTAACTTTTAAAATTTATACATATATATAAGATAAAAGTTAGGAAAGATGTAACTCATCTCACTGAATGGGTACCGCAGTTCAGCTCAGACATTCAACGCGTACCACATAGGACCATGGATAACATTATCAAGGGCACGCTATAATTGAGGCGTCCAGAGAACGCTGCGCAATTGAGCCCAGAACAAAAGAATCCCACGCTCCTTCCCGCCAAGGCTTCTCAAGGAGAAGTCGAATGGCTTTCTGACGTAGTCTCGTGGAGGGAGCTTTTTGTGCAACGTAAAATAATGGTTGGATGAAGCTGTTGCGAAAAGAAAAAAGAGGCAGCAGACCAGTGTTCTCAAGCATCTCTTCTCCTGCCCCGGCATCGTACCGGCTAGAGGAGTAGCCTGCCTCGAGGACCGATTCAGTTATCTCGACAATTTCGTAGAGATATTCAGACTTTGAAAGCCCAGGATCTGTAGTGGTATTCGTCTGCGCTGAAAAGTGCTGGTTATAAACGTCGACGACGATAAGCTCAGTGACTAGATAGTTTGCTCGGAGGAGTGCACGGCGATGTGTGGTGATATCTTCTGTGTTCGGAAGAACTGAGAGGAACTCTCTGTACCAAGCGTCTAATCGCGACTGGATAGTTTGCCGGCTCGCTGCAAAGGAGCTATGGTTTGAGGCAATGCCGTTCACTTTTGCCTGTGTGCGAGCGCATGCCAAAGTGTGACGCCAGGTCATAACTTCATTTTTAATATTGACAAGGTCGTAGGTGAGTGTTTCTAGATCGCAATGCCGAGTCACGGGTAACTGGTTTGCGTACACCTTTGGAATTTGTAGTGACATATTGGAACAAGACTGGTCTAGGTTCAGCCACGTCATAGCGACCATGTCTATTAGTGTTAAAACGTTGACAAATAGCTGCGTCTGTGGAGTTTTTTGAAGGCTGGCTGCGAGCTTAAGAGCGTTACTTAGATGCAGAAGAACACCGCCGGCGTTGCCTTGCATAAACTCGAATATTATAAGGAGTATGCAACACGCCGGGGCATTTCGTAGCAGTGGCAGATCATTGCCCTTTGCGTTGGTTCCTGATATCTGGGACCTAAAGCACGCAACAGCATTACCATATTGATGCATTGCTAACTGATACAGACTGTTTGCTTGTGAGTCCCAGGGAGACAGAATCTCGTTTATTTGATATCTCCTGCTCATTATGCCGTTGGCAATAACAGCATGACGAATCGCAGGATCTTCATGGCTTAGCTGAAGAAGTGGTAGAGTCCAGCCGTGACTCATAACGGCCGCTGAAAATTGCACCTCAGTAGCAGTCTCAAAGTACCTGAAGCCTTGGGCTTCATGTTCGTTTGCAAAGAGCGAGCGAGGAGCAAGTCCGAAGAAAGGGGATATGCGGCCAGCATGGCCACCAAATCTCTTGCCAGTCTTCGGATCGATATATCCATCACAAATTCGTTTCGTGGTGCGGCAGATGTTACAGATAGGCTTTGCTTCATCGCAACGCTTATGACGAATTCTATTACCGAAGCGTACCGGTCAGCAAGGGCATTCATTGCGACGAGCCCGTCTGAGCGATGGAAAAGGAACAAAAAGACATACTTGCATGTGCCACAGCCGGTGCGCTTTTTTGGAGCGCTAGTCCGCGGTCTCTTGACTCTTTCCTTCGGGAGATCCGCCATTTTCCGTGTAATAGTATGTATGTCCACTTATGCTTTATGTGGCTTTACGCCGCGGCGAATAGCACTCAAACAAGAGTTAATTTATAGCAACATCGTACGTGGCACGTACTATTTCAACATAGGGTAAGAACGCCATGAAGCTTTCCAGGCACGAAGCTAAAGTCTAAATAAACAATTTTTCAGCCTTAATTTAAAGCCTCAGGGCGCGACTTTGATTGGTCATGCTGACAGTGTTGGCCAGCTTTTACGCACCGGCCAATCAGGGCCGCATTTGACGAAGCCAAGGCCCACCAAGCGGCCTGAGGAGCCTTTATTATATTTAGACATGACCTCATTTTGCATAGTGGAGTGGCTGGACAATATCATTCGGAACCCCTGAACTACTATGTAGCGGGCAATTGTTCTACACAGTAACTGAGAGTGATTGTTGCGAGGAGCGTCCTTTGTTGGCGCTAGGGACTGCATCCAGCTTGAACTTATTTCCATGTTCAGTTGGCATTTTACGCCTCGCCCAACCAGATCCGATGGCTGACGCGGTCAATTGGCCAAATAGCGATGTGCATATCCCAATCCTGGCTATTTGGTCACTGCTTATGGCCTATGAACTCTTAATGTATATAAAGGAGTATGGACGCCTGTTTCCATGCCAGGATCTTGTTGCTTTAAATCTTATTTTTCGAATCTTCAACAAGTGTTTATATCTTTGCTCATCTCAGGAAACCCGCCGAAATGAGGTTCAACTACTGGTCTCTGCTCATTCTGTCAGGTCGCGGCCTCGCCGACATCATTGAATCGCTAAACTCTGCTGTCGCCAATTGCCCGCCCCTAGGTGCAGTTCTCCCCGCGCCTAAGAGCCCTTCCACTGATGTAGCAGTCCAAGAAGTCTTGTCTCAACTTAGCACATTGACGGAAGAGGTCAGCACAGCGCTTGGGAATGCAACTGCTCTGTCGCTGTCAATCTCATCGGCGTATGAAAGCAGTATTCTTGCCAATCTATCATACACTCCACAGCTCTACAATACCACAGGAACACACACAGTAGACGGTGACACTGTCTTCAGAATAGCAAGTGTCAGCAAGGTCTTTACTGTCCTCGCCCTGCACATGCTCGGCGACAAAATCAGCTTTGCGGACCCAATCACCAAATACGTGCCGGAGCTGAACCGGCTCAGGGCGCAACAAAGCGTGCAGAATCATGTTACGACACCTGACTGGAACCGCATTACTCTAGATGCCTTGGCTAGTCAGCTCGCAGGAATTGGAAGCAATAGTGAGTAATATAACCCCCAACTGACGGAAGTGCATTGAAATAACGCTGAAACTGCTGGGCCTTAGTGGGAGATGATCTCGCCAACGATCCTGCGTTAAACGGTTCTCAGTACGGTCTTCCGGAATTGACAGAAGAAGAACACAGTGAATGCGGGGACCTGCCTTCATCACCAACGTGTACTTGGAAAGGTAATACAATAATCTCTTGTGGAGTCTTCTCGCTTGGTGAAGCTTGTCGCTCAACAAACATCAGCTAACACGCTCACAAACAAGATTTCTGGAAAGGTTTTGGCCATATTCCGCCAAGCTACGGACCGTATACTACGCCAGCATACAGTGACGCGGCATACGACATCCTAGGCCTAGTAATCCAGCGTGTGACAAATCAATCCTACGGAGCTTTTATCGAGCAAAACATATTCAATCCGCTTAATATGACACGCTCTTTCGTCACCAAGCCGGAGGATGATAGCATCGGCTTCATCTCCAACGAGTCTAATTTTTGGAGCACGTCATTAGGATTTGAGCAGGCGTACGTAGAGACTTTCTCCTTGTGTTACAGCAAACATCCTTGTGTTAGATTAAACATGCTCACTGGCTGACATCCCAATAGCGACGGCGGGTTTTACTCATCATCAAACGATCTCGCGAAATTCGGCCAGGCCATCTTGAGCTACAAGCTCCTTGACGAAGGCGCAACCAAGGCCTGGCTCAAACCACGCACGCACACATCATCGCTAGGAATCTCAGTCGGGGCACCGTGGGAGATCGGGAGAGCCAACAACCTCACTGTCGACGGTCGCGTAATCGACATATACGGGAAAATCGGCGGCCTGACCGACTACAACACCTGGTTCATGCTTATCCCTGACTACGGACTCACCTTGTCACTGATGTCTGCTGGCCCGGAATCCAGCCTGTCAACGCAAGTGGTGATTGCAACCGAGGTTCTTAAGCCGCTAGTCAGAGCCTTCGAGGCAGCGGGCAAAACTGAAGCAAACGCTACTTATGCCGGTACATATGCCAACAGCCAGACGAACAGTAGCATCACACTCGAGGTCGACGATGAGTCCGGTCTGCACGTGGTGAGGTGGGTAATGAATGGGCAAGACATTCTCGAAACTTATCCGCTCTTGACATCAGGCGCTGCCTCATATCTGTCGGTTCGTCTGTTCCCGACCGGCTTGGAGAGCAGCAATTCGTCGGCCTGGCGGGCCGTTTACAACACCTTGGATCCGACAGAGGTCCCGGCCGAAGATGAGCTGTCGTTCATTCTACAGTTTGCCTGTAATAGTTGGGAACTCATCGACAACGTTGTGTATGGATATAACGGGCTGGATGATTTTGTGTTTGGGTTCAGCAACAGTTCGTCTGCGTCGAGCATTACACCAAAGGCTTTTCGGCAGACACTCACGCGAGTAGATGAATCGGTGTAGTATAATTTTCAGGGTACTTTCAGGATTTCTGACTTTTTTTCCTACCAGGCATATCGGAATGCACATTTGTTGAAAACATTAGATATAAACGAGCCATCTTTCAGCAATCATTGGAAAATCCTCTAGTGCTTTTCAACAAATAATTCAAATATTCATATCGTCCTTATAGATATAAGTTGTAGAAGCCTGAACTGGGTTACTTCCTATAGTTCCGAGGGTTATATTTCATCCCAGAGGCCGCCGAAACATATAAATAGTATTGCAGTTCTTCAAATTAGGACATACTCTAGCTCAGACACACTAATGCAAGTCCTCGAGTTTCAAACAAAATGGCTAACAGCTACTTAGCGTGATGGGGCAGGGTCGCTTAGTCTTCCAATTTATTAACTTATAAGCTACTGCTGAGTGGGCTGCAGCCTTCTCGAGCTCGCCGCCGGGGTGTCCAGTAAAATCATTTGTGACGTCAGCATACTGATATTTTGATCACGGTTCATGTTATACCTAGCTATGTAAACAACTTAAAGATAATTTATGCATATGCACACAGTCATCGTTGGTATTGGCGTCGTATCAGGAGTGACGAATCAAGTGACGAATCAAGTGTCCGCATAATTTAATCTCTACAAACCGGGATGCTCAAATAATGATAGGAATTGTATATATTCAGATATTGAACAAAAAACCGCAGCCAAACCACATAAAAATGACTGACTTTCACGCTGAATGAAACGTAATAATAGTGCGCCTCTTGCTCCGTTTCTTTTGCCTCCGTACATCGATAAAGTGCCATGGCAGAAAAGAAAGAGATAAGCGTAAGATGTATGACAGAGAAGAGAAAGAAAGAGAAAAAATATCATGAAAATGATGATGACGATGATGATGACCGTGATGAATGCTGTAGAGCACCAAGACAGAATAACCAAATATATTACCCGCCTCCCATGTATATGAAAAGATAAGAATGATAGGGAAGAAAAAACGCCGTTATGACAAGGGTATAATAAACCAACCCCGGGATTGTCATGAATTTCGAGTCAAATAAAGAAATAGACGTGAGACATCACAAAGATCCGATTGTGGATAAAGAAAAGAAAGGCTGGGAGTGTCCAGCTCTCAAGTATGCACAAGAAGGGAAGGGAGGAGAAGAGGAAGTGAGAAGAGAGAGAAGTTGTAAAGAGTGGGCCATCGGGCAGTGTGGTGTCGGATTGAAAGGTTATTGAATTATTCAAGCATCCGTCTGCCACTAATGAGATGGTGAGAGTATCGTCGCATGGAAACATAGACCTTCCTGCTTGATTCTAATGAATCGACGCTTCGTTGGGGTTGCTGTCTCTGCATGGACGTGATGAGGTGGACGCACTGGCGGTGTGGGTTGCAGACTCCCGGGTTTCATCGGAAGCTGCTGCTATTGGGAGATCCTTTGATCATTAATTAGACCGCGAGATGTTCATCTACGGCGGTCACGCTGAGAGTCGCGGCCTTGATTATTCTGCTCGTTGTGCGGTCTACCGTTGATCCATTGTGCCGCATCCTCGTCCTGTGTAAGGGGAGTCTTCTGCTCGTCGCCCCGCGCAGAGCGCCGCGAGCCGGGAAAGAGATGGGTGATCTCTGCTGCTAATGCCGAAGTTGTAAACATGCGCAATTCGCGCTCTTCCCGCTCGTCTTCCTTGCGCAATCGCCGTAAGTCTTGTTCAGAGAGCTTTTCACGGCGCATCCGACGAATCTCGAAGATGGCGAATAGAAGTACGTCCTCGCCAACTCGATTCCGCTCAGCTCCGTGTTTTGCTGCGTTGCGGACGTACCGTCGAGTGACATCAGTCGCACCATCAATTGAGAATGCGATGCAGTATGAAAGTTTGCGATTCCAGCCTGGCTCATGTTAGAGTGCGTCAAATTTGATTTGAAATTAGGACTTACCTTCTGTATACAGTCGTGGCTGGTCCCAAACACCTTCACAGGCGTCGACATGCACCCACCGTCGTTGGTGCTCAGAGTATACTTCTGTCCAAACGTAGTCTTCGGAGTTCCACACCCAACGCACTCTGCTACCCAATGCCCGACATAGCATAGTGAAGCAGTTGGCCCATTCGCCGACGCGGCCGCAGCGGGTTTTCAATAGCTGCCAGACGTTCGAATATCGTGCGAATCGCTCCAATGCACCGCAACCCGAGCACTTGTAGCCTTCGACTCGGGTTGCGCCGCGGGCTGTCTCGTCCGGGGTGGGAGGGAGCATGCCGTGGGCTATGGTAGGCATCGAACATTTGGAACATTGTGGATTATTGACCCAGGTAAAGAAAGACTTCTTGAACCATCTTCATCTCAGTTAGCAAGGCAAGTCATGAAGATTGAAACGAGTCTTGGGCACAATATTGATCTTACTTTAGAAGTGACCTGATCACAAAGTCCTGGTACCCCCATTGTGGTTTCCGTCCCATACTAGCACTTCGAGCTTGGTGAATTTGAAGCTCATCGTCAGCTTCCGCGTACAATCGGTCAAGGGGAATAACGGTCAAGGCGTCGTCTAGGAGTCCTGGGTCTTCATATTTGGTTGGAGTCACGGATAAGACGTGTAGCAGATTGCAAAACTTGACAGACGAGGGATCCTGCGGCCGGCTTGGCATGATTGGTAGTCGTCTAGCTGTGGTTGATTGTGCCGTCGCCTGTGCTGATGAAGATTGCGAAGGGGCTGGCGATGCCGTGCGTGACTTGGCACGCGATTGTTGTTGGAAGTCATTGAACTTCTTGCTCCTCATGAGACTCTCGAATTCCTTCGCCAAGTCTGTCAGATCGAAGTTGTCCGTTTTGGAAGACCCGGAGGGCCGATGTGACCGGGTCGTCATTGTGTATGTGTATGTGTATCTGTTATGTGTGTAGGGTTACTTGTATGACTTTGGCCCAGACCAATGTCGAATAAATCAGTCGATTCTTCGAGAGTCGGCGCGTCCGGTCGCAGTTCGTCCTTGCCCTGTGAGACTTCCTCGTCCTCGCACTTCCCAGTAGTGTAGCAGAGAAGGCCGCTTCGGTCCCGGAGAGAAAAACTGCACAGCCTCGGTGGTCGATGTGTCTGCCGGCGAGCCTTCTGGCGCTAGGGGTGGTGAGAAACGAGCGTCTCGAGTGGGTGTGCAGGGCACGTTTGGAGCGCCGGGCAGAGGCGAGTGTTTGGATGCAGGTGCAGGTAGTCGCGATGCGGTGCAGGCAGAGAGGTTGCAAGAAGGTAGTTAAGGACGGCCAGAGAGCGAGGGCTGTCGTAGGCTCCCAACGTGGTTTGGTGGGTTCGGATGGGGGTCACTCGCTCCCATTACGACGCCTCGACGCTTTCCCCTTCCGGGAGCCGCCGCCAAGCCTGCCAGTGCAACCGGCTAATTTTAGATCTCCGGGGAGTTATTGACTCTTAACTCAAAGTACATTTCGTGCTTACTGCATTTTACGTGCGAGATATATCATACGAAGCCATAGAGAGCTGGCTACTGGATGTGATGGAAACCAACGTCCAGCAGAACGACGTCTTGCAGGCCGTCTCGTCTGTCCATGCTGCGGCCCGCCACACGTCCAAGCCGGGGTAGTTTGCTTTCCGCGGAGGACATGCAAATCCTCCTGGAATACGCAAACAAGAAGGCAGCAAACGACATCGGCATCTTGGAGGTTGAAGCTCTCCCCAGCTCCAATCATGCTGACTGCAAATCACATACACTATGAATAGGGGAAAGGGAACACGCAATCTGGCTGGTGGGAGCGTCGTCAGCTCAAGGGACGGAGCCAATCAGCGTGCGCTGGCCGCGTCGTCGCCGCGCCGGAGGCACCAATGAGGCGGCCCCGCCAAGCCTACTTTCCACAGCGCAGAATCCTCACCATAAGAAGTTAAAAACCAACTGAAAGAGGCATCTCATCTACATATGACAGAGTCAACGCCCTCGCGACTGCGAATCACTAGTGCAGCTAGCTATACGTAGTGCACTACGACAGCTGTAGTTAATATTGCTGCTGCCGCAAAGATATTGCTGCAGTCATCAGCTGTGACGCGGCCATATATATACTACGTACATAGGCCATAACTTATCGATTTGATCGCGACTGACCGCGGTTCGCGACAAGCGCCAGTAGCAGATGATGCCTCGCTGCAACAGACATGCGACCTGCCACAGATCAACAGCATGATTCAGTATGAGACGGGCGGTGTAGATGGCGTGTTTCACGATACGATCTGTTAGGACGGAGTACACACAACGGGCCTAAGCGGTACTCTGTAGTCTGTACACGGTACATAATGATTGCCAGACGTGACGTGGACTAGGCGGTCCAGAGAGGCCTGCCTTGCTACTTAGCACGCAGTAATCGGCATTCCGAATCCGTACTTGAGTTTGCACATCGACGATTGCCTGCCTTGCTTGTTCCATTCTCGATCCCGCTGTGATGTGTCTGGTAATTTCCTGCCAAGTCGTAGTGGCGGAACGCGCAATCCAGCCAAGCGTCGTCTCCGCCTCAACGCTTGGCAGGCGTGTCCCATATTCCCAAACAGGCTAGCCCCGTACCGCTGCTGCTGATTCCAAGCGGCTTAGCCCGCACGGGAGGACGACAAAGACGAGTCTGGGCGACGCGGCTTTTTTTTCGTCTTGGCTCCGCGCGATTTTTTCACGAGGCCACGTGAATGCGGTGTCACCGCTTGCGTGGACGGTTACGGAGTTTTCATTTGGATTATATTAATTTATTGACTGCAGACAAACGATCTACTATCTAACAGATGGTGCTATCTACCAAACAGCATCTATGATCTACGTAGTCACCAGTACTTAAGTACGTAGCTACAGTACGATTAACAATGGCCGCCTTGTGATTCGTCTGTCTGTGATGTTCTGCGCCGCCCAATCATAGCATCTGTAAATCACGGCTCTAGTCCCACTAAGGCTTAGCGGCCGCGGGCCACGCATCTCCAGAATACTGGGGGGACAATATGGAGATGATCATCCTGGCTGGCCCTTGACATTGACAGACATTGATCTCGACGTATAGCAGCCCAAATATAGATTTGTTGCTGGTGAACATGGCCCATTCCTGCTTTTGTAGGGCGATATACTGCAAAGCTCGCATGAGGTATGCCAAGCTTGAGGCCCTGAAATTGTGAAGCACCACAGCGCCCACACAAACCCTAACTTGCCCAGACTCCTCCAATCCAGATAACTTACCTACAAAACCTACAACAATCTCCGCGAGTTCCTGCGCCACTTGCTTTACCGATGCTGCCTCAGGTCATCCCCGTAACCACAATGTATCACTTCTGTGGGAAGAACCATGCTCATCCAGCCCGAGTGCCCGGAAGGGAGCACTAGTGTCAAAGGGCCGGGTCCACGAAAGCAAAGAACGGATGACGATTGGGGATCCTAATTGACGGACGTACGCGCAATTCACTTGAAGCCCGATACTTGATCACCATGGTTATCAAACCGCTCTGAATCTCCTGCCACGCAGTCCCTACAGACCGTGCGACACTCAAACAAAACCGTGTACCGAGATAGATATGATGAGCCCCTATGAACCTGGAAGTGTGCTCGCTCCCGGGCCCCTCTGGGGACCCCAGCGGATTCCCGCAACCAGAAAGTATCCCTTTCCAACAGCATCAACTCGGACATCAGGCCGAGATCCGTGCGCTGCAATATCGTAACTAGAGACCTCGAGCCAGCAAATATACTTCGTAAGCGTTGACAATGTTGAGATCCCTTAGTTAATTGAGCTGCGATATATACTATTACTTTTAATGCAGTCGTCACTCGGTATTTCTGATTTATCACATAGATTGGTTGCTGTTGATATCCGCATCGAGCATGAAGCTTGGCCCCATTATTTCATCGTAGTGGAATATGACCTTCAACTGAGACGTCCACATGGACAGCGCATACTTTCTATAGCACAGAAACTGCCCGAATAACAAAATTTCCAACTACAGAGAGAAAAGACGCGATTTTGTTTAGCTTTCATGCTATTAGGAAAGCAATATAATTATCAACCAGTGAATATCACAGCAAAAATTTAGAGAAAACAAAGAGCGTATCTGGAAGTACATCAGATCAAATCAACACCCCGAGCGAATAAATAGATAAAACAAGGACGAGGCCATTCCTAATGGCTCCGCCATGAAGATATCTTTCCAATACTTTAGATACACAAAATCTGCCTCGCACAGCGTCGGCTTTTCTTAGCGTCACCTGAATGCTTTAGGACTAGGTGTCAAGAATATGGATCCGAAGCCTGTTAGCTATCGTGCAGTACGAAAGCCGCTATGGGGCAGCATTTAAAATGTAAATGTACATAAGGCAGCAACAACCAAAGTTTGAAACAAACGTTATCCTTATGGGGCGGCGGTGCCAAAAGATGCACCGACAGTTTCAATCCCAAATTTCTACATGATCTTTAACTCTAAACACTTACAACAGGCTTCAGCTTCTTTATCACCCTTGCTGGTGACCCGACAGCTATTGAGAAGCTTGGGATATCCCTGGTCACCACCGAGTTGGCGCCCACAGTGACTCCATCCCCTAACAACACGCCTGGCATAATTACCGTATGACCACCAATCCAGCAATCATTTCCAATTTTTACTTCCTTTGAATAATCCGGCGCATCCCGCCTCTCTTGAACCTCGGTCGGGTGTGTGGCCGCAAAGATGCTTACATTTGGGCCGAACTTCACGCGATCGCCAATAGTCACAATTGCACAATCTAGAATTGTTGTGCTGGTTTTGTAGAATAGGATTAAAATTAGTTGCTGTTGTCTTGTGGTGTTCCGTAGTGAAGGATAGGCAAAATTACTTAAAGTTTGCGTAAAAATTGTCTCCGATGATTATATTGCACCCGTAATCAACTCGGAACGGAGGATCAATACAGACGCCTCTACCAATACGACCAATGAGCTCTTTCAGCATGATTTCCCGGTCAGCCGTCAAGGATTCGTCGGTTGCGTCATCGGGGAGGTAATCGTTATATTTCTTGATAAGTTTGCGTGCGCGCAGTCGACCTTCTACTAATTCGGGAACAAATGAATCATAACTATTGAATGCCCACTATGTGAGTAGAAAGCCCCACGACCATTGAAAGGATACAAACCTCATGCCGGAAATCATCTTTTCGTAGTCATCACACCAGGGTATATTGGCCAGTGTCATAGCAAGCGCAATGCAGTTTTCGTTTTTCTCCGTGCATGCCATGGCGATCGAGTGCGGTTTTGTTGGATTGCCAGTCTTCTAAACTTTGCAAGGCTGCTTGTGTATCTCAACCTGATCGAGGAAAATATGCTTGCTTGCTGAGGATGTAAAGATCGCATAGAGGGGAAACACTCCGATGAAAAAAAGTGCGTTAAAACATTTGTAAACATTTCCGAAATGGGTACGATTTCCTAAAATGGTAAGCAGGCCTGGCTATAATGAGAACGGCCAATCAACGTCTACCAATCCACTAGTCTCATCCCAATACGGAAGGAGAGCCCATTATGGCAATCTATGTGGGGCCATCATAGCCATCACTGCCTGCCTCATCCAACCTGCTCTCGTTTCTCCATTTTCGAACTGGAATATTCGTTCCTACAGATCAACGAAAAGCGTTATGCCTCCTTTGGCGTCTGGCCGCCGCACAAACTCCCTGGCTTTTGCCAAAACCGATTGCCATAGCTGCGCAGAAAGTCAACGCCAATGCGATAGGAAAAGACCAAGATGTTCGCCCTGCTCTGGCAAGAATATCATTTGCGGTGGTTATCCCATGCAGTTAAGATGGCCCAAATGCAAGCCATCAAAGAAATCAACAAGAACAATGGCTCCAGATCGCGAACATGATCCATTCTACCTGGAGCCTTTGTCACTACAGGCTTCTTATCAATTCAAGAACAAGAGCAACAGGGCTCAGGGCCTCAAATCTCGAAGATTCAAATTTGTCAATGGAGAAAACCCAGGCCAGAATCAAGATGTGACGGTAGTAGGTAAATATCGGAGTAAAGGTGTCTCGGTCTACGACGAATTCCATTCACCGGCCTCTTACCAGGAGCCCCCGAAAAGGCTAATCGGTCCATTCACTTTGAACAAACCCTTGAAAGAGGCCATTACGGGTGAGATAAAGTCACTCTATGTTATTTTAGTTAATCTAACGTAGCCTAAGATGATGCGCCCATCATGTCAAGCCTGCACGATGAACCATGTGACATTTCCGGCACATTAGCAATGGAGTCGATGAAATATTCATTTGAACTCTGTGATTGGTCTCTTAATGGTGCTGCCAACTTCGAAACGACTAATCCACTAGACAAGGCACACAACGACATGGGCATCCTGACTGCATTACCGGACAAATCATCCACCCCAATCTCCATAGATCCACGGCAGTTAATGGTTTTGGGAAGTCCCATCCTATATCAGGACCTGTTCGGGAAATTTGAACCATTGCTCATCATGTGTAAGTACCAATTCCAAATCTGGGTCTAGTTTGCCTAACAATCTTGTAAGACGACAGAGACTTCTGCATCACTCCACTAAGTGGAGATGTTGTTAGCAACCCTCTTCGATGTCGTCTGGAGCTTTGTCATAGATCTAGTTCTTTGTTACATGCTGTTCTTGCAGTATCTTGTTTTCACGCTGGCAGACAATACAGCATTAGAGAAAATTCGCCAGCTGATGCTGTCAACCATCACAATACTGCCAATGAACTGTATCGTAAAGAGCTCCACACCTCCACGGACTCTAGTGGAGACAATCTTCTCGATACAACAATGATATTGTTTCTATTTAGGGTGCGCATGTGGTTTTGAATCTGCAAATGAATCTAGCTGAAGGTGTTAACTCAAAAATAGGCAACCCATTCTGCTTATAACAATTGGGCTACTCACCTTTCGGATGCCAGAAAAATCCTTATACGGTCTGGGGGACCAACATTATGGCTAGGTGACCCGAGAACTCAGGCACAAGTTGTTCTGCTGTTGTGGTATGTTCAATCCATCCGGAAGCCATCAAACCGCGCACTGACTTGGACGCAGGTGGGATGCCACTATAGCCCTACTTTCAAGGCAGAGCTGTGTAATGCCGTATTCATACTTTCAGAATCTTTTTACTTTAGAAAATGACAAGTATTGGAGCTTTTTCGACCTTGTCGGCTGCCCGAGGGAATTAATTATCGATGTCATGCAACTGGCGAGTCTCGCAGAAGAGAACGAAAAAGCGACGTCGATGTGCTGGACGAGATTCGACCTGACACCTGTCTATAAGATCCAATTATCTGTCACGAAGTGGAAAAATCATTGTATGAACATTGATGAAGATATATCCGAAGAAATAATGCACCAGCACCGTGACCGGTGGAACTGCGCTGAAGCGTGGAGATACGGCATCCTGATCTATATTACGCGAGTCTTCCAATGGGACCGGAAAACGCGCCCACCTGGTAAATTAGCAATGTACGCAAGACTTATATTTGAGCATGTCCAGTCTTGTCGTCGTACATCCATCGTGCAAAAACAGGCCTTTCTCCCGCTCTTCTTCGCCGGCAGCGAGACTAGGGACACGCATTTGCGTCAGTATATCCGTGATTACTGCCATCACTGGGACGCCGCTTCTGGATACGACCTGTTCAGAACTGCATCTTCCTTGCTTGAAGATATATGGATCGAACAAGACGGGTCTTGTAGCGATGAAGTCTGGTGGGGTTCGGTGATTGACAAGAAACAGCAGTCAAGCCATTTTCAAAGTGATACGATGCAATTCTGTTTTGGATAGATGTACATCACTCAAAGCCTGCGCATCCACCTATGTATGGTAATAGGGGCTGGTTATTGCACGAAGAGAATCAATCTCTCGCAAGCTAGAAATTACAGATAGACATTCCTATAACCTGCATATCTTAAAAATCATTCAAATTAATGCTATAGCTAAGGTGACAAAAATATAAACCAATCAGCTTCGTATGCTTTCGTAAGGTTCTTATGCAATATGACCCATGTGTAGTGTATAGCCCTGTCATTGAGCACATTTCCAAGGCAGACTCAAGCAACAAGACATCGTGTCAACGACTTTTCTTAAATCCTTGTTGCTATTTATTTCTTCTATCTCCTGCTTCAATGTGGGTTTATCTACTCGTGGGCCACGCAACGAGATAGCTCAGCCACAAAAGATTGACCCCAGAATGCACTGAAAATAAAAGTCAGGATACAAGGAGGCTTTGTAAAAGAAAGAATGACGGCAATACGAACCTTGTATATTTGGAAACATACTTCCAAAGTTTCTGGTACCGTGAAGCCCGCTGTTCCGGATCCATGGACACAGCTTGGTGATATGCTTTAGCTAGGTCCTCTGTGTTCCACGGATTGACGACCAAACTTCCGTTTAAACTCTGGGCCGCACCAGCAAACTCGGAAAGTATCAGCACTCCTTGTCGCTTTTGCTGGCTGGCAATATATTCGAACGATACCAGATTCATGCCGTCCCGTGTCGAAGACACAATACATGCATCAGACACAGCATAAAGTGCGAGTAGCTCCTCAAAGTTGACAGATTTATGCATGAAATGGATAGGCATGTAGTCCACGGTGCCTATTTTGAAGCAAGGTTAGATTATAGTTTTAATAAAGACAAGACAGCGTCGGAAGATATCTTACCGAAACGACCATTGATTCGCCCAACCAGCTCATTCACTACAGCTCGCAAGTTCTGATACTCTTCCACGTCTTGACGGCTGGGGACCGCCACTTGGACTAGCACCACTTTGCCCACCCATTCTGGATGGTTGGAAAGAAAAACTTCAAGAGCGTGCAGCTTCTGTGGAATTCCTTTGATATAGTCCAAACGGTCAACGCTAACCATAAGTTTCATGCCTTGGAACTTTGATTCAAGACTCGCGATACGATTTTGCACCTTTGGATTCTTCAAGCCGTCAAGGAACTTGTCCGGGTCTATGCCGATAGGGAATGCTCCGACAGACACAGATTGGTCGTTGAAACGAACAGTGCCTGGCGTTGTGCGGAGGTTTCTGCAGGTTGCGAGGTTAGCGAAAACTACCACGTACGCAGTGGTCACTAATTGACATACAAGATATGAGTACAGCTACTTAGGAAATGACGGGCATAATCAAAAGTATGAAATCCGATGAGGTCACAGTGAAGAACACCTCGAAGGAGGTCAGCACGAACGGGCAAGACTCGGTAGATCTCGCTGCTAGGAAACGGCGTATGTAAAAAGAAGCCAATCTTGATGTTCTTCTTTCCCTGGGCTCGCAGTTGTTCCCGCAGCATTTGAGGCAACAGCATGAGATGATAATCATGGACCCAGACTAGATCTCCGTCTTGTGCCTCCTTCGCAATTGTCTGCGCGAAGAGTGCGTTGGCTTCTCGATACGAAACCCAAGCATTTTCATCGAAAACGATTTCTCCGGGATGATAGTGCAATAGCGGCCACAATATTGAATCTGTTAATCGAAGTTAGTCTCCTATGTCTCTCTGATGTTCAAGACTTGTTGTGTTGACGCACTTGAAAATCCGTTATAATGGCGGTCCGCAAGCTGATCGTCGATAAATACCGGCGTGGCGCCATACTCCTCTTTCAATCTAGTCTTCACTGTCGCAATTTCATCTTCGGGCACCTCCAAACCAGGCCAACCGTACCATTGGAATGTTGTTGTCTTTGCCAGTCCACTTAATCCAGTAACTAATCCTCCCGAGGACATCGAAAAATCATATTTCCCATCTCCCGAACGTCGAACTGTGATGGGTAGTCGATTTGACACCAGGAGCAGTCTGCCACTTTCAGGTGGCGACGGTGTCGTAGCCGTAGGAGACATGTTGAAATACGATGAACTCTCAATCGGTTTGTTTGCTTTCTGAGTGCCTTTGAGCGGCTGCTACGTCGTTCGGGCCGTTATCTTGACTTGCCACCCCTTCTATAAAGCAGAAACGAAAACGACTGAAGCAAATTTAATCTACAGTCGTTGCTAACTGAGTACGCGCCGAGAAGCCCAGCAATTTCTAGTCACGCCAGAGACACACAGAAGGCAGATTTTCGTCAGTGGTGTAGGAAACCGATTGGAGTCACGGCCCTTATGTCATGGAGGGAAGCCGAGCATTTCGTTGGCGGGGAGCAAGTGTGGACTGGACTGTGTGGACCGGGAGCTTAGTTAGCTTGGGTACTAAGAGCCGACAGCTGGTCTGCCATAGAACGTTCTGGGAATTTCTCACCTGCAGCAAGCTCTGCCAGGTTTGTCTGCGAGTTCCTTGTTTCTCTGGTGTGACCTCACTCCTGGATAATCCTCAAGAACGCCAAGACTGGTAAGGAATCTGCCAGTACTCAGGGGGGGCGACCAACCAGGAGAAGCCTCCTGGACGCCGCGACAAGCTCAAGCAAGCAGAGACAATTATCCGGAACTGCAGACTGTCAGCAACGCAACAGCTGGCAGGGACACTGAGAGACAAACGATAGACGGACGTTCCGTGCAGTGTGCAGGGGATTGCTTGCTGAGGTGGCGACAGGCAGATGGAAAGAGCATTCCCGGCCGCATCAATGATCGCCCGCAGAGGATTCTAGAACTGCGGCAGGAGCTCCCCCGCAATGTCCCTCCTTCCTCTCTGTTCGACGATTTTCTGCAACATCCTCGATTAATAGGATATATTATTCCTCTCGTCGTTGTATTCTTTGCCGCATACAATGTGAACTGTCTCTCTGCATTCAATGGACTCTTCTGCTGGTCTTCCCGCTTGACGCGAAGCCTGCCGGTCTGCTACTAGAAGTCGACCGCGTCCATGACGCTCTACGTAGCTTCTCTGTAAGTCAAACACACCATTGCTAGCATATGCAGAAACAATGGACTCTGGGCTAACAATACCAGCTTCCTTCCATACACCCTCGATTTCGAGGCCGCTAGAAACCGTCATGGCCAGGGTCATGTCGACGGCTCCAGCACTCCGCCAGGCGACCAGGTGGAGGTTCGCTTAGCAGAGCTCCATCACGAAGCTATCAACAAGGCGCTTTCAATGACCCCTGGTGCGACGACGGAGGATGAAAAAATCTTCAAGCCGTTCTACGCTTCACAATCCGCGGCAGATGAAACCCGGGGTCTCGCACCGACCGAGGTTCCGCTGGAATCCTGGGGTTCTAGTCGCAAATTCAACCAGCCCGTATCGAAAGCGTCTACTCCTCCAGACTCATCTATATTGAGCCGTCCCAGCGCGATTGACAAGACTGCGGATCGAATAATAAACGACCCCAATGAAGAAGAGCCAGCTACCCCACGGGTGCTATCATCTGATGTTGACTGGGTTGTAAAGTCGGCCGTGCAGGGAAATGGTGGCCTTCGCAATGCCGTTGATGCTGCTGTGAAAGCCGGCGTTATCCACGACAAGCTTTGGGTAGGCACCCTGGGCATGCCGACTGATTCGCTGAAGAAGCACGCCCGCGACACCATTGCTACGCGGCTGAGCGAAGAGTTAGACTCCCTTGTGGTGTTTGTAGGGGATAGCGAGTTTGAAGGTCATTACTTCCACTTTTGTCGCAACGTTCTTTATCCCGCGTTCCACTACCAAATGCAGGAGAGCCCACGACACAAAGAATATGACGATCACTCGTGGAAGCAGTATGTTAAACTAAATGAGACATTCGCGAATACTATCGCAGCTAGGTGGCGGCCCGGTGACTACATTTGGATCCATGATTATCATCTCATGCTACTTCCACGCATGCTGCGGGAAAGACTTCCCAGTGCCCAGATTGGGTTTTTCATGCACACCGCTTTTCCTTCTTCTGAAATCTTCCGCTGTCTGTCCGCGAGACAAGGTCTATTGGAAGGGCTTCTTGGAGCAAATCTCATTGGGTTGCAAACTCCAGAATACGTTTACCACTTTCTCCATACCTGCCGCAGAATCCTTCGGTTGGATGTCTCTACGGATGGGATTTTCTTTCGCAACAAATTGATTCCGGTGAAGGCATTCCCTGTGGGTATTGATCTAGACCTGATGAACTCTCAACGAGAATTGCCAGAGGTGAAGGAATGGGTGTTGAAAATTCGGGAAAGATACAAAGGAAAGCATCTCATTGTTGCAAGAGACAGATTGGACGCTGCTGGCGGAGTCAAACAAAAGCTTCTTTCTTATGAAAAGTTTCTGAAGAAGTTTCCTGAATGGCGAGAGAATGTGAGTTATTCCCTTCCCCAATTTGGTTTCTGGGGTCTTTAAAATCTAACATTTCAAAATCAGGTTGTCCTAGTTCAGGTGGCGTCATCGTCTGCTCCTGACCTGACCGATCTTGAGACTCAGATTACTAAGATTGCGATGAGAATCAACTCCAAGTATTCGACGTTGACCCACCAGCCCTTAGTTCTCCTGAAACAAGATATCTCATTCCCACAGTTTCTCGCTTTGATGTCTGTAGCAGAGGTGTACATGATCACTAGTCTTCGTGAGGGCATGAATCTTTCTGGACACGACTTCATTGCATGCCAAGATGGAAAGTCTGGTATTTCTCAAAAGTATGGTTCTCTTATCTTGAGTGAATTTACAGGAAGCGCCTCTATTTGGAGTGGTCATGAATTACTTGTGAATCCATGGGACTATGTTCAGTGTGCTGATGCAATTAATTGCGCTTTGATCATGTCTCCTGAGGAAAAAGAGAAGAATTGGCGATTCTTGACTAGCCGAATGGCACAACATACTGCATCCATGTGGTGTGATTCATTTTTGAATGCTCTCCATCAAGCATATGACATGCAGTCATCCCCAGAGGTGGACCGGACAACATCACTTTCGATGAAAGCCGTGCGAGAAAAATACAATATATCCAAATCCAGAATCTTCATACTAGAAGACAAAGCTATATTTCCTTCGGCGAACGAATCTGAAGAAGCCATTGCTACTCCAAATGATGAACAACTCTCGATGCTGCGTGCGCTTTGCTCCGACTCGAAAAATACAGTTTACATTGCAAGCTCGAAAACACCCGTGAAACTCGAGGCTTTTATGACGAACTCTTTGAACGTTGGACTTATTGCTGAAAATGGAGCATTTTTACGGGAGGCTGGTCATACTGAGTGGCAGCAACTACTGGAAGAAGGCGACACTTGCAATTGGCGCTGGGGTGTCCGGAAGATGATGGAATATTTTCAAGAACGTACGGACGGAGCCTCCATCGAAGAGCGCCATTCTTCGCTCACATTCCGATACAAAGATGCCGTCGACCACGATCTTGCCGTTCGACAGGCAGCAGAATTGGAAGATCAAATCAATGGTTCACGAGGCAACCTTCCTATTCGAGCAGTTTTTACGGACGGTGCGGTCACTGTCGAGCCAACGAATGTGACTGAAGCAACAGCTGCAGAATTAGCACTTAAAAAAGCATGCGACCATTCCGATAGCTCTAAACCAGACTTACTCCTCATCGCCGGATGCTCTCGCAGCAGCGAGGCTCTGTTTAGATGGGCGAACAGGGTAAGGCAAGAAGGTAGAATCTCAAATGTCATTAGTATCGCAGCGGGAGAGTTGCCTGCGGAAGGTAGCACCGCTGGTGCGACAGTTTTAGTTGATAATACGTCGCTGATCAAAGAATTGGCAAGCATGGGAGCCTGATTATTCGAATTTTGTGTAGATCTTCCCGGACTAGCTTTATAGACTAGCACGAACGCACGAACTGGCTGAAAGATATATATATACTTGACAATATTATAATGCTCGATTTTTAGGAATATATGACATTTAGGCTTTATCCTATGTAATGCCCATCATAGTCCCCTGTAAATGTATTATCCATAATATGAACATCAATTAACCAAGTCTAACCCTCTTCCATAGTCTCAAGCATTCAAGCGTATCGGACGACGCATTAGCATCGCTCAACCGAGCCTGCCGCACAACAGAGACCAGTGCCGCCGCATAGCAAAAGGCAATTTTGTTATTGATAAGAATATCCAGTTGCACCCTCTGCATGCCGGCGTTCTGACTCCAAAGCGTCCATCTCCCTAGGATGTCGGCAATAACTTTTGCTTGCTCATGATCGACAATAAACAGATACAAAACGGCATGTGCCACGTCTTGAGTCGTGTAGTATTCAGGCACTACCTTTTCCCGGACTAGATAAGCTAATGTCGCTGACGCAACAGTCTCATTTTCAAGGCGTGGCGACTGGATGGCTTCAATGAGCCGTCTCTCTTCATACTCCTGCATTCTCCTCTGCCGCGCGATATGCTGGGTGTGGTAATCATGTCCCTGACGCATCATCCGCACACGCCGTGCTTCCGCAGCCTGGGCTGGGGGCATGGAATTTTCCAATCTCCGCTCATAAGATTCGTTGTGCATCCGTTGAGCAACCTCTTCGTGAGACTCTGTCATTGGTGGCGGTGGTGATGCCCAGGGAGGCACGTCGTCGTCGCTGAGCATTCCGAGAATAACCATTACACCGCATGGAATAGACTCGCGTTTCACAAAGCTCGTTATCGAGGATGGGACTGTGAAAGTCCATAATCCACAGTTCAGAATTGGAGTCAATGCCGATGCTGTAGAAATGAACCAAAGGCTAGCTATTTCTCCCAGATTGCCGATTTCGCGAGTGTCGCCGGTAGGCACGCCTTGGTCTTCAAATGATACTTTTTGAACATACTCGCCGTCGATTTTGAATCGAACACTATTGCTAGGATGTGTTGTAACATTTCGCTTCTTGTTTTCTATGATTTGGATTATCGACGTTGCTGGAGACGAGTCGCTTTCTTGATTTGGTTCTGCAACGAGAGTGTTCTCACGGCTCATACGCCGCAGTTGAGGCTCATCGGCAGTGTTCTTGTCGGTAATTCTGTGTTGCGGGACTATCGTCGGGGAATTGGTTAGGTCTTGTTTTTTATCGGCCAATTTTTTCCCATATCTAGGCTGCTCCAGTCTCACCCAAAATGGCGGCAGACTGTGGATGCCTCTGCAGTCCCAAGCGGATTTCCAGTCGACCTGCAGACTTAGCACACCGTCTGCGTTGTCCGGCGGCATCACTTTGAGCACCGTGCCGGTCTTGCCTCTGGGAGGCAACAGCAACGGTGTGCCAGCCGGAGTCCACAGGCCGATTGATTTCAGTATGCGCCATCCGTTCGGGTCAGATACAGCTCCGCGATCCAACAGAAACGAGACGAGTTCTTCAAAGTCGATATCCGCTTCGGGAATCCTGAGTTCGTCTTTGTACACGCATCGATACAGCTGATGTCCTGTTATCATCCTATTCCAATTAAACAGCATCCACCGGCCCCCTTTCAGCGAAACCGTGTCGGCATTCAATTTCCAGTATTCAGGGTCCTCGTCTCGATCGAGTGGAGTGATAGTGTATCGCGGGAGCTCGACTTCGACGATTCCTTCCATTAGACTGCCGCGCGTGACGGCAGAATCGAGCATGTCATGCCGATAAAGAATGCGACGGATTGATCGTTGGACGAGAATGGCGCGTACGAACGAGTATAGAATCGGAAGAACGCCGAGCACTGCGAGTGGCACACCGACGTAGGTTATAACATCCGGTGCTGAAGGTCCGCCGGCCATTCGTGAAGGTGTGCAGACGGCGCGCTATATCCGAAGAGAATGGGTGCTCAATATTGGACGATATCTGAATGTAAAATGGTGATGTTCATGGTGGAAAGAGGAGGAAGACGCAAGAGTCTTCTTTCGAGCCAGCCGTCTAGCGAAAGGGCCGCAGAGTCATAGCCCTAGCCATAGCTAGATCCAGTTCCTCGATCTCCAAGGCTGACTTTAGGTGGCTCTCAGGCTTCAGGCCAGAGCGATTCAGATGCCGTTTCGCGTAAATCAGCGAATCAGAGCAGCGGCCTGCGTTTTAATCCGAGCTAGCTGCATGGCGCTAGACGGGCGCAGGTGGCTGTGACAGTGGCATGTCGTCCCGGGGTTATAAAAAAGTTGATTAAGGGGTTTGCTGGTGATATACATAGCCAGTAGAGTTCTGTAGAGTGATGCATCGCGAAGTTATGTTCGATGTTGATGGGTTCGTGCCTGAGGTATGCGCGTCAAGCGAGTCTTCCTGGTCTAGTCCAAACATGGTATAGTCACCATGATATGTCCCTTCACGAGTTATATTGCGGTTCTTGTCTTCGTTATTGTTCTTTTGATTGTAAGAAGCCTTGTTTCCATCGCATTCGCTAAATATTACTTGATAGTTGGTCGCCATTTACCCCGTTTGTTTCGACGGAACCTCAGATATCCTCATTCGGAGCATATCTTGACTACTCCAAGAGAACGATGATTCTTCTATGAAAAATAAAATGCTACCTGTTAAGTAGTTGTTTAAAGCAATATCTGAGTCGTCTATTTTATAAGAGAGGGAGGTAGATAAAACCCCGGTTTATCTTGTTTTAGTGATAAAGAACCCGGTAATATACTGATCCTCATCCTCATATCAAGGCATCAACTAACCTGGTTTGCACATTGAATGGGATCTCTGTTATCTTTCGTAGCTCATTAACTGGGATTGAATACACAAATATCTATGTCACCCCACATTATGTCTCTGCGCGCCCAGTCATGCAGGTAAGCAGGACGTCTCACCTTTCATATCTTACACGTTAATGTGGTAGATTGAAGTACAACATGTAGCCATCCAGGGGTGAAATTTGTATGCTGCCGAAATAATATCAGGTTTCTATGCAGAATCGTTGCGTGAAAGAACAGACTAGGTTGCAGAATAGATGCATTTCAGATTATTCTTGATTGAAACGGAGTGCTTGCTGCAATCGCGGTTAGCCCCTTTACATTCATCTAAATCGTGTAAATTTTGCCTTGATATCCAACCTGTTGTTAGTTTTTGTTTAGGCGGCGTAACAAATCATGCCATGAAATATCATATTTGCATAGATCAAATGAATAGCTTCAATTCACGCCTTTCACATAAAATAACAGCAGATGTGCTCCTGTATTCACACATCACATATACCATGCAATAATCATTCATACTTACTTACAACCAGGTCATTCAAAAGTTCCCTAACATTGATTATAGCTGAGTCGTGCCGAAGTTGTTTTCAGGGCACTGTTCACAAACTTGTAGAGAGAATCAAAATGCTCCTTCAAGTTTCCTTTTGTTCCATATTCACAACTTTAACCTTTTCAACATACGCGGAACCAGATTCATCTTAATGTGCGGTTTATTCAGAGGTGAATAAAAGCAAGAAACGATATCAGATTCCAGCTTTGGACCCGGAACTGTCAGGGCCGTTGTCTAGGCAGGTCGAACATAGCAGTGCCGAGAGGGCACAGCAAGCCAGAGAGAGAGCACAGATATACACATGCTGCCAGGGTTAAAGAAAGCCTTAGGGTTCAGACAACTGATCTGTTTAGGTTTCTCCAAGAGCGCCATCGTTTGTCGAAGCTATACAGAATTACAACTTGTCGTCGGAGCATACATGATTGAGGCAAAAACGTTCAAAATGCCGACTTCCACGTTCATCATACTTCAATCTAGTTTACACAATTTAAAATCTCTTTGTCCTCTAACCATCGCTCCACATTTTCAATCGTCTCTTCGTACCACGTATGCATCAGGCCTTCTTCTGTATAACCCATATGTGGGGTTATTATGAGATTACTTCGTCCATCGTGACCAAATTCCTGGGAGCGCCAGCGGCTTGCAACGGGGAGTGGTTCCATGTCAAATACATCCAGAGCTGCACCGCCAATTCCACCATCTCTTAAAACTTTATACAGAGCATCTTCGTCGATAAGTGCGCCCCTAGACGTGTTCACTAACAGAGCCGAATCTTTCATCATCTCCAACTCCCTCCTACCAACAATACCACGAGATCGATCGCTCAAGACGTAGTGAAGACTTACTACATCAGCGCTTTGAAAGAGTTCTTCTTTGCTAACAGCCAGCAGAGTGGGAGCATTAGGAGCCGATGCTCCCCCTCCATAGACAGGGAGACCCATCTTTTCAGCTTTCTGATTTGCTTTTTCTTGGGTTAGGTTTTCACTCCAGCATAAGACTTTCATTCCCCAAGCCAAAGACCCAACTCGGGCCACGGCTGCTCCCAGTCTTCCTAACCCGACTACTCCCAGAGTCGCACCTGTAAGTCCTTTAGCAAGCTGCGTCTGCCATCCCAGTATAGCAGGATTTTTCATGATAGCATCATCATTTGCCACATTTCGCGCCAGAGCAAGAATCAAGGCCCATGTGTGCTGCGTAGTCGGATGGCTGCCGCCTTTCTTGATATCAAGTTTTGGTCGTGGAAGGCTGTTCTGTTTCCCATCCGTCCGACCTTTACCAGGTGCTGCAGCTACAGTAATACCAAGTTCTCTAGCAGCAATCAAGTCGAAAGTCTCAAATTGCGTACCAGTCGCCAACAAGACTTTGAGATTGGGTAGCTGTTGGAGGAGTTCGGCGGGAAATGGGGTACGCTCGCGCATACTAGAGATGATTGTGAAAGGTTTAAGGCGATCGACAAGCGCCTGCTTCTGGGCCTGTGTCGTCAGTGGATGGTTATATGGAGGAAGTGAATCTCGAAATATAGTGACTGATAATTTGTCGCGTGGAATGTTGGACAAATGTGTGCGTGAAATACCCAAATAATCATCTAGCACAGCCATTGCTGGTTTCATGGAAGACGAACGCATTATGCCGGTGTGCGCTTGTTTGACGGCTTTGACGCGACATGTTCGAGCGAGGTCCATTTTGAAAAGTAGTCTCTATGAAAGGAATTCTTTGTATGTGCAGCGGTTTCCTTCAGTGAGCTTCGTATTATTATATAGATAAACATGTCAAAGTTGAAAGAGGGAGAAATCCGACTTGCGGAGGTCGGACTGTTTTCCGAGATTCGGAAGCGTTGATCACTCTACTAAGAAAGAGATAGATTAGTTTCTGGTAACCTCAGTGCAGTACCTCTCTAGAAGCGAAATGACGTTAAACCTGAGCAAAGGCACATAAAGTATATAAAAATCCCTGATCTAACATCTATCTCTCTAAATGAATTAAGATGGTGGACGATAAATCTACAATCAAACATTGCGGCCCAGGTCAGTGAATGTCCCCAACGAGATAACACCATTCAGAACCTCTTCGTCTTTCAAAAAGGTCCCCTGCAACTCCTCCAATCCCGACAAAAGCTCAGCAAATCGCAAGCCTTGGACTCTTCCGGTCTCTATCTTTGCTGCAAGCTCTACGTCATCGTCGCCATAAGCGGTTGCTTTACTTGAAAGCAAGTCTGGTTCCGTTTCTCCATTAACTTTACCATTCCGTTTCCCTTCTTCCTCAGTGAGACTCGCCAAGTCGATTGGATACGTATCTGATGATGCACTGGATAGTAGTCCGGATGCATGAAGTACGCGTTCGGGAGCGACTGTCAGTCTTCCCTTTTTAAAAACACATTTCGAGATCGATGTCGCAAAGATCGAAGACTCAATTTCTGGCGATGATAGCGGTATCCCTGACTCTAATCTGTAAGGCTTGCTCTTATTCAAATTTGCTGATGCCAAGTGGTCGGCTTGCTGTCGCTCTTTGGCCAGGTTTGTAACACAGGTTTTGGGAACGACTTTACCCCTCCGGACAAAATGGGTCACTATATAGAGCCATTTATGATCCCAAGTCAGCACGCGTGACCAAACCTCATAAGGATGGCCTGTCGGAATTTCTCGTCCGAAGTGTGTATAAGTAGACCCAAGCATGACAGTCAGAATTCCTTTTTTCCCTTCACTTGCAAGCTCTTTATGAGTTTTTTCCATTCCTCTGAAGCACAGAAATGATAGCAGCTGAGCTCTGCTTGTGTCGAGATCTGTAAAATAGGTGCTGTTCGACTTGTGGAGATTAAAATCTCCCTCTAGAAGAGGGACCCTCGTCTTGGTAATGATTGGGAGGAACACCAGAGGCACTTCCTCATCTTTTCGTCGATGGAGCATGGCCTGGTTCAAAGGTTTACGAAGAACTGCTCTAACAACAGGAATGAAGAACCTATACTGTGTATGAAGTGATGTGAGATTCCGAAGGTACCTAATAGGTAATAGACGAATGGGTAGAATGGAAACTTACGGTCCACACGAAAGGTAGGCATTTGACATTTAGGAAGGCTAAAAGAAGCCAAACAAATTTCCAAGTACGTGGCCGTAAGGTGTGCTTCGCATATTTGACATAAAAACGGAAATGAACTCTTGCCGACATGTTTGCTACAATGTTGTATCTTGATACTACATATTCAAAGAGAAGAATTGATCTCGCGTTCAGAGATAGACAGTAGACGCGCCGCCGGCGTTCTTCGGCAGCCGAGGTAATTGCCTGAACGGGCAATGTCATCACATGCACGTATCAGCCCTAAGAGCCTACGACTTTTTGGTATAAATATTTGAAATGCAATATGGATTCTTCAATGCTTCAATGAAGTCAGAAAGACATTTCATATAACAGGCCATGGTAAGCAATCAAATACCCATGGAAGCAAATTGCATCAAAATGCCAGCAGAATACACAAAGATATTAGACAAACTTTATCCGTCCAAACGTCGCGCATGTCAGCACCCACTTTCACTTTAAAAAGGTTGCCTGGCATTCAATATGGAGATGGACGCCAAAAATTAAGCTTAAAGGCCAGGAATTATATTTGAGAGAATCAATTTCCAGATGCCAGGAGTAAACAAGCGATGTAACTACAGAAGGCTTGATCACCCGGCGGATAATCAAGGATTTTCCATGAATGATAAAATACCTAGGAACTACCATTGGCCTTGGGACCAAAGAAATTAACTTCATCGAGATTTACTGTTTAGGACGATAATCCGCATACGTGGGGGATTACCTGGGCCATCCTTGCAACACAACCTTGGCGACTACTGACTCCGACAATCCGTGTTGAATTATGAACGACCAAAATATGCTTCATTTGGAATGTGGCATGCTTTGACCTACGGTGGATATAATACGCTTAAACCCCTCTTGCAAATCGTTTTATGCTCGCTTTGATTTATTCCGACACAAAAAAACAAACTAAGAGCTTGCTGTCTTGGAAGCCACAGCCAAGACGGAAGAAATCTTCTGTCCGGAGCAATGGCAACGCATGACAAGAAGCAGTACGTTTTAGTTGCTACTGCTGTTATTACTTTTTGGGTACTCATATGCCTGATATTATACCTCACTGAATCAATTTATATAAAACTCCTTATTCAATTGCTACAATGAAAAACCAGGCGCCTGAATATTTTCCACTTCAAGAGTTCAGTATTGCCAAACTCATCCTCCAAAACCGACATGAAAATCACTAGCCTTGTTTTCAGCCTCAGCTGCTTGTCCACTGTATGGGGACAGTTAGCAGACACCTCTTCATATCCAATCGGACCCTTGACCTCATCGGATACAAAATGGGCAACAAAGGTTTGCGACATCACAGATTATGGGGCCGTAGCGGATGGAGAAACTGATGCCGGTCCAGCTATTCTGGCAGCCTTCGATGCCTGTTCGACAGGAGGCGTTGTAAATATTCCTCTGGGAACGTTTGCTCTAGGTACATGGGTTACTTTGAGTGGTGGAAACGCATGGGCTATTAATTTAGAGGGCATCATTGTGCGCACCGGCACCGATGGCGGAACTATGATATATATCGAAAGCAGCACCGATTTCGAGATATACTCTTCTCGGGGCGAGGGTGCAATCCAAGGATATGGTTATCAATTCCACGAACAAGGGGAGTACGGTCCTCGCATTCTCCGGCTTTATGATGGTAACTTTGAATTGCTTTGTTCATTACCTGATCAGGAGGACTTGCAAGGCTGACGATATGAAAGTAACCAATTTTGCGATACATGACATTGCCCTCGTCGACTCGCCTGCCTTCCACCTCACTCTTGACACTTGCAATCAGGGCGAGGTATACAACATGATCATTCGAGGCGGTAATGAGGGAGGATTGGACGGCATCGACTTGTGGGGCTTTGATATCTGGGTTCATGATGTTGAGGTTACCAACAAAGACGAGTGTGTTACTGTGAAGAATCCCTCAAACCATATACAAGTCGAGAACATTTATTGCAATTGGTCTGGTGGTTGTGCTATGGGCTCGTTAAGCACTGATACAGGCAAGTCTCGACGTAACGTGGTTATTGTGAATGACCGAAGAATACTGACTGTATTGTCAAGACATATCGAAAGTGTTGTACAGCAATATTTATACAGTCAATTCCAACCAGATGTTCATGTTCAAGTTAGTTGTAATTCTAAGGTTATTGAAAGAATAGAAGACTAACCATCAGGATAGGAGCAATGGAGGAGACGGAGAAGGTAAGGTTATGGTCGTGAAGTTACCTTATCTTTTAGAGGATGCAATTCTAATTTGAGGTAAACTATCATCAGTGACTGAAGTCACTTTAGAAAACTTCATTGGACACGAAAACGCATACTCGTTATACATTGATGCCTATTGGTCTGATGAGACTCTTGCTTCCGGAGACGGCGTCTTCTACAATTCCATAACCTTCAGCAACTGGACTGGCACATGCCTTGATGGTGCAGAGCGGCCTCCACTTTACGTATGGTGCCCTTCGACACAACCCTGTACCAACATCATTATTGAGGACTTCGCCATGTGGACCGAATCAGGCAGTACTGAGTACTACAAGTGTGCCGATGCCTGGGGCTCAGGTTATTGTTTACATGCTGGATCTGAACATACTGAATATGGCACGGTAACATCGACGCTCACAGCAGCGCCATCTGGATATTCAGCGCCCACAATGCCTGGCCAGCTCACTGCTGGACTGGGGCTTACCACATCTATTGCTATCCCAACTGTTCCTAATACATTTTTCCCAGGTGCTACTCCGGCCACTCCGAGGGTTTATGGCAGTTAAATTCCGGGCAGTTGATTAAAATCCTCATGTTCTCATATTTTATCAATTGTCCCATTCATTCCAGTTGACGTATTTGACAGTCTAAGAGGATGGTTTCCAGAATCAATAATTCTCGCATGCCGTGTCGCAAGAACATAACGATACCTTCTTGCAACATGCAACATGCAACATGTTAACTTTGAGACTTCTGGTATCCTATTATATTCAGTTTATTCATTACTTATTCACGTAATCAGCACAACTTTCTGTAATTTTGTCCGCTATGACCTATTTGTGCTCGCAATTTCAACGTCTCCCATTTCTCCAACACCAAACAATTTTTCGGGTAGCGGCGGAGGAATAGCGACGTGTGGTTGAATACGGCGTGAGCATTCCAGAAACCGTTCTTTCACCTGCTTCCACTCGTACTTCAGATTTACAAGCTGGTAATCCCGTTTCCGAAATACTCCGTCAACCAATACATGCTGGATGTCGCCCGGATTAGCGTGCAGCATGACCGCAGCTACAGGGTCAGACCATCCCAGCATGTTAGGAGAGTCGCCATTGAAAACTACAATGTCTGCTTTGGCGCCTACCTGCAACACACCGATGTCTCGGCGTTTCAAAGCTAGACCGCCCTGTCGAGTAGCCATGAGGAAGCCTTGTTCCACAGTGAAAGGCGTTTCCTTTGGTAGGAGTCCATTTTCCAAGGTTTTGTGATATTTCGTTAACCGGACATTCTGAAGCCACAGACGGGCTTGAGATAGTATATCGCCTGAGAAAGTCCAGTTGGTGTCTATACCAAGGGCAGCTTGATCGCAAACCAAATGCCCGGTAGTTTGGCCATGGCCATAATGGAACTCGGATTCGGGGGTGATGGAAACAAACAAATTGTGCTTCCTCAATAATTTCTGCTCTTCATCCGTCAAGAAAGGAGAATGAGAGAATATGATAGGCAGGCTCTCGTTGTGGATGTTGAGCTTGCTAACATAACCGGGTGAGACCGCCTCACCAGCTGGAAAGTAGTCAGTCAATGAACAATCGTAAACGTCTTGGTTTTTAGTGACTTACTAGGCCAAGGGCCACCCAAGTGGTGCATTGTAATAGCCTTTAGATTGAGTTTCCTGTCGTACGTCAGACAATTTCCTCTTATTTAAGTTCGAGTAGAAATCCTCACTGAACCATATGCCGCGTAAACTCCACATGATTTTGGCCCCCGTTCGCGGATGGCAAGGCTAGGCTATCGAAACACATGCCAGGCTGTACCAAAGATGATGCAGTCGCTTTTGATGCCACATTGGCTAGCACTTCCCACTGATCCTTCAGCGGAAATTTGTCTCTATCCGCAACATCGTAACACCACCAAACCCGAGCACCGCTATCCGTCGCCGCGTTGAATCCCGCCTCTGCTACCTGTCGAGACCAGTTATTGTGTGCATGGTCCAGGTACGAAGTGACGCCGCCATGCAGGCCTTCCAAGTATCCTTCCAGGCAGCTAATATAAACATCATCTTCCGCGACTAGAGCCTCTCCGAACTTGTTTTTCCAGCCGCCGAGGTACTGGGCCAAGGTGACATTGGGCCCGAGAGTCCGGAAAACGGACTGCCATATATGCACATGCGTATTCACGAAGCCAGGCGAAACTATCTTATCCTTGACATTGACGACTTCTGCGTCTTCAGGTACTGCTGTCTCGTCATCATCGATTGCGATAGCCGTGATTAGATCATCTTTTATAACCACAGAAGCATTTCGAACGACCTTGATGCGCTGTGTGGCATCATCAAAAGTAATTACAGTACCTCCTTTCAAGACTTTGTATCCCATTGTGATTGAATCGACTTGTTTATATCAAGAAGCAAGGTCTGAAATGTTGCGACGGTGGATATAGGTGGTTCGTACAGCTGATCCAGCTGAGCTATACGGAATACGATGCGGGGTCGACCAAGTTGTCAGCTCAAAGGCACGAACGAGTTGTGGGCACGCTACCTCGTTTAAAGCCTCAATTCTAGGTTGACGTAAATGATTATAAATACAGTTCGGATATTGTTCGGCTAATAACACACCTCATGTTCCAAGATTGCTGTATTTTTTTGTCTCATACAGGGCACGATCTGATCGACACCCAAAGCGCATGATAAATCGTATCACACGAATGATGTATTAATTTGCATCTCTATCAGTGTCCAAATACAGTAATAAACGCAGCGGTAGATAAGAAATGTTTTCTTCATTTTTATGTCCTACAGAACATGAAAAGGAGGAAATGTGGTCACCACAAGAAATTCCACTTCTCCCACCACCTCTCTTTTACAACCGGAACATTCTCTGGATCATTCTGTGCCTCTTCCAAAGCCTGTACAAGGGGAATCTCGCTCAGATTGACTGATTTGGTGCGTCGAATCAGTTTGTATCCTCCAAATGCTACGAGAACAAGTGGGATATCACTGCGATAGAATGAAAAGCATCAGTATGATGAAGGACTTCAAAAGTAGACATAAAGTATTAGAAAAGGAGCACCTACAGATAGCTGGAAACAAAGTCGTCCGGGCTCCAGTTTCCAGAAGTGAAAACGGTAAATCCGCCCGTAAATAAGATAACGACACAGGCTATCATAGCAAACCACGATGCATAAGCTGGAATTACAGATATATGTTAGTCATGATTCTGGGACGCAGGAGTTTTGGAAAGTTGGTTTCGTCGACTTACGTGTCCATGGATTGTGCCAGGGCAGCTGGCTTGCAGGAATGCCCTGCTTCTTTAGGGCTTGAATCAGACGTACGTGGTTCAAAGCCACTGTGAACCAACTGATCAGTGTACCGGCAGCAGTCAAATCGACCAGCCAGTAGAAGACATTTAACGCATTGTTGGATATGCACATGTATGCCAAGAATGAAAAAGCCATCTGCACAGCAACGCACATATACGGGATTCCATAACGCGTAGTCCACAAGAAGAACTTCGGTGCATGGCCCTTGACTGCAAGGCCATATAAGGTACGCGTCCCTGCGAGCATGGCTTGATTGGACGAAGACCAAGCAGACGTCAAAACCACAGCATTGACAATAGATGGCACAGCTTTGATGCCCGCAGCACTAGCTGCAATGACAAAGGGGCTTTCAGCAGCTGTTCCCGAGTAATTATCGAGCCGCGGGTCATTGCTAGCTACTATCATTCCTACGATCAAAATGGCCAGGACGTAGAAGAGAGTAACTCGAATGAAAACACGTTTGCAGGCTTTCGGGATGTTGTAGCGTGGGTTTTGGGTCTCTGCAGCGGCCATGGCAAGAGATTCAACGCCAGCAAATGAATAAACCGCATTTGACATGACGGCCCAGAAGCCTAGGAAGTTTCCCCATGCCCCTCTTATGATATATTCAACAAACGGACCTGGTGTCTTCCAATAGTGAAACCCCAGACGCTGCTGGCCAGGGACGCCACCCAGGTCAATGACAAGACCCATAATCACGATACCGATGACAAGCAAAATTTTGAGAATGGCGAAGAAAAACTCTACCTCGCCATACACGCCGATGAAAATAATTGCCACCAGGACGGAAACCACAACCAAGATGGTGACCCAGACAGCAGGATTGATGCTGTCGTTCCAGTATTGGATAAGAACCACACCGGCAGAGATCTCGCTAGGAACCGACATCCAATTTCCGTAAACCACATTCCAGCCTACCGCGAATCCTAGGGCCGGATCCACGAGGATCTCAGCATGGCGCACAAAAGAACCCGTGACAGGGAAAAGAGCCGATACTTCCCCCAGCGCGAATTGAATGGCGCAGACGATGACTCCGACAAAGCCATAGCCCAGAAGCGAGCCTAATGGGCCGGCGGTTGAGATAGAGTCGCCGAGACCAAGGAAGAGACCTGTTCCCTAAAAAGCCATCTCAATTAACAAATTGTCTGGTTGAAGAAAGTGCGCGATTATTCGGATTGGAGGGCAAAAAAAATAATAGCAGTTGCACATACTATAGCTCCGGCAATCGCAATCATCTGCACATGTCTCTGCTTCAACCCCCGAGCCAGATCTTTGCGCTCATGTTCGTCGACAAAGTGCACATCTTCATGATAATCGTTCTGCGGTGCGACAGCCACCACGTCTCCCCCATAAGCGGGGGACTTCTCTGGATCCAACTGCCCCATTCTTGCCGTTCGCCCTGTCTGGGGTCGCTCTCCCTGTGCCACAAGAATGCCGACGAACAAATGAATTCGACTGCAGCGACAGAGGAGTTCACAAGAATTAAGTAAAGGGGAAAAAACAGAAGTCAAAGACTTAATTTATTTTATCTCAGGTGGATCACAGCAAGCTGTCTATCTCACGGGACGTACGTGGATAGCTTCGAGATAAGGTTTTATCCGGCGCATTTCGACATTTGGCTGGGGAATTTTTTCTGATTCTGCAATTATAAGTGCCACTTGGCAGGATTTTGCTGCTTGTTAAGCTTTTTTTCTGCGTAAACATATAATAAACAGAGAAAAGCACGCCATCGCCAGGCTTGCTTCTCTGTCGATGCATTCGCGAATCCGTGGCCAATCAGAACTAAGGACGTCGGGGTTCGCCGAAGTGCTGCCATTGGCCCGATCCGCCGTATAGATTGTTCGATCTGATTGGCTGTAGCTTGACTTCAATCATCAATGAAACAGCATTGCGATTGAGTAGTCTCATCTAGTATCTTAATCGAGCTTGTGAAAGCGTGTTATAGCTTCCTTTTGGGGACTGGCACAAATGCAGGTCCAATATTGTGGAATATAGGCATGTGCCCTGCAGTCATGCCGGCATAACACGTGCATCCCGCACATAATTGTGGGCAAACATGTACATAAACCTCACACCTGCGGATAGGCGGCATATGTTTTCCTAAACTTGGCCTGAAAAGTACCTTTTCATATACATATATAGTTTTTAAAAGAGAGAAGCTCGCTCCCGAACCTCATTTCATTCCGAGTCTACTTATACATGATAATGCGAATGCGTCGAACAAAAATAAAGAGGAAGCCAAGATGCTGTCACCAGGTCTTCATAGCGAGACATTTAATAGCAATCGATTTACCCCACGAGATACACATGAAGGGTAGAATGCACCATGACCTGCCCAAAACGTCGTAAAAAAACAAAAGCAAAGACTGGGCTAAAGCTAGCCCGTGAATCACAAACCCAGAAAAACTCCATTTCTGCCAATCATGCTTTCATAACTTAAAAGGAAATTTATTTGTTCACTGACAGAACGAACTATGAAGCAGTACCTGGCTTATCGAGATGCTGGGTCCGCATGTTGTTCTGCGGGCTTCTTTTCCCCTTGTTCGTCGCGGGATAGGCTCGCAGTATCGGGTGATATGAGTGTTGGCGCGATACGTCGCTTTTTAGCAGGCTTCACAGTCTCGATAATTTCCTTATTTCCGCGATCGCCGTTCCGAACGTCGCCCTTGCTATCTTCCTTTTCTGATTCGCTGGTCATACCGAAATCGCGCTTGCCGAGAATTGTGCTGCTGAAGGAGCTTGTTGCACTGTGTGATATTCCTGGTATTGGCGTTTGAGGTGGCGTAGTCAGTGGTAAGCCTTGCGGCTGCGATGAGTTGGTAGCTGTTACAAGTGGCACCGTGCCTAGTGTAGGTGTAGGATTGTTAATGACGGTGTTTGTGGTTGATATGGTCTGGACAGAGGAGGCAGAAGACGACCGTGTCGGACTGCCTGCACGACCTGTGGTCGGTATTGTGCTAACAGGTGCCGGACTTGGTTTCGTCAGCGATGGGGATGCAGCATGAGTGGGTGTGGGCAAAGGTGTATTATTCGCCGAAGAATTCGTAGAGGCAACCGCATGTTGATGTGAGGAAGTGGATGGAGAATTCTGGCATGGCTGCCCTAATTCGCCTGGAGCAAAAGAAAGGGTCGAGCAAAACCCATCAGATGAACTCATTATCAATGTCAAGCCATCAGACGACCTAGAGAGCATCAGTAATAGGTCAAATGGTCAAAAATATTTCATACACTTACCAACTCAAATCGGTGAAGGTTGCAAAGTGCAAATTGCTCACAACGCAGAGAGGAGTCTGTTGTTGTGTATCGTAAATGAGCACCGCGTCTTGTGTGGCTACTGCGTAGACAATTCGGTAGGGCAAGGCGAATGCGGAGTTGGAGGAAGGATCATTCTCGGTTTGAGGAGAAGGTGGTGGTTTCGTATGATCGCTAGAAGTTGGTGGAGGTTCCATCGTAGGATGGCTCGTGATGTTTCCGCCCACAACCGGATCCGGTAGCGTAGGAAAGCTGTCGTCGCCCGAAGACGTGTCGATTGTGATGTGAGTAGTCGGTCGAGACCCTTGCCTGAGTGTGTAATACACTGGCGAGCATCTGACTGCAACTGATGGTTTCTTGTGTCCAGGCAAGTGGGCAATAGGCGGTTTGTTGAATCCCGCCCTTGTGTAGATATAAACTGTATTAATGACCTCTTCATTCCCCTTGTTTGAATCGCCTGTAGATGCATGTGTTGTTTTGAATTGGCCTGCAGGCGTTAATAACAAGCTGCCGTCCGGTGTAAACGTCAATCGACGGAAGAAAGATGTGAAAGACTCGTTAGCATAAAGATTGGCATTCCTGACTCCCAATCCCCCGAACAAACTGGGCGATGAGACTTCCATTGGTTTGACGGCAGGTAATGGCAAGGACGGGGCCGGCGATGCTGATCGGCGAATGGAGGGGGACGAGCCAAAAGAGGAGCGGCGACTGTGAGACACAGGAGGCGGATCCATTGGCAAAGTCGTCGTTTTGGGTGTGCCAGGCGTAGATGGCGCGGGTGAGGCAATTGACAGTGCATTGGCAGTTGCCTGGGTCTTCGTTTCTGCTGGAGCAGGGCTAGTTGCTGGTATTCGGCGTGCGGGAAGATCCATCTTCAGGAATTTGCCATGAGTGGTCAAAGAAAACTGACCGTCTTTGGTCTTCAAACTATAGATGTGCACTGATCGATCTGATGACTGCGTGGCGACGAATTCGTTGAGCGGATCCCAAGCTACGCCCTGGACGTAGTGTGAATGCTCAGCAATCTGTCGAACCATTTGTCCTGCTCGGTTTGTTAGTGACCGGACCCAGCAGCGATTGCCTTTTAAAGAAAGAACAGATTAGGGCACACCTGTTTGAGCGTTGTAAATACGAGCAACATTATCCATGCTGCCCGTGATGATGAAGACACCATCAGGAGACCAAGCTAAATCATAAATCTCTGCTCCTGATGACCGACACATGTGTTTCACCCGCCAAGTCTCTTTATCATCAGAATGATCCTCCCCAAGAGGTGTTGATTGCAGCTCGGAAGGCACCCATAACAAGACATTCCCATCATCTCCGGCCGATGCAAGCATTTCCCCTGTTTCCATGTCAGCACATAACCGAGTCCGCGAGGGTGGGGTGGATGAGAGACCTTTTGGAGAGAACCGGACTACATTCACAGCTTGGGTATGTTTTATCAGCGTGCTCAGATAGGAAACTTTGCGTTCCTCCCCAGTACTTTCGGCTTTCCAGATCTATCTGGTTGTCAGAAGCTGATGCGGCGAGGAATGGTAGGTAAACAAGTAGATGAACGAAAGTACGTACTCGGACATTGTTATCACTACGACGCGGGGTGGAGTAGTCAGCAGGAGCAACGACTATTTCATTCCTTCAGTAAAGAGCACACTTACTTTCCCGCAGTTGCAAAACGGCCTTTCACAAGAGGGTCGAAATGCACCGAATATATCGGGGCATTGTCGTTGTGCCAGGCGATGAGTAACGGTGTAGCTTTCATGGCGAGAGGGATTTACAGTGCTCCGCAGAGCACCGCTCGAGGCGGCCCAATAAACGGCGATTTGAGGGGCAGTGTGTCGCAGGTCAGCTCGACTGCTGGTCGTCAAGGTTGGTTGGAGGCGAGAGCAGAGCAGAGTAAAGGTCAATGGCAGGATGTTCAAGAATTGCGCATTGAGGATGGAAAGGAAGGTGTAGACACCGACGGCTCCTTCACCAGCTAGGCAGTCAACTAGCTGACTAGCTGAGTAGCAACTAGTTAACTTAGACTATTAATTAATGTAAGCAGGAGGCAGGCCTGGCTGTAGGGGCCATGGGGCTGTCGGTTCTGTCGCGGCGTATAGGCACTAGCCGGAGCCGGTACGTACAGTCACTGACTGTCCAACGAGACAAGGACGGGTGAGGCGGAATCAACGCATAGAACGGAAGCGAAGAACGGTATGGAGAGAAGGACTGGGATTGGCGAGAAATTGGCCTGGTTGCAGCAGCGGAGCATCAACCAGAAGGCGAGAGAGGAGCTGCATCGTCGCAGAAGGCACGCTCCGACAGCCGTAGTCGCTGCCGTGTTCAGTAATAAACACGCAATACGATAAAAAACGCCGCCCAACAGCGGGCAGCCGGGTCTGTCGGAAATGTAATTACGCTTCATTATTGTATTTTTCTTTTATCGCGACGCGACGAGCGCGTGCTACATCCTACTAGTGATACGGCGAGGTGGTATTCTTATCGAGATGGACAATCCAAGGAACACAGTCACGGCGTCCTGAGACGTGGCCAGCAGCAAGCAGGCCGGACAATGAACGGTGAAAGTTTGTAAATCTAAAAGTGATTGATCCTACTGCCAACGGCCAATTAGACGCCCACCAATTGACCTTATATTACTCGCACACTATTGCTTCCATGTTTCCCACTTCCACCAGCCTTTTACCCTTGCCAACTGCCAACGCATCAGTCACGTGTAGCCGGTCTTTGGCACCGTGATTGGCGTAACCATACCCAGCTTCCTGTGGTATATCCAAATCGACAGAGCGTGTCGAGCTGCATGTGATGCATCATGCCATTCTACCGCACACTCATAATTCTTGTTTATGGCCGCTAAAGCAACCGTTATCTCTTATCTCGACGAATGGCATACGAGTCAACAATGGTCTTTAATGAGAGTATAAACATGCTTGTAAAGGATTTGGGTATTGTTTTGTTACACAATGGCTATGAAGGACTCCCATGAATAAATATACATTAAAACGAAAAGGGGAACCATCACCCTACGTTATCCATTTCCCGATCGTTTCACCAAACCAGCTCGTAGCCTTTTCCTGCCGTTTGTCACGAGACTCCTGTCGCGCCTTGACCAAAGGAGCAATCTCGTCGGAATATTTCTTCTGCTGCTCAATATCAGCTTTGATAGACTGGATCTCTAGTTCTCGCTGATGCGGCGTGAGCCCCTCTAACGACCGCGGCAGCTCATACCCCTCTGGCAGCTGTTGTCCACCGGGAATGATAGTGTTGTCGTCGTCGCTTGCCGAGACGGGTTTCGCGCTCGGGTTGAAGAGGGATGTAATCGGTGGTGGCTCTTGTCCTGCGGCGCGGGCTTCGGCAACCCGGTTCTCGTAGTCGAGCATCTGGTGATATAGTTTGTCGGCGTGCATTTGGATGCGCTCCTCTTTGTCCTCGTCCCATTCGAACGAGGCGGCATATCCGAGGGCTTGGAGGAATTTCTGTTTCGAGTGAGTATACACCATCAATCGTTTCCACGGTCGTCCACAGGCAGGAGTGGGATGGGAGGGGATGGTAGGAGACGAACAGCTTGTGTTGTATAGCATCGTGAGAACTTCCTATTCTCATCAGAGCACATAGTCGCTCTCGCCTTGACCATGGACCACCAGTCGCCCTTGACGAAGCACTGCGTCAGAGACTCATGCTCAAGGGCACAGTTCTCCATAGCCGCCTCGTGTACAGTCTCTTTTCGTCGTTTGAACTGGTCTACCACCTTTTGAGCAGAGTTCATGGGCTGGGTGGCTTCAATTTCTGACAGTGGTGTGTAATTCTTCCAGAGATGCGCATATCGTCCATCTTGATATAGAGAGGCGGCCGGGACTGCGGGTTTGTCTTCAGCTGTGCTGCTATTGTCGGATGTGGCCTGAGTATTATGTTTCTGCGAATTTTTCGAGGGCGGTGCCGGGATATCTTGTGACGGGTTGATGCTGGTGGTGTATGTGCTTGGGGCTTCTTTCTTGAGATAGTCCTGGAGCTCGGGAGCGAGTTTCTTCGTCGGATCCTCTTGTTGAGTCGAACCGCCCCAGAACCAGCCCATGGTGAGGTCGCTCGTAGGCGTAGGTAGTACAAAAGGCGTTTGATTGAGCTGATAGATAGATTGAGTGAATGTCTATGGTCTTGGTGCGGCGCTGGCAAATCGCTGGAATGTAATTCTACCAGACCATAAAGATTATCGACGCCAAGCACTGTCGGCGACGGTACTAGTCCTAATATATACTAGCGTGATTTAAGCAGTCATCGCCGCAAAGCGCGTAGGACTGATTGCGCGACAAGCTCCTGCCTGGAGCAACACCACAATGGCATCAAGTAAGGCAATCCCATATCTAATATTGGAAGAAATTAGGCGCTAACATGCGATATCAATAGATCGAGAAGAGCGTTTGCAGATGCGCCAGCGCGGTGCTGGGTATGACCTCTATTTCTATTTATACATCTCTCCCGCGCGAACATAACACAGCTGACAGGAAGTACCAAATTATTGCAGCACGCGCAAGATTCAGGCTGTAGACTTTGGCTTCTCATTTGGCTCTCCGCCTGCCACCAGTCAACCAGACCAGTCGGGTCCAGCAAGTACAAACATTGACTCGGTCGTAGAAGCACCCCCGAGCGCGACGCCGCCTGTCGACATCAACGAAGCTTCGACAGTCCAAACACCGACGAGAGCTCTGCGCATGAGCAATACGCCTGTCCAGTCTCGGAGTTCCGCGAGAATATCGACCAGCAGAACTTCAGCCCCGACTGCGATTAGCGAGCAAGACGGACGGAGTGCGAAGCGCAGAAGAATTAGTTAGTGAAAAGTTTCACCACGATCGTCACCATACTAAACATTAACAGGTACGGAAAATGATAACCCGGTATCGGTATCTGTTTCCAAATCAGCACGACTCCTAAACACGCCTCCCTCAATTACACGTGCAAATGGCCGGCAAACCGAAAGTCCACAGAATGGTGTGGCCTCTAATAAACAGGCTCCAGATGTAGATACAGCGACGGCTACAGTGGTAGAAGGTGGAAAAGACAATCTACATGAAACTACTCGTATCGAGCAACGGGAAGCATCGCAAGAAGTCGTGCGGACAAATCGGAGAGGAAAGCCGAAAACTATTACATCCCCCCAAGGCGCCAGCAGCTCGAAGACTACCGAGACGACTGGACAAATAGGGAAGCCACCAGCCAGGAGAAAGAGCGCAATCATTGGGACAGATCCTCCTCGTGAGGAGACTGACAACGGCGAAGGTCCATCAAGACTGTCGAATAAGAAACGCAGACAAGGGTTGGAACAAGAAAGGGACGTAAATGACAGTTTGGACGGCGAACGCGAGGCCCAGAAACCGGGGTCACGATCTGATAAACGAAAACGCAAATCCAAAAATACAACACCACCTTCTGACCGCGATCAAGATGAAGACATGGAAGAACCTGCACAACCACCGATGCGTGGCAGCAGAAGGTCTCTAGGACGGCCGGCAAAGAATATCGGCCCAGAGTTGGAGGGAAACCATGGAGATACTGCGGCACAGAGGAAACGCAAAGGCAAACAGAAAGCAGCCGAAGAGGATGTTGAAATTGCCGACATGGACCAGGTGCAAGACAATACAGTGGCACAGAATTCGAAACGAAGCCAGGCGAGGAAGAAACAACAGCAAACACAAACCCAAACGCAAGCACGTACTGCGGGTTCCCGACGCAGGGGTCGTCCATCCCTTGACAGTGGGCAAGAGCCTCAAGCGGACGCAGAAACCAGGGAGTCTCCGAGCAATCCGACCGAGACCAATCCAGCGCCAAACCAGCCTGCAAAACGTCGCCGCGGAAAGCCATCTACTACTAGGAACGAAGAGGAAGCTACTGCCACTACCCAGCAAAATGCACAGGAAGGGCCACCAAAACAACGCGATGGGACAGTTGCCATTACCGTACACCGTCTCACGAACACCGAAGCTCTAGATTCCACCCGCGCAGACCCAGATTCCTCCGACAACGAGCAAGATTCATCGGACGAACTCGAGGCAGCCGGCAAACGCATCCCGAGCCGAAGCGGCGTCAACGCGGCCGATGTCCTTTCGCAAATCTGCAAAGAGATATTAGACAAACACATGACAGCTCTATCTAACAACATCGCCAACGACACAACCAATCAAACCAAACGCGCTGAATACAGCCGCCAGTACAAAGCCGTCGAGGCTTATGGCGCGCAGCTAGACGGACGACTCTTCGAGCTCAGCGAGCTTCTCGACAGCAACTTCACGCTAGCGGTGCAGCTCAAAAAGGCGAAGCGGGAAGCTGCTGAGATGCGCAATCGGGTCCTCGCGTTGCGCCAGCAGAGACACGAGATTACACTACGAATGGATGCCGTGCGGCGGAAACACGGTGAAGACGAGGATGCCAAGATGGTACGTGCTCTGGTCGTAAAAAAAGAAAAAAATAAAAAAAATCTTTTTGTGTTACATGGCTAACTAATCTATTCAATGCCCAGTCTCGCAACACAATCAACAACGCGCTCCACAACCTCGAGCTGTCGCTAGATCGCAACCGCGTGGTCCAGGACGAAAGCGGAGGTGCCGGTGTAGCGGGCCTCGAGTTCTTGCTTCGCAGTGTATCACAGAATGTCAGTTCGGCCGCTGAGGGATCACACGGGGGGTTGCTGGGGCAGGTGAAGGCGTTCAATGCGCAACTGGAGCGTGCTGCAAAGAAACTGGAGCGGTCGTAGATACTTGGTGTTCATCAAATTCTGACTGTATTCATGTGAATATGGCGTTTATGTATTATATCAAGCAATATGCAGGACACATAGTTAGACTAGGTCTATACCATGGCCCTCGATTAACGTCGGGAACATTTCACATCGTCCAGAAGCCAAGACCGATATTTCCCAAGAAGAGGAAATATAAATCCAAATAAGTAATAAAATCAGCGGAATCCCATTCCAAGACGTTCGCGCCAAGAAGGGCATCCTGATTACCTGCGGCTCTCGAAGCTCCCCCATTAATGCGATCAAGACGGTAGTAAGCTCTACCAAGTCCCAACAAGGCGTGGGTCCATCTCCGCATCCACATTCCAACTGCCCGACTTGCATGGTCCGAAAAGCCGGACGAGAGTACGGGTAGTTAAACCTGCACTCGCACAGCCAAAGTCGAGACGATCGACGCAGAAAAGGCTAAAAACTGGTACTATGAAACTTTCCGCTCCGCTGGCCCGATCACTAGTTTATGTCCTACCCAGCCACCACTGGTGTACGTACCGCGAAAAACTTATGTACGAAATGTAGGCGATTTTCACAGTGCGGCAGTGCAGCTAGTCCATGGGTCAGGTTATAGATGACCCATGAACGATTGATTTATGGGCGTGGAATCCGTGATTCCGGGATGGCGGTGCTGCGTCTTGACTGTTTCAGTATGCCATGACCATGACCCGACCTGAGACGAGGAAATTATTGCTGCGACCCAAGGAGTACTATGTACGCATACATTTGCATCTAAATGGCCTGGGGTCTTTGAATGGTCCAGCCCCTGCCATCCTGCAGGGATATACATTAACTCTGCAATTCTCTGCAAGGATGTGCTTCAGGCTGATTCAGGAGGTGACTTTGTTTATTTTTATGTTATTTTTATTTTTTTCCCTCCTTTTTTTCCCCTACTAATCGACAACCGAAATTACTTCGTCGACGCTGGATAGGGCGCGTTTCAAACTGGGTTAAGGCTCCGGATTAGGTAAGCACATAGTACAGGGTCCTTCCTGTTCGAGGCTAGCTTCCACCGGGTGGAGACGACACGGACACGTGAAAAATGAATGCAATAGTTTGCTCTCTTCCAGACTATTCTGTCTGGTTTCTGTGTCTGGCACAGACAAAAGTTGGCCGTGTTCGCTGTTTAGGTGCAACGCGAAGAATCAGCAGTTACACCGCTGGAGATTGACCTTCTCTATTTTGGCACAACGGCAGATATTTATTTTAATGGCAAGGCTGGGGTGGGGCGATCGGCGATGAGAGTTTTTCAAACTCATCCAAGCATAAAACTGATCCCGGGTACCCGTGACGCTTCTGAATCTGCAGAAGGAGAAGAGCAGCCGGCAAAAACAGAGCATTGTTCTGCCGACGCAGACAATTATCCGCCAATAGAGGAAATAGGCTAATACCAGGAAGAATAGCAGGTGGTCTGACCGTCACGGCAGAGAGTGCCCAACGCGGTTAGTGCCGTGGTGTATGACGATCCAACGTGTCCGTTGTCCAGAATATCATCCATTCCCGGGCTGGTATACATGGTCCCACGCCAGAAACATGGGAGACGCTTCGCGTATCACCGGCCGGGCATGCTGAACTGGCTGCCCCCGGTGGAGTCACACAAACATGGCGTGCCCCCGGCAGCATGGCGTTCGACGGGAGAAGAGCCAGCCGAGGCCACTATTCCCATGCAGCAGCCAAGACTAGTCATTAATAATAGCAATGGCCCAACTAGGACAGCTCCGTACGAGACTGCGTTACTACGTACTAGTAGGGCACTCCGTGCTCCTACAATACGAACTGGACTCCACGCATGGTCTGAAAATGTTGCGCCTGCGGGGATAGGCATGACGTCTCAAATTACAGGACGATACGGTAATCAAATTATAGTAGGCAGATCGTTGGCGACTAAGCTGCTTTGGGCGGTGCTTATTCGCCATTCCGAGGCTGCGATTGGCGGGCGCGGGACCTACCCCAGACCACCGGCTTGGCGCTGTCCACTAGACAAGCTAGAATCGGCCCACTCTCTTCTTGCAAAGCTGGTAAGCAGCCTGTAATCGTGTAACTTTTCAGGATAATGCACGCACACATAACCATAGCACTACGCGATGATATCAGGTCTCTTCTGTCTCCTCTTGTTCCTCCGCATGATGCCGCCAATCATCATCGCTCGCCCACAGCTGTTCTTTCCCCTCATTTCCGCGACCGACACACCTCCCTGCCTGCTGAGTGGCTCCCCCAAAGACCAAAATGCCCGTCGCCAGCAGAAAGCAGCTAATCACGGCAAACAGAGCGCACAAAAGTTGGAGACGAGTTGCAAACGATGGTCTGCTGCTGCTGCGTCCCCCGCGTGGAGCGGAGATGCGCGGCTAGAAAATGTGAACAGAAAAGGAGGCCCAGACTATTGATTGGCACATTAGCAGGTGGGCAATCATTATTAGTCCATCATGCAATAGTAATCTGGACGAGGACTCCGCGCGTGCCTCCTGGAGCTGCAAGTATATATTGGCATGCCTGCTCTGTTTTATCCCGTCCTGTCCTGTTCTCGCTCTGCATACAGTGTACACCCATACGTAATACATCCCATACAGGCGGGTCAAGGAGGCAAGTCGATCACTCTTATAGTAAATCTTCCGCACCAGGTCATAGCACCGTCTCATACATTGCAGCTTGGTTCGACGGTACAGTACGTACACTGCCCTTTCCTATTGTTTTTCTTTCGAATTTTCGAATCTACATCGTTTGCTTGTTTGCTTGTTTGCTTGTCACCGTCGTCCTTTGTTCTGCTTTTCCCGTTTGGTAAGGCTTCGAGCTGGCTCCCGTTTGGCAGGCGCGTTGCTGCCTTCCTTCCCAGGCAGACAACAAGCTGCACACCGACAGCGTTTCGAGTCGTCGTTTTTTTCTTCCCCTGTCTCCGTCTCACTTTTGCACGCACCGACCTCTGCTTCCACTCTCCTTCTCTCCACCAATGCCCGGCCCCCCTTCTCGTATTGATTGACAGCCCCTTTAATCCGTTTCATATCAAAAATCCTATTTAACCGTCTGCCTGTCGTGTTTGCTCTAACTCAGCACAGATAGACACATCAGACATACACATACAGAAGGACGAAAGAGAGAGAGAGAGAGCGCGATTGAAAAATGTCTGCAGACGCAACCACCACCGCTACCCCTGCTCTCGACAAGGAGGCAAACACTGTGCCTAACGCTTCTGCGACCAACGGCACTAATGGCGTCGCTGCGCAACCACAGATGTCGCATGAGGAGCACGAGGTTGCCCGTGCCGCAGCGCGCTTTGGATATGGTCCTCTGGCGCAGGTCAACACCACTGAGGCTCGTCTCCCTGCCTTTGGTGGTGAATTCCAGCCCGGTCTGTACCGTCCAGTAACCGACCGCAAGTTCGCCAATCCGGCGCCTCTCGGTCTTTGTGCTTTCGCCCTGACTACTTTTGTGCTGGGATGCATCAACATGGGCACCCGTGGCATCTCGTCGCCAAACATTGTGGTTGGTCTCGCTTTTGGCTACGGCGGTCTCGTCCAGTTGCTTGCTGGCATGTGGTATGTCTTTTTTTCTCTCTCTGATGAGTTTATAAGACGCGTAATCGTGGAACCTTTTCTGACTGGCAACCAGGGAAATGGCTGTGGGCAACACTTTCGGTGCTACTGCTCTGTCCTCATATGGCGGTTTCTGGATTGCTTTTGCCATTGTGTTCACGCCTGGCGGGTTCGACATCGAGGCGCAGCTGTTGTCAGCCGACAATGGAAGTGCAGCCATGTTCTACAACTCACTCGGCCTATTCCTGATGGTATGTTGATATCTTTCGTCTAGTAGCCAACAGTACTAACATCTCTCTCTCTATTTCAGGGTTGGTTCATCTTCACCACCATCTTGGTGATTTGCACCCTCCGCTCGACCGTTGCCTTCTTCTCGCTCTTCTTCAGCTTGGATTTGGCCTTCTTGTTGCTCGGAATCGGCTACCTGGTACGCACCGACGGAGCCCCAACCACCAGCATCATTAAGGCTGGAGGATTCTTTGCCCTGCTCGCCGCATTCCTAGCCTGGTACAACGCGCTGGCCGGTATTGCAGACTCGAGCAACAGCTTCTTCATCATCCCTGTTGCCCACTTCCCATGGTCTGAGAAGGGTCGCGAACGTCGCCAAAAGCTTACCCGTGAGACTGTGTAGACGCCATCGTCTCAGCAGATCTACCTCTTCCTTAGCTCAGTCTATAGTTATGGAAGTACACATGGATACGTGATACGAGGTGAATTGATTGACTTTAACCATTGCTCGCAACGAAACTGAAAAAAGGGGAGAAGGAAGATAAAGGAAGAAAAGAATTGCGATGATGTTGCTATCTCCTTTTTTTTATGCACAATTTTTTTCCCCTTAACGCGTCGTTTCCCAACCCTCTGATACCCACACCCACTCTTCTACAGTTTACTGCTGTCTCCGAAACTAATGTTTGTAATTGTCCACGGTTTTTTTTTTCTCGCCTCCCTCAATTATTGCTTGCTTGTTGCTGAGAGCAGTTGTACTGTAGGGCAATCGTAGCGAGAAGATCTATTATATTATTTTTCTTTCCATGTACTCGTAACCCTAAGAATAGTATTATCAGACGCCTTCATCCATGACCGTAATTCAGGAAATTATATTATACACACATGTACGAATGGAGTCTCACAGGGAAAATAAAATACAAGTACACCTCAATCCGGCAATCAACCAGCCACCCCAAACACGGCGGTATATACACACATCCATATATACATTAAATAAAAAATTCATTCATCGTTCGTTATTTGCCGGTCATACCATATAGGCGTCATTATATGTCATAACCTTCTTTTCTTATACTCTCCCAAATCTTTCCGCCATTTTTATCTGTCGTATCCAAAAAGCAGAGCGTGGATCTCCCGTGCTTCGGCAAGATAGCATCGATCGACGTACAGATACCCCTGCAGAAGGTCGTGGAAGGCGTCGAAGGCGTGGAGCGAGGAGGGCGATGTGGGTGATGTTGGCATCGAAGAGATAGACGAGGCCGAGGAAGGCGACGGGCGGGGAGGAGCAGGAAGAGTAGTATTAGCAGTAGTAATAGTGGCAGTACTAGTAGTAGAAAGAGTAGGAGAAGCCGCAAAACAGCGATGCCTCACAGCCAGCGCGAGCTCGTCAATGAAGAATGCCCGACACGGCGGTAAATATTTAGCCGCGCATGCGCCCACAAACAAAAGCCAGACTAGCAGCGGCCGTGTGGCGGCCGAGTCGTAGTGGCCTGCGGCAATGCTGCTGCGTAGCGCGGTCTGTAGGAGGATGACTGGCATGGGGAATATGGGTGCGACGCTGGGGTAGAAAGGCCAGAGTGCGGTGTTGTGGAAGATAAGTATTGCGAGGCGAGTGGCACCTTCCGGGTTGTCATCGCCGAGTAGGCGTGTGCCATCTGGAGTGAAGCGGTCGGATAGGAGGCAGTATTCGGTGTAGAGGACTTCGTTATTGAAGTATTCTTCGATTTGTTCGTCGAAGATGATGGCGGCGCGTTTGGGTTGCAGTTTGTGGATTTCGGCGTATAGAGTGGCCGAGGTTACGTTGTTGATGGTGCGGAGCAGGTCCATGTTGAATATTCCCGGGATGGTGCGGTTGAGGGCGTGCAGGCTAGATGCGAGCTTGCCCGCGTTTGACACCCGGACTTCAGGCGGGGTGTGTGCGGGCATGGTGTAGCGGATGAAGGGGAAGATGGGTTTGGACATAGCTTTTAATGCGGCGCGTATGTCCGTCCTGTCGTGTGTTAGTATGAAAGACTACATCTGTTGACAAGAGACGAGCACTACAGACCATTCAATCTGCCAGCGGACATTTGTGGCAATGTCTGAGAAATTTATCCGCAAGGAGACCATCTTTCGGAGGCCGTTTAGATGGATTGCCATGTCTTTGGCGTTACTCCCCGTGATCTGGACGATCGTGTCAGCAAGTCATTGGGAACACGTTTAATGACTGCCATACCTCAATTGATATCAATATAGAAACAGCAGCAATCACAGCATCGCTCGATGCCGACGACGTCAACGACAAGTGCCGATTGATCCAGCTGATGGTCTCACCACGGCTACGCAGCCGATCCAGAATCAACGGACTGCTACGCTGCGTATCTGGATCGGCAAAGAACGCGCCTGTCAGAAGTGCCTTATTCGTGGCCGCCGACGTGATACAGGCATGCAGCGCAGAAGGGTTCGATTGTGCGAGTGCGACCCAGTGGCTCCGTAGCTTCGGGATGCCATGGTGAAGAAACGGCGCCGCTTGTGGGATCAGGTCGTACAAAACTGGAGATTGGATAGTAACGCTTGTTAGCGCGCTGGATGCCTGTAAATGTGGCCGAGTGGAGACTTACAGAACTTGAGGTGTAGATATTGCGTTTCAGACAGTTGTACTTGTGCTGCGAGAAACGGGTCGGCATCTGCGGTGCCTACCTGCAGCGGTGGTACCTTGGCCGGAAGCCGGTCTAGCTGCCTATGCTGTGTGATGGCAATGTCTGAAGATGACGTCTGTGATGGTCGCCCGTCACGATTTACCGGTTTTGCAACGCTTTTCTTCAGCGAATATCCCTTCTCTTCTGGCGATGACGAGCCCTTGGAGCTGGATCTGTCAGACGGCGGCGGCGACGACGAAGGCGACGACGACGATGATGATATTGAAGCAGCTGAGATCGAGGCTGTGAGCGCATGGGAGAGCTTGGAGGTAGGTGCCGGCTCTGGCCGGAATGCGAGATTCTTCCATCCCTTGCTCTTGTTGTAGCGCCGGGTGTTTTCTAGTCGTTTCTTGCGATTGTGCTCGGACATCACATGCGATCGAATTCGCTTCAGCGTTTCTTCTTTCGAGCCCCTTCTTACCGTCTGCGGGTCCGAGTTGACCCAGAATAAAGGCGATTGAGCGCCATTCTTTTTTTGTTGCGACTGATTGCCGGCGACGTTGTCATTCTCATTTTCGTCTTTGGACGGAGCTGCTACTGCCGCTTCTCGCGGCAGTTGCGCTGTTGAGCACCCGTGGTTAGCAACTACTCTTGCGTAGCCAGGAAAGCCAGCCAGATAACACTCACACTGGATGAATTGAGGCTGGGAGTTGGTAAAGGTAGAAAAGACTTGCTCGTATGCGTGCTTGTGCGCGCTGATGGAGTCGCTGGTCGAGCCCGCGCCGGTCTTGGCATCCATCTTGCCTGCTACAAGGCGAGCACCGTGACAGAGAATAGTCGATTCATGGATCTGGGATGTCGCTTTGTGTAGATGATTCAGGCTTCTCGTTTGCTGCGGTTGTTGTTGCTGTGTTGGCGGCTGGCCCACACGTGGCTAAAAATGGAGGGGAAGTTGCCTTTCTCCTTTTCGTCCTTCCAGAGCTCTTTATGCAATGCAACCAGCGGAAAAACGGCTAGAGCATGGTTATCTGAGGGGTGGCTGAGCAGCTGCGCCAAACTCTTGTGGCAGTACGCGGGGAGCAAGAGGAGTAAGACTGTAACAGCACGAGCAGAACCAGATCCAGACCATTTTTCCTGCTCTTCCGAAGGGCCCGGTGGGGATGATAACCATGCGGTGATGGATGATGGATCCACGTCCCAACTAAGCCTTGACCTAAGGCTTAGTGTTCTCTCATCCCGCAACAAACCGCGAGCTACTTTTTGGCTGCGCGCTTTCTTTGTTTCACATTGTTCGGCAGCAGCCAATCAATGCCATTGTGCCTCTAGTCGCTGTTAGCGCCTGGCCGGCTCCAATCGTGTTGCGTTACTTTCCAGCCGCAGCACTTCAACGGTTGACCGATGAAACACTTTTCAGATATTTTCGATCATGCTGGCCCCGTAGGTGAGTTTTTTTCATCCAATAGATATAGAATATCGCTATATCCTAAACTTAATTCTTCACCATTCTGGTTGAAAAAAGAAAAAAGAAAGAAAGAAAGAAGGATAGAAAAGAAAAGTCGCGGCCAGTACAGAGCTAAATACGGTAAACCGCTGACACCTACTGTACAAGGCCACTTACAATACTTGTTTCCTGTCAAACGTTGATTTATTTGCGTTATCGCTGTTTTCTCGTACCCTACTTTTAGAGCTGGATGTCATCAATAATACGGCCTTTATGCGAGATACCAAAAAGGATTGTGCTGTACGTAGCTCAATGGAGCAAACTGTCCTACCCTGAAAGCACATCGGCTGCACACTTTCGTTGTTAACATACATGAGCCATGATAATTCCACCAAACTGTGCCCGACGAAGAAAAGTGCACCTTGTTGCAGCTGGTCATTATGACCGCTGACTTGATTCTTTAGTCAGAACGCCACTATATCTTACCTCTTGGTATTTCGAACCCTTTTGATCTCCCCCATCAGCTCCCCCCAAGTATAACAGAGTCGAGTCAACTCCGTGGCTCGATATTTTCGAAATGTGACCGTAGATCATCTTTGGGCACTGCTGGATGTCTATGGACAGAAAATGACGCAGCTATATCCGACTAAGCTTGCTTCTCCCTTGCCACGAATCATACGCCCGTCCGTCCAAACCTGTAATTGCTATGACATTATACCTGATTTTCAGTTTGCCCTAGAGTCTGCCTGAAACGAATTTTAGATCTTCCAACTAGAGTTTTGTCTAATAATAAATAGTAATTTCTTTTGGTTGTTGGGCGTAATCTGAGGATGCCTGGAAAAATGGTCATGTGATGTATTGAGATTACTGTTTGCAGAAAGAAATGGAAATCAATAGGTATGTGTGTGGGTATGTTATTACTTTCTGAAAGTTCTAAGTTTGGAATATACACAGAATTACCCATGATGCTGTTTACTAAGAAATTAAACGGGGATGGGGATTGAATTTGCCTTTGGTGTCGTGGTCATCTGACAGTCTTGTTATCTGCTACTATATCAAATAATTAAGCTATAGCAGGGCGCCGAAGGTCCAAAATTACTAACTATGCAATTACAATTATGGTGTATCAACAAGATAAAGAAATAAAACGACAGATAATGAGCCTTAGAGATAGAAATAATTTCAATTTCGCGCGGTGTAAGTAAGACAGGGCTAAGTATTTATGCGTTTCCGTTAAGTGCAGTTGACATGTCATATACCCTTTTTAGGGCTAGGGCTTCAAAGGCACTGACTACGGAGAAAAACACAACACACAAAACATAATTATGATTCCCACATCGAAAAACACCTCCAGCCAAGAGCTGGAAGAACGAGACCGTTAAAGCTAAACTATATTTATCTAAATATCGGTCCTTTTCATGTGTTTTCGAAGTATAAATCTTCCGGGCTCAAGGCCACCTCACACCGCTCATTTAGTGTTATGTACAGCCTTCCTCTCGGCATACAGCACCCTTCTGATACCGTCGAATGCCTCCTCAAAGAGATACCATTCTTTATCAAGATCTCGTGAGAAGGCAGGACGTAGAGTGGAAACTCTGAAAGCGAGCTTTATCGATCTCTCATCGTGATTCCCAAACCACCAGGCAATGCCGCGCAGCCTTTCTTCGTCCTCGGAGTCAATGGTGCTTGAAAGGAGCAATTCTCGTGGATCCATCGCACCAAGCCAAGGCAAATCTTTATGCCTGACTTTATGCTCATATTCATATGTGTGACCTTGGCAAAGAAGCTTTCTTTGCCACATTAAAGTTGGTTGAAAGAGTTCATTTAGCCATATGAATGTGCTGATTATGACGGCCAATACCTCTTTGGCCGTAGCCAGGCCAACATCATACTGTTCAGAGGTTGAACCATCATATAAAACAAGGTAATCCATCATGCGGACTGAAAGACATGGTTGCATATAACACTCGTATGCTCTGATGACGGCTTGTTTGACATCAGGAATGCCTAATCTCATCTGGCTATATATAACTCTTACTGTATTAGGATTGTCAAGCCCTTGCAATCTCAACAAGCGAGTTAGGCCTTCCAAAGGACCTATAACCTCTTTATAGTCCTGGGGAAATTCTGAAACCAAATTGGACAAGAACACTCCTAAGTGGTGATTGCTCCTAAATGGCAGATCATCCGAAGCTCTCTTTTCGTCAAAGAAACGTACAATCTCATCAAAGCAGTTCTCTATGTCCTGAATAACGCCCCCAAGATAATCAATAGCATCATATACGTCATGTGTAAGTGGACCAGAAACATGCTGATAACCAATATTATGTTCCATATCTGCAAGAGTGTGTCTGAACGCAGATCCCACCTGAATTTCTGATCGTTTCTGTCTGGCGAACTTCCACGAATCGGCCAGATCTTGCTGTTTCAAGCGAGCAACGTACTGGTGCGCGGAATACCGTCCGAGTCTTTGAGCAAATTCGCCGATAGAACTATCGGCAATATCACCTCTTTCCGCAAAACTTTCAATGTCGAGCACTTCATAAAGAATCGAGTGGACCACGTCTCTGTCTCTTGGCCAGTACAAATTAATTCGAACTCCGGCGAGGTCCTGAATATCGTTCTCAATATCTTCTTCACTTTTGTACCACTGAGCATTATACCGCAGCCTTTGGCTCAGCCTGTGCTCAAGCTCGTTTAGTTCTTTGGCTCGGGAGGTAACGGTACAAAGGATATCCCGCGACTTGAGAGCCTCATCGCATCGTTTAGCCACCAGGGCAGCAAACTCCTCGTAGTACAGGTAATACTGACGCCAGGAACGTAGGTAGTCGGCAGCAACTTTGTGTGCTTCTCCGTGATCAGTGATATCCATGATGATGAACTCATGTGATGAAGCGCATCAGAAAATATTTCAGAAGAGGATCCTTGGTGAGTACCCAAAGACCGTGAAATGAAGCCGTTGTAAGCTGACCTGCTCGAAGAACATACTTCATAAATATCAACTACAGGAATAAAGCGGTGAATAAAATCCGCATTTTCCAGCTTTCATATCATCCATGAATATGACACGCAGCAAGGCTGGTGACTTGCGCCGCACGGCTGCCTTAGCTGCATCCATCATGTTGGTATCGATCCGGAGATCGATTGGCTATATGCAAACCACGCAATCGGACTCGGCTGCATGAAATAATTGCTACTGTCAGATTGAGACTCTAATGGCCAGCCTTGCATTTACATGTCGAAATTTCTTGGATTTGCCCTTGGCTACTCTTTTCGCAAATCTTGTGATTTTGCCTCACAGGCAATCAGGATTACTGTTCAAAGGTGTTGCGGCCATTTTGAATACTGGAAAGAAGTAAACAAAATAAATTAAGACGCGGCAAGTGCGTCCCAAGGCAGAAAAAAAATCAATCCCATCTCTACGAGTCGTACATTGCTGCCCAATTTCAGAATTAATCCTTGTTCTGCAACTATTCAGCAATTTGTCGCCGCGATGGCACTAAACGAAATACTTGCCGCATGCTGAGTCTTATTTCTGTATCCGATGATGCAGTCTGAGCAGACTTGGGTTATCATTTGTTGACTTTTTGGAACCAAAGTCAGCAATTTATTTTTCTGAAAATATGCATTTCATAGTCGAGCACTAACCATGGAGCACCCTTGTCAAGATCTGACCAACGTGCTTGAGCTGATACCACTCGATACTAGGTGCACACCATGTTCATGTCGTACATCAGGCTAGGCTTTAATTTTTCCGCTCTTGAGGTGGACCGCCTCCTCACTTGGCATATATCTATCGTTATCGGTTTCACAATTCACAATGGGCTGTGTAGCCTGTGATTTCGAGGACTCGTGCTGCTATTCAATCCTCACACACAACCATGGCGGTAAGATTCTTGATTCCAAGGCAGACATAATCTTATTCTCTAGGGTCAAGGGGAAAGGTCTACGAACTCTACGATAGCTTGAAATAGAACACATGAAGAGACTGGCGGTGTCGCCAACTATCAGGTTTCTTGCATGAGCCTAGGGTAGCATTACTGTCTATCTACTGCCGCAAGATGTCAGGGAGCCGCGATGATTGGTTTCCTCACAGCAACAACATTCAAGTCTAATGCTATTGGACCACGTTATTTCCAATGATCGGCTTCAATTCTCCAGTCGAAGAAAGGGCAAAACTGTATGGCTGGTGCTCACCGTAGTTCCCTATGTACCTTGATAGCATTTTCCTCGGGGATACAAGCAGTCCTTGGATCCGAGTTCAATTGGTGCAGCAAACCTAGAGACCACAATGCGAATGCTATCACGTGTGCTTTTGGATGTTTCGCTGTACTTTGGTACACGGAGATTTCCGGAAATTGTGACTGCACAGATTCAGCCTTGATTCAATGCATGTGTATTCTTTGAAATTGTTGCGATGGAACTATAGTTACCTCCATGGCGGCCATGAGTTTGTCTCGTTAGGTTTCCACTCAACTCAGAATATTCCGCCAGCTTAACAAGTCTCTGCGGACTATGCGATATGACAGATTTAAGCGGCGCTAAATGATCATTAATCTGAGATCAATGTACCTTCTTTCTTTTCGACAATACCTGGTAATCGAGAAATGGTGAAACGCAGCATTTCATAAATGAAGTATAAATGTAAATAAGGATAGACAATATTAAGGAAGAAACTAATGAATCCTTTTCTTCAACACCTTTATTTGGAGTTCACTGTTATGAGAACAAGAATAAGTTTGGCCTTTACATGTGTGCTGAATTTCCCTTTTTCGGTAATTCTGGTGAATTTAGAGGAGGTAATCAGCTGATTAGGGCTCTATCAGTCACTGAATCAAATGTCTTGCTATTGGATTATTAATAAATTAGGCATTATTAAAGTCGATATAACGAAAAATAAAATATATGTGGCAATGATCCCACAACTTGAAATAGAGATTTAACACATTATTGTCAATTTCAACCAACAAGTTGATATTGCGGCTGTCCACTACCACCTTTAGATCGCTCTGTATTATTTATACCTGATGGCACTATTTGATAGCGCTGGTATACAAAAGGTAAAGACACGGCTATCCTTTCTTGCTTTCTCTTGCCTTTTTAGGGGTTTCAACCAAGCCGAGCTTATTAGGTGCATCGATAGAGGTATTTGCATACCTTATTTACCTCGATTTGCACAAAATTGTGATACTGGGAGTGATATGTCTTCGGAGACTGAAAATATCAAAAATATTTTTCCACTTGGAGTATTCATTAATCTTTCCATCGCATCCAGACTGGACGAATGTCCATTGTACAGGGGTTACTCACCGAGATCCAAGTATTCTTTGGAACCTTGAAAGGTTTTCCAGTGCTCTATGGCATCTTGTCCTCCCAGATATTTCTCATAGTCTTGATAAAACCCGATGCAAGGGAACATTAGATCGGGCACTGGAATATCGATCCCCTTTCCCTTAGCGGAATTGATTATGTCTGCCATAATTTGTGCCTTTGAATTCCCTAGTAACGGGCCTTTGTAGGCCTCCATAAAAAGAAGACAAAGTTCGCCAGTGTGGCATTCGCCACACTGTCCTGTAAAATTTCTGGGCGACATGACTGAATAAACAGATTAAGTCCTTCCAGTCCTAGGTTGTCTCAATCTGTCGGATGATTATGGCCTCGCAGCTTTCGGTCTTAGTTATTCAGGAGGAAAGGCGAACTTTGTGTGAACGAGAGATCTCGAGTAATAAATGGGAATGTCAAATATATGGGAAAGAATATCAAGGCAACCAAGGGCGTGGGTTCTTAATGTTTCGAAATGTGGGAGACCAATTTGCCCGAGAAAGTTAAAGGTTAATATTTAGAAAGATCAAATACTGCTCTTCAAGATTGTACTGGCGCATGAAAGCAAAAGAAAATACTTCGCTGTTCGAGAGACATGGCAATGGCTTTTATAATTTTTTTCAATGCTCGAAGATACTCAACTTTTAGATTCACGTTGGCGCTAGTATAGGGACTAGCAGCTTCTTGTGCGATTATTATGAATTCAACAAGAAATCTTGCTAAAGATAGAGCTTTGTCACGTCCTCAATTCATTTTATTGCCAGTTACCTGGCGTGAGATAAGTATGGCGAATGTTAATCAGGGTAGACTAATAGTTAGCTTCCCCTATAAACTCTAAGCAACCTGCCATCCCCTGACCCATCAAGCTAGTATAGCTTATGTGACAGGTCTAAATAATGGATGAATCTATATCGGTCTTGGCGAACCGATCCGGTTCCTCGTTCCTACACTCGTATAAAGTGGATAAGTAGCTGTGACAAAAGTTAAAAAAATGAAAAATTGACGTCTGTATCAAGCTTTCTTAGCCACGGCACATGCTATCGGACCGAGCAGTTGGCCGTTCCGACGGTTTGCAACCGGTTTCGACGATATCTGAGCATGGTAGGCACACCTATCAGAGACTTGTTCCTTATTAATTTGCACGTAGCTACCTGTTGGTCCCACTCATTAGCTCTTACGAGAATCTGGACCTTTCTGTTCTCTTCTTTCTTTTTCTCATGATGACGAAGGCGGTTTCGCTTCGCCTAGCCCTAAGTCTGTTCCCTTAAATTAATGGCCTAGCAGAGAAACTCGCACAATAAAGCTCTGTTGTCTCAGATTCTTTTGAATTCGTTATCATTATTATAATTAAAAGCACTTGCAGCATCTAAAGGGGACTTGATGAATACTGATCGGCTAGCTTCTCTGGTGATAAAGATCCCGATTCTATCTATCAAGCCGTCAACTATCCTATCCACAGAGACAGACTATTCTAGCTATGAATGCTATACCGACCAAACACCTAACAAATGCTATTAAAAACAATAGCCTTTTTACCTGATGGACCCATCCTATACAGAAACTCTCAACGACCTAACTTTCGGGGTCAGAGCGCAACCAGACAGATCAAGTCAGAGAAATTACGGATATTACGTATACCTAAGCACTGATACTCCGTACTAAAACTATATTGATTGGTGACCGGTGAGCGAAATAGAAATTTCAAGGTTGTCCCTGGTATCATTAAGCGAAACCTAGTCTTCCGATTTCCGACATTGTGATCTACGCGACACGCTCCGTGGCCCGGGACCTAGGCAGCAGGAGAAATGATATTAAATGGACAGTGCTGGGCCTGATGCTAGTGGTATTCCCGTTTTCCACGAACTATGGAGACAGGGTACCCTGGCTTACCCCGTAATCTTAGCTAGTATCCACAAGGGCTTCGTAGATCCGGAAGTCTCTATTATTTCCTCAGGGTTCTTGTCCCGTCAAGCGCTATTATCCCGAAGCAGATCCATTGTAAATATGAGACCCATAGAGAAGGTGACCCTACTTGAATAGACTTAGGCTTTGAGTTCGCCTGGCTTCTACTGTTATTCCTTTTCTAAAGCAAGGCCATGCGTTGCACGCACAAGACCCACAAGGTGTTTTGAAGCAAAAAGAGAAAAGACTCCAGAGGAACAGGGGGAATAAGCATCATAACTAGAGACTGGGGTCTGAGTCATGATTATCTCTTGGCAATTTATGAAAGTTTGTGCACTGAATACATATGGAATAGTCCTGTAGAAGCAATTTGGATAAAAACCTGGCATATACCGGCTGCTGCCATAAAGATAAAGCCCATTGACCCAAATTGTGCTAACAGTCAACCAAAATAAACAAAATTGCGGCAATAACAAAAACTCTCTCGAGCAAACATACAATCGTTCAATCTCAAAGTAGCCACTTTTCCCAGTGGACAAGGGTAGCCCCCTGCGCCTTTAGCTCCTCTTCCACGTCAATCTCAATCTCAGCCGCAGACTTTTTGTTTTCTTCACTGTCATACGTAGAGTGGCCTCCCTGAAGGAGAACCACATTAAATCCTGCCGACAGTGCGCCCAGCGACGTTTCACGCACGCACCATTCGCTCTGGATGCCACATGCTACAATCGTGTGGATACCTTGCTGACGCAGCTGATCGGCCAGATTGGGGTTGGACTCGAATGTGCTGCCTGGCTAGATTGTTAGCATTGCCTTGATTGGTGTTAGCGGCCAATTTTTGGTTCAATTGAGGCCTTGATTAGAACACATTTCAACGTATTAGCAACAGGAAATGAGACATGGCGTCGACCTGTTCTCGAATTTGAGATTTATGAGACAGTCACGCAATTCATCTCTACCTACATGTATTCTTGCCAATCAGTGTCTCGCCCTCTCGCGGTGCATAAACTAACTCCCATGGCGCGGTGCCATGCACCAGGTCCCCGGAGCTAGGAGGCTCCTCGTGCTGTACGAAAAAGATCTTAACGTCCTTCTCACCGCCTGGTTGAGGGTTTCGATTCCGCACGCGCTCGAGAACGTTCGCAGTGGCTTGGCGGATGCGAGACGCATGAGGAATTTCGGTAGCGGATTTAGCCAGGCCGTTCTGGACATCGATGATGAAGAGAGCGGTGCGGGCCATGTTGTCTAATTATTTGAATAGTTCGTACGCCGAGCTGTGATGATGGTGTCTCACGAAACCCGGTTCTGAGTGTTGTTTCGTTTCTTATAAGAGTGCTCGGACGCTCAAAAGTCGGGGTTACGGGGTAAATCTTCGGGGTAATCACTAAAAGAGTCTGGTATAATCTAACTTAGATGCTTTCAAGTTATCTCGAGACTTACGTACTCCGTACTTTGAATAATTCAAGAATTACTCAGTTGCAATACTAAGATCAGAGCTTGAAATAACATTGGCATTTGGCTTTTCTGTGTTTCGAGGTGTACACAATCAATGCTTTGGACGCCTGACAGTGGAAGCTAGTACGATTTTGGAGCGTTGAGCTGCAGGAGGGCCTTTAGCTATCAGCTATAAAAAATGTTGAGAATCAAGCAAGATTGCATATTGTGTAGAGAACGGGAAAACTCTACTTTTATTTGTAAAATTAGCTGGCTTTGTGGCTCTTGGAACATCATAGTTTTGGGGCCGTTTTTAATTAAATTTTGTCAGCGCTACAAAGCTACAGCTATAGCTATTAACGCAATGCAATGCAATGCATCATTAAGCAATATTAGGTCCTTAATAATATCGATTACGAGTCAAAGCACGTTCGTTCACTCGGGCCGGTGGCTTGTAACAATTCGCTCGGGGAAGGTGAACGTGCATCCGGATCAACGTCCGGCGAGCGGTGTCGACCTTCTTTCGGGATCTGTGGATGTGTCGTAAACAGTCCTGTTTCAGTACCTGCATCGTATGAGAGGATCATTTCGCTTATGAACGTGGAAAGATTCCGGGAAGATAATATCCATATCATTCCAACAGTCGCCCCCATTTTTTACACCGATATTGGCCTTGCCTAAATAGCGATCGTCTCTATGAAACTGATCATTTGGACAGATGTCTAAGCTCAGCACTCTAGCTGCTGCTGTTACCATCAGCTCGAGAAACCATGATTTAGTTCTTTTCCTTACTCTGCGGATATGCATCGGTAGTGGATCCCGGGAGGCTTCAGCTTGTGCTGACGAAAAACATATCTAAAAAGATATCGCGACCTACCTGCTAGCTAGGTCGTTCCTTCTTTTTACGGTAAGTACTTTAATTGAAGTTTGAAGTATATTGCTCTGCTCTGAAGTGTCTTACGTTGCCCGAGTGTTGAACTCTGACCCTGAATTGGGAAATGCAACCATCCAGTAGCGTATTGTGTGAAATTCATGACTTTACAGGCTAACTATGATGGCAACTCAATTCAGCAAGTGCCAGCAACTTAATAAGACAGTGAAGCCTCCACTTCAAATCTCCGTGTCGGCTAACAAGAATGTAAACATTAGAAAAGGCACCAATATCCAAATCCAAGTTCCTCCATTGGGATAGCGCTGAAAAACACGAATGACAGCGACTAAAAATATGTAACTATGTGTCTAGAGAGACTCTCGGCAAAGTAAACGAAGTATGCACATGAAATAACCCAAGATAAAAACAGAGTGTAGATATTAGCAGTAGAAGAGGGAGGAAGTAGGAAGAACGCGCTGGTTAAAAGCAAGAGGTCTGGAATAGAAACAACGCACACATTCGTTGCGTTACATGTTATTTGCATTGAATGAAAAACGGCTGGTGTTGAAGAGTGACCGCGTATTCTTCAACCTCTTTCAACTACTCGTTATGTAAACCCCGGTCGAGGGAACACTGGCACCGTACTAAGCTGCTCTAGACCACCCATTGTTCCCTGTTGCCCGCTCATGTGCCATCCCTGACCAGTTTGTTGATTGATGAAAGCACTTTGACGGAATGGGTTCGTACTTCCTGTTGGGTTAGGTTGCAGTGGTTGCAACGTTTGTTGTTGCTGCTGGTTTGGCTGCGAGACAGATTGTTTTGCAAATGGATTAGTGCCTGTACGTTGTGGCTGAAGGGCCGGCGCTGCCGTTTGAATCTGCTGGAACGCTGGAACTGGAGGAGGGTTGGAAGGAGGAGCAGTAGCCAATCTCTTAGCAAACGGATTTGTATTTTGTCGCGTGAGCGGCTGGGCAGCATGTTCCGGCTGACCAAAACCACCAACCGCCCCAGTTTGATTTGTTATCAGCATAGATGCTCGGAAAGGATTTGTCGTCTGCTGCGCTGGTGACCCATTCGCCGTGTTTTGTTGTTGAGCAAAAGTTGCTATGCCATCTTGAGGTATGGCTGACAGTGTGTTCTGGAAACCATACGATTGAGGCCCATAACCGCCAAATCCAGCTCCTGTTGATTGAGGTTGCAGTTGCTGCGATACAGGCTGCGGTTGCATTTGATTGAAGGGGTTCGTGTTAGGCTGATTGTAACCACCTGCAAATCCAGTTTGCTGTTGGGGGAAACCTGGTTGAAGCTGAGGCTGGGGCATGAAAGCACCTTGTTGGGTAGGATATCCGGTTGGTTGCGTTTGGAACATGGTTTGACCAAAGCCGGTTTGTTGGAAGTTTGGCTGTTGTTGCGTGGGTGCACTTGGTGGTTGAGTAGTGTTCGGCTCTATCGAATCAAAGAAATCGATCAGGTCAGCAGCTGGCGGCTTGGACTCTGTTTTAGGCGCGGGAGCTGTCTGAGGTCTGTTGGAGGAGCTTGAGATCGGTTCTTTTTTGGCCAAAATTGGTGACCTGCCAGCTGAACTAGCTGTCCCCCGACCTGCTTGCTTTGCCCCTCGTTGCACTTGATACTCTCTTCGGCGCAGATCAAAATCGGGATCTTTCAGATCGTCCTCCAGCAGCTGCGTGAGATCAGTTGAGGCGTGCTTCAAATTCGGAATTTCTAGCCGTGTAGCATATTCAAAGTGTCGGGCGACACCGAGAAATTTCACTACTTCCTCAGTCTGGGAGCTAAAAGTCTTGTATATTTTCAAGGCACGTTCGCTGTCGGGACGGGACATCTCAAAGTAATGTTCTAGCATGTGATTAGCATTTGACGCCCGCGGATGGCAGGGTAAAGATTTACCTAAGACGTTGATTGTGCCCTCATTCATAACAGAATAAAGGGCTAACAAGTCCATAGTCAGGAGCCGAAACGCTGTCAAAGTGATTTCATTCTCGACCTCGTCGGTGAGAAGCTAGGATAAAAGGTCAATATTCATTTCGCTAATCATGTCGATGTCAATTAGCGGGGAGAGTCGACATACATCACACTTGAGTAATGCTTTTATTTGCTTCTGCACGACCTCTGTTTCTCTCAAAAGACCTTTGTCGACTGTCAACCGCTTCAAGCGACCCTGCCCAGATCGGACATGGTCGATCTTGGTGTCGCCAAATGCCTTGGCGCGAGTAATAAGATAATCGGAATACCTGCGAATATTACGCCCTTGAGCTTGAACTGACCTGATGTTAGCGAGGAGATCAAATCATGATTTGCCATCATCCCAACTTGCCTTCTGAGAAACTGCTAATTGCAACTTTTCGGGGATTCTCGGCAAGGTATTCCAGAGTGATATTCTCCGCTCCTTCACGTATCATCAAATGAAGCACAATAAGCGACTTGAATACGATGGTCCACGTTGAATCGCGCAATCGAAATTGTAATGTCCGGAAGACTTCTCCTACACCGGCCTCTCCGCTGCGCGTCGCAAGCAAAATATGTTCGATGTACTTGGATTTGGGGGGCGCAAGCTAAGAGGACAGCAATTAGTCAATGCATTTGCGAAGACAGCGGATGGATAAACTCTGACGAAATAAGAACACTCACTTTAATCTTCGTGGCCCCTTTAACCGACTTCTCGAAGTTTTGCGTCATTGTCCGAACGCCCCCTGGGCGTGGCGTGCACACTTGACGCGTGTACTGTAGATGTTACTGAAGTACCCAGAGCGCAATGCGTCGAGGACCTGGACCACCTGAGCACAGGATATCGGAATCGGATTTTTGTAATTAGCACAAGCAGCCAGCGTAAAGCGCCATGGTTCCAAGGTTGATTAGTCGGGCATGCAAGAAGGTCAAGAAGCGTACCCCTCTGCCGAGAGGATCCGGGGAGAGGACGGTTGACAAGGGAGCGATCTATTGTAAACCGAATAAAGTATCGAAATACAGAGGATTCGTCAGCACTTGGAGCAGCGTCTTGCGCCGGTGTTGTGGGCGTTGAATGGCTTGGGATAGAGACAGACTTGAGCATCAGGAAACTGCTGACGTTAAGCAATGCTGCAGTGGCCTAACTGCGTTCGGCCTGGCTGCCGACTGAAACTCCGCGCAATCTCAGAATCTCTTGGCGCTGCGGCCCACCCAGATATGCCCGTGGCCTGAGGCAGCCACCATGCATAGTATGCATCTGCTGGAACATCTATACATCGCAACCCCTCTATAGAAGACACAAACATATGATTTCGCCTCATTTTCTGGAGCAAGACTGGTCAAAACTAGTCGCTGGAGCTACTATAACTATTGTCATCAAATGTTTATAGTTTTGTGTCAGTGAGCAATGCATAATATACACCTGGCGAAGTCTTGAAATCAATATCTTAGTATGTTGTTGGGGGGGTTTCAGTTGCTTAAAAACGCATTCAAACACCCATCTAGCTAGATAATTGGCCTGGACAGGAGAGTTCTCACTCAAAGCTCGCTTTAGCCTAGATCTAGCTCAATTGCAAATCAACATCATGCGCATTTGCTCGTCAATCGAGAGGGAAGCTCACCAAACAGTAAGATGCAGAGAATCGGTCTGCCTAGATCCTTTCTAACAAACATTACCTGAGCTGTCTAGCTTTAGGCAGAAGATGCTCACGAAAGATGGCGACGCGTCTTCAGTTACGCGGTATGCCACCTATTTAAGGCATCTACCACTCGTGATATCTATCTCTTACGCACCTCACCCCTCACATGCACACACTTTTCCCTCTCAAAGTGTCCTGGGTGCAGTCGACCTCTTGACAGCAAACCTAGGTTCTTTCTACTTGTCGATTTTATCTATTCTGAGTCCAATTAATTTCAAACTCTCTTTCTGCCTCCTTTGGACTGTTTTCCATTGGCTTTTTGAAAAACGTTAGCCAGACTCGATTGACGGTGTCGATCAAATATTCATTTCTTATAATCCTGCTCTTTCACTTTGCTTCTTTCTTCACACGTCTAAAAGTCTCTTTTTGTTCTTCAAAATGACACAGACAACGGCTATTAACTTTCGGCAACGAAGAATTCAACATCGATGGACCCCGGAAGAGCGGATGCTGTTGTGCTGCATGAAGCGTTTTTTCGATCTATCCAACAAAGACATCACTAAAATTTTTAACGATCTCTACGAAGTAAAAATTCGAAACGAAGGCTTTCCAAATGGGCTTCCTACTTCTACTTTGACCACTCAATGGGAAGATATACGTCGAAGAAGGCACCCAGACTGGGTATACGCTCATCAAGATGTGAGCTTTGCTCAGGGTCCTGCGCACTTCTCTCAGCTTTTTGACAAGATCCGATCCGCCTCTCAAAGGTTGCATATTGGTCTCGTCGCCAGAGCTCGAGATATCGATATCACCCTGCAAGAACGTATGACCCACCCGGAGCGGCGTGTTCGTATATTGCAACAACGAGCAATCGTTCCATTCACCCAAGAGTCAAGAATCGTTTCTGGATCTCACAGCTCTTTGAATGTGCCATCTGGTGGCGAACAGTGTCCTCCCGCCGTCTCTGCTGCCCCCAGTGTCCGTACTGTGAGTCATCGTGTTTGTTTTCGGTGGCCAATATCTGACTGACATCAAGGTACAGGATAGCAAAAGCTCACAACAAGTACCTGAGTCGATCAGCTTGATACGTTCCTATTCATTGAATCAGAGCCGGGGGTTTCAGCCACCGCCAACTCGTCCAACAGACGTACCAACCTTGTTATGGCGATTTTCCAACGACGAGTCAATGGGCATCAACCACAGATCTGGATACATTGCCAACGCCTTCATCAATGATATCGGCAGTATACCCTCGCCAGAGGAAAGAGCTAACGAGTTTCCAACATGGCTGGAGATCCATGTTCGGCCGCGAAAGATACCATCGCCCTTCATATCAACTTCCATCGACCCTCTAGTGCCTATCCACAGAGCTCTAACTAGAGGCAACAACGCATTTGTGAGCCTGATCGATTCCTCCCAGGTCAATTCAGAACACATCTTCTTCATGTATGATCTGATGCGCCAATATCAAATCTACACTCCAGGCTACAAAGGCAAAAAGGAATATGTAATTTGGGGTGCCATTGGCCGAGGGGCAATTGTTCTATCATTCCGAGCAGACCAGCTAATTGCTATCACCAATGAGAATCCTGACATCAAGGCTGCCTTGCAGTTAGATACCATTTCTGCATCAGATAATTGCAAGATACAGCTCTACAAGAAGCTGTCTGAAAAGACTTTTGAGAGCGATTTTACTGTGGGAAGAGTGATTGGCAAATTTCTTAAGTTGCTTAGCTTGCAGCAGGACTACGTTGATGATGTCGCTCGGGTCTTGAATCGGTCTTGGTCTTTCACCCCATCTGAAGATAGCGTTGAGTTCCTCCAAGGTGCAAAAGAGGGATACAATGCTACTACGACTACTTTGACTACTACTGCAGTACCCTCTCTTCAGACTATGCAGTTTAGTCAGAGTGAATCAGAGCTTAGCTCTAGCGCGAAAATCAATGAAACAGAGATGATCGAAGACGATGACTGCGTGATAATCGATCCCCCGTACCGCAACAACTCTGACGATCAGAAATGGATCATAGTCAACCATTCACAACTCAATGACTCTGATGAGCAGAAGCCTGTGATTGTTGATCATCCACGACAGGATGTTTCCGGAGGCAATCAGAACGTTGAAATAAACCAGGATGTTCAACTTCGTCAGTCCATTGATCGCCTTAGCATTGACGATGAGCAAGAAGCGGTGCCAGCCGTCGCTCGGTCTCCTGTTCAGCTGGCTCACACCGTGGCAACTCGCCGCATCTCTCTCTTCGATCAGCAGCTGGCATCATGGATCTCGGTTCCAGCTACTCCCCTGAATAGTCCCCAAAACACCCCCGAGAGAGAGACAATCATGCCATCCGTCGAATCCGACGTTAAATTGGAAAACCAGAAAGAGTCCCCTGACATTAAGACTCCTACCAATAGTCCCAAGATAAATCATGCGCGGACTGACAGTACGGATTCCGAATCGACACTGGGGCCCCCGACACCTACACAGCGTCGTTTCTCAGAAGAACGTTCACATGTTGACCGTGTGCTTGGGATTGACTGGTCTAACTTTTGGGATTCGATGCAGAATCTTGCTCAGGGATGATAAATGATACCCAATGGTTAATTTCATATCACTCAAGCGTCATAGTATCGTCCTGTCGAAAGCTCCGATTTCCATGTCAATGTCAGAGTAAAAGATCCTCTTGCGCCCGAGTTTTGTCCCCTGTCGCCGAGTGCAGCCTTCCTTTTTGCCGTTGGCATCGATACGTATGTTTTCAGTCTTCTGTCTTTTTTTTGATTGGAGGGGAAAAAGTTACGACTAACACTCTAATGTCGTGTAAGTAATATTTAATCAAAAGTTGAGAATAATTGGAGAACAAAAAGTTTATTCGACTTGTTAATGCATAGATAAAGAGTTTACTTTGTACCAACCAAATACACACTGCTGCAAGCTGGGAGTGTACTTTGGAAACATCTGACAAGTAAGGTCGCAAATTGTCCATTTATGCATACATAATGATGATAATGGAATCTATTATAATTTTTGCAGTTAAGCCTTGCGAAGAAAAGAATGGCGAAAATCTCCTGTTCACCATTCTGTTTCTGCTATTTTCCCTTTTCCATGTTCCTGGCAGCATTGATGTCGTAAAAAAAAGACCCCACAAAAACCTGTTACACCGCAATTGCTGGATTCATATTTTTTGTTTAAAATTTGCTGAAAGCCTTAACAGCCTTGCCAGTGCGAGGAAGAACACGGAGGACGTTGAAGCGGACCTGCAGAAGAGCGGAAAGTTAGCCTTCTTTCATATCGGAAACTGATTGCTCGTCTTCGAATGGAGTCCCTTGTCTGGGAAAGGACCAAAATCGAATAGTCGCATGCAGAATCTGAGGCAATGAATACGTACAGTCTTGCTGAGAGGGCGGCACTGGCCAACGGTGACCTGGTCACCTTCTTCAACACGGAAAGCGGGGGAAACATGGGCGGCCAAGTTCTTGTGGCGCTTCTCGTAACGGTCGTACTTGGGAACGTAGTGGAGGTATTCACGGCGGATGATGAGAGTACGGTGCATCTTGGTGGACACAACGGTGCCGGTCAAGATACGACCACGGATGGAAACGAGACCGGTGAAGGGGCACTTCTTGTCTTTATACAGCTTGTTAGTATTCGATTGCATTTCAAGATCTCGCGAATGCTGGTGAGTGGACGTTAAAAGAAATCTTGAATCTCCGATTCCAACGCGAAAGTCAACGAATTGATGAACACCACGGCCTGCAAGTGAAAAAAGAAAATTCCGGGCTGGTCCCGGCATATTCGACTTCGATGCGCCTCTTTGCGTCGGCCACAGATTCAAGACTTCCTTTTCGCCCATCCCATCCCATTCCATTCGCGTAGAAAAATTTCGTTGAACGTGGTCATACCGATGTAGCTGCCCTCAATGGCGGTCTTGGGGGTACGGAATCCAAGACCGACGTCCTTGTACCATCGTCGACCACCCTTTCCGACTCTCTTGCTCTTCGCCTTGGTCTTAGCGTTGACGAAGATGTGTGGCTGCTTCTGGAAAGCGCGCTCCGACTGGACGGTCAACTCGGTCGCCATGGTTGCGATAATTCAGTCCGACACAACGAATTCGGGTTGTCGAGCTGGGTGAGTGTCGTCGTGGGTTGGTGGTGGGATTGTCGACGTCGGAATTGAAGAAGATTTTGTGCGGAGCCCAGGCTGGCAGCAGAAAATCAGTGTGGGAGTGTGCGAAAGTGGCACTAGTCTGAATAGGGAATGGTGGGTCTCGGCTAGGGCTTCTTTTTGGTTTGTTTACATCCAGGCGGGTCGCGGAAGGCGGTGAGCCACTCTGCTTCGGCCGGGACGCGCTTTCTGCATCTATACAGCGGCGTGTTGATGCGGGCGGATTCTATGTAAACACACTCCTGTGACTCGGTCTGTTGTTCCCGACGCTTACGCAAAAGATGCGATATCTTTTGCGCACTTACCTCTATTCCCCGCAATCTGTTTACCCAATTCACTACCATGGCGACGCGCGATCAGGTGGCGAGCAAACGCCCGCGCTCCCGCCAGTCAATCGCATATGTGCCTAAGAGCAGCGCAACCATGGACAAAGAGAATGCTACCACTGATATCGGCGCAATGAAAGGATTTCTTGGTGCTGGCAGACCAATGACGAGGGACAAGAAGTCCCGGAGCAAGAGTCTGGGACCAGGAGGCTTAGATGCTCTACAGTCGATGAGCGGCAACAGACGGAAGGTATTTACATTTCTGTGCTATACGGACGAGAAGGACTCTGTCTTACAATATTCTAATCCTTGTACGATAGTCTACAATGGCGCTCCCTCTGAAGTCTATCCTCAAACCGACAGTACCGGTGTCACCCCTCCGGAACATCCCAACCTTTGATGAAGCCCGAAGACGAAATGAAAGCCGCAGTCCATCACCGCGCCGGCAGAAAGTCTCGCCAAATGCGCCCCAGCCGCAGGCTGAGGAGGGTTTGCTTATCGATTTCTCTACGCCAGGAAAAGTGTCTGTCACAGGAACTGAACAGTTGGATAATCCATTCGATGGGTTCAATGCCTCGTCGGCTATCCGTGATGCGAAGGAACGAGAGGAGAAAGAGCGAAAAGAACGCGAGAAAAAAGCCATTCTCGAGCATCGAGAAGCTCGCCGGAAATCGATGGGTAAGTCGCGTTTACTTCGTCATGTAGGTTCAATACTGACAGTGTGCTAGCCAATCGCAGAGTATCTTTTGCCCCTGAAGCTACACTACATACGTGGAACGTGGTTGAGCTTGCGGAGGATTCAACGTCCTCGTCAGCGGCAAACTCGACGAGACGGGCCTCGTCATTAGCAAATTCCACGAACCAAACACCTGCCGAAGCCTCAGAGGGCCTTAACGAAGACCCGGATGCAGCATTTTCTCCCGTGCAACCTGGAATGCAGGAGCAACCTCAAGAATTATCTTCAAGCCCATTCAGCGGTAGCTCTGTTGGAGGAAGCGATGGCACTCAAAGCCCGGCGAAAGATGCGGATATTGACGATGTGGATTCGGATAGCGAAGATTTTGATGGTGAAAGCACAGCCATGAGTATAGACGATATCACTGCTCATACAAATGCTACAGCGCAAATGGATAATTCAAGTACGAGTTCGAGTGAGCGTCTGAACGAAGCGTTGCGGCAAGCAGCGCGAGAAGCCGGAACCGTTGGCGTTGATCCCGAGGAAGATGGAGAAGTTTCCATGGAGATTGCGGACCAGGAAATAACTGGCGCATTCAAGCCCTGGATTCAAAAGGGACAGAGAATCAGCTTCGACATGGAAGATATGAGCGGCTTGCAAGACCAAGAAAATATCAACCCTTTTCAGCCACCAAGTCGTTACGAAGATGCCGATGTCGCTAATGATGACGAAGACGATTTTAACGAGAACGAGGAGCTTAGCATGGAGATCACAAGTGCTGTTGGGCAAATTCTTGGAAGTGCTTCTAATCGCAGGAGTCTGAGCCACCGAAGATCGATAGGGGAGCAGACCAACTATGATGAGCAAACAATGGAATTAACGAAAGTGGTTGGGGGCATCGAAGGGCAACAGTCCCCTGCGAAGTCAGATGCGGCCAGTGCCTTGAATGAGGATGAAGAAATGACCATGGAGTTCACGTCTGTTGTTGGCGGAGTATTAAGCAAAGAGACACAACCTCACAATCACTTTGTCAGTGCGCAGCCCCAGCGTGAAGAGCAGATTGGCCGCAATTTTTCTGAGTGGGGCGACGGTGATGACTCCGAGGATGCAGGGATGGATATGGAATTTACGGGTGCAGTTGGTGGAATACTATCACCTATTATGGAGGAGAGAACGGATTCGCAAGACGGGTACACCACTGGTATGGATATCACGGCCGCTGTCGGCAGGATCCTCCCGCCTGGATTAGATACTACCGACAAAAATAAGGCGAAGCAGCTCATGGAACTGGAATCTGATGCAGGGCAGCTGGCTAGCTCTCCATTTCAAGATCAAGTGCTACTGTCCCCCCCTAAGCTCGCGACCTCTCATCTTGTTGCTTCTGTTGCGTCCGAAACTGGTAGCCCTAGTCTTGCCAGTGTCCGTTCGAGACGTACAAGAAGAGACTCCGCATCATCCGCCCTCAACCACTCCCCGTCTCGACAAACCACTCCAAAGAAGCCTCGAACACCTACCCATCAAACGCCGCAGCCTCGACCAACCACACCTGGGAAGACACCTCCGTCTAGCAGTATAACTTTCAGGACTTCATCTCCTAAAAAGCTTTTCAGAGAGGAGATCAAAGCAGCGAAATCTCAGACTCCTGAGCGCAGAAGTCTTTTCGAAGACAATGCAAATGGTGACTCGACGCCTGCTTTCATTCTGCGACCACATCTGAGACGCTCTTCGGGGTTGGGGGCTGATAAAGAAGGACTGGGCTCCCCGAAGGTTGCCGAAATACTTGATCGTCGACGGTCTATCGGTGAAGATGCGCAAGAATTCGTTCCTCAAGAGTCATCACTCAGACGACTACGGTTCGAAGACCCCGTCAAGCTTAACGAAGAGATTGACCGAGAGCGAGAAGACGAGGAGAATAGAGAGGAAGGAATTACTACGTCTTTCCAAACTTCTGATCCCGACGTCACTTCCAACTTGAGAGACCTCATCTCCAGCTTGACGCCAAAGAAACGAAAGGTGGGAATTCGGAAGAGTCTACATGTTGGCGCAGCAAAGGGCTTATTAGGCAAGCGACCCATTGAGCTCGATGAAGAAGAAGAGGATGAATCTCCCAAGCGGATCCGTGCTGCGAATGCCAGCCCTGTTAAACCAGTGAAACTTCCTGCACATCCAACAACTCGGTTTTCTATGGGGAGGTCAATTGATTTTTCGCCTGGGAAACAAGTCAGCTTTACACCTCGGGGACAGCCTCCTAGGCCACAAAGTCCTGTCAAGTTCAAGAGCCCTGTCCGTGTACTAAATGGGCGAGACGTTGAAGTGCCCGAGGAGCTACAGGTAGAAGGAGAGGGTGCTTCTGGAGATCAAGAGAATTTTGATGACCCAGATTGGGAGCCGATTCAGTTACAAGACTTTCTCAATCTGACCAATATTCACTTCATGGAACTAACAACCACTAAGCGGCGGCATACCACTGCTCCAGGAAGCGACAAGAGCATGGATCTTACAGGCTCTCGAGATTCAGAAAAGAGAAATATTAGTTTTGAAGATTGCGTCGCAGCGGGCTTCTGCACAGTGCCAATGTTGGAGTTGTATCAACATGTGAGTATTTTCTTACGGAAACTACTTCAAATGCTGTTTACTAATGGTGTGTTATTTAACCAGTCCTGCCGCGAGTTAAAATCGTATATTTCTGAAGGACGCCAAATAATTAGGTCTATTGAAGAAGAGACCCTAGCCGACAACCCTCCATTGTTTCGTGAATACGTCACTGCTCGACCGGATATTCGTCTCCTGATGGACAATCAGTTTCGCAATGTGAAAACACACGCCAGACTTCTTAGCAAGGCCATGTGGTACGAGTGGCGGATGAAACTGCTCGAGGGACTCAAAGACGGATTGAACCGTCATGTGGAGGAAATGAAAGCCGACGACTCTTCACTCTCTCAACAGGAAGCTATCTTGAATAATGTTGTTCCCGGCCTTATTGAAAAAAGATATAAACTGGATTCTGAAGCAACTAAGCTACAAGAAGTTGTTCACGAAATGGAGAGTTGTGATCCAGAAGAGCTGCGTATGGCTCGCGAGCGCTTAGCCAAGGTCGATGCCGAAGTGGCAAGGAAAAGAGCACAGTTGGAGCAAATGCAAAAGGAACTTCAAGATAAGAACGATATAATCGAAGCGGGGACAGAGTTGAAGGCGGAATTCATGGAACAAATTCGCAAAGCTGAGCGAGTGCTGGAACAATGTCGAGGTTGGAGTATTAAAGAGGTGAATGATCTTAGAGGTATGTCAAGCTTTTCATTTACGGGTTCATTTTTCCCTTCAAGGAACATCGCTGATCAGCGATTCTTTTCAGATTCAGTCAAGGTGCTGGAAATGCAAACAGGATGGTCTATCACATCTGCTACGAGTGAAGTCGAAGCGACTGGTCCTGGGATCACTCTGAAATACAAGGGAGAACTTGAAGTCAAGTTTTTCCCCAAACTTTTCATGTCTGCAGCAGCAACAAAAGAGGGCAGCGGGCCCTGGGCCTTTGAAGTTGCATATTCTCCGGACAGCGTCGGGCGGCCTATCACAATTACCCCAGCCAAATCGCTCATACTTTCTCATCTATGCACAGCTATTAAGTCTATTCCGTCCTCGGCCTCTGTCAAAGAAGTCTTCAAATTCATGTCTTCAGCCTGGGATCTGACATACCAATTCGAGGAAGAAGTCCGGGTTCTCAATTTCTATGGAATTACCAAAACCATACTTAAAGACAATTCTGGCACAGGCCTCACATCCCGCGCAAGGTGTATTCTCGTTGGATCTATAGACTCGGACGATGACTCGAGGCAGGCCCGCATTGATATCGACTTCTGCGTTACTCCTCAACTGGATCGGCCGAAGGAAGATGAGACGAGCGAAATGTTCGAAAAATTGCAATTGTATACGGAGGTTGCGGTAAGCAAGGTTTATGGGTTCCCTGAAGAAACTTCACGTAAGAAGGTACTGTCAGATACACAAATGCGAGACCTCATTTTACGAAAGCTGGGGGTTAAGGGCAAAGGCACAGACACATTGTCCGTCTTGAGCGCCAATCTAGGACAGGGTAGTTGGGGCAAGTCAGTTCAAGAGCTGGCGTTGAAGGTCTTTTCGTGATTTTTAGAACTCTGTTCTTATGAAGTTTATTTCCTCGGAGTTTGTTTCTTCGGCGTTGATTTCTATCATTTTTGAACGAGGAAGTGATAGGCTATGGTGCATGGGATGTTATTGTGGGTATCGATGTAAGGTCTATCTGAAGCGAGCATTCAATTGATATGGGTTTTTCTGTGTTTGGGGGTGTTAGTTTGTCAATGTATCATACAGATTAAATGATAATATACTCCAGTATCGTGAGCTTCGCAACCAATAGAAATGCATACTTAACCAAACCGGATTTCGGAGTCTCCTGCCGCTGCCAACACCGAATCAAAGATCTCCATTTAAGGAGCCGACAGTGGTGTTAGCACCCTCTTTCAAACAACATACTATCTTAAGCAAATAACATCTGAGGTATTTATAGAATTTATAGAGGGCCCCTCATAATAATATTAAATATTAAGCTTGTTATCTTGATGTTGGCTTCCGAAGGCCATTAGATTCTTCATTTAATTCCAGTTAAGATGTCAATATATTCCGGGAGATCTTGTTCTGGCTTGTTAACATTTATGTCCAGTCACTGTGAGTACGTCGGGCCGTATTATAATTGTCTACCAAGATACTACCGATTTCGTTCTGCTCACGCCTTTCTTTAGCTCATCTGACCTTCGGCTATAAACTCAAACCCGGTTCCTACTACCTCACCGTTCGAGGAAGTCGTATATTTGCTCTGGGCCACCAGCTCTTCCAGGGCAGACATGACCTTACGACCGCCTGATTTCTCGAAGATAGTCCGGCCAATGATGAACATCTTCTTTACTCCCTTGTGCACATCAAATTGGACCCGAGAGGAGTTGTTTTCAGTCTAGAGGATTCAAAGCTATGGCCTTTAATCGCATGGAAACTTCGTTCGCATCAAGAGTGACTTTGGGCACAAAATTGTGGACGGATTTGGAAAAGATACTCATTCTTATCCCAGAATGAACAGAAAGCCAGAGGACATCGTCACTTTAGGTATATACATGCACGGCACTGTTCCCACACAATCAGAAAAGACTCGGAGGTTGGATATACGGCATAACGGCGGCGAACATCCCCGTGTGACTGACGAAATTTGAGGGGATATCTGGTTGGAATTGTTTGACTAGTTGTCCTCCCTGAGTGTCTGTATCACGGAGTAAACGATTCGGAAATTCGTGCCAGTTTACGGAGGTAAGGTTTTATGCCCGTTGTGTCTTCCGGTCTTGACAACTTGTCATATCACCTCGGAACATTGGGTTTGCTTACATATCGAATCGAGTGGTCATCCTTGAATGGCAGCGACGCAAAAGAGCAAGAATTGACTCACGGGCGTGCAATAAAATTGAGGTATATAGTAACTAGTAGCTTGCGGTAGATTATCCATGTCGTGCGTCCTTGGGCACTCTCGCCCAGGCCGTCAATATCAGCGGCCAGTAATCAGATCTGCAAGTTGATATCATGATAATCGGGCACCTGAGTGTGCGAATAGGATGTTATTAACAACAATGTAGCCAAGCCGATCGCTGGAATTTTGATCAATGAGCAGGACGCCAGTGATTGGGACGGTTTTGGATTAATCCAGCAGAGTGAAAGAAGATAGTGACTGCTCAAGTCTCCGCATCGAATGGCAAAAGGACCGAGTTAATATGATAACAGAAAGCGAAGACGATCTACAGAGTAGATGAAGTCCGGAGTTGAGAGAAGATCGACACGGGGTTCAGAAGCCACTAAGCCGATCCTGGGAAAGCAATTCTAGCGGCCGCTCTTTACTTACGCACCGTACCGCCACTCCGTTCAGCCTCCGTCCTGACTAATTACTAATAAGAATTTTCCCTTCCATGCTATCTCTCGCGTCTCGCTGATGGCGGCAGCGGAGGGCAGCCTATCGAATGGACCATATTGTACAAGTCAACAATGCATGACATTAATGGGAAGGGTTCCCACACAGGAGCGCGGGGTGGACGAGACTTAAGGCAGGAAAAAGCCACGGATGCGGCGGGACCGCAGCAGCAGCACCGTGTACTAATGGTATATCGCTCTACACCTTGGATGTTCCTCCTTATGCGTGTGAATAGCGCACAGGCATGAAACTGGGACATTGAAACAGTCGCTGTCAAGCCACTAGTTGATTATTCACCCTTTCGATACATCTGCTAACATATCAACCAGATATGCGATGCGTGCCGCCACAGGAGGTCGCGATGTAGCTTCGAGATGGCCGTGCCTGTTTGTGGCCAGTGTTTATTGCATGGGACGCCGTGCACTACTCGCGCAAGAAAGTCCAAGGTCGAATCGATGAAAAGGTGCGTGGCCAATTCTGTTTGTCTGCCTTGTCCACTGCTAAAACAGTACTACTTAGGTCTCAGCGAGCGCGGGAGTTGGAAGCTGAAGTCAAGCGAATGGAGCGTATTTTGCAATCTGCTGGCATTGATCCTGGAGAAAGTGTGCTCGATTTTCAACTGGTAAAAGACGATGATGAGCCTGCTTCTGATAATGACGATCGCGAATCAAGCGACCATAATACGAGCAACCTCCTCAAGAGCAGGCCTCCATCTGCATCGCCAGGAGATCAAATTAGTGTCGACTCGTGTATCTCTTTCCGAGCTCCATCCTGCGGAGCTGGAACTCCTAGCCAAGCTCTGTCTCAAAAAACAGGCCGTGGCGCCGAAGGCGTCTTTTTTGGTAAGAAACCAGAGCATCGATTTTACCTTGGGGTGTTTTTTATAGAGTGAAATATCATGATTCTCATATGGTAATAGGATCTGCTTCGAGTTTCTACATTCTTTCCCAACAAGGGATTCAATTTATTCGAGACAAATCAGGCATGACCGATTTCCCGGATCGCATGCTATTGCAACCATGCTGGGCACCTGTAAAACAATTTTTTTTGCCTTATAACATCTACACAGATTTATTTGAATGCCGTGTTTACAAGGCACTCCCACCTCGATCTGAAGTTTTTACTTTATTCAAAAATTATTTTTCTTACATCAATCGCATCTTCCCCATGATCAACGAGGAATCTTTTATGGAAATGGCAGAGTGGCAGTATACCCAGCAGAAATGTACCGATGTCGCTAGATGGGCTATTATCAACGCCTTGTTGGCTCTTGGTCTCAGGTCCAGAGATAAACTCGGCTCTCGCCCAGACAAGGATGTCGATAGGTCATGGCTATACTGGAAAAATGCGGCTGGCGTGTATACCGAATTGGTTATGCGGCCTCCCAGTGTACTTGGTATCCAGGCTCTGGTGGCTATGGTATGAAGCATGTCTCGTCTGATCGAATTGCCACATTTACTAATCGCAAATAATTCTTTAGGCAATCTTCGCTAGGATGAGTGGTAATTTGCAGTTATCAATACCTTTGGTTACAGCTGCAATGAAGTCAGCCCAGGCGTTGGGTTTGCATAAAGGACGGTTACGTGAAGATCTTAACCCATCCGAGAAAGAAACTAGGACGAGAGTATGGTGGTGTATATACGTATTGGATGAAGGGTGAGTCAGAATCAAGCAACTTTTTTTTTTCTGGTCAGTTGTTTTTATTCGCGTTTCATGCTTACCCGTCTTTAAGTATTGGTATTAAAACAGGGAGAGGATCTTTGCAACAGGCGGATGACGTCGATGTCGACCTCCCAAGCCAAGACCCTCAAGTGCCGTATGAAGTAACTCATACGTGGACCATCGATTTATTTCGCTCGTGTTGCAGCCATGCCGTCCTCCGTTCTACTATCTATCGTGAGCTGTACGCCACTCAAGCATTCTACAAATCATTTGCCGAAGTGTGCAAGACTGCGGTGACCTTGACTGCTCAACTAGAGCAATGGAAACATGATAACCCATGTCTTTCGTGCAAACTACCTGACTCCAAAACACTGAGCGGAGACCAGGAGTTGGAGATTACTGTTCACATCGCCCACAGGCTCAGCTACCTCAATTCGATGGCGCTAATTAACCGCATGCCACTGTTGTTTGAAATAGCTACGCGCAGACGCTTGAATCCCGGCCAGGACCCTTTGGAGCACATTTCTGCTCTTTCTCGCCATCACAGCCTGATATGTCTGCATGCTGCGCGGGATTCTTTGAGTTTGCTGGAGCAATTACCGTGGAAAGATGCTGTGTACAGCTGGTAAGTTCAGCTCATTACACAAGATAGTGTCTCTGAACTAATAGAAAATCTGAACAGGACTATCTACGATTTCCTTTTTTTCGCGGCATCTATACTTTTCTCAAATATTTTACAAGCATCTACGAGACCGGAGACTGGGCCAGTTGATGAGAACTTACGAATGCTGAATCTGGCAAAAAATTATTTTACAACATTAGCGCCAGTGTACGGACGGTCCAAAGCCACTTTTCTGGCCACCATGACTACTATAATGGAACGCACAGCAAAGAAAGTCATCGATAAAGCGATGAAAGAGAAAAGCAATATATCGTCACTCAGAGGAAAGAAACAAGAAACGGCATTATCTTCGCCTGCAGAGCAACAAAGCATACCCTCAGTTGAGCAATATGAGAATATGCAATCGTCAGAAGCCGACCTTCTGAACTCCCTGCCATTCACTGATAATCTGGTAGCTGAAACCTTCAGCCAAACGGGGTTTAATATAGAAAACGTGTTTTCACAGACTGCTGAAGCTCCATACACGGTACCGATGTTGGAGGAAAACATGCAGATTTCAGAGACATACGCGCAGATGTACACCGATTTATACGGATATGACATGCCGTCTTATATGACTGGGCCAGTCCCAAATACATTTTGGAGCCAAGGAAATATCCCCGACATTGCTGAATATAGTCCGAATGACGGGAAAGCAGAATTTAGTATGGGGAGCGATATAAAATTGGGACCGGCATGGAATAGTTACAGATGACCTAATCAATTTCGGACCATTATTATTGCTATATGCGATGTGACCACATCGATCTACCTAGAGACATACTTGGGGAATACTGTCACCTTGCTGAAATGAGACTCGGCAGGGACTTGCTGTCTTGCAAGCATCCTGATCAGTCACAGCAGCCGACCACGCGATGCAAGTCAAGAAGGTCAGGGGGAATCCGGATGCAATCGACCTAAGAGCAAAGTTGGCGCTTATTCGCCAAGCTCTGCGACCCATATTGTGGTTGTGTTTGAAGCGCCGAGGCATGTTGAGTCATCTGCCTGCTTTCAGCCGAGAAAATTGTATCTATGCGGATCTTCGAAAATGCTCATACATGACCACTAAAAATGTAGTCGTAAACCGCTGGCATGCTCGTCATATATCTCCATTTGAAAAAGATGCTGCATGATTGGACAGAAGATATTGACGCTTATCTCGGAAGATAAAAGAAACACGTGCCTCCTGCTGACTCAGGCCTCAGCTTAGAGTTGAATCAGTTGGAGCCATCCGGCCAATTAGAAGCCGAGCTCGCCCGCGTTTGCCAATAGCGTCGAGCCAGCATTTTCTAAGGCCCCGGTCTGTGTGATATCCTCTGCTTCTGCTTTAGCCTTTTGTTATGCCTGAGACGGCCGCATTATGAGCCTTTTCCCTTTCACATATACAAAGAGTGCTTTACGCGGCTGGCCATGCTGAAGCCGTCACTGCCAGACAACGGAAGAGCGTCGGAGAATCAAGTTACATCTGCAAAGAAGCGGAGCCAACTTATCTTCACGGACCCATTAACAAAACCTCAGCCCAAAAGACAGCAGGTATCGAGGGCTTGCGATGCGTGTCGCGCTTCTCGTATAAAATGCGATAACCTGTATCCGTGCAATAATTGCCAAGTCAAGGGGAGACGGTGTAATGTCAGGGGCGCGACCAAAGCAAGGACGTTTTCTGAAGCAGTTAGGTGAATTTTTCTGCTCTAGATAGGGAAGTTGAGGGGGAACGTGAAAAGATGGGGCCATTGAGTTGCTAAATTATCTACAGACAGATTGACACTCTTCAATATCGCGTCAAAGACCTTGAAAAACAGGTTGAAACAGCGCAATCAAAAGCCAGCGGAGTGGCCACACCTTGTAGCCCTGCCATAAAAGCCGAGCAATCACCATCGTCCTGCCCAGAATTAGATTTATTGTCAGAGGCTGGCGGAGACAATAAAAAGTCAAAGTACCTAGAATGCATTCATATACGCCCGGTTCACTCTCAACAACGGCATTGCTATGGTCGATCGTCATCGTTCTATTTCATTGGTAGACTTAGCTCATACCTGGGTATACCGCTACAGCAGCTAACTCCCGATGGACTGATGAGACTTGACTGTGATTCTCGATCATTCTCTTCCCCAGTCACAGCCGGAAAATCCGAGCCAGAATCCTTATTACAGTCTAATGTCTTAGTCACCGAATCATATTTGTCACGGGCCCAGGAAGAATATTTCTTGAACCTATTTTGGCCGTCTTACAACGTATACTATCCGATTCTAGATTACGCAGGGTTCAAAGAACACTATCAGTCATTATGGTCGTCGCACATCTCTAGGAAGCCATCAGCGCTCGTTGATATCCTCCTCGCCATATGCATGCAGTACGCAGATGCACTCATGCCACGAGAGTATCCCGCTTTTCGGACAAACATAGAGGGGATTGTCAATATCGACGCAGTCGCAGCTAGTCGAAAATTCTACAGAAGATGCCAACTACTCTTGACCGACGAAGAGCTTGAAGGGCCGTCAATTTCAACGCTGCAATGCCACTTCTTCTCTACAATTTATCTTTGCAATGCCTCCGCCCACAACGCTGCTCATAGCCGTTTGGCATTAGCTATCAGGACAGGGGTTGCGCTGGGGCTGCACTGGAAAGCGCCGGAAACGCTGCCACCACAGCAAGCTGCACTCTACCGGAGGCTCTGGTGGACTGTCTATGCGTTAGACGTGAAGTTGTCAATGGACCTTGGGCGTCCGCTGGCCATCGATGAGTCTCAAATCACTTGTAACCCTCCCGACAGCCATCAAGACGACCCATATACACACCAAGGCACGAACAGGTTCACGGCGAATAAATACTTTATCCAGCTGATGCTCGCCGGCCAATCGGTCTACACTACGTTTGAGAAGAAATGCACCGACGTTCTCGGTTATAGTAGAGAGACCAGTCTCTACAGCAACCCCGAAGTTCTCGACACAGTAGCCGAGGCAGTCGCCTCAGCAGCACAGAAATTGCATACCTGGCAGCAAGCCGTGCCCAAACCACTGAAAACGGAAAGACTGAACAGTGGCCAGCCACTATCGACAGATCGATCCGCGTTGAATCTCAAAGAGCACGTGCCACTAGGCATGAGCCGCCAGCGACTATTTCTCGAGCTTCTATACCACAATATCTCCATGAACCTATACCGGCCGTTTATATGTTTCTCGCACCACGGAAACACTCCGTTCGCGGACGCCAACGCTGTGGCTAGTGTAAATCATGCTATTACGATAACGAATATTATACACCAGGCCCTGAAAGAGACCAATTTCCTGGCAGGATTCCATGAGGCTTTCCAATGGCAGTGGAATGCTACTATCACGCTTATAGGCTTTATAGCGGCGGTTCCTTTTCTTGCCAATGGAAGCTTGACAGCCTCAGCGCGGAATTCGCTAGTGATGGCGATTGATGTTTTTGATATTATTGGGAAATACCTCGGTATAGCCTGCAGTGCGGCCAGGGCCACGCAAGATCTACTGGCACGACTTGACCAGCTGATGGTGTTACGAGGAGTTGGGGTTGTCGGCGATGGCAGCAATGCAGATGTAGTCGAAAAGATTGAGGTGTCCTCGGAAGATGATAAGCCTGTCTCTGCAGGTCTATCGGAGAAAGATTCGGCGCCTTCATTGCTTTTGCAGAAAAGTGTCTCACGTGCCAGTGTCAATTGCTCGCAGCTTGGATACAGCGCTTCAAGTGCGTGGGGTGAACAGGCCGAGTTTGCCTTTGCGTGGACGACGTCTGCGGCAGTAAATGAGCTGGAAGAGGGCTACGATTCTGAATGAGAAATTCGGTTCTATCTTATATATATGCTCGGAATAAACGCGTTTCTTCGCTTGTAAACTTATATATTCAACGATTGTTGATTGTAATAACAATTAAAAGCTACAGTTCATCGAAACAAATTCCCCAAAATCGCAATCCGGGTGGATTGCTTGTAGTATATTAAGTCAACTTACCTTCCCCGCTATTGGTCAGCAAAGGACCTTCCTAGAAAGGAATCGGATTACTGTAAAAGGCAGCCTATCTTCGTATTCAAACAGGCGAAAAAGACAACACGCAACACAATCCTAGTAACTGCAAGGTAGAGTACGTAAAAGGCATGAATTTGCAGACTAGTTGATAGGTTAAAGTTGTACTAAAATCACACCATATCTCCGTTCTATGATCGATTTCCCCTCTGCCCCGCATTTCTGCAAGCCACCAACACCAGTCTTGCATTTTCCTAGTGTTCCACTGTTCCAAGTTTCAACGTACGTGGTAGTCCCTTTCTACTTTTGTGTGTGTACTCCGTAATGCGCTAGGGTTGATGCGATTGACAGAAGGTCCTGCCTAGTTGGTCTTGTTCAACACGGAGTAATCATTGATAATCTGATACGACGCCCATCGCCCGTCGATAACGGTTCTACGTGATAACGGTTCTACGTATCATACCGCAAAAATGGTTGTTTCGGTGGGTATCCTCTCTATAGGTGACATGGGCATGGGCATTGCCCGGTTGCTGAGAGCTAATGCATACGAAGTGCTCACCGTGGGCGCTGGGAGAAGGTGCGTTCTTGATGATGACACTAACCTTTGTTGGACTCTCGTTTCTTTTTTTATTAATTTCCAGCCCCGGATTGTAGCCAAGACACCCTTGATCGCATCCAGGCGGCTTCTATCACAGCGCTGCCGACGGACCAGGATCTCGTCATCCAATCCGACTATATTTTGTCCGTCGTGCCGCCGAGGGATTCTTTAGCTACTGCACGCCGCATCTTGGATGCAATCCAGCTACCGGATACCATTTCTAAGAGGTCCCAGCGGGAAGGCGCCCTGAAGAAGTTGTATTTCTTCGATTTGAATGCCACTGCTCCGCGGCTCATGCGGGAAATTGAAAGTCTAACCCACAATCTACCTTCTGGCACAGAAGGATCCGTCATCCAATTCCTCGACGGCGGCATAATTGGCGGCCCTCCATCGTATATTGCCGCGGACCAGAAATGGAAGAAACCCAGCATTGTCATATCCGGGCCCGTTGATGATCTGCCGTCAACATTCCCTGCCTTGGCGGAAACACTCAATATCAAGACCGTCGGGCCAAGGATTGGATCTGCGTCAGCTCTCAAGCTTTCCTTTGCCTCTCTGACCAAAGGATTGACTGCCTTGTCACTTCTGTCCTTTACAACGGCCCAGTCGGAGTCGGTGCTGCCAGAGCTGCTGCAACATCTGAACGAGTATTCACCCAAGACTGCAGCACTGGCAACCTCGGGAGCAACACATATGGCGCCCAAGGCATACCGCTGGGTCGAGGAGATGCGCGCAATTGGCGAGGCATTCGACACCGAGGGACACTGGGACGGCCTGGGGAGTAGTGTCTACGGAGCGTTTGCAGAGGTGTACCGCAAAGTAGCGGAGGAGACTGTGCTGGGAGAGGAGAAGATAGGAAGGCGCTCACGTGGGCAGACGGCGGAAGATGTTGCGGAGATTCTGGCGCAGGCTAATAGGCACTAACTAGGCTGATGTCGAAGCAGTTCCTGGTACAAGGGCTCAGAGCCATGGATCATTCGTGCATGTAATTAGGCGTTATGCCCCTGTTCTCGTAGATAGGGTCCTGGATGGCGTGCTCGCGGCTGAACTGTGCGTCTGCCCCAGGGACACGGCTATGAAGCGCTGCTGGCTGTAGCTGTATCAGATCCTCCTATATATTTTATATCTTTTATATACCGAAAAGAGTATAAACTGCAAAAAGGTGAAAAATACGCCTGTGTACGGGCGTGACGGGCAGGGCGGGCGCTGATTGGCCGAGCAGCACTCGGGATCACGACATTTCGGCGTCCCATTAACAATCTCCCAGAGCGGTTTAGCCGTGCTGGATGAGGTCGCCAGCGTCGCAACTTCTCTTCCACTCGCTCCTCCAGCTGGATTAATCTCCTGGCAAGAGAACTGTTGGCCTGTCTCCTCTCCGCCCTGCTGCAGCTGCGAGGAGCATGCTACCGACTCGCTGTCTCTGCTCCGCGCCCGTCCGTCCTACGCTCACTACGCCAGGTTAGGCATTCTGGAGCTTATACACCTACATGTCGACAGACGATCAGGGAATAACGTGATTCCACAGCCGGCCTCGTGCCAGTTTTCAAATTTCGCTCACTTCCTGCAAAATTTCAACGCAACTCAAATTAAGAAAGAGAACCCCTCGACATTATGGCCGAGGACCACCCAAACCGCCTCAGCCAGCAGCAGCAGCAGCAGCAGCAACAACAACAGCAGCAGCAGCAGCAACAGCAACAACATCAGCAACCGCACATTCCCACGTCTCAAGCTGCCCTCAGCTCTGTCCGCCTGCAGCATTTCAACTATCTGTCGCCGGCCGCTGTCAGCCAGGTATCTCAACCGCCGCCACAGCCGCATTTCCAGTCTGCTGTCGGACCCGGTGCTGAACGGCGGCATTATTCGTTTGATGCGGACAGCGATTCTCAGCGCTATCCGCTTGGACCTGTGCCTGCAGTAGATTATGACCAGACCGAGGGTCTCGGAGGACTTTCAGTGAGCTCGTACGATAGCATTGATGACGACCGGATTGACCCTGCAATGCGTGGCTATCCATATCACAGTGAGTTTCTACCTTGCTATTCGTTTGTTTCATTTTCCACCTTTGGGCATGCGTATTCGGCTGTATTTCTTTCCATGCATGTATATCGCCTGTTTTGTACATATCAAGATAGCTTGTCCAGACCCCTGTCAACCCCATCTACTTCTATTCAGCACTAACAATAACCAGGCGATAAATCTATCAATTACCATGCAGCCGACCACGGGATTTCATACATGACATCCCCGCTCTATGCATCTAATTCCTCATACCCCGTCGAGGAGGCGGCGGGCTTTGCACGTGGAGATCGAACGCCATCTGACATATCATCGTCCATCTCTCCGCCCAATGGACAAATCGGCAACAACAAATACAGCACAATTCCTGCAGGCGAGCGATTAGCGCGCGCCCTAAGCATCGAAGAGCAATCGCGAATGGCCGTCGAAGAGGACAAACGCCGCCGCAACACCGCGGCCAGCGCCCGCTTCCGCGTCAAAAAGAAGCAGCGCGAGCAGGCGCTAGAGCGCGCCGTGCGCGAAGCGACCGAAGTGAAAGCTTCGCTCGAGGCGCGCGTTGCCCAGCTCGAGATGGAGAATCGATGGCTCAAGAACCTGCTGACCGAGAAGAATGAGAATCTCCTCACGCGCCTGGCGGCGTTGCAGCCGCCTTCCGAGGGCGGCGGCACGGAGAAATCCGATGATGCTGCTTCTCTCTTCCCTCCTACTGGCACTGCTCCTTTGACCTCCTCATCCACGACTTCGCTGAGCAATGAACAGCCGAAAAAGTCGGATTCTTCCAGTGCCACGTCGCAAAAACCGATCAAGCCCAAGCCTACCGTCGGTGTTGGAACAGACGACAATACGAAATGATTTAGTTCTGTTGTTAAACTTCTGAATTCTGCATATGTCGATTTCTCCGCGGGTATCGCTCTATTGTCTGATCTCTCTGCTTGCTTGTCTACTATCTACGAGTGTCGTAATTTTCGATCCCCGCTGCCATAATTCATTCATTCATTCTTTCTGTCTTTTGCACTGTGTTTGCAGTGCCTAACGAACGAACGACCGAGTCGAATGGGAAGATGGAGTTGGCGTGTTTGTCTGTGTGAGGTCACTGTTTTGTCTGCGAATCACTCAAACTTGGTGAGATGATTCTGGTTTAGGATTGCAAATTTTTTTTTCTTTTCATCTTTGATGTGTTTTACTATGTCTGTCCTGCTGCTGCTCTCCTTTTTTTCCCACTGCGTCTTTTTCTTCCAAGCGACTTGACTTTTATTCTACAGTCGCTACGAGCCAATACCAGGGTCCCCTTTCATCGGTCAGATTTGACCGATATATACACGCCCATAACATGTTTCTCATGTAATCATATCTCGTAGCATTTCGCACATACTACGTACTCGATCGCTGGCAAGATGGAAAGGAAAGCAGTCGCGTGAATATGCGGGGCTAGCCGAGCGCCTCCGTGCGTTGGTGCGTGGGGGCCCATTACGTATGCTGGCAGCGGTGTAGCTACTGCATTGATACTAGAGAAACTTACATTGTTCCGCGTACGAGGTACGTAGTAAGCTGTATACGTTTGACGTGCGTTCTTCGATACTGGAGTGTTATATTAATTATACTATAGTTAATAAACCAGCAAAAACAAACAAAAAAAATAGGGGCCGATAGGGAGAAAACACAAAGAAACGAAGCAAAGCAAATTTGAGTCACTGACGCATTCGTCATCGGGAATAAATAGTTACATCGACGCAAAGACAACGAATAGACATTTAGTTGTCAAAGTACCAAAACGCCAGGTTGGTTTGGGTTTCTCGTATGACGAGTTTTCCGATTTTGAAAGTGTCCAGGACAGGATTAGGATAGGATAGAGAAATAGTAACAGAGTAAATCACAGCGTTAATACTTTCGAGAAAAGGGACAACAGAGAAGAACAGCAAATTTATTGACACGAGCTCATTCACTAATTAATATTCAGGTTTGGTCTTCCACTGCCACGGTGCAGATTGCATGCCGGCGGTTACGGCTAGGCTGCGACTGGCTCGCGTTCCTCAGCCCGTCCACGGATCTCGCCATTGGGTCCGCTGTGCGCAATGCTGCCATCATCTTCCACGATGCCGTCCTCGCTCACGTCGTCTTCATGGTAGCCGGCATGTTGGTCGGCGGGCACCCAGGTGTCCTGGTCCTTGAGCGACGGCTCGTGGTCGAGTTCATCGGTGCGTTTGATGTTGTTTCGGCGGCGCTGCGACAGTGTGCGTGACCGCGTGGACAAGTTGGAGCGAACTGCTGCGCCAGAGGTGACCCAGTTGGTGAGAGCATCCTCGCAGTCTTGGATGATCGCCTTGCTTGCGTCGTAGCCGTCATAGGCCTGGCGGGTTTCGCCGGGGGTAACGGGGGTGTCGTCAACCAATTCAAGCAGATGCTTGCCGTAGCCAGCGATAATGGCGATCTTCTCGCAGTGCTCGCGGAGAGCGTCGAATTGGTAGGTGAAGGCAGCCTTGAGCTTCTCACGAGTAATGTTGGACAGCTGGGCTTCGGCAACCAATGATTCGGCTTCGGCGCGGACCAATTCCTGCTCAAGAACGACAATGCGGGGAGAGTTTGGGTCTTTGTACTTCAACTTGGCGATTTCGTCTGTAATCTTTTGCTTGCCTGTATGATCATGTATTAGTCGGCGCAATTTTCTTCGGGTTAAGTTGGGGGTAAGTTGGCTGCAAACTTACGGTCTCTGCTGGGTTGCACAGAAGCTTCGATGTTGCGAATGCTCTTGATAGTAAGGCGGTACTGGTCGTAGCGGTCGACAAATTGGTCTTCTAGCTCGCCGATCTCATAAATCAGCACGCCGAGCTTATCCGTGACATCCGAAACATCGTCATCGCCGGCTTCACCCCAGATCGAGAGTTGTTGCTTTGTGAGGTTAGCAAAAGTCGACTTCCACCATTAAACTAAGACTTAAGAGCGAGAGTCATACTGCAACCTCCATCCGTTCTCGTCCGACCATTTCCATGCTCCTCATGACGTTCTTCTCCATCTTGACGAGCTGGGACAGCTTCTTGGACAGGTCTGGGCCAAATGCGCCAGCTGCATTTTTGCGGAATGCGTGGCCTAGACGGGCCATTTCGGTCAGCATGAGTCGCGAAGAAGCAGTTTGTGTAGTCGGCTTCCGGGAAGTCCGATGCAAAAAGAAAGATAAAAGTGTTGGAAATATCCAAGATGCTTTCTTCCAATGGCAGCGTGTTTCCGACCACAAGAGCAAACGACAGCGTATCAGATACAGCGGATAATCAATCAGACAACTCACCGAAATTGTTTCGCCCGAACAAACGACCAGACTTTGTGCTGGACGGAGGTGGGGGAGGGTTTTCGATTTGCGAGGCAGTCGGCGCACGCGACTGGCGCATAGAGTAGGTGCGATGCATGGCTGCGGCGAGATTGCGTGTGGAGAGAGAGTGTGTGTCAGGGAAGAGCGCGGTTGCAGCCGGGACAGACAGCAATTGACAGTATATAAGAATGGGAGACCCGGTGAGATGTCGTCGCTCTAGTCGATACCTCGGTAGTGAGAGTGACGTGAAGGTGACTACAAAGCGGGTGAGGGGCCGGAAAAGCGTCGAGGCGTGCTCCAGTCGAGAGACAGGAGGATAAAGCAGGACAGGTGCCGAACAGACAGGACAAGGATGGAGCGCTCTGGTCTGGGAACAGAAACAGCGGAGATAATTATTAGGAGCTAACGAGCGAGCCGACGAGCTTTCCTTATATAAAGAGCAGGCTTTGCTGGGGGGGATCAGCAGCTCTGGCGGTTTGCGTTTGTCGCAGCAACGCTCTCGTTGGCGCTAGGCCCGATTCGCCAGTGACGTCGTCGCCGGCGCCAAGCTCGAGTTACGGCAGCAGCAGCTGATTGGCCATGCCCGTCTGCTTGCTGCACTGCCCTACATCCTCATACGAATCTGTGATTTGATTGCGCATTCGTGCAGTGCAATTCTTCATATGCGTCTATATTACATCTATATTAGATACACGGCACACCTCCAGGTTAACGCGCGTCTGCTCGTAGTATATGTATGTCGGACAGTCAAAGATCGTTGCGTCATCAGCGACAAGCGACAAAAAAAAAGTCTATGATCTCTTATCGGCGGCTATGATGTCATCACCCGCGGCGCGCCCAGCCCCAGTGGGCAGCTGCGACTCAGGGAAGGAGCCCAGCAAAGCCCAGTGCAGTGCAACGCAGGGAAGGCGCATTGGCCCGATCGAGCCCGGGCTATCTCCGATCAGGAAGCGATCGCTTACTCTAAATCGGCTTGTCCGCGGCGGGAAGGCGCTGACTGGCTGCCTGCCCCGATTGAGTTGAGAGTCCGCACATGCCGTGTTTACTCCGCGCGTTCCTACGTTCCTTGCTCTGCAGTGCCTCCCCTGTTTGGGAAAAGGACGTCACTCTGTTGCTGCAGAGATCGCAGGGGCAGTCTCGATCTTCAGGCACGCAGCAGTACGTGTGTGGCTGGTGCGTGACGGGGCAGGGGCAGTTATGGATCTGACTGCGAATGAACGAACGAGTGACCAGTTGTCGTGTTTCTACATGAACCATCCTGGGTATATACACAAAAACATATCAACCGCCCGCGCATCATCAACAGCAACTACTTGTCTCTCCGACTTGATCGCTTATGTTTCTTTCTGTTAGGTTCGGCAGCCTCCTCGGGGTCTGCATCGTCTTGCGCCGACCCGCCCCCCTCGCGGGACCCTCGTTTCCGACTCTCTGCTTCAGATCGCAGCCGCCCTAGAGCCTTCTCCATGCGGCTCTTGCCCTCGGCGCGCACCCGCGGGGCAAACGCGCCAGCCCCTAGTCCGCCGCTCATAAACCGCGTGATGTTAGACTGCGTCCCTTCGTGTTCTCGTTTGTTCATATCACGGATCACAGGCACCAACACCTCATCGGTACGCTCCTGAGACCAGCCGATGGTCGCCATGAGGAATTTCCGCAGCCCGTTCAGATCCGGCACGCCCCATTGAAACTCAGAGGGGTCATTGTCTACCTCCGGATTGAGATACGCTTCGTCAATGTGGCGATCGGGGAATGACGGCGGTAGAAACAGCTTCGAGATCATCTTTTTGAACTTCTTGCGGAACTGCTGGTGGCTGTCGTTTGGAATGTCGGCGCCCATCTGCACTTGCAGCCACCATTCGCGGAACTTGGTGAGATCTTTGAACTCGGTGATGATTTCCAGTGCTGTAACGGGGCCGACGCCGGGGATGCCCTCGGTGTAATCGCTTCCGAGAAGATGCGCGAACTGAATGAGCTTTGGGCGATCCAGCGCGTATTCTTTTTCGAGGTCATTCGCGAGGAAGCATTCGACAAACTTGCTCTGGTTGAACATGTTTTTGTAGATGCGAGTCCCCCCAAACAGGAACGTGTCACTATCATCCGTAACAATTCCGTCCACAAGACCAAGGGAAACCAATTCCGCACACTGCGCTTCTGCTTCCATAGGTGCAGTGACGTACGGTAAGCCAAAAAGCCGCAGTAGCTGCTGGCACTCAGAAACCATAATATGGGACACTTCATCAGCATCTCGGCGGTCTTTCTTCTGCTGATTCCGTAGTTGCTTCAGCTCTGCTTCAAAGTCACGTGCATTCTCCGTCGGTGTCTTGTTGTTGAAGGTAGAGACAAAGCGGGCGTGTTCTTCTGTCTCGGCGGCAAGCTGTAACATGAGGTCTTCCTCTTCGGGATCGGAGTAGTCTTCCCCGTTGTCAGCAGCAGCACCGTCGTGCTCGTGAACCTCAAAAAGAGCGGCGTCGTTTGCATGTAAGGAATCTGTAATCTGTAAAATCTCTTGATCCGTCGCATGGATCGGTGGAACATCTTCAAATTCCGGAGAGGGTGATTTGGCTCCCGCATCCAGTGGTTCTTCAGCCCTGAGTGGTTGATTTTCGAAACGAGCCTCCCTTTCATCATCCGTTGGTTCCCAATCAGATATAGCTTTCTCAGAGGCGACTTCGGCTGCTGAAAGATCCTTCCCAGGGGATTCATGTGGTATTGCGACACTTTCAGATGGTAGAGGCGGGTTTGCTCGAACATTTTCGGCGATATCGTTCATTAGCACTGGCTGCTCTTCTGTTGTTGCTTTGTTCTCTGTGTATTGTGGTTTGATCTCGGAAGCCTCATTCTCCGAGTCAAGGTCGATAACATGTTTAGAATCTGGTATCTCATCAACATCAATGATATCAGCAGAGATGCGCCGTTTTAAAGGCTTCACCTCCTCGAATGTAACGTCGTCATATGTCGTCTTTGTAGGCTCTTCCTCTTCAACTTGGTCATCTATAAAGTCTTGTTTGACACCACCATCTTTCGAAAACCATGGCGGAAGAGCAGCAGCTTTCTTTTTCGCCTTACTTTGGATACTTTCAGCTTGCTTCTCGAAACCGCCAGCGTCATCGGCGAGAGGCGCTGCTTGTGGCAGTTCGTCTTTTGCTCGTTTGTTGATTTTCAAAGATTCAAATGGTAACGGTCCACTGAACTTGTGTTCGGGTCCAACTTCTGGCCTCATAAATTGCGCTTTAGGTGCCGGCTGGGATTTTTTGGATCGCGCCAATGCCGCTGCGAAATCCATGTCATCGTCACTTGCAGGACTTTCCTCTGGCTCATATGCAGGCGCTGCAGTTGTTTGAAGACGGTTTTCTAATCGCATTTCATTTGACTGTTCGTCTCGAGGCTTTTCTAGAGACATAGCTATCGCTCTTTGAAGGTCTTCCTCGTCCTTATCTTCAAATATATCGTCAAGGGCCAGGTCTTCATCATCTGCGGCCGCCGAGAAAAAAAGTGCATCTTCGTCTTCCGCTTCTTGATCATCAATGCCCGCAGCTTGACGGCGGGTTGCATATACCTCGTTTCTTTGATTTACAGTTTTCGCCGTCTGTCTTTGAATGGAGTCGTCTAGAACTCCTTTCTGTAGAAATGGAAGCTTAGGCAACCGATTGAGACCTTCAATAGGCACATCTTCAAAAGCATCATCGTCATCTTCATCATCCTTGACTGGAAGGAAGTCTGGCTGCCCGTATTCGTCAACATCGATTGGTCGATCTACGGTCGTGCCCTCTTTGTTTCCAACAACACCAAGGGCCCAACCACCCTCAACATCGGGGTTCTTGACCAGAACGTACTCCATTCCACGTTCTCCGGCAATGCGTCTGCCCGAATTGAAATCAAAGGTGATATCTGCGCCGTTCATACCATTCAGGTTCATCAATCGCTGCGTGAGGTCGTTTCGCTCCTTGACTCTTTCAATCTGAAATTTCGAGAAAGCCATCCGGTCGGGAAACATCGAGTCGAGTTGTTCTTTAGAATAACCCATGCGCAAACGGCTACGAATCCGCGCAGCATTTAGAATATTGTACCGATCTGTCGCCGGCAAGCTCATAAAGAATGGACCGTCAAAATCGATTTTGGAGAAATCATATAGGTTAACGTCTTCGCCATTATGAAATTGTCGTGCGTATTCCTCCAGTTCTTCTTGGGACATAATCCGAGGATCATTCGGCGCGCCCATTTGATCAAGCCCAACCTCGAGATCAGGCAAGTGATATGCATCCTGCTTCCGAAACTTGCGATTCTGCTGCCTCTCTCTTGGAGTCATCAATAATTCATCCACATAAACCGGCTCTCCCAAGTCTTCCTGGTCTTCGGCATCTCTGACAACGTCTGCATGGCGGCGGGCTCGCCTTGCTTCCTCTTCCTCCTCGGCCCGCCTTTGGACCTGTATCGCAAGTAACTTCCCGGCAGTTCGAACAGCATCCTCCCTTCTCCCTTCTCTCCTCTTCTTCCGTGCCGTGATGGTCTGGCGCTTCAGGACTGGCGCCCCGCCGTCGAAGACGAACACCGGCTTAATGCCAAAGTATAGAAGTTTGCATATCCGACGAAAGAAGCCAACAACGTGTGCGTTCCGGAGTGCGTTGCCCTCTTTGTCGCGGACGGCCTTGAGAAACTGATAGATCCAGATCGACGCGTCGACGGCGAGACGTTTTCGATTCAGCGTTTCGAGTTTAACTGGTCGCGCACAGGGTTGGACGACAGTCCAGAGACCGGTGACACCCATGGCAGTGAGTTGGTTCCCATAATACCTGGGCCAAATGAGTATGTAATAGGAAGCTCGACGAAATGATAGACAGTGCGTGGTAGGCCGAAAGCGACTGTCACTTCCGATCGCTTTCAGTTGCTCTCCGATGACGACGCCCACACGACCTTGTCACGAAGTCACGTGAGCTCATATATCCAAGAGTGGTTTAGCTTATACGATCAGGAAGATAGCCCTAACCCTAAGTAAGATCAGACGTAGAACTCCTTGTGGTATGAATACAGTCGATCATCATGACGGCAAGCATATGCATAACCATTTGACAAAAAGCGGGCGAAAACTCTAGTAAGGCTGCTAGCGTTTTCCCAATAACCAAGGCAAAACCTAGCAGTGCGTTCTATACCGTCACTGTAAAACCGTTGAACAATTATAGAGACACTGGAATGTTATTAACTTATTTTAACTATAGCATTCATCTACCTAAAAAATAGAGACATCCGTTCAGGGCCTCCACAGGCCAAGCAAGTCCAAAAATGGTGCATCACTAACAGAAACAAGATACGCATCGTCTGCATCAGATGTATTGATATGTTTCATCTTTGACCACGCCGGAACTGCAAATGTATCCCTGGCCTTCCAATTGAAGACCACTTTCTCACCCGTTGGTGTCTCAAGCTCAGTGGTTCCATCTCCTTCATAACAGTGATAGATATAAGAGCAACTCTTTTGACACTCTGCAACAGCACCGGGGCTAAGACGCTCGGCTTGCATACCTAGAGTAGTAGACAGCGGCTGTCCATTCGGCTTGCGGTACTCGTAAACTGCATGTGAAGATCGTTCAGCTTTCAGTGCTTTCTCAACTGGAGCCCATGGGTGGCGCCACTCGCACGGATTGCAAGGTCTAGGAGATTTAATTAGCTTCTAATTCCAGTGCTGTCACCTTGTGGGGTAATCTCAAGACTTACGAGCTTGGATAACGAGGATAAGCATAACCCTCAGCAAAATGAACAGGTGCGTAGCGGAAAAGAGGCAAGTTGAGCATATCAAGCCAGATGACTGGATCTTTCGACTCATTGCCATGATCATGCCAGTGCCAGGTAGGAGTGACTACCACATCACCTCGCATCAAAGGCATCTTCTTTCCTTCGACTGCCGTGAACCCCTCGCCGTCAATGATGAAACGACACGCAAAGGCAATATGTCGATGAGCGGGGGCAATTTCACCCGGGTTGACTATCTGTAAACCTCCGTAGATTGTATCCGTGGTATACGGTGCATCTAGAATAGGATACCATCAGACCTGGGTTTTATGTTTGCCGTGGCATCTCTGTACACTTACTCATACTAGGGTTGACCAGCATCAACACCCTTCTCTCTGCCTGCTCCTCGGGTACTAGTCGGCTTGCATTGAGTAGGTGTGGCAATGCTTCTTCGTACTTCCAAATATGGGCTTTTGCGGTTGGGTTAGGGCTCGGCGGCACCATCGCGCTCATCTGTGACCACAGCGGCTCTAAGTTCTGCGAGGGCAGCACATCGAGGAACTTTTCCATATCATCAATGGCCTGGGTATTGGAACTCATTGCATCCCACTAGATGTCGGAATAGGTGGTATATTTTACATAGTTATGGAGGGACCGTGTTGATATTTGTCACCACAGTACTAGCGGCCTTGGTTGTTCATAATAACAACTACAATTCCCATTACACACATGATTGCACTAAAGAAGACAATGCGGTTTGCGTCTCAAGTGAGGGGAAGCTGTTCGGAGGCCAATGTTCAATTCCGAAGATACTGTTCCGGTCGGACCCTTCTCCGATTGGCCCAGAGGAGGCTTCGTTCTTAAAGGCTTAGTTATTATCACAAATTGTTGTGAATCCCAGGAAGTTCCAAGGATTTTTCACTTTTATTTCTTTAGAAAACAAAACAAAATACATCTTCATCCAGAATCAACTTCAGCAAGATGTCTTCCAACTCATGGTCCCGTCTCATCCGCTTTGTCGACGACAACGGCAAAGAAACATTCGGGGAGCCCATTATCGAGAACGAAGAACAGCTTCACAACCTGATTGGCAAAAATGATCTGTGGGCTGTCGAGTACCAGGGCTCCAGCCCCGCCTCAGCCGTGACAAAAGGCGAGAAAGTCCATGTCAAAGCCTTGCTGGACCTTCTCCGACCGGATGATGTGCCAATCATCAGATGCATTGGTCTTAATTACATCAAACACAGTAAGATCCTAGTCTTATATGCCGTACAATATTAAGTCAACATTGTTTTCCTCCAGTCAAAGAGGGAGGGCGCACACCGCCTCCTTACCCATCAGTCTTTATCAAGCCGTCAACATCCGTTGCTGGGCACATCGAGGACGTCCCAATCGCCAAAATTGCCCAGGACGGGACTCTAGACTATGAAGGAGAGTTGGTGAGTACACGATTTGTTAAAGAATAAAATGAAAACAGTGCGTGGCTAAGACCAATCTAGGCAATCGTGATAGGAAGACCCGGCAAGAATATTCCCAAAACAGAAGCTTTGTCATATGTGGCAGGTTACCTCGCCGCAAATGATGTCTCGGCTCGCGCGTGGCAGCGCGATCCCAAGAAGGCCGGCGGTGTTCCCCAGTGGTGTTTCAGCAAAGGATTTGATAAGTTTGCTCCTCTGAGCCCAATGCTCGTTTCTCCCGCTGTCATTGGCAATGCCTCAGATTTAACCCTCCGCACGCTTGTTAATGGCGAGGAGAGACAAAACACGAGCACCGGCGATCTCCTCTTCGGTGTTGAAGATATCGTGGCCTTTTGCAGTCAGGGCACCACTCTGCAAGCAGGCACAGTTATTCTAACTGGCACACCTTCTGGTGTGGCCATGGGTATGAAGGAGCCGAAATATATCAACGATGGTGATGTTGTAGAGGTGCATATTAGCCAGTTGGGGTCTGTTAGGAATAAGATGGTTTTTGAGGCTTGAAAATTCCTGCCTTGGTTTCAACAAATAGACTACTTTTAACACAATTCTTAATTAATGCACATGTATCTTTCAAAGTGTCTTTAGAAGATATTATAGCATCTCAATTGGCTCAACGCGGCTTAACGGGTTGACTTTTTGGTGGCTAGTCTAATTTGAAGTATAGAATGCAATTTGAAATAGAGTACATGACAACTAGATAGTCCATTGCCTGGTCTAAAGTCTAGGTAAATTATGCCACACGCGGGGCTATTGGGTCCAGGTTCGTCATGGCGTAGATATAAAAGTAGCCAGCCTCCTCGCCCCTGCAAAAAATTTCCCACTTCTCCATTTCTCTTTCATTACCGTCAACCTTCGCAACACAATAAATTCTGCAAAATGACAGCACCAACGTACACAGGAGGTTGCCTTTGCGGCGCAGTTCGCTTGACCATATCATCAAACCCAGTTACAGTTCTTTCGTGTTTCTGCGAACACTGCAGTAAAGGTTCTGGAGGTGCCAACCAAATAGTATATGCCCCCTTCCGCCGACCAGCAAGTAATCAAAAGAGTCTGACTGGACTATCTAGATCGCCAAGTTCGCAACCCCAAATGTGGAGGTCATCGCCAGCTCCGATGCTCTCGCAACGTATGTCTTTATAGAGACTTCGAGTGGAAACCCTAAGGAGAAGGCTTTCTGTCGGACATGCGGCTGTCCCCTATGGACAATTCCAGAGTCTGCCAAAGGAAAGTTTCATCTTATCAGAACGGCGATTCTTGACCATGGGTATGTAAACCGCCTGCAAATGTAAATTTTCTCTAATCTCATACAGCCGCAGACTCCAAATGCGACCGGAAAATGAAATCTTTGTCAAGAACAGGCCAGACTGGATGCAGGCGACAGCTGGAGTTGCGCAGTGGGAGGGAATGCGTAGATAGACATGGACCACTACAGCTTTGATCAAACGAGGAAGTTATATGACACAGCATAATCAAGTGATATATATGCCTAGTAATAGAAATACTTATGTTTCCGTCGAGTTCATGAAAAAGAAGTGTATGAAATCCGGACTAGGGTTATAAATGAACGTAATTGATTGGTCGACGGCGGCGCGCCAATTGTTGTCATCTTGCCAGTTGGACGGCTTCTTTAACATTCCTCTCTTCTCTCTTGCACTATGTAAATAATCCCGACATAAAATATCACAGATGGATCCTAGTCCGACAACGCGCAGATCTCGACCAAAGCGGCTGAAAACCGAGATCGCTTGTGATACCTGCCGTGCAAAAAAAGTCAGATGCGACGGCGTACGCCCGGGCAAGTGGACATATTCAACTATGCGTGATAACCGTAAACTAACAAAAAACCAGCATGTGGCTACTGTTCTCGGAAGCTCGGCTTGAGAGGTAACTGCCGATATAGCGAGAGGGATGGACTCCATCGACCGCGTAACAATTCTTACAGAGGGACACTAAACATTGCCACCATTCATTCCACTTCAGCAAATATTTCCTCTACCCTATCGACCAAGCCGACAGCTCATCTGTCTCCTACGCCTGCTGTACAACCTAGAACAAATTTACTTTACGCTGCTCACAGTCCCAACACGGCTGCCAACATCACCAGTCTCCCGGCGATAGACTCCATGACTACCGTTGTGGGTGAAGAAACGAGTACTGGTGAATTCTTCGGCAATAGCAGTGCGGGCTCATTCACTGCACGAATTAAACGAGCTGTTGATAGTTGGCTGGGTGAAACGAGATCTCGACCCTCTGGGAATGGTGTCGCCTCCGTGTCAACATCTGTCGAGCCGCTCGCGGCCTCACCTGCAAGGCTCAACGCAATGATCGATATTTCCTACGTCCTTCCCCCACGCAGACAGGCAGATCATTTGATGCATCTTTACTGGTTTTACGTAGACCCACTGTACCCTTTCTTAGACAAAGCCAGTTGGAATCGTTCTTACAGTGCTCTATTCGCAGGTACAGCTCTCGAAACAGAGGAGCGCATGTTTTTGGCAACATTGAACGTCATATTTGCCTTGTCTACTCAACTGATTGAGTCAATAAGTGAAGAAGAAAGAGCAAGCTCTAGCCAAGCCTTTTTCCAGCGCGCTCAGGCTCTCCTGCCGACGAACCTGTATGATGTCGGGTCACTCGAGTTGGTACAAAACTTACTACTGACGAGCCAGTACCTCCAAAGCACAAATCAACCTCAGCGAACCTGGATGGTTGTGGGGTCAGCCATAAGAACAGCACAGAGTCTTGGCCTTCATTTGCCAGATACGTCCGTGGCTTGTTCAAACCCTAATCGACAAGAGCTTTTGCGGAAGGTTTGGTATGGATGCGTGCTCATGGATCGGTATGGAGGATCTTTATTTTCCTAGGCAGCTGATGACTGGGACTGATCAAGTTTAGCATGGTTTCCGTCACCCACGGGCGTCCAACAATGGTCTCCGAGCGTGTTGCATCAGCCGTTCCCCTTCCCGGAATTTCATCAAGTCAGCTAGCTGGCGAAAGGAACGAATTCTTCGTCAAGTCAGTTCAGCTATACGAGATCACCCATCGAATTGTTCTGGCGCTATATGGTGGTAAATACACACGAGATGAATTTCGATGTCAGCATTCTACGGTTCTGGATGACGATATTGACGATCTAGACATAGTTGTCCCACTAGATAGATCGTTAAATAAGTGGGTGCTCGGTTTATCGAACTATCTCAAGTGGAACCAGCTACTTGACTTGGCAGATGAGAGTACTCGGCGAGAAGCTTTTATTCTCCATATTAGGTTTGTTTGCTGAGGCACTCCTTACTAGAAATGTGCATTTACCATTCTCAAAGAAATACTCACTCTTCGATCTCCAGGCTTCTACACGCGCGAATCCTTTTACTGAGACCAATTTTTGCCCGCTTCTGTCTATCACATCTACCTAATGAAGATGCGGAGCCGGTAAATGATACTCTCGAGGCACGGGTCACTGAACAATGTGCAATGACTTGTGTCTGTACAGCTCAAAAGATAGTTGCTGCTTTAGACTCCAATCAAACTTCCGACAATTCTATCGGTATTCAGCCCGCTTGGTGGTATAGAATCTACTATCTTTACAGCGCAGCAGCAGTCCTCATCACTGCTCAATTACGTCCACAGGCCTTCCCTGTCGCAGGCCTCACTGAGTCGTGGGAATGTGCAGTATCACTTCTAAGAGCACATGAAAAATTCGGAAGCTCTGCCCGGCGATGTGTCGCGGCCTTGCATATCCTCTCTTCCAAGATGCGCGAAGCTGCGTCGGGAGAAAGAGCAAATCCCTTCCGGCATGAATCTCAACTGCAACAGGCTGGGCCGATTAGCCACGATAGTCCTCCTATCACTGGATTACTTCCAGACTTGCATTATTTGCAGCAGCCAGGCTGTATCGATGACCCGACCACGGATGTAGGTGTTCTCGACTTGACCGACTTTGACTTTGATGTTAATGATCTGTCATGGCTGAACAACATGCAAGCTACATGGGGCTTATTAACGAGCAATAACGCTGAGCAATACGTAAAATGAAAATATAAATTTACTGCTTAGCTTCTCTGTTCTCAATAGGCAAAATAATATCTATCTCTCAACACATGTAACTCTAATTCCCACAACTGATAGTGCCCTTTTCGTACGCAGAACCTCAACCTTCACCGGTCATGTACTCACCAGCGAGCTCCGTTCAATAATACTACCCACAGCTCCAGGAGAAGGAATTCTACCCGCTGGAATGAATGCAAACGCGTCTCACCTGCTGAGTCAATCACCGTCTGGTCCGAAGTAGGTATATACGCGGGGAGTCGCGGATACCTTCAATCATACTTCTATCTGCTTGCTGCATCTGCACGTAACTACCAACACGCACGTAGGTGTACAACATGGTTTCCAATAAAATCAATTTGTCTAGATTCAAAACTTGGTATAACGGGTATTATTACGACTTTTTACCCTGGATAATTACACGCACGGATTCCTTGCCCATTGTTAATGATCATTTCATGAAACTTTGTCTCTCCTGTATGAATTTTCTAGAAAAACTTTTCAGATCCAGTAGTGACATTCTACTTCTTCCAAGAAAGCTGCTCTATATCTAGTTTCATAGACCTAAGAATATCTGCCGCAGATGAGCCCAGGTACATGACGTACCTTCCCTCATCAAGCGTCCACCTTTGTAGCTTCTCGTCAAAATAGGCTAAATCCCTCAGTTGCACGGTGATTTGCGCCAGTTTTTGTTCATTTGGTTCCAAACGAATCTTTTTGAATGCGACCAGGGTTTTGAGAGGATGCTCGATAGCATGCTGCTCCCGACCAGCATATAACTGTACTAAAACTCCTCCTCGGACTGCCCCAGTATTTGCCACATTGATTGTGACATCAAGTGAATCTCCTGTCTTCCTTCGGATATCCAAGTCACCAAATTCAAAAGTGGTATAAGACAATCCGTAGCCAAATGGAAAGTTCACTTTATCTCGAGGAACGAGGTCGTAATGCCGGTAGCCAACAAAAACCCCTTCATCATAGCGGACTTGCAATTGATCATTCACATATTGTCCTGGAAAGTTGCCATGTGCAGGGGCATCTTCAATGCGATGCGGAAAGCTGACAGGAAGGCGGCCTTCAGGGTTTACAGAGCCGAGAATAACATCTGCAATGGCGTTGCCACATTCCTGTCCAGGAAACCAGGCTTGTAGCAGACCTTTGACGGATCCCAGCCATGGCATTGCAACAGGGACACCGGTGCAGCTGACAACAATTACGTTCCGGTTTACCTTTGCCACTGCAGTGATCAATTCGTCCTGCCCATGTGGTAGATGAAATGAAGCTTGGTCCTGACCTTCTGTCTCCCACTGCGGTCCATGTCCAGTGAAAACAATGGCGTAGTCTGCATCAGCAGCTACTCTCATTGCATCGCCTTTCAAGTCGGCATCATGAACTGATTGAGGTGAGAACCCCATGCGTACGCCAGTGCGGCCCTCAAGAATCTGAAGACCAATATTTCTTGGTGGTTTACTGCGAATACGCACACGGTAAGTATTCCCGCTTATGAACTTGTACTGAACCTCTAGTTCCGGGATTGAATTAAATAACGATCCCATGGGGTCTGAGGTATTGCCCTTTTGCTCATAAATGACTTTTTCATCAATAGAAACGACGGTGGGTCCAAATCCTGAGCTCGCGATATAGTGTGAACCTGTCTCTGTCGGTGTAAAGTCTCCAACTATTTCGATAATTTTCTGATAAGACTCATTAGATCCGAGGGGCGAGTATGCAGAAGCTGGGTGGCCATGTCTCATCACATTCGGCTCTTCTTTGCCCTCCTCAAAAAGAAGGAGACTGAAGCCCGGCTTCCCATCAAGGCCAGTCAATGCGCCGACTAATCTATCCTTGGATATGGGCGGCAACAAACGCTCGAGGTGGGCTCCTTTGGCGTATGAAAATTGAACATGATCTCCCAAAGCAGCTCTTAACCCTTCTTCGGGCGATACTTTATAATGAGCATTCACGCTTGCACTTCCTCCTCCATGTGCAAGCGCTTCCTTAGCATAACCGATTAGCGCAATTTTCTTGTTTTTCAACTTGTCACGAGATAGTGGCAAAATCTGGTCCCCGTTCTTGAGTAGAACAATGCCCCGTGCACCAGCATCGCGTATAAATTGTCGGTGTTCAATCTTATCGCCATCGACTATAGGATCGGCTGCTTTTTCAATCGTCTTGAGTCTCAACGCTAGTTCAAGGACCGCCTGTACACGGTTATTAATGATATCTTCAGACACCTCTCCCTTTTTAATGGCCTCGAGGATAGCAGAGAACTTGCGGATCCTTGGCGGTCCAGGCATTTCCAAGTCCAATCCTGCCCTGAGTGCATCAGCAATTGAGTTTGTACCACCCCAGTCACTCATCACAAGCCCATTCCATCCCCAACTGCCTCGCAGAACATCTCGCAAGAGCCATTCATGAGAGTCGCAATGCGTCCCGTTTACCAAATTATAAGCTGTCATGATAGCCCACGGATTCGCCTCTTTAATGGCAATCTCGAACGGACGCAAATAAATCTCACGTAAGGCGCGTTCACTGATCGTCTCATTAACAGAAGTGCGTGCTGTCTCTTGTTCATTTGCAACAAAATGTTTGATTGTGGCAGAAACGCCGTTGTTTTGAAGGCCTTGAATCACCCGCGAAGCCATCTTGCCTGCGAGAAATGGATCTTCGCTGAAACTTTCAAAGTTGCGACCACCTAGAGGGTGGCGATGAATGCAAACTGTTGGGCCGAGGATACAATTCACATCTTTGGCGCGCGCCTCCTGCGCCAAAAGAGATCCAAATTCACTTGCGAGGTCCAGATCAAAGGTTGCTGCAAGACTGCAGGCAGATGGGAAGCAGGCCGAGCGCACGTCTGGACTTGTGGCCGGGGCTCGCACTCCATTGGGGCCGTCGGCGGTCTGTTCAATTTTACTATTGATGCAGAAATATCATTTATATGCGCACTTACCCTAATCGATGGGACATTTCTTTGTGGAAGCGCCGCAGTTGCAGAAAACGTGTACCCCGCGAGAAGGGAGACCTACTATGATCAGCATCACCGCTGATCGTGAATGCACTTTCTATATGTGAATTACGAACCTTCTCTTCGAGCGACAAGTTTCTGAGAATTGCTTGAATATCTGCCGGTGACGCCATATCTAAAGTGACGAGTGAAGTTTATTTACTACAAGTGCGAACGGAGGTGAGGGACTTTATATGGAGTCTGTCATGCTCCTGACCAATCAGGTACGGATCCGAGAACTCACTCTCATCCGACATCTAAGGATATACAGTATACGACAACATAGAACGTATCATTTTATCAGCTACTAATGCTGCCTTCCTATCCATTGACCTTGTATTAAAGAGTCTCCTTGATTGTAATTTCTTGCCAAAAGATCGCCACTATCATACTCAGCGTGGTCATCGTGCCCTGGAAAGCTTTATACTAATAACATATTATCCTCAGCATGTTGATTATTACTGTCCAACTGGTTGGAGATAAAGCCATCTGAGTTACATTGAATTATGGACTTGTGAACCTTGAATGGAATTATTCTGACAGTTTCATTGTTACTGTGAAAAACAAAACTTTGAGGGGGGAACAGCACGTTGCGTAGCTTGTAGTGTCCATGGTTGATTTTGCCAGGGTTGTGTAACTTAGAGCATTATGGAATATTAGCTGGATAGCCAATAAACAGCACTGGTAAAATTAGTTTATGTGTTAGGACTACGGATGTCAATTCCTATCATTACAGTTGGATCACTAATCAGCGCCAACATGGCTTGATACTAACCAATTGAAGACGGCAGATTCAATTTAAACACCGTAATAATGAAAGGCGTTGTTCATTCGTAGGCAAAGATTTTTACGGCATACGATATGAGTACGCGTGGACGCTGTTTTCACTAGTTCGTTAGCTGAACTGCTATGCCGAGCCGGTCCCACGGGGTACGAGGTATAGCAAGCACTGCCCCATACTAGTTAGTAGATGCATACAGTGATTACAGCTCCAGGGCTGTCCGGACAGAATAAAACGGTTACGTTAGTTACTAATCAATCCAGTAAGCATAGCTTACTTCGTGTTCGTTTAGGCTGTAAATAGTAAGTGGTACATGAAGTAGCCCCGCATCAAGACGAAAATAACTAATATATAAGTAAAGGATCATCCAGGCAATCTATTCAATAACGAAAAATTCACATACACTCTACCGCCGATATACTTCTTGATTATATGATAGAGACGCAAAATGTCAATTCCAAAAGCTCTTACACCTCGCTTCGAAGTACGGCAGCTTGAGACCAAGGATATACCTGTTGTCTCGGCAATCTTAACGCACACCAACTGTTTTCACTCGCCAATGTGGGCTGTTGCACACCCAGATGACCAGATCAAGCGTTGTTATGACCTGTATAACGCTGAGAACTACCTTGTACGCACAGCTATTGCGTCTCAACTGTCCTACGCCGTATATGACAAGGAGTACAAGTTTAAGCGCCCCGAATCGGCTGCCACAGATGGTGCCCTATACTGGGATCAAACCAACTTGACCGCTACGCCCCAGCGGCTTTTGGATGAGATTGATAGCCCTTTAGTGTCAGTGTGTCTGGCTTTTGATGGCTTTTATCCCCTGGACCTCTCTCAGTTGACGGAATTCCTCAACCTCCTCCCTCTATTTGCGCCCATGATCGCGCGTCAACATGAACTTGATACGCGCGATCCAAAGTCCTGGGAGCCTACCGCTCCCGGGCAGGTCATCATGAGGTGTGGGACGTCAACGCGGGATGATTACGGAGGATTGGGCCTAATGAAACTGATGGCGCACTGGGAGATGAGGGATGCCGCAGCCAAAGGGTTTCGAGGAATCAACATTGAAAGCTTACATCCCGCGGTTGACAAAGTCTGGATGAATCCTCCAGCTCCGTTCAAGGCGACGAGGGTATGTATATTCAACATGAACGAGCTGACAGTCGAGAAGGATGGACAAAAAGTTGTGGGAGCACCGGATGTGGACATTCTAGCAGGACGCATGTATATCGATTTAAGCAGTTAGTCCGTACGTTTATGGTTAGCTTTATTAAACGTGGGATTTTATCAAAGCAATTATAGGACACAGGACCTAGTAGTCAATCTATTTTTAGGGATCCCATGCAGTTGAGACAAGTGATGACATGGATGGGGGCAGTGCCGGCGATAAATTCGATAGTGATAGTAAAGGTAGGGCGCCAAAGAGATGGGTATATGTTCTATCAGAAGAGAGGGATGATTGTAAAATGCTGCTTGGCAGGAGTTTTGCAGATAGCGGTGCCCTTTTTGAAGAGTCATAGTCTGTATTCGGGCATTAAAAAAAAGGTTACTTAGACGGCGCCTCTACATTTGGATACAAAGCACCCCTACAGGAGTCCTCCCTAACTAATCACAACATCAAGACCAGCATACTAATATCATCCAAAAGTCCTCTGTGATTTGTAAAATAAGTGCTCCAATTATCTATGAATATCTCTTGGGAGGCAGCATGAACTTTGAGCGAGCGCGTGGAATGATTTGAATTTGTACTATACAGGGGTACGGGGTACGGAGATGGTAGTGGGGATTGACTTACTATTCATACCCTATTGAGCCCGTCGAGGATTCGAAGTATTCCAGTGAAGCAATGCCGCCGCCTATATTTTCTCCTGATGCTTTCGATATCAATGCACATGGAGAACACCTCCATTCGGATATGTATAACCTGACGTTTCACACGACATGTTTATTGAGCACGGGCAATTATGATGCGGTGATGTATCTTCGAGGATTAGAAAGAGAAATCATCCTTCATTCTGGTTTACATAAATTGCGTACAACACTCTAAGACATAGAAGCATAGTCGTGATACAATCGGACAGCTAAAGATTCATTTCACGAGATTGCCGGAGGAAAAGCCGTCGTACTATACTTCAACCTCAATAGTTGCACCATCCACAACACCATCGCCATAAACAAATAGTCCTGCCGATCAAGAAGCACAAACTCCATCCACACCAAGACGACGATACAAATGGGTTCGGCACTCCGTCCCCTCGGGAAACGTAGCCAGCGCCTTCCTGAAATCTTCACGCGCCAAAGCCTCACGAAGATGATGCTCGGACCGCCACACTCCCACATTGATCAGCAAATTGCTATCGACGCAGTGATGAAACTGCGAAGATAGATGCCCAATACACAGGCTGAGATGTCGCTGCTGTGTTTCCAGCTGGTTGTTGCCGCGTGTCCCTGTCCTGCTGGGATGGCGAAGACACTGGTTAGTACTACTGGGCCTGAATCGTGTGCTTCAACATGTTCTTCGGGAAGTATGAGGAGGTCTAATTTGTTATGTTCCGTCATTGTGTTATAGTTTTGGATAATGGCAATTCCGAAAGCTGAGTTGATGGTTGTTGGTTTGGTATCGATGGCTCTTCGAATATATGCCTGACCCCGTGCTTTATCCAGCAGATACGATTCTAAAATCGATGTGTGCAACGAGGAATGCCCAATTGGTAGACTTCCTAGCTCATAATAGACATGCTGAACCCATACTTAAGTAATTTGGAACGTACATTCAACACTCGCGGATTGTTCATCGATCTCGACGTCCTCGTCGATGGATGGCGTCCCAGTACGTGGCTCGCAATGTCGCCACTTATAAATGACTTACGTGCGTTCTATATGAACACATACAGTATAAGCTGTGTCCATTTGTAGCTGCGACTTTGCGTGTGGGTTGCCACGCAGAAGCGTCGGCCGAGAATGGTAACGACCTTACTTTGCATCCGCAGCCACCCGCGCCGGGAATACGCACCTAGCTGTGTATGCGAGGCGATATTGAGCAGGAGGCAGCAGGAATCTAGTATCATTTTACTTAATTTACGCTTCACGGAAATTGCGAAATATACTGAAGGCATGCAGCGAGATTAAAAGGGTGGCGAGCTCGCTTCGGCGTTGATTCCAACGAAGGGCCGGTTAATGCGGAGGCCGCAAGACGTGCTGTGAGTGTGTTTTGCTGACAAATTACATGGCCATCGGAGATTTATGGCAAACCGAGATATAGTAAACGGCCTAAAATTATGGAATTTAGTAAATACATGATATCCTTAAACTCCCACAAACAGATTAGAGCCCAATCATAGAGACAAGTGTTGCTGTCACGCCAGAATATCGCACGAGGGTTATAGTATGACTAGGATTGAACTTCACATATTTTCAAAATCGTTAAGGGCCCAACAAAAATAGATCTCATTTAATCACGATACTCTTCTGAGCCTGCCTCCGGTGTACTTTGGACTTCCTCGTTGTTGACAAACTTGAGATCCGACATTCCATACAACACAATCGATCCCATTCCGAGGAAGGCAGCTAGAATTGTGAACACCATGGAGACGATACCTCGTGGTGTGAACCCATCTGGAATCCATCCTGGCTGCGTGTTCTGGCCTTTGAGGTCGGTATAGTCTTCTGTGTTGGCGGCGGCGTTGCCCTCGTACGCTACACCTGCAGCGCGACACGTATCAATGTGGTTGCTGGGGATGCTCATTCGCTCCTGGATTTGCTGCGGTGCCTCGACCAGTGTCATTGCCAGCCCTTGCATGAGATGCCAGTCAATATGGCAGTGGAACAGCCAAACTCCCGGGTTATCGGCCACGAAGCGGATCACGAAGTACCCTCCTGGTGGCAGGACAAGTGTGTCACGCCGCGCAGGAGATGTGGGAAATGCAGAATGGTTGGATGGGTTGTAAGGGAAGGGGTCTCCCGAAGCGTAGTCGAAGAAGTCGGCTCCATAGCCCGGGTAACGCGTAAGAACCTGGAATTGATGTCCATGCAAGTGGAAGGGGTGCGATCCGGTGTCATTGTTATTGAGAATGATCTCAACTACTTCATTGTGGCCTAGGACGAGCGTGTGCGTAAAGTCACCATACACCACTGAATCTGTTGCTAGATCCCCCGCGGACATGACTGTATACAGAGTGGGCACCTTCGGAGGAGTGTAGCTGATGTTGTTGAGAAACGCGTAGCCGTCACCATTGTCAAGGTTCTCCATGACAACGGCCACATTGATCGACATGGACGGGTTCTCTAGCAGTGGCATGTGATCATACGGTACTAAAGTACTGTCGTCATAGGGATCTAGGTCTGATGAGACAGAAACCGTGATATTCGCTTGTGGATGCGCTGCCGATGCGTTGTACTGCAGCCAGTTGGTATTATTGAGACGCAAATCTGACGGAATCGTGTCAAGTAGCGTCGAATCAGCCACAGTGACAATTGGGTAATTCTGATCGGTCGTATCCTTTGTGGTGAGGAGCACCGAGTATCTCTGCGCAACAGCAATAAATAGTACGCTAGCCTCGGTGGGCTCGGTATAGACTCCATCTATCTCAACAATCTGGAAGGTGTGGTCCTCTATTTGAGATGCATCAGTTTGAAGAGTCCGGCTGAAGTATATGGGTCATCGACAGACGTCGAACATACCAATATAAAAGTATTGTGCAACGAACGCACCAATGTTGGCAATCCGCAACAAGTAGGTCGTGTTTGGCTTGACAGAAATACTGGTATCAAGCGTATCATTGAAGAGGAAAGCGTTTGGAACTATGCTGCAGGTCAGAGAAAGGTGACGTCGGCAGGAGCGGGAAGATAGCTATTACTTGGCTCGGCCCCTGTTGGATTGTACAGGCTTAAGAATTCAGGCTTGATATTCTCCGCTAGTTTGTGGTACCAGTCGGAGAGAGTAATCGTGAACTCCTCCTCGTACTCATTGGCAAAATACGACGTGTTGTCGTGAACTATGAGTGCTTGACGATACCCGTCGGGATAACACCAGTCGGTCTTTATCCAGGCTCGGTCAGTTCAATTGACAATACAGTCTTAGCAATTGGAATTTAATCAACGTACGTGACAGTGGTACCAATACGTGCCGTTCTGCTGAACAGTGAAATTGTACGTAAAGCTTGAGCCAGGTGGAATTGGGCATCTGGCGGTGTCAGCATGGGTTAAATGACGGAGAAAGAGGACACTGACTGCGTGACCATGGACGGGCCGTCCATTTCGTTGGTGCCGTTTTGGTACATGCCATGGAAATGAATGCTGGTATTCTTGTCTCCCAGCCCATTGTACGTGTTGACGATCAAGCGGTCGCCCTTGTCGACCTCAATGACAGGCAACGGCCATTGCCCGTTGATGCCCACCACCTTCCGGTCGGCCAAGCCGTCAGGGTTCGCAGTGACCCACGTGACATTGAAATCATAGACGACGGTTTTGGCCAGCAACAGCTTGCTCAGCGCCAGCAGCAAGAAGAGAAGTACGGATAGCATTGTGCATGTCTCGCCGGTCGCCAAGTGAGGGTGTCGTGCTCGGGGATTGAGGAGTGAATCCTGGAAGAACGAGGCAATTTAAAACGGGTGGAGCTGGGTGCCTGCTGGCAGCTCCTTCGGCCGGGTCCGCAACAGATTTTCACACCACTTTTCCTGCTGTTGCGGCCATGACACGAGACAATTGCGGGCGTCGCTGCAGATTATCGTCCGAGATTATCGTCCGAGTTCGCTTCGGCAATGGTGTCATGCTGGAGTGTGGTGGCCCGAGGAGGGGGGCACTGCAGGGAGAAAAGTTCTGCATCAGATAAAAATTAAAAAATTCCGCTTATACAGGTCCGCCAATCAGCGCTGGCCATCTGATAAAACGCCCCGTGCGGGTGCCGACAACGTGAGGCGCGGATTGGCCCTGGTGCGAGACGCTTGTTTAGGCGCGTCGGCTAGCGCGAGGTCATAGCGGGCGCTAGCCGCTTGGGGCAATGCGCTCGATCAGATAAGAAATGCCGCAGTCACCTGACGCGCCGGTTTTCGCTTGGTCGGAACTAGTTAAAGGCTTGTCTGTCCAGTTTCCGCAGCTGTTTAGCTCTGCTGGCTCTAGGGACATTGCATCCATTGCATTGCGCACTGCCGCCACCATGGTCAACGTCTTTGCCGTCCAGGTCTTCTTCATCGTCTTCCGCGAGACGCTAGAGGCCGTCATCATCATCTCCGTGCTGCTCTCCTTTCTCAAGCAAAGCTTGGGCCAGCCGCACCAGGACCAGTCAATATACAAACGGCTCGTCCGGCAAGTATGGGTGGGCTCGTTCCTCGGCATCTTCATCTGCTTCTGCATTGGCGGCGCCTTCATCGGCGTATTCTACGGGCTGGGCCACGACATCTGGGCGAATGCCGAAGACCTGTGGGAGGGTATTTTCTACCTGATTGCGACCATCATCATCACCATCATGGGGCTGGCTTTGCTGCGGATCAACAAGAGCAAGGAAAAATGGCGCATCAAGATCGCTAAAGCACTGCTTGAGAAAAGCAAGAGCCACAAAAAGTCCACGCTGCTGGGCGACTGGGCCCGTCGTTACGCCATGTTCATTCTGCCGCTCATCACCACGCTGCGAGAAGGTGTCGAAGCAGTTGTGTTTGTCGGCGGTGTGTCTCTGGGCTATCCAGCGACGGCGTTCCCCCTGCCTGTCGTGACGGGCATTATGACGGGGCTGACATGCGGTTGGCTCATATACCGTGGAGGTAACGCAATGTCAATCCAAATATTCCTTATTGCCTCTACCTGTGTGTTGTACCTTATTGCCGCAGGCATGTTCTCCAAGTCCGTCTGGGACTTGCAGTACTATCGCTTTCAGCTGGCCGTGGGCTCCGACGTGGCTGAGGAAGGCAGTGGACCAGGCTCGTACAATATTAAAGAGACCGTCTGGCACGTGAACTGTTGCAATTCCGAGACAGACAACGGCTGGGACGTCTTCAATTCCATCCTCGGCTGGGAAAACACGGGCACTTACGGCTCCATTATCTCGTACAATCTCTACTGGCTGTTCATCATGCTGACTGTTGGCTACATGATGTGGGAGGAACGCTCGGGAAAGCGCTCCCTGCGTGAACGCATTCTTATCGCGTTGACCAAGGTGCCAGGATTCAAGGGCTACGCCAAGGCCAAGCTCGATGTCATCCAAGAGAACTCAGAGGACGTTGTGCGGCAGGTGCACAGTAGATTATTTAACGATGCTGTCGTGGTGGAGGAGTCGGTGGAAATGAAGTAGGAGCGTTTTATGTCGGTGTATGAATTAAAAATGATTCCTCTGTTGTATTCATGGTTCATGGTCCATTGTGTGGTGCATTCAAGCGCTTTGATTTAGGTCTGAAATACTCTATTTACCGTTGAATCTGATGTAGACAATCTTCAGCGCATACTTCTCATCTATATATCGCATCTGATACTACATCATGCCCCTTAATGAACATCATATCTAGATGACTTTAGACGGCATATTTGTTGTTGCTAGGAGGCCACCTGCAACCGCAGATAGTTAGATCCGATTAATTCTTCTCAACTGATTAACCGCACACAACCAAGCCAGTAAATGACACTTGCCATACGCATTGACCGTGGATCAAGTATCAAGAATCAAGAATCAAGAATCAAGCATGCTGCCTCATCCCGTTCGGGAAGGTGGGGACCAGCAATCCCCGCGGGGCTTGGCAGCGACTGCCAAAAAAAATACTACGAGCATTGATTTTACCCAGCATAACGCGCTAAGGGCACATGACGCCAGCACAATTCGTTGGTTGCTTGAAGGGGAGGATCAATGTCGGGATCACCATCACAGGTATGTGCCACCATACACTACCCATTGCGACCCTCCTTTACACTCGTGTGTCGATATGCGCAAGTGCGTGTCTGTGCGCTGGCTAATGATCAATCGTAGCATTTTGATGGCTGTTTTCCGGTCACTGGTTTGAAGGAATTCAGGCTTGGCGGCTCGACGTTCCTGCTGCAGGGCCAGGGGCCGTTTGTCTCTGTTATTGACGTGCAAAGTGGGGAGTTGATCCGGAGAATCAAGGTTTTCAGACGGAACAATGTGCACGGTTTCGTGGTCGATGAGCTGCGATGTCGGGAACAGGGCAAAATCAGTGCCATAGCATGGGGCGGAGCGTCGTTGCGGATTCTCAATATTTGTTTGCAGCCGGATGGAGAAGGTGTTGAGATTGTGTGCGCGACGCTAGAACATGCTGCTCACGACTGGATATATGATATATGTCCGTCGCATATCGACGACGAGAGTTGTCTCGCTTACTTGATTACCGGACACAATTCTGTGCTCAGTGTGGATGTCAGGCAGACTGTCAGCTCTAAATATGCGCATGCCATGCAGCTGAGACACTTGGCCGCTGGTGTGAAATCTACACTATATTCCGCAGACGTCGTGGCTCTCTCGTCGTCGCATATCCTGATAGCAGCAGGAACTGTCTTTGGCGAAATCATCATCTGGTCATGTTTCAAACAGAGACGCGAAGGGGCAGTGTCTGTCCACACCTCTATTCACCACTTTTTCACCGGCCATGAGGGATCCATCTTTGGCGTCAGTATCTCTGACGAGCTCCCGTCGCTAAAAGACGCACATGGGAACCCCGGGAGACTCCTCGCAAGCTGCAGTGATGATCGCACAATTCGAATCTGGAATATCTCAGACTGCTCTTATGCTACAGCCACAGAGCGACCGGCCTATGTCACAGACGGATTTGATTTGCGGAGTACAGGGTTTGGCAGCACTGCTCCTGCGAGAATATCAAGCGGCTCAGAGTCGTCCGTTGCCAAATGTTGGGGTCATGCTTCTCGTATCTGGGGTGTCTACTTTCTGTCCGTTCGTGAAAGCCATCCAGATGTGGTCAACCTGGTTTCTAGAGGCGAGGATGCGACGTGTCAATTATGGCGGCTAGATTTGGCGGGTGCACAACCAAACAACGATATGAAACTCGGCCTGACGCATGTGTCCTGTCTGAGCCATCATACTGGAAAGCAAATCTGGTCATTGGCTCTGTCCAGGGACGAGGACAGGAAGCTTATATATACCGGGGGCAACGACGGGGCAATCAGGGTATTCGCACTGACTTGCGTCGATGGCCCTCAAAATTATACTGAAAAGCCACCATCTCCATATATCCCAAAGACTCTTTTAAAAGCAATGCAGTCCAAAGTCAATACCGATGGCCAATACCCTCGACTTTTCGCCTTTGTTTCAAAAGACAGCTTTATTGTAGCGTATGCGTCCGGCCTTGTGCAACTTGGAACGCTTCCTACAACTCCACGTGAGGTCCAACCTGTGACAGCAGTCCCGCAGATTACCTTTGAAAATGTGGCTATAGAAGATGATCTACGTTCGTTCTCCTCCGCGTGCGCGCTGTCGCGCCACGGTCTTGCCGTGATTGGTGGTTCTACGGGGATTCTGCGCCTCTACAACCATGCCACCAAGACCTTGACCGAGTTTGCTCGAGTGTCTTCCCGTCCTGTGAAGATTGTCATGCTCGATGCTGATATGAGCTCTTCAAAACCACATCAAAGCTTTAAATTTATCGTAGTGTATCCGGGCTCAAAAGGTGCTGATCTCTTTGATGTCGAGATGAGTAACAAGAACTTTGTGGTCAGGCAAACCAAGCTAACATGCCCACCACCCATCGAAATACATACGGCGTCTCTTATATGCCACGGCAGATACTTGATACTCGGGGGCAAACACGGTCAGCTTCTGCTGTACAGGCTAGACTGCAGAGAAGAAACTCTCGAGCCCTTGTTTACAGAACGCCGGGCTCACGCAAAAGCATTCGTCACTTTTATACATGCAATCGACGACAACACAGATCCTAACGTGGGATACGCTCTGACGGCTGGCCGTGACGGCAAATACTGCGTCTATCGTCTGCACCACCAGTTCGACCAAGGCTATGAATTTGATTTAATCCATCGTTCATCAGCGTCGTTTTCGCAGATCGAACGGGCTTATTTTGATAGTCAAACGGGGCATTTTATGGTTCTGGGATTCCAGACGAGTGAATTCATTCTCTGGGATGAAACCACTCAGACGCAGATTTTCTCGCTTGATTGCGGCGGCGTGCATCGCGTGTGGGAGTTTATGCCCAATCCTGACGACGCTCCAGGGACGGGCACGATGGTGTGGATTCAGGCGCGGTCTTTGCATGTGCTTGTCGCGGATGAGGTCATACATTGGCCTGTTCAATTGGGTAGTCATGGCCGCGAGATTAAGAGCGTGGCCATCTCGCGACCAGGGATAGCGCCTGGCCGTGATCGAGCATTACCACCGCTCATCGCAAGTGGCGGAGAGGATACGGTCATACGCATCTCGATGCCGTCGACGCGCTCGCCAGGCGCCAACAGTTCTATCAAATGCTTGCATATCATGAGCGACCACGTCACTGGCCTGCAGCACATTCAGTGGTCAGAGGATGGGCGGTTCCTATTCTCGAGCTCTGGAAGAGAGGAGTTTTTCGTTTGGAGGATTCGATGGGTGCCACAGTTCGGCATTACGGCGTTGATGGAGGGCGTCTGTCCCAGGGAGGACTTTGAGTCGGAGCTGCGGATTACGAGTTTTGATGTGCTTCGCTTGCAGGCGGCAGACGGCGAGGATCGGTTTCTGCTTGCGCTTGTTTACTCTAACTCGGTGATCAAAGTAAGTTCTCCTTCTTTCTTTTCCCTTTCACGGTCGCTCACGTCAACAGGTATTCTCCTATAGCAGTGCGAGAGAAAGTACTTTCGAGCTCCTCGGCAGAGGAACCTATTCCACCAATTGCCTGACAGAAGTCCACTTTGTCGGCAAGGATTCTAGACTGTTCCTCGTTACGGGAGCTACGGATGGCTATATTGCCTTGTGGCCGCTGGACTGGGTTACGCAGAACAATACTGGCGAATTTACAACACGCCCGCCGCCATCGCAGATTGCATCGGCGGCTTCTACTATTGTGCACACTATTAACTGGGACACGCACCATGCTGTCCATACCAGCAGCATCAAAGCGCTGGAAACAAGTGAGATCTCGCCTGGCTTGCAGGTGCTCGTTTCCGGCGGAGACGACAACTCTTTATCAGTGACGGTGGTCCGGTTGGACTCTGCCGCACGAGTGGTCAACAGCATGTCTATTTCCAATGCGCATGCATCGGCTATCACTGCTGTCAAGGTCCTTGAGGCTCGCTCTGACGCATGCCCAGAAAGCAGTGGCCATGTGACGAAGTTGGCGGTTGTGTCGTCGGGGAACGATCAACGCGTCAAGGTCTGGTCGGTCACTGTTATTGTCACTGGTGTTCTGGGCGACAAAGCAAGCATTGACATTGCTATCGCAATCCAGGCGGACCGGTACTGCCCTGTGGCTGACATTGCGGCCGTGGACGTGCTGGACGCTGCGGAAAGAGCGGTGGTGGTGGGCGGCGTTGGCCTGGGCGTGATGCTGCTGCCTGAGGCAGACATATCCTAACTAACACATGCGCTAGCCACAAGCGGGCAGTGATAGACGTGGCAGCCAGCCATGACGTATGGCTGTCTATCTGTAACGTGCGCTAGCATTCCCTGTGCGTCTACCGTGAAAAATATGACAACATAGAAAATGAACAGTAAAAAATCTAAAAATCGTTCGGCTACCAGATTGCGTTCGCCCACAGCCTCCTCGTAAGGACAACTCTGAAGATTCGTATTCCTTACGATAATGGCGGGCTCGCCCTGAGTGCGGCAACGGAAACCAGTCAAATCACACCGTAAAAATAGAACTGAGGCTGGGGAGGCTGGTGTGTGGCGCCAAGACTGCGCAGGCCCGCTGCGCCACGCTGGTCCGCCAATCACAGTGCTCAATACACGCGGCCGGGCCTGAGGCAATTTCTCTGTTTACCAGTATTTATTTAACAAGGCACGCCCGCTTCTGATCCTGTTCGTCTCCTCTATTCTTCATCCTGTACTCTCTCTATCCTCATTCACTATCCTGTTCTCTTGCCCAACAGCAGCAGTGACAGACCGATTGTGATTACCGCCACCATGTCCATCGGCCGCATTTTCTGCATCGCCTTCCCGTACGCCGTCACGGTCGGCGCATTGGTCTCGCTCATCTTTGTCGGCATTGGCAGCACCAATTCCAACTCCAGCACCGAAAATGACCTCTACTTCTTCAGGGTATGTTCAACTCCCCAGCGTCTGATCGTCCGCGTCAATTGTCCATTGCCTAGCGGACCCCACTAACCAATGCACCTTCAGGCTGATATGAGCAACCTGACGTCGACCGGCAGCTCCCTCCTCGACAAAGTCGAAAGCGCGCTCGGCGACGCCACAGATACCAGCAGCAGCAGTCTCGAATCAGCGCTCGCATCTGCGATTTCCGACGGCAGCATTCGCGATTTCTACGACATCGGCCTGTGGGGTTACTGCGCCGGGAACAAGACCAGCGCCGGCAAATACGAAGTCGACTACTGCTCGAAGCCCAAGGCCGAATACGCCTTCCAGCCCGTCACCGTCTGGGGCCTGAATAGCACCAGCAGCGGCGACGACGTCCTTCCCAGCGGTCTGCGGGACGCCGTGAAAACGTACCAGAAAGTCTCCAAATGGATGTTCATCGCTTATATCATCGCCTTCGCCGCTACTGTAGCCCAGTTGGTGGTTGGTCTGACGGCCATTTGCAGCAAGCTCGGCAGCTTCGTTACCAGCTTGATCTCTGGCGTTGCCTTTTTGTTCACCGCCGCAGCATCGATTACCGCCACAGCCATGTTTGCCGTGCTCGTGGCCGCGTTCAACACCGACCTGAAACAGTATGGCCTGCACGGGTCGATGGGAAAGAATATCTACGTTGCCACGTGGATTGCGACCGCGTTCGCTTTCGCCGGCCCCGTGTTCTGGCTGTTTAGTGCTTGCTGCTGCTCAACGCGATCCCCTTACCATAGCGAGCACCGTCGCAACCGCGTCATGGCTGAAAAGGCTCCGTACACATACGAGCGTGTCAGCGGGCCGTATGGTGGTCCGGCGCCTGCCCCGACACAACCATATGGACACCACGATGTCCCCATGCAGACATACCGTCAGGATGCGTATGAGCCATTCCGCCATGTTTAATGATGGTAAAACAGCGGAGATTCGATAACGGCCGGGCGGTTTGCATTTTATTCCATATGGTAGATTTTTTTATTCTTTCTTTCTCAATTGTCACGGTGTATTTAATGATCTTATGACCATGCTTTGTTTGTTATTATCTACGCCTGGAATTTGGTTAATGCATGATTGATACCCAATGATCAACTCATTTTCACACTGTATCTGTCGACACTAATAACCGTATCTACCAATACTAAAACGGTAAATGTAATCATGAACTCGATTGAGATGATAGGCAAGCAAGCACTTAAGAAGGAAGGCTAGAATAATTAAGCTTAAAGTCGGGTATCGCCGTAGGCAGTATACGAACAGTACTACGCGGCGGCTCGCAACACCACGCCTGCAATTTCCAGGATCCGAGTCATCTCATCGCGTGCATCCAACAAATGCAAAGTACGCAGTGTGTACGGAGTACTACTAGCAGTTCAATCACAAGCTGGACCCTGCTCAGGGAATCGATTCATCACAAGCGAGACGGCTCAAGAGGGCAAATGTAGCAATCCCGTCTCCACCACAACTTCACTAGCTCAGTGGGCCAGGGGCTGAGGCTCAAGAATCGCAGCAAAATTTAGGCCGCGAGCCTCACGGCTGCGGAGCGGCTAGGCGAGATTTATCTACATAGTACTGCCAAGTGCCAACACACACACTGCACAGCACAGTGCATCTGTGCCGTGTAAGAGATCCAGCCATACGTACATGGTGAAGGGTTGATATGGAGTCGATAATAATAGATCGCGAGCCGCCCCCCAGCTGACCAACGGATCGCTCGCGCCAGGCACCTCGTATTGGAGGCTTGTCGTGCTAGGATGATAAAGTTAAAACGCGCGAAAAGGAGCCTCGTGTTGTTGGCCTGCCCGAAATTGCCTGCTTGGCCGGCCCACCGTGGTTGTACCAGGAAGTTGACTATACGTCAAACATGTCACTCTGTAGGACACGCTGTGTACTACACAGTATGTATGGCAGCGAACAAAGAGAGCGTGGCGAGGGCGAGGCTAGGCAGCTGCGAAGCGAGAACGTCCCGAATTACTCTTTTCTGCTGGTTCTGCGCTGGTTCTGTGGCTGTGGGCCAGGATTTCTCCGCGCTAAGCCGCGGTGGGGCTGGCGGCCTGAGGCTGTCGCCCCGTCTGATTCGCCTGCGTCATTCACTCGTTTCGTCTGGCTCGTTCCTCTCATCTCATATAATAAGACAGCTGGCCTGCTTCTCTCCTTCCTCTGCTTCAGACCACAAACAGTTATATATAAAAAAAAAAAAGACCGTCAAATAGTGAAAATGCTATCCGCCGGCCTCGCCCTCGTGGGCCTCGCGGCCACCACCCTTGCCGACCCCAAGGTCCTGCACATGCCCATGGCCCGCAATGCGAATACCTGGGCCAACCGCATCGCCAAACGTGCTGGCGACGCGCTCGTCACCGTCGGAAACGACATGGACGAAGGCCTCTACTACGTGAATGCGTCGGTCGGCACTCCCGGCCAGGTTGTGCAGTTGGTGCTCGATACCGGCAGCAGCGATGTGTGGTTTTTCGGTCCCAACTCGTGCGATAATACCACATCCGACTGTCTCGGAGGAACCTGTACGTCTCGTCCTTTTTTTTTCAGCCTTTCTATTCTTCTATCCTTCTATCCTTCTGAATTGTTCTTTTGCGCTTCCATTCTTGGCGTCATTCCCCATGAGCTTGTTTCCAGCCCCCCTTGCATGCCTCCCGCTGCCATGTGCGCTTGGCACTCTGAATGACTTCAACTCTAACACTCAACCGCAGATGACCCGTCAAAGTCCTCCACCGTCACCATCGTCCAGCCCGAAGGCGAATTCTCGATCCAGTACGGCACAGAAGGCTCCAATGTCACCGGTAACTACATCTACGACGACTTCTCCGTGGGCGCCGCCTCCGTGAAGAACCTCACCATGGCTTATGCCACCTACGCCGCCTACGTCCCGACCGGCGTGATGGGCATTGGCTTCGACGACAACGAGGCTATTACCGATGAAGGCGGTAGCCCTTATCCCAACTTTGTCGATGTTTTGGTTTCGCAGAATGTCATCAACACCAAGGCGTACAGTCTGTGGTTGAACGACCTGGGTAAGTGAAGACATCTCGGCTTGCCTCTTGCCTCTTGTAGAATCATTGCTGACAAAAGCCCAGATGCCAGCACCGGTAGCTGCTTGTTCGGTGGCTACGACACAGGAAAATTCTCAGGCGACCTTCTGACCGTCGACATTCAGCCCGACGAGGAGACTGGCAATATCACCAGCATGACTGTCGCATGGACGTCGCTCAACCTCACGCAAGGCTCTACAACCAAGCAAGTCACCTCCAGCAGCTTCGCTTCGCCAGCCTTGCTTGACTCCGGTACGACTCTGACCATCGTGCCTGACGACATCTATGAAGAACTTTTCGAATTCTTTGAAGCCACATCCGACGACGAGGGCGACGCCATCGTCAGCTGCTCCCTTCTCGACTCCGCCGACGGCACACTCGACTTTGGCTTCGGCGGCGACAACGGCCCGGTCGTGAAAGTGCCCTTTTCCGAGCTTGCACTGCCCGCCATTGGCACCGACGGCGAGTGGCTGACCTTTGACGATGGCTCGCTGGCCTGCGTTCTCGGTCTGGAGCCCACCGAGGACGAGCTGCCCGTGATCCTGGGAGACACCTTCCTGCGCTCTGCCTATGTGGTCTACGACCTCACCAACCAGCAAATCTCGCTCGCGCAGACAGTCTTCAACTCGACCGAAAGCCACGTTGTCGAAATCAGCTCCTCCAGCCCCATCGCCAGCGTCGTCTCGGGCGTCAGCGTCACGCAGAGCGCGACGGCCGACATTGGCCAAATCGGCGGCACCGCGACCGGCGGAACGGTCATCCCCACGGGCACCGCTAGCGTCTCCAACACGCTCGGCGTGGTCACCAGTGCGGCCACATCGACATCAACCTCGACCGCGTCTTCTACATCATCATCTAAAAAGGGTGCTGCCGCTGCTGCTGCGCCTGCCCCCGGCTTCATGACCAGTTTGGTGGTTGCTGGAGGCTCCATGTTGCTTGGCAGTGTGTTTTTCATGCTACATTAAATTAAATTATCCCTCCTTCCTTTCTATGGCTAAATAGTTCCTTTCTTCGTGTTGTTATTTATGCAGATTTCCCTACTTTGCTCGAACATTTTTTTGAATCTTCTTGTCTCGATTTGGAACTTTTCTTGAACAGATGGAATGGAATCTATGCGCTAGATAGACAGCGATGGAAATGTGTATATACACGACTAATTTTGTAAGCAAAAATGATACCTAGGTAGTTTCTTTTGCTCAGTAGACAAGGGTCCACATCACATTTGAAAGTTATTTCCACATGGCCGTAATCGTAGGACTTCGATCGCCGCTCCATACATCAAATATGAAGAGGTTGTACCGTAGCTGGGAGATCCAGCGGAGGACATTAATATTAGCACCCCTGCTTCCGTACTAGTGTACACGCGTCCTTTGCATGAAAAACAAAATTATCCTATCAAAGGACTGTGAAATACTTTGTACTCAACTAGGAAGGTGGCTACTCTGAATATGATAGCTAATAAAGAATACGTGGGAGGGGTTTAACAATTATGTCCAGGTACATAGTACTGTACGTACTCCAATCAATTTCAAGTGGCAATGCAAGGGTTAGTCTTTGTTCTGCCCCAGTGACGTATGTGTGGCCTACCTGTTTTTCTTTTCCCTACTAAATATTCCATTCCTTGTGTTCATATGTTTATGCAAGTCCTTGCTCCTCGAACATTGTTGTAGTCTTGGCTTGGCTATACGAGATAAACAGTGATGCAAATGTATATACACGGTAAATAAAAGAAGAAACGTCTACTTTACTCACAACATCCCATCATAAACATCATGTATGTATTTCTCAAATGTCCACGAATAGGTTCCCAAAAAAAAAAAAAAAGGATTCGTTTATACCATCTAATTCATTCGGCCAGGAGAGAAGCCTTGGATACGTAACGCACCAGGGTAAACCCGACGAATGAGAATGTATCTATTACCAGGCAATCTTCGCCACTGGTCCCTTGGGCCAAACCCGCACGGCCAACTTCCTAATCTCATCCATCATCAAGATGCCCAAGGCTAGTGGAATAGGATAGAACCAGAACTCAATCGGGGCCGACGCAGTGGCAAAGATGGACTGCAAACCAGGCTCCTCGGTGACAAAGATGGCGATGACCAAGCTGATCAACGCACCGGCCAACAACCATGGATTCCGACGCTGTTTGCGCACGGGGTCGGCCTGCAGAATTGAGAGGCGCTTGTTGCGGACGCTCAGGATGTTACCCCATTGTAGGAAGACGAGGGTGATGAAGTAGACGCTTTGGCCGACGGTGTTGAAGTGTGTCAGTTCGGCTTCGGAGTAGCCGTAAAACCCGTCGGTGTAGCTCTCAAAAGCGAAGACGAGGGCGTGGAAGGGGATGCCGGCGTGTTTGTAGTAGTAGAAGAAGAACATGGAGTGTGCGATGACGGTCTCCATGACACCGATGAAGAGGTAGCTTTGGATGTAGACTTTGAGGTTGATGAGGTGGTCCTTGCGGTGGTCGCGCGGAGGGAGGTCGAGGAGGTCGAATTCTTCTTGTTCCATGATCAGGGAAAGGGAGCAGAACAAGTCGGTGAAGACACAGATGATGATCATCAGGAATGAGGAGAGGGGTAGTGGGACGCCGAAGAAGACGTTGAGTAGGACGGGCCAGATTTCGGACCAGGAACCTGAGTATGTGGATTAGGACTATGTTTTTGGTCAAAATGAAAAGGGGTAAGCAAGACTTACCAGCTGGCAACAAATAACTAATCACCTTTTGCAGATTTTGGAACACTAATCTTCCGAGTCGGATTGCCTCCACGATCGAATCGAATTTATCCATCAGTACGAGATCGGCTGCTTCCAGCGCGACATCGCTGCCAGACACGACTGCAATTCCGACATCTGCAGCACGCATGGCCGGCGCGTCATTGACACCGTCGCCAGTGACTGCGACGACGTAGTGGCGGGAGCGGAATTCATTGACGATGCGGAGCTTTTGTTCAGGCATTGTGCGGCCAAAGACGATTTCCTGGTAGCCGCAAATCACGTCCCAGTCTTCGTCTAGAAGCTTGGAAATTGACGGTCCTTCAAGGAGAAGGCTTGTTGAAGACCAGGTGCTATCATCATCAGAAGTTTTCTCCCGACCTCGTCGGCTGACGAGAGTATCGAATGTGTCCGGGTCTGCGGTTCCAGAAAAGATGCCGACGTTCCTCGCTATAGCAGCCCCAGTAAGACCAGCATCGCCAGTGACCATCATAAAGCGGATACCGGCGCGACGGCACGATGCAACAGTGGAAGCTGTCTCTTTGCGAGGTGGGTCAATGATGCCGAGTAGTCCGATAAGTGTGAGATCGGACAGTCCCTCTTCGCGGATTTCGTCGCTAAAAGCATTGGATCCAAGAGTCTCTTCCGGAGTGATGGTGCGTTGGCAAAGCATAATGACACGCTCGGCGTTGCGAGCCATCTTCTCTTGGACGATTGCAAGTTGTGCCTTGGCGTCTGCATCCAGGTCCCGTACGCTGTTGTGTTGGTGGGACCAATAATGAGTGCAATGCGGCAAGAGCATGTCGGACGCTCCTTTGACGAGTAGGAGGAAGCTGGGGTTGGCAACCTGTTCAATTTGGTTGTTTGCGGTCTTTTCATCGTATTCGGGCTCGGTTTGGTGGAGAGTGAGCATCCATTTGTTTGAAGAGTTGAATGGAATAGCATAGACTCGTGGATTTGTATCTCTCAGTCTTTGAGAGAGACCGTCCGCCACGGTGTCGACGAACTTGAGTGATGCACCATCCGTGGCATTTCCCTGTACGAGTCGATCTGCGGGGGGCATGCCGAGGGTCGATACATCGAAATTGCCGTCGTTACAAATTGCAGCTGCCCGAAGCAGTTCGCTCATTGCTTTGGAGGATGAGGTGTTTGCTGCAGCAGTAGCATCGGTGGCGGAAATTTGGTCGTCAACAAAGACTGCCTCTACTACAGTCATCTGGTTCATCGTCAAAGTTCCAGTCTTGTCGGAACAAATGACATTCACGCATCCGAGAGTCTCAACTGTCGAAAGACCTTTAGGGAGGATGTTGTTATTCTTCATGCGACGGGCGATCATCATCAAGGTGAGAGCAACTCCCACCGGCATGCCCTCGGGAATGAAGGCGACGACACAGCCCATCACATCGTCGAGCATATCTATGACGTTCTGCAGTAGAATCTGTGAGCTTTGTGCTGGAAAAAATAGTAAGAGACTGAAGGGAAGCAGAAACGTACCATATAGGCAGCGTGGTCCACGCGAAGCCAGCCAACCCAGGTGAATAAAAGCAAGGCAGCAAGCAGTGCAGTCAGGCAGACAATAATCCGAACGAACCGACTGATTTCACGCTGAATAAGCGTAGGCTTAGTCTTCACGGATGTTGTGGTTAGGGCAATATGACCCATGACACTTTCTTTGCCTGTAAGCACGACGACACCAGTGGCGGATCCATTCGTGACTAGGGTGCCCATCATGGCAATATTACGTGTCTCCAGGAAATTGTCGTCAGTCGCTTGGATGACGCCTTCCACTTCTTCAGACTCTCCTGTCAGCATAGAGCGGTCGAAACGGACATCTCCCGAAGTAGTGAGCAACCGCATATCGGCGGGGACTTTGTTTCCGATGCTTATCTTCACAATGTCGCCGACGACAAGGTCCGTGGATGGGATTCGAATAGACTGGCCAGCTCGTACGACAAGAGCTTCTGAGGGTAATAGATCGAGAATAGCCGCCATCGTGCGGGCGGTCGACCAATCTTGGAATGCGGAAAAAGAGGCCTGCAGGAAGATGACGATGAGGACAAGGATAGCAAGACCCAGGTTGTATGGTGCCGGGTCCGGGTCGCCTAGAGGTCTCCAACAAATGAAGAAGATGATCACACCTGCGTTGGTTTTCAGGGTTAGTTTTATCTCTGCAAATATTCGAAATGACCAGCATACCTATCCACAGAATGCTGCAGAACCCGCCAAAGATATAGGCCAAGAGCTTCCACAGATAATTCTCTCGTCGGTGTGGAAGGGTGTTACGGCCATCACGGGCGAGACGCTCCGCGGCGTCTGCAGAAGAAAGTCCATCCTCTTCGGTGACTCTCAGTTGCTTGCACAGAAGGTCGGCCGACAGAGTGTGGTAATCGAGGTTCTCAAATGAGCCGGCGCCCTCGAGCTTGGTGTCGCTGCTATTTGGAGTGGCCTCCGCGGTCCTGTCGTCTTCAATCGGAAGAGCTCTCTGGGATTCGGAGAGTTGGTAACTCAAGCGACGGAACTCGATGGGTACTTCGGACACGGAGCGTGAGCGAGAGAGCGAGCGAGCGCTGGAAACCGACGCACGACTGTGCGAACGGTGGCGACTGCCCCGTGCTGGAGGTGGACGAGTTACATAGTCCTTCTCATCAGGCCGGAAAGTGATGCGCTGGGGAGCCCGACTGCGAGACTGGGCCTCTATGTCTGTCGAGTCTTCGCCAGGATCTTGGAATTGCTTTTGATCATCTTCCAGATCTGATGGCTTGTTGTCCATCACTTGAGAAGCGATAAAGGGGAAGGGGGGGGCTATTCTCAGACTAATCGAGAACAGGCAGATAGCGCTGCGCAGGCCCAGATAGGCAACACTCAAAAGCGAGCAAGGAACTCAATTGTGAGCTTATCTTAACTTGGAGCAAGCATGAAGCACAACAAACAGCAGAAATTCTTCGAGGCTGGGTGGTCTGTATCTTATAGATGTGCAAGCAGCCCGTATGCGGAAGGTACATCCATGGATGTTGGAAATTTCCGTGAAAAATTCCCTTTTCCTTTTCCTGCAGCTTGCCCATACGACTTTGCTCCATCTGGAGGGCCATTATTCTGCTATGCTGCGATAATATCACCGGCACTATGGCACCGCCAGGTCGTGTCTGATTTGCTCCGCCAAATTTCGATTACGGTGGCAATACCTCCATTTGTCGGCTGGTGCCTTTCTCTACGCAATTTACCGTGCAGCGGGCCACATGGAAAATCTTTCACGAGCCTGCCATGCGCTGATAAAGGCACGCTGCGAGTGGCAGAGAAAAATGCCTCGTCGAGATTTGGTAGGGCTAGCCAGAAGTTGAGTTTCCGCGGGTGGTTGGTTCGAACAATTCTCTCATAATAATCCGAGGTGAAAATCCCTTACTAACATCCCGCCGTCTGTCTGCGTCCCGCCCGCCCTAACTCTGTGCGTGCTCTCTTCTGTCTTTGTCATTTTTCCTTTTTGTTTTCAGTTTTACCCACGTGCGGTATTTCTTGAATACTGTCAATTAATAACACATGAAATTAAATGACATGCAAAAATCCACTCACCGCTAACTACATGGAGTGAAAAAATTGAGTAACTTTTACTAGATACAAGGACGGTGCGTGCGAGAGACTGGATGAAACAAATGCCTCTCGTCTGCCTATGTGGGAAGATGTTGGTAGGTTGATTGTCGTCTGTAAACTTCACGAAATTGCGACATCGTCTGGATTGCCAGCTGCACACAGCTCGATCCCTCTGACCCAATCCGAGTCCAGCGCCTGGGCTGCTGTCAATCGACTTTGCGGCATCGGCTGTAGCATCGAGTAGACTACACTACGTCGGAGGCCCTATGTAACGACAAAATTAGAATCGCGTACCTCGTCTGGATGACAACATTCATGCAACAGTACAACTCAGTACAACTCACCCCAGATACAAGGTCTATATGCTTGTTGCGTCGTTCACCCTCTAGATCGTGCATGTAGTTCAGATAGAGCGAGTCCTCGCGTGTAGCCCTCCTCCAAGGTAAGCGGCCAGACCTCATAGCAAAGTAAATAATCCCAACAGCCCACATATCGCCGGCAGCAGGGTCAAAGGTTGTTCTCGCAAACTGCTCCGGGGCCATAAATGGAATGGTCCCTTTCAAGTCTGAGTGCTGGGTATTTGTGCCAAGATCAGTCTTGGATGGTGGTGCCCACGGCATGTGAAAGCATTCGGCGTAGCAAAAGTCGGTTATCTTTAATGCACCCTGGCGGGTTAAGAGGATGTTTTCGGGCTTAAGATTGCGGTGCGAAACGCCCACACTGTGGATGTATCGTACGCCGTGAAGGAGTTGTTTGAGGAAGCAATCTGCCTCTGCGGGTTCTAGTCTCTTGTACCGTTCGAGGATGTTGAGAAGACTTCCGGCGTCACAAAACTCCATGACTTGACAGAGGTCTCCATGATCGTTGGGCAGTAGTTCATAGACGCGAACAATGTTTGGATGTTGTAACGTATGTGCGATACAGAACTCTGCTGTCACACGTTTCATGTACATTTTGACTGAACGCTGTCGTGAGCGGGCAAATATTTTGACAGCAAAGTATTTCCTGGCTTCACTTCCATGGCTGCGTTCTTTCGATTGCGCCTTTTTTCCTCGTACTAGACATATTCTGATGTCGCTAGACGGGTCATCAAGGATATCTCTTTGGTAGTCATATTTTGTGGCTAACGGCTGGGGGTCGCCAAGGCCTTTTGACATGATTTTGCTGAACCAAGCTGAGGAAGTCGACAGTATGGTATCAAAAGGCAGGCTCATGTCAGGATCATAACGCTTCCTCTTATTACTATTCAAGCCATAGCTGTTGTTGTTGCTGCTGCTGCTGGCACTGCTACTCCGCCTTCCGTGATCATCTAACCCTAATGACCAAGATGGTAAATCGTGCCTATGTAAGCCATTATCCAAGACGGTATATCTTTGGACAGTCGGTGTAATCTGAGACCACGATTCTCGTCTCAGACTAGGCGGCGAATCCATTTGTGCTCCTTCAAATTCTGTGCAGCACAAGAGTGACTGCTCGTCATTCTCTCTGTGTACTTGACAATATCGCGAGGACCATTTTCCGTAGGACGAAATAGAGAGAAACATATTTTGCACCAAAGATATTTGCTGTTCGGGATTACAAAAGGGTATCGTGACTTTAGGGAAACGGTGGCGAAAGTCGGTCAAGGCTGGGAGGACCTTACCCGTAACTTTCTGGAAGACCGCTGCCAGTTTATATCTTAGGAAGCGCTATCTTCTACAGCGTTGGAAGAAATCTCTCACAATTAAATGGGAGTATTAAGCCCGCATTCATTGATCTCCATAAATGCCTCATATATTAAGTAAATCCTACGACAACCAAACACAAATCCGTCCTCTGTAGATGTGAGCTGGCATATATGCATGGACGGCCCCTGAATATGGAAACACAGCACCAACATCATACAGTCGGGATCATCAGCCAATTCTGACTCAATTTTGCTTCACATATTACATGTCCAACCTAGAATTACTATTGATATTCAAATGGACCGAAATGACATCGACTGGAATGCCTGGCTATACCCACCTGTCGGCACAAGGCGATACTTTGATCTTGGCGGAATGTTACACATGAGTCAAACCCTGGGGGTGCGAACACGTCATGAGCTATGGCGAGTACTAACCTCATTTCCAGCGATTCAAAGATTAACACAAAGATGAGTTCCATTCATACACATCCCCATACTCATGGGTTTGCGGCTTGTAATTAATACGACGTAATAACATACGGAAACGTGACAAAATTACGCTTACATAATGACAATTCTTAACCCTAACCCTGCGCGTTGGTGACATCTAAGTACACCGTCTCTGATTGGTCAAAGGCTGGTGCCAACACCATTAAATTTGATGTCGATGATTCGCGCCCGCCGGTTTAAAGCCCAACTCGCGCAGCTCAATTAAACGCAGTGGTTGGCCCAATCAGTAAATGACGCGACAGAGATGATCCATTGGACGCCCTACGATTGCTTACTCATGTCATCCTGAACATTACTTAAAACTAGCTAACAACAAAATGTGTGCCACAACTTCTTTTCTTTTCTTTGTCGTCCTTTGCCATAGTTATCCCTGAGCTCACTCGCAGCAATGGAAGAAGTAGCACACTCTCATCCCTCGGCAACAGAGACCGAAAAGGGGACGGCGACTGGCGCGGCTCCCCCGTCGAATGCTAGCGATGCCTCGCAAGTCCCGCCAATGGATCGCGGGATGGATGCCTGGCTATTTCTCGCCGCATGCTTCGTCATGGAGGCCCTCGTTTGGGGCTTTGCTTTTACCTACGGCGTCTTCCAAGCTTATTACAGCACCGTGGACGATTTCAAGAACTCCGGAAGTATTGCCGTCGTCGGAACCTGCGCGATGGTAGGAACATCAATACCTCTACAATAATGAAACCACCTAACTAACCATATCCCTCCAGGGAATAATGTATCTCGATCTTCCTCTCGTGTTTGCGGCCTACAGAAGATGGCCCAAGTATCAACGCATCGGCTGCGGCGCCGGTGTGCTGCTAATGTGCCTCGCGCTCGGTCTAAGCTCTCTTTCTACCAACGTCACCCACCTGATCTTAACCCAAGGCATCTTTTACGCGCTCGGCGGCAGCATCGCCTACTCTCCCTGTATTCTCTTGATGGAAGACTGGTTTGACAAACGCAAAGGTCTCGCCTTTGGCGTTATGTGGGCGGGAACTGGCCTCGGCGGTGTTGTCCTTCCTATTGTCATGGAACAGTTGTTGGGCCGGTATGGATTTCGGACGACATTGCGCGCCTTCGCTATAGCTCTGTTCATTCTCACTGCGCCCTTGGTCTACTTTGTCAAGCCACGAGTGCCTATCACAAATAACCCAACCAATATGCCACCTCCGAATCTCCGGTTTATCATTTCTTCCACGTTCGCCCTCTTTGAAATTTGCAACATCGTCGAGGCTCTTGGGTTCTTCTTACCCTCGCTCTACCTACCGACGTATGCGGGGATGATTGGAGCGTCGACCAATATCCAAGCACTCACGGTAATCCTCTTCAACGTCGCCTCTGTGGTGGGATGTGTGCTCATGGGCGCCATCGTCGACAAACTCGATGTAACGATCTGCATCCTCGTTTCAACTATCGGATCAACCGTCGGTGTATTCCTAATCTGGGGCTTCTCCATGTCTCTTGCCCCGCTGTTCATTTTCTCAATTGTATACGGTCTCTTCGCGGGGTCATACACTAGTACCTGGCCCGGGATTATGCGCGATGTAGTCCGCAAAAAAGCCTCTGCCGAGTCAAGCATGGTATTTGCGTGTCTTGCAGCGGGGAGAGGAATCGGGAATATCATCTCCGGGCCTTTGAGTGAAGCCCTTATTAAGGGCTTGCCATGGGAGGGTAAGCCGGGGTATGGATATGGCAGTGGCTACGGGACGTTGATTGTCTTCACCGGGGTTACCGGGTTTGTGGGAGGTGGCAGTTATATTGCAAAGTGCTTGAAGTGGTTATAGGCTCGTAGCCCTTTGTGCACTCTTGCCTGCTTCATGTACAGCAACAATTATCGTATTCGGTCTGAATTAACAATGTATAGACAGCAACAAAAGTTTTCATCACTATTTACGCACGGTCATATAGATCGATTAAAGTTTTACAATCCTGTGTTGTATATAACCTGTAAATTACCCTAGGTAGTCTACATATACATAGTATTTTCTGTTACAGACGACAGCCAAGAGTCTAAGAAGCGAGCACTTTATTCAATAATAAATCCGATGGCCCCATATTATGCTACACTAATTTATTGTTAAATTAAGTAGTTGAGTAATAGAAACGTCAAGGCTTGCGCTCTTGGTATCTAATTAAAGTAAGTAAAACTGCCACAAGTCGGAGAAGAGCCTTGAAGTTGGACTGCCGTTCTTTGTTCACCTGCTGATGTAGCAATCAATCCGATGGCCCCATATTATGCTACACTAATTTATTGTTAAATTAAGTAGTTGAGTAATAGAAACACAAGGCTTGCGGTCTTGGTATTAGGGGCAGCGCGGGTTGGCGCTTTGCTGGTAGAAATAATTCCCTCATAGACCCCTTCTTAATAGGTGCAATACCAAGTTCAACAAAGTCACATTCGCGCCAAATCTTGCCGTAGACGGTCTGTAGAAAATATCTTGGAAGTTGAGACGAAGTTGTTGGCATTATTGACTTTGTCCCAAATGGGCTTTGGACTTGCTTCGTACTATCTAATTCCAACTATTCAATAGTCAAAAACGCCTACTGCCTTGGATAAAGCATAGCTAATTTGTAGGTAAATTACACTGAACTTTCTAGACTATCGACCAACTAGATACATATGTAACCCCTAGCTTGTATTAACTGTTCTTTCTCAAATTCCACCCTCATTTAGCAGGTCATGCCTCCTCTTTCTCAAGCTTTCCTTTGACTTCGGTTCCTACAAATACGCCGCCAGCTGAATTGATGTTATCAACTTGCGTGATTGTAGCACCGATACCAGTAGCCTGAAAGTCTGAAGATCTCCATGCCGGTACTTTGGCCTGAAAAACCTCGTCTAGTTCCTCCAAGCTCCGTCTAGGCTGGCGTTAGATTCATCTTATCAGGGCTGGGGATTATGGCTAACTAACCCTTTCATTTCAGGTATGAGAAAGTATGTGAATACCATCGCAACAATGGAGACACTGCCATACACAAAACCGACGCGGGAGCTCAGGTTTCCAGGGGACTCTTCGACATAGGGGTTGACGTAAGTGATGAGCAGGCTGGAGATGAACCCAAACACTGTTGATATCGACATTGTGCGTTCACGCAAACTCCCGGTTCCAACTTCAGCTGCTCAGACCGTTAGCACATGATTAATTCTATGACTCCTTGCGAAATGAAATTTCGGGAAATGGCCGGCGATGTCAGGTTGGCTCACCTGTGACAGTCCACATGACGGAACCCCAACAACCCGTGCTGAATGCACTCTGAATAGAGTAATTAGTGGTTACATTATAAAGTCGTTGAGCTGCGGTTGTCAAACCTACATATAATAGCAACGCTGCAACACATCCCTGAGCCGAAGATCCGCTCATTCCTCCAGGTGAATAAGATGCCACACCACTCACAATCCACATTAGCGCCATCATAAAGAAAGCACCTCCTATCAACATGGGCCGCCGGCCAATGTAGTCGCTCAAGAAAAATGCAAAGACTGTGCCAGCAAAACTCGTGCAAGCATTGGCACAGCTGATTAGCAAAGGGCTCCCAACGCCAATTTGTTCCAAGAAGATGACCAGGTAAGTGGTTGTAAAGGAATTTCCTTGAGACTGCTGCAAGACCTGCACTCCAATCGCAATCAGAGTGCGGCGTCCATTAGTTCCTTTGAAACAGTCAGCAAAACTACTCGCCCGATGCATTTCTTCTTGCTCGTTGAGTGCCCGTTCAATAAGGTTGAGCTCTGACTCGACCTCTTCATTGGTTGCAGTTCCATGTCGCATGAATTCCAAAGCTTTGAGGGCTTCCTCTCTCCGGCCTTTGTACAATAACCACCGAGGTGACTCTGGAATAAAAGCGATACCGACGAGCATGGCAATGGGAATAACGATCTGGATGACCATGACTAAGATGTGTCAGCACCTGACTAATTCTATCCAGCTGATAGTCTCGAAGGCAGTCCCGATCTTACCTGTTTTGTATGACCACTGCCCACTCAAGTGCTGCGATGTCCCATATATCGTCCCCGTTGCTATCACGGCGCCAATCATCAACCATGCTTGATACATGTTGACCAAAGCCCCGCGAATAGCAGCTGGAGCCAACTCAGACATGTACACAGGGACGCAATTTGCCTCGAGACCTGGATCAGTCGGCAAACAAAGAATGTCATCAGAACTTCGCTTTGGTTTGTTTCCATAAATCTCTTGAAGACGAACCCATAGAAACTGCATTGATGAGACGGCCGCACATGATCCCCCAATAGGATGGAATAGCGCATTGCAGGATGATTCCAACGATAGCGATACAACAAATGACCACTATTGTGAGCTTTCGGCCAATTTTCCGAGTGATAAAGCCGGCTAAAGTGCAGCCGATAATCCAGCCTGCAATGGGCGTTCCACTGGCTGCCGACAGCCAGGACGATGGAAGCGTCTTTGGTTGACCAGGGCCTTGAGACTTTCCGTAGTCATCAATGAATTTCTGCAGGCCAACGATTGATCCCCACCAGTTGTTATCAAACCCAAAGTTCTATTCTCGAGATTAATATTGTATTCGCTGGGTTTGAGCTCGACATCATGAACGCACCATAGCTCCAATCTGGTGGGTCAACATGTCAGCAGCTTGTTAATCAGTTGAAGAGCGTATAAACCAAAGAGTAGAAATCGACTATACCGATGCCAGTAGATACACGCGAATTAATCGAGGTGTCAACTCCCGAAGGAGTGCTGGTTTTTGGTAGCCCATTATGTGTTATGCAGCAGTCTCCTCTGTGACCGACACATTTATAGAAAATGGGAGGGTTCCAGGGCCAATTTAATAGCGATTGAAAGCCCGCTTGCCATTATGCTTTCGCTTGCCTGCAGCTATCTCTATATTACCCGATAATTGATAACCCTGAGTATGGTTTATTGAGAGACATGGACCAAACGCGAGTGTATTTCTCTGTCGACAAATCAAGCGAGCGAACTGGAAAAAGAGCCCTGCGGGCAACTGTAGCGGTTCCACTCTTCCCTGCTTAGTCTATGCCGCATATCTTCTCCTCCAGATTGGAGCCGGATAACCGGGACAATACGGCCTATGCTGTTGGGTTAGCACATTAACAGCTTTGGTGGGTGCAGAGCGAATCCAGTCGCTGACTATCCGTGCTGCTGCATCTTACATCCCCGCGGGCTCTTTCGTTGATAACTACAATGGCTGACACGGCGCCTTCGCCCAGCGGGCAACACGGTGGGCGACAAAGACCCTATCGATCCAAGAAGCGGAAACCGTGCGTTCATAATCTCTGTCACAGAAAATTGGACATACGACGAGCTGACTCGCTGATTGGCATTGTCAGGTGTGATGCCTGTCGTCGCCGTCGCACAGGATGTGTAGTGGAGGAGGGCCAAGAGACGTGTTCTCTCTGTCGATTCCGTGGCCTCACATGTACATTCAACTCGGCGCCTCCAAAGTGAATCTCCCAGGAAGTTGAAAGAAATAGTGATGCTCATTTCGTAAGGGTCAAGCTGATTGAGGATGGTATTCACGAAGGAAAAAACGTCGCGAGCCAGAATGCAGTCCATCCAGGCCAAACCAAATAGCAGACGCAAGCCAGGCAATGGCTACGGTCATTCCTGATCACACAACTATCGTACCCGGCCAGACCTTTTTGTACTCTGGGGCCAGTGGTGATCAGAGCGGTTATCTACTACGCCATCTGCCCTTTGATGCGACTAATTGTATCTTTGGCACGAATAATTGGACGATCTGGAGGGCTGCTGTTGGTTTCACTCACAATGCATATTTTACAGTAAGTGCATTTATGAACGAAGGTTGAGAAAGTTTGGTTTTGTTCCAGACAGAAACCAACTCCTTTCGCAGATTTATCCGGATGCCCTTCTGGACGCAGAAGGCGATACCTTTGATACCAGGAACATACCAACCTCTGCCGTAACGTATCACTCCCAGTTGCTCGATCTTTACTATAAGTATGTCCATCCGACACTGCCAATACTGGAGACACGGTCCGAATTTGAAACAGCGATTGCTGCGAAAGTTAGTAAGTCAATGAGCTTGGAGTACCTATCTGCTCTGTTTCCAAACCAAGCCATGAGCGCCGGACATGTAAACCTAGCCTCTGACCATATAATTTCGGCCAAATTAGTACCAGCGTCCTTGCTAGCAGCAGTCTATAGCTTAGCGGTCTTTTTCTGGGACTACGGCACCGAGCTCCAGGCGACAGCGCCCCGAGTCTCTAGGCGTACTCTTCAAGAATTTGTTTACAAGAATGTTATGTTCGAAATTCGCAATCCCAATATTCGGACCCTTCAGACGCTTGTTCTGTACTTGCAATTTCCTCCAAGCCAGATGAGAGAACCGAATCACCCAGGTTCATGGGTTGTTACAGCCCAGGTACGAGAGAGCCTTTTCTTGGTTGATTTTGAGATGTCAATGAAACTTACCCATTTAACTAGGCCGTAGCTGTCGCACAAGAAATTGGGCTTCATATTGATCCCAAAGGATGGAAGATTTCTCCCCAGGAGTACAAGATGCGGCGGATCCTCTGGTGGACCGTCTACCTACAAGACAAATGGTACGGAAAGGGCTAATGCAACCAAAGACTTGGAAACACGCGACTAAGATTACTCCAGGCTCGCGACTTGGCTTGGGAGACCCAGTCACATAGTCGAACAGCACTTTACCGTGAAAAAGCTAGCCATTCAAGACTTTACTAATGAATGGGGAATGATGGATCCAACGTCTTCATCATCCATCCCAGGGTTCATAAGCCTCTGCCATCTCTCGCAGATATTAGCGGATGTTTTGAATGTCTTTTATTCCCCGCGAAGGCCTCTGTCATCCATTCCGACAGCCGAAGTCTTGGGCCTGGCAGAAGTGCTGGCTCAGAAACTCAAGGAATGGAGGTCTCAGCACATGTTCACGCCAGCTACCGTGCAGAGTGAGAATCCCAATGGTTAGTTCATGCATTTACGGAATATGGCTTGCAGTATTAATAAACAATTTAGCATACGCTTTGGCGTTTGGTTACTATGCCATCGAAGCCCTTATCGGTGGAGCAGTCTTTGTGTCGACAGAGTCGGCAGAGTCAGCCTCTAGTGGCCTGTCACAGGAATCAGAACTTTTCGATGGACTGTTCCATTGCCTTGAACATTTGCTAACCCAGAATCCCGTCGGTCTTTGGCTAAGCTGTACGTTCCTTCTGACTTCTGGAATAGAGTCACAGACCTAATGTTTCATATTGCTAATGATCAAATACAGACTGCAAAGGCTGCTTAGGCATAATTGGGAGCTTCATCTTTACACTTTTTCTCTCCAGCGTTGATGAAGCAACAATGAATAACCGTCAGGCTGTTTTGTTGCGATACCGGAAGCTTTTGAATGATCTCTCTATGAGATTTGAATTTGCAAAGCTGCCCAGTATCAGACTCAACCTGCTCTTTCAGCGAGTCTTTCCAGGCATGGAAGAAGACGACGAAATCGAAGATGTTGAAGGGATTGAAGAAGCCGATGGGGAACACATCCCATCAATGTAAGTGAAGTATTAATTCGACAGCAGAATGGAAAATGCTTTTTTGTCACAAGTCCATAAAATCTCTCGTGGTATAGATGCATAATTTCCCTTCTCCATCTTGAGCCCATATATTATCCGTCTACGGATGTTTAATCACCGGGCGGTTGCATAGCCCCGCGGGCATCGAAACAGTTTACCTAATTGAGGGGCACCCCGGATTATTGAGTAGGCTAAGAGATCATTCACTATGTAGTGCTAAAGCAACTGCAGTCATTTCTCTTCATAGCAGCTTTTAGTTTAACCCTAGGGGCCCACATGGGAGGCGCAATAAGTCGAGACAGGCGGACAATGAGAGATATACATCCTACTAGAAAAGTATACCATACGCCGTAGTGACTTTAGCGAATAACTAGTTAATTATTTGTACGTAATCTTTTCCGTTATTGGACAATTTCAGGGTTTGCTGTTACCTGAAAACTCGCAGTAACTAATATCACCGTCGAATATACCGATCTAAGAAGCGTTAGTTGGCCCGCGGGCGAGTATAAATGCTAGTACCAGGAATGGGGTAAACGACTGTTTACCCTATGAATGTTACGTAACTGGGATATTCTGTACTAAGCAATTTAGGCCAAAAAGCTGTAAGTGTTCTTTCAATATGCGATTATTGCAATATAAGAACTGCTTTGAACGAATATTTGAATATTTTTCCAGGTGTCCTGAAAAGTCTTGAAAAGCATCAAGGGACCCGGAAAGCGTTACAACAATAGTCTACCCAATCTGTTACGGTTGACAAAATGTCTCAAACCGTATTGTTAGAGCAGGAACACCTACCGTAAGCTCACCCACGATCGCTCCATTTCTTCTTCCAGGCTAATCGATCATTACCTTTTAACTAGCTGTCCCCTTTTGGAGCCTCGGTTTTCTGAGTTGAAGCAGTCGATCATAAAACACGAGAATCGACAGGCTGTCATTGAATCTTATGACCGACTAATTCAAGTCCTCAAGTCGGAAGCAGATCGAATTGAGAAATCAGGCTCCTCTTCAATCCCGGTAATTGACTTCGCGGACATTCTGGAAAATGGAGGTAATTTTCCGAATGGAGCGGCAGAATCAGTTCGTGATGCGGGATGTGTGGTCATACGCAACGTCGTTCCTGAAGAAGTAGCCTCAAATTGGGAACGTGAGTTGAAAGCATATGTAAAACGACATCCCAATGTAGCAGGTTTCCCCAAGCACGATCCTCAGAATTTCAGCCTGTTTTGGACGCCACCGCAGGTCCAAATTAGAAGCCACGAGCGTGTTTTGAAGGCAATGAAAGCTGTCAGTCTGCTCTGGCATCTTAGTTCCGAAGATGCGTCCTTCGATTTGAGCAGCCAAGTGTCTTACCCGGATCGGTTCCGCATAAGGCATCCAAGCAAAGGTTGTGAATACTGACAAGACCTGTGTGCACAACCTGCTGATTGTTAAAATACAGACCAGGAATATACCCTCGACGCACACCAAGATAGTGGTGCTATGGAAAGATGGGAAGACCCGGAATATCGAGAATGCTACCGAAAAATATTCGAAGGAAAGTGGGAGGAGTACGATGCATGGAACGCCGATTTCCGTTCTGACGCCAAAACCGATCTCTATGGAACAGGAAGTAAGACTGAATTTCTATGCCCATGCGAAGTTCTTGATCATTTATAGAAAATGGCTGACACGATGGCAAAAATTGTATTAGTGTCATGCACGGTTTTCCGCTCCATGCAGGGATGGATAAGTCTCTCTCATACCAGTACCGGAGAAGGAACTTTGCGACTTGTGCCTAGTCTCAAAGCATCCACAGCATACCTGATGCTTCGACCATTCTTTGTGAAAGATGAAAAGTTCGATGACGTGCTGCCGTTGTTCCCAGGTGCTACTCCAGGAAATCTTCAGTTCTATCCGACTGAGGCATTACATCCTCACCTGGAGCTGAAAAGAAGCACTGTTGGGATACCTCCAGTCAAACCAGGGGACTATGTCTTCTGGCACTGTGATCTTATCCATGAGGTCGACAAATTCCATCCGGGTACTTTGGACTCCTCTGTTAGTTACAATGCGTGCACTCCATTGTGTCCATATAATTTAGAAAGTCTCGTCAGAACAAGGCAAGATTACCTCGATGTAGCCATTCCTGCCGATTTCGAAAAGTACACCCATGAAGATGTGGAGAAAAATCATAACGATCATGGCGCCAAAGAGGAAAATATTTTGTCATTGGAAGGCAAACGTGCTTTGGGGTTGGCCCCTTTTGATGTTAATGAAGAGGGAATCACCAGTGGTCAAAGAAGGATGAGGGCAGAAGCCAACGAAAAGCTTGGTTTGGCTTAAACCATTCATTGCCTTGGTGCAATATGCATCTGTCTCAATAAGATCTATTTTTGATATGTTAGAAATATTTCAATGCCCGATGTTACACTTTTTTCTCTCTCTCTTTTTCGTTCTTTAGTAAGTATTACCCATCATCATCCTAAAAGGAAATTATTTCAACAATCAACAACATGAAGCATCTCAAAGGCTGCGGGGTAATATTGGTAATTCCAAATCGAATTTGGCAAAAATCTTTATTTGATAGGATCGAAAATTGGACACTTTGGCTTCTGGCAATTGCGAGCCCATCGTGTCCCACTGATCCAGGTAACCGTGCAACAAATCCAGTCTGAAGGATATCCGTAATCCGCAAAACTATTACGTAGTGAAAACTACTATTTTCGCGCTATTATACGAAAGAAATGTTGGCTTTGTTTTTTGGTCATGAGTTGATTGCATTACGAAGAAACAATCCAACGGGTAGTTCAAAGTCGCCCCGCGGGCTCCTTGATGCCTGCATATAGAAACTATAGGCTCCGCTTAGGTACCTGACAAATCCGAAGCAATGCAACACCGAGCACAGAACCAAGAAAAAAGGTATGCATCCTGGATCTATATGCTGTTGCCGTAAATATAACAGCTATGTAACCTCATTGAGATTGCCTATTACTGTTGACAGAATTGCGTCGTACAATGACTGAACCACCCTTCAAGATTGCCAACTGGGAATTGGCCGCTGCCGCACGACGTCAAACCCTCTACGACAGCATTCCAAATGATTTCCGGCTACCAGCAGAAGTTGCAGACCAGGCCTCGGCTGGATTGCTTAGCCCAGAAGATCAGGCTGTGCTGCAGTGCGGAATCCTCACTGAGTTAGATGTGGAAATCACCAATATAACAGATGCGCCAACACTTGTATCATTAATGATCAATAGGAAATACACATCTGTGCAGGTCACACGGGCATTTTGCAAGCGAGCAGCAATTGCTCAGCAATGTATCGGCTGCTTGACTGTTTTCCTGTATGAAAGCGCCATTAAGAGAGCAGAGGAGGTCGATGACGAATTTGCAAGGACAGGAAGGCCGTTAGGTATATTACATGGCTTGCCCATCTCTCTGAAAGACATATTTGACATTGAGGGTGAGCCTACCACTGTGGGTCTAGTTTCTTGGTTGCCATACAGAGCTACAAAAAATGCGACAATTGCAGACAGCATTATCGCCGCTGGTGGAATTCTCTATGCAAAAACGTCGACCTCTCAGGCATGCTTAATGGTAGAATCTATTAACAATATATTTGGCACAGTCAGAAATCCATATAACCTACAGCTGAGTGCCGGTGGATCCTCGGGTGGTGAAGCAGCTCTCGTGGCAGCTAAAGGAGGTATTCTCGCTTCCGGGACAGATGGTGGTGGAAGTATTCGCTTCCCGGCTATGTTCTGCGGACTTTGGGGATTGAAGTGCTCCAAGGGCCGTATTCCAGGTGGTGGCTGCAGTGGTCCTAGAACGGGTAACGAGTCTGTCAATTCCGGATTTGGTCCTATGGCGAAAACAGTGGATTCGTTGGAGCTGTGGTTGCGTGCACAGCTGAATCTGCGACCATGGGAGGTCGATCCTAGCTGTATTCCAATGGAATGGGATGTAGCTGCAGCCAAGATGCCTCGAAAGCCACTTACTATAGCAATTTTATGGGATGATGGTGTAGTGCAACCGACGCCCCCAGTAACGGTAAGTAAGAAAGCCACTACACAATCTATTTTTCTCACAACAGTTCCTTACTTTAACAGCGCGCTCTCAAAACAGTTTTAGAACTACTCGAGAAAAACGGCCATCAAATTATACATTTGCCAGAAGAGGTGATGCAACAGATCCATCGTCGTGCCACCTCATGTTTTATGATGTCAAATGTTCAAGATGGAGGATTTACCGTGATGAATCACATCAACGCATCTGGCGAACCAGTTGTTCCTCGCACAGCAACTGGCTCGGAGAAGTCATGTCTGACAGCTCGCGAAATATTTGACAATCATCTGTTGCGGAGCGCCCTGCAAAACGAATACAATGATCTTTGGCAAAAACATCAAATGGATGCTATTTTAGCACCAGCAGTTGCCCACCCTGCTCCGCCCCATGGTAAATATATCAGCAACTCATATGCTTCGATATACAACATGTTAGACTATGTAACTGGGTCCGTGCCAGTTGCAAGAGTTGATATGGAATTAGATCAGGCCCCCTTAGAGTGGTATCATCGACAACCATATGATCGAATCGAGCCGGAGCGATTTCCATACGACTGGGGAGATAAAGAAATGATGGACTTGTGTAAGCACAACTTGATTACGAAGAAAATATTGATTCATATTGATTTACTGATATTATTGAAAAGATTCGTCCCCTGAAATTTTTCAAAACGCTCCAGTTGGGGTGCAGGTCGTTTGCAGGAGACTGCAAGAGGAAAAATGCATTGGAATCCTCCGAGAAATTGAATTTATCCAAAGAAAGACATCAATATAGAATAAATGAAGTGACTCGAGCAATACTGAGAAGTGTGTTTTCTCAGTAATAAATACAGCACTAGATATAAGAGTTCGCGCCCCTTTATGTAAGAAGCCTCTAGGATTATAGTGCCCGAAAATAATAATTTAGGCCTGGAATGATATTACGGCCTCTTGAAGTCTCAATGGTACCGATAATATCAGCTTATAATAACACCATGAAGACAATGCAGATGTCTAGAGGATCTTAACAAACTATTTTGGTAGTGCAGTCCTGGAACAAACATTCTGGAACTACACCAGCCCCCTTAAGTCATTTTTTGATATGAAATCTACACTGTTTGTTGTTGAGTAGGTAAATAATCATTTCATTTCATTAAAGGCTTAGAAAAGTCGCTACCGACTAGACAACCCCGGTAGAATGGCATTGTTGAAAAAATAAATGTACCACCAACACCAAATTCCAACCATCTAGTCCACGGCTTTTGTTCTTCGGCTTGCTTATGAGACGAAATGATCACTTCCGCCGTTATCTCGTCCATTAAAGCCTAATGCGTAGGCTTTTCTTCGCTGCGAATCAGGACGAACGATTTAGGTGGCAATGGTAACCTCAACCTCAACACCAGCCTCGACTGCAATTTGTAAGTTAGAAATGAATTCAACCAAGTGTACAGGGCATGGCTACTTACTGTTGATGATGATGGCCTTCACGGCCTCGGTAGGAGCGTTGAGATCGATCAATCGCTTGTGAACGCGCATCTCGAACATGTCCCAGGTCTTGCTACCCTCACCGTTGGGGGTCTTACGGGTGGTGATTTTGAGGGTTTTGGTCTAGTGAGGTGTATGTTAGAAGCCATGCATAGGATTATCAGATTGTACTTGTTTGCCTAATACTTACAGGCAGACGGACGGGTCCCTTCACAACAAGGTTCTTGGAGCGAGCACGGTCAACGAGCTCACGGCAGACCTTCTCGAGAGACTGTACATTGCGACCAGTAAGGGTGATACGGATGCGGTGGACCTTCTATACAGGTGTCAGTTGCTAGTTCGAGTATCGAAGAATACTGAGCTGTACGCACAGGCTGGTCCGCGAGCTCCTTGTCAATCTTTTGGTAAGACATTTTTTGCCGTCACGACTTGCGATTCACTTGATGACCACGGTAACGTGATGACGGTGATTTTTTCGTTTGGTGTAGCGAAACGGAATGTTTGAACAAATCCTTCTCGATTTTCATGTGCCAATCAATATTCTGTGCGATAAAGTCACGTGGTACGATAGTGCGGAAGCGAAAGCGACACTAGTCCAATTCGGTGGCTTCGTGTAGTCACGTGGGCTATACCTATCTAGGGATAGCGGCTTCGAAGCATCGAAAGGATACATGTGCAGAAATCTAGTATATATCCTGCTTTTCCAAAACTAAATAGCTTGTGAAGACAAGTAAATCATATGATGGGATCGTATATCGCAAGAGTCATATATCGTGCAGCCTATATAATCTCTATTCACAAGGTGCCATGGGGTGCACACAACAACCTATACTCAAAAGATCCTTTATAGCAATAATACCTGCATGAAAAGTGATCAAATCAATAGACATAAAATGCCAATCATTCAGCTTCCGGCCAGCATGCGATGATTGCACCGTCATTTCCATCAACGGTCAAGACCAGATTGGCCCCATACTCGAGTGGATCTCCTTCCCAGATCACGAAATCCGTGTTTCTCTCCGCGCCCTCAAAGCCGAGAACATCGTCGATTTTAGAAGAAAAGAGATTCACGGCTTCTCGGGCTCCGATACCGGCTTCCTTGGCGATCGCGGCTGCTTCAATGGGGAGGTTGGCGAGATGCCAGTCATCTGTTCCCTTGAATTAGTTCAATACTTTGGGAAGATGCTCTGTAATGAGAGAAAATAGTGTAACTCACAATCAGGGAGCAATGCAAGCGCAAAGGTGACATTTGAATCTGTCAGGACTTGCACTGGGGATATCGTCAATGGCGGTCCAACGAGGAGGTCTTTCTTTTCCCATGTCGATGGGGCAGAGTGAGCGCCAGTAAAGATTAAAGGAATTCCGGCTGCAGCAATTTCATTGGCAACCTAGCGAGTGTATCATAGTCTGTGGTTAGAATAACCTGACCAGTTCTGACTACCTGGGTAGGGAGACAGGTATACTAACACTGGGTGCTTCGGCACCGCCATAAATGACCAATCTCGTTCTAGGATTGTCTTGTTTGATCTTGATCACCTGAAGGATGTCGTACTGTAGTACAGTTAGTCATTTTATTCTGAGATATTTGAATGTTGTTGGATCCACCTTGTTTTGAGTATGCACAACAAGCGGGATCTTTCCATCAGCAGCCTTGCCATATACTGTACTTTTGGCCTTATTTTCGTATATGATCTTACGAAGTGCGGCAACAGACTTGGAGACCGTTGGAATCTGGGATGATCCTGTAAAAGTCGCTTCAGTCAAGTCATTTTATACATACAGAGACACGTCAAAGTACACATACCTTTTGCGTCCTGTCCAACGATGACATGCAGTGCCACATCATCCTTGAATATTCCCCCATTAAGAGGGTTGCTGCCTTCGGCCGTCTTGATGCCGGCGCTTACTCCCTTCAGAAAGCCATTGGTGTCCGGATACGTGATGGATCGAGTCACACCACCTAGTCGTGCCCGATCAAAGGTTTTTCCTTCGAAGTGAACACCGTATTTAGCGAATAGAGCAGATTCTGGGTCAAACACGTTTGCATTCGAGTCACCAGATCCATCAATTGTACTCTCCTCGGATGGTATCTCAATGAGACCCAAGCCGCTTGACACTGTAGTCAAACCAGGGAGCACGTGGCCATTTTGAAGAGAAATGACTTTACCAGTGGATTCGGTAGAAACACACTCGAGGTGTTCCCCAAAGCACTCAATATTACCGTTCTTAAGGACCATTGTCAGGTTCCCACTTGATGATTTCTCCACGTGCGTATTCTTCAAATAAGAAGTGTTGATTCCGGTAATGATCACAGTTTCATCTGTATTCGAGCTTGAGCAGAATGCTTCTATATCTTCAGCAGCAGTTTCTGCACGCATTCCAGGCTTCTGCAAGACATTTGTTGCTGGACGGTCGGCTTTTTCATCTAATGTTGATTTACCATCGATATACACCTGTAATGGCAATGCGCCGGCAGTCAGTGGATGGGCGTTCCATACTGCAATATCTGCGTCGTACTAAAAAATATGTTAGCAAAGAATTTAGGATAATCACTTGCGTGCTGAGGGAATTCATACACCAGGTTTCAGGTAGCCAATGCGGTGGTGAAGTTCCAAGGACCTCGCTGGAACGCTTGTAACCGACTGTAAAGCAAGAATTTCCGAAAGGCCAAATGAATGCGCGGTTGCTGCCTGGGACAGAAGGTATCTAGCATTCGTCGTCTCGTCGACATGATCCTGTTCGTCGGATCAGAATTTTAGGTCTCTCTAACAGCCAGAAAAAAAATAAATACCGATTTGTAGGCCACTGGAACGCCATGATCGGCCAGGATTTTGCCGGCGTATAAATTACCATCATAGCCTTCCTTTTTGTATAAACTAAAATCGGCAAATGTTGCAACCGTGATATTTCTTCAGCGGAAGGTCAGTTCTGATAACATCAATCCAAACCACAAATCAAATAACAACGTACTGTCCGCTACTCTTGATCAATTCCGGTACCTTCCATGCACTGAGGGCGTGGTGAAAGGCTTGAATGCGGAAGCCAAATTCCTCACTGTGAAGAAGCATATCTTCGAAATCTTCCGGTTCATAACAGTGAACATTGATACCAATTTTTCCTCTAAGCATGGCAATAGTAGAATCCAATTCGAGCTCCTCTGGCAGTCCTCCCTTGCCGCTGGGGCCTTCAGCAAGAAGACTTGCTGCCGCAGCAGCGTCTCTATTTTGCTTGGCTATTGATGCAGCAGCGCACCAGGCATCTTGGGTTTCTCGCAGATCTTTGGCGCGGGCTAGGTGATGACGAAACTTCCAAGCATTTCCCATTCTAGTGTGCTTATACACCCTACGCGGGTTCTCGCCACAGGCCATCTTGAGATATCGACGGCGGTCCTCTTTGGGGACGCCATGTTCCAGAAGCAATTCTTCAACGATTTCCTCGCCATGTTCCCCGCCTCGAAGGAAGTTCTTCACGGGATATGCCTCGCCGCCCATAATATTTGCTGAACCAGGCAGGATAAGTGACGTAGTTACCCCGCCAGATGCAATGATGGTAGCGGCGATATCATATGGCTTGAGAGAATCTAGAGATCGAACGAAGGGGGTCAATGGACCCGTCTCATCATTGATTTCATTCTCATCGCGTGTGCTTTTGAGTTCTGGCCACACAAGAGCTAGATGATGCGAATGCATGTCCACAAGGCCCGGTGTCACGAAGTCGCCGTTGTATTGTCGGACAATGGTATGGGAGTCAACGTGGGCAATGCTGGCAGCAGTGCTCGGTGAAATAGATTTGATAACACCCTCCTGGAAAAGAATATCCACCGGTTCAGGATGAATGACATCTCCGTCGAAAAGTGTTACATTTCGCAATAGAGTTGCTTGTGGCTGGCCACTTGCGGCGTTCCACCGGGGATTTACACGCGACTCATTGACGGGGAATGAATAAGATAACCATGGAGTAGTATACTCTTCACATTTCTGAAGATGCGCGTCAAATCTGTCCCATTGGGATTGTGTGAGTTGTGCATCTCCGTGGATTTCAAAAATGTAGTTGGATTGGAGTGGACCGTAGGATGTCAGTAATAAGAAGCTTATCACGATGAGAAACAGCAGCGTTGATGTGGTGAGGCGGACTCGGCGTAAGGGTGCCTGAGGGCGTATCGTCTGAGCTACCTCGGGGAGACCCATTTGGATACAGCTGGTGGAGGGAGTACTTAGATAACAATGTTTCAATTCAGGAGGAAAAAGTCCTGCCCGCTGCTTTATTTCGCAGGGATGAAGGGGAATTACGTGCTTATCGTTGAAGCCCGAACTCCGAAGTCGATCTATTTGGACTAACGCCGCAAGCCACTACTCACTCGGCCCTTTACTATGCTGATTTTCAAACACAATAAAGTCATATATATGACCGAGCAGGTTGAGTAGATTGTGCAGATGGATTATTCTGGAGAAGTCAAAGACAAGCTATGTTCGTAGTAAACGGTGCGGTGTCATCTATATCAACAGCGTACTACATAGATGGCAGCAAATATTCCCATTACGACTAGACACTTCGAAACACTTTGCCAGGTCCTCTCAAATTTATCTTCTAACCAGTCAAGCATATATAGAGCACGGAATGAGTTTTTATCGAATCGAAGGCGGTATTGAGCTTTTTAATTCGTCGAATAGAAGCTACATACACGAGGAAATCCGCATACTATGATGCCCGCCGGAAGGAAAAGCTCGTGACATATGATCATATTTTGAAAACGTCTTCCGTAGAAAATCGTCTAGATGCAATCAAGCCATTTTGAAACACACAAAAGTACCCTAACCCATGAAACTGCGCCAAATAAAAGCCGTCACCGTTTACTCGTTAATTTCACGCAGACGACGGAGGGTCGAGCGAGCAGCGGAAGCAGCGGGGGTTCTAGGCAGAATTAGCAAAGTTTTTCACATTGCCGTCTTTTTCCTCTTCCTTGTCTTCTATTCCTTTCGGCGATGGAGATGTAGTGGGGAGACTAACGAGAGAGAGTAGGCACCACCGGTGATGGTCTTCTTGCAGCCGGAGCAGTTCCAGATACCGACGGAGTGGCGGCGGACGGTGTTACGACCGCAGAAGGTGCTAAAATCCATTAACCTCTGTCCGTCGTCATTGCTGTTATCCCTTTTGAGTATCCGACATACCATGTGTAGCGAGCGTGTTGAGCAACTTCGAGACGCTTCAACTGCTTACGGAGAGAGGCACCGTATCTGACACCGTACTTGCCGGTAATACCGACCTCTGAAAACCCCAGTTAGTATTTTCCGATGAAGCGAGAGTACGTTCGTCAAAATCAAGGCACTTCTGTGGAACGAATTGGAGATCGAATCGAAATTTGCGAGTGTTTTTCCGCAGCGAAAATTCAAAGCACGAAGGGTCCCTTACTGGTAGTTCTCTTGGCCATTTCGACTAGCTATAGATGAAAAGGAGTCAGCAGGAGGTTCGGGAGAGAGCGTAGGAGCATTCGCAGGCGGGATTTCGAATTTTGTTGATCGGTCGGTCGGCCACACAACGAGCGAGAAAGAATCGACGGGGGACTGGGAAAACGGGACAATGACTCTGGTCTGGTGTAAGACTCAGATATCAGCTGTAGCACGTACCTGCGAACTTGATGTCGGCTAAAGACGAGTTGTTTGGTTGCTGAGGCTTGATCTGGAGTTGCGCGGACGAATTTGGGCGAGTGTGCGCTGTGCAGCCGGCGAAAACTTGTTCCGCGACGGATCGGGTTCGCTTAGCAAGACCGCCGGTCACGGGGTCCCTTGCCGCTGATTGGTGGATGTTCGCAGCCGCCGCTTTGCTTTGACTTTATCCATCTCGATCGGTGTGGTGTCTTTGCTTTTTTTGAATGTCGAAATTTACTCTTAGAATGAGGATGCACAAGAGAGCTGTATGGCTCTTGGCTGGAATTTCCAAGATCAGACGTGCAGTACCCCTGCAGCTACATCGGAGACCCCAACGCAACCACTACAGATTCCCTGAACCGGCAGACAGCCAGAAATACCTGGGGAAAAAGTGCCCCAGCAATATTCCCATGCAAGAAAGATCGAGTACGAATAATAATGTAATGTGCATATTGCATGCATCATTAAAAACGACCAGCTGGTGTTTTCGCGGCAGACCCTAGTCCCCCTAAAATAGTTTGCGGGGGAAGAGTGGCCTGAGTGGGAAAAGCTCCGGACTCCGCAAAATAACGCTCGCCCCGTGCTCGCCCTCGTGCTTTTGCTCTGACGAATCTTCTGTTATGTCTATAGCCCACGAACTGCGCCGATGCTCACGCAAAATGTAACTTGTCAAATGCGACCTCATGTGTTATTTGGCTCTGCCCAACTACTTTGCTCTCAAAATATCTAGTTATCGCACGCGCGATCAGGCTCTTAGTCACCGGCACTACAACCTTCATCGCGATCTTTGTTGAAAGCTAGACTCTACCAAAATGTCGGCTCAAGACACGATGAACTCTCCCCCAGAGGTGTCGCCGGAGCATGACGACCCAGCCGCCCCAGAGACGACGTCGACAGGCGATGTCAAAAAACGGTGGCGCAGGAATCGGGTCGCCTGCGATGCCTGTCATGCCCGCCGTGTGAAATGCGACCGCGCTTTCCCATGTTCGAGATGCATCGCAAGCCAGACACAGTGCGAGCTTACCAGAGAGAGACGGAAAAGAGGGCGTATCCCACGGAATGAGCTATCGCGCAGAGGTAGCTCGTTGGTACAGGACCAGGTCAGAACAGCAGACGACAAAAAGACTCACACACAACGGAAGCCCAATCCCCATCAACCCGACTTTATCAGCATGGTTACAGATCCTCCTCCCGCCGAGCAAATTGCGCAGACAACCAATTTCTCTCCCTCCGCTCATACGTCGCCAGATCATTTACTGGCAGCTTCGGCGCAGAGCAGCGGCGAGCGACAGTCGCGCCTAGATAACCTACATCCATCGCCTAGAGAGACCGTGGCACAAGGCGAGAAAGCTGTTGAAGACTGGATGTCAAGCTCGAATGGCTTTGTCCAGCCATCGTTTCCGTATCCAATTCTAGGGAATATGGGATTGTCGGATGGGTTCTTCGACGTTCCGTTCGGGATCTTGGGCATGAACAACATCAACGGATATCAACTATCACGGTCTGCGTCGCGACAACAACGAAATAACGAACAACTCGACCGACCAGCCGAAGCTCCTCTGAAGTACCCCGTGCTAGCACCGCTGATGCCTTTTCTGGAACCATACCTCTCACGAAACCTAGTCTATGATCTCCTAGATCTTTATTTTACCAGCGCTTTCTCGACGGCAATGCATCCGGTTTGCCACCACATTCATTGCTATGTTGTTCGAAAGGCATCTTTTCTCAGTCGTGAGAATCCCCGAAACAGCAGTCCCGCCTTGCTTGCGAGCATGCTCTGGGTCGCTGCGCTTGATGACCGGGCTTTTTCCTTGTCGATCTCCCCTCCAAAACGAAAAAAGCTCTGCCAATTTCTATGCGCCTTGACTGTACGGCTATTACGACCATTGATTCACGTCTCATTCAAAGACGACGAAGGCCTTCCTTTCATTGATAATGACCATAACCCGAACGGTGTTCACGATCGGACGCACTCTTTTGAGGAAGGTGGTGACGATCGAGGCTTGGTTGGCCCGGCGGGGTCACTGGATGATGTGATCACTTATATCCATGTGGCCTCAATTATATCTGCTAGCGAGCAAAAGGCGGCTAGCATGCGATGGTATTTGATTTTTCATTCCTTGAATCTTGGTTTCAAACTGACATGAACAAAATGTAGGTGGCACGCTGCTTTTACACTAGCGAGAGAATTGCGCCTCAATCAGGAAGTCGAAGCAACATCGAGTCTTGACAGCCCAGTGGACAGCTCTAATCTTCCGTTCGAGTTTGCCGAGGGCACTGGTTATGGCGCAAACCACAATGGGTCTAGTTGGGATTATTTCCTTCCTCCAAGCGGCCGAGCAAACTTGAATTGCGTGTGCACCAGACAACAACACCGGCCTAATTTCATGACAGAAGAACACCGTGAAGAACGACGTCGGACTTGGTGGCTTCTATACATTATGGATCGTCATTTGGCACTTTGTTACAATCGCCCTCTTGCATTACTAGACGCAGAATGCGATGATCTCTTGTTGCCTCTTGAAGAAGGGCCGTGGCAGGCTGGTGACGTACACAGTAACAGCTCCAAGGCTGATGGTCCTCAATGCCCAGTGTCTGGCGACGCGAATAGACGCCGGTGTTTTCCGAACTTCACCTGCAATGACCACTCGGTATTCGGATTCTATCTGCCTCTCATGGCCATCACGGGAGAGTTGATCAATCTCAATCAAGCTAGAAACCATCCAATGCTCGGCACTCGTCTTCAGGGCAAAAATGCGTGGGATGTGCAAGTAAACGAAGTCTTGCGCCAATTGGACACGTACAAAGCAACCTTACAGGCCTTTGCGACTCACCATTCCACAGCCGCCGCAGTTCCTCCAGCATCACCACCGTCTATACCACCACTAACTCAACAGCCTCCGGGCGCAAGTCAGCCGCAGCAACCAACCACTCTCTCTCCTCCAATTCTTAGTGAAACGGGCATCGACGAGACGAACTACAAATCCTACCACTCCTGGCACACACAAACAGTAGTCGCATACGCCTCTTACGTCGTGCACGTCCTACACATTCTCTTAATGGGCAAATGGGACCCCGTGTCTCTCCTAGAAGACAAGGACTTCTGGACATCCTCGCCCACTTTTGCATCGACAATCTCACACGCACTAGAAGCGGCGAGCGCGCTCGAACGCATTCTCCACTACGATCCCGACGTCAGCTTCATGCCCTACTTCTTCGGCATCCAACTTTTGCAGGGGAGCTTTTTGTTGTTGCTCATCGTGGAGCGACTGCAAAAGGAGGCCGGCGAGGGCATACTTAAAGCGTGCGAAGTGGTGATTCGCGCTACAGAGTCATGTGTCGTGACGCTGAACACGGAGTATCAGCGCAATTTCAGGCAGGTCATGCGCAGCGCGGTGGCGCAGGCCAGAGGGCGGCCGGTCAATCATAGTGAAATCCGGCATCGTCGGAAGGCGGTTTTGGCTTTGTATCGGTGGACCAGAAATGGGACTGGTTTGGCTTTATAGTTGGATCTATTATCTTCTCTTTTATTGTTTCCCCAAAAAAAGTGTATATAAACGCAATTCGTACATAAGATTGATTTAATCTTGATGCAACCTCTATTAGTACATAGTCAAGACAAACCAACGCAGTCTTCAAATGGGTATCGTTCAAAATAAATCTCTCAAAGCAAAAGCAAGTAGTCCCAAAAAAAAGTCCAACCCAAATCAAACGCGGTCCAAGCTAAATCCAGCCTTCCTAATCCATCCCTCCTGACCTCTCTCTCTCGTAACATGATTACTACCACCACTACTCATCAAAACCAAATGACCATCCACGCCTTCAAACGCCACACCACCCATTTCTGCCCTTTGCATCATATCGAAATCAGCTTTTGTGCGCTGGCCAGTCTCGCAATTCCACACCCATCCTTCCTTGAGCCACATCCAAGTCAGATAGGCGCGCAGCTCTTTGTCCTGAGGCAGCACGCGTTTCCAATCTGGCTCACAGCCACTGGGCAGGACGACATCACCACCAATCAGTCCCTCTTCTTCTGCTTCCGTGCAATATCGGAGTCTATCTCGACAAAATATGCGCCATGAATCAATCGCATAGGCACCGACGCCTGGTAAATGCGCAACTTCCCATGCAACTTTTCGACTGTAGCCAGGCTTGGTTTGGCCACTGCTGCTGCTGCTGTCATCACTAGTATTATTTTCACCGCAAGTTTCTCCTGTAGAGGCAGCAGTAATATCATCTTCATCAGGCACCACCTTGTCCCGGGCAACATCCGCTCCATCCCGTTTACACGGATAATTCAACTTCCGATACCTCCTGCCTCTCTGAGGCGGACACAGAAGCCACTTTTGAGCCATGGCAATGAATTTGGTGGCCCGCTGATTTTGGAACCCAAGGCCACGGATTATGTGCACTATGTCTTCGTGCTTTGCGCTTGCCATGGCGACGATGGAGGGGTAGCGGTGGAATAATTTGAAAAGGACCGGAATAGCCACGGGGCCGCGGGTGCGGTTGAGGAAGATGGTGGCTACGAGGAGACGAAAAGGGGAAGCAGAGAGTTGTTCCTGGATCAGGCCGAAGGTGGTGGCGGATATAGGTGGGAAGGGAAGGCAGGATGAGTCGACGAGGGGCAGGGGTTTGGGGAAGTAGGGGGATAGAAGTTGTTTTCGGGGTGACCCTGGTTTTTTGGATTGGTTTGATGGTTTCTGTGGTAAGGGTACAAGTTGACCGGCAATGGATGTGGACTCGGCATTCTCAATGGAGCTGTTTTCAACGGGGAGAATGATGTCCGATGCTGGAGACAAGATTGTGCCATCCTCGATGACAAGAGACTCCTTCCTGAAGGCCTTCAAACCGCTCTCAGTCGCCTCGTCATGAGTAGCAGCCAAGACCGGTTCCTCTGTTTCTGAAGCAGCTGATAGAACAGCAGTCATGGAATTTACTCTAGTTTTCGCAGAGACGAATCCCTCACTGCTCAGCTGTTTCTCATTGCCCGACTTGGTCCTTGCGCGAGTGAAGTATCGTGATGTTTTGGCGGTTCGCTTGGAAGGACTCTTCGCACTGCGGCTCGGCATGCTAGATGGGCAGTGCGCTGTTTGTTAGGGAATAATAATAGTTCATTTGTCTATACAAATTAACATGAGCAAAAACACGATAGATATAATTGATGTACATGTAAGTAGACAGCATCGCTCTCTGTCTAATCCAACGGAGAGGTTGAAAAGCACCATTCCTAAACCGGATTAGCGCAATTCTTGCTGATTATTGAAGATTTATGCTCCTTGTGAAGATTCGTATCCCTTTGCTACAAAAAAAAAATACTCGAACATTCTAAAGTTGGTATAATTCAGAGATATAGGAAACAACACTAAACCAATTACTATAATACAACGGTCAAGTAAGAAATATATGTAGTCAATAATATATAAAATATAATCTGCCGTTTTCATTCATCATCGGAAAATCAACAATGAAACGCAAAGGCGACAAGGGAACAAAAAGAGCGAATCTATATTATAAATAAAAAAGAAACGAACAAGGGACACAGACCCTAATCACGACTGGACTTTGCCAGCTTCTCGTACTTCGTTCATGAAACTATCTGCATTGCCAGCCAGGCTCAAAATCCAGTAATGGCCAACGCCGGCGTTGGCAAATTGACCGCCACCATACCCCATAATCGGAGTGGGTGAGCTGTGACGAGTCTTGTTATCTCTCAAAATCGTACCCAAGTCGTGAGGTCCCCAGCCCACGACGTGTTTCAGTTCTTCGCAGGACTTGGCGTCGGTTCCTTCGAGGCCGAGTAGCTGGGTCTGAAGGCAGCCTAGAATGGCTACGCCAGCGCGAATTATAATGCGGTCGCCTTCAAAGGCCCAGCAGTCCCATACACGGCTGAGATGTTCGAGATCGAGGCCATTGGTGAAAAGCGATCGGAACATGGGTCCCCAAATATCTTCATCGGTTAGGTGGGCTGTTTCATACAGGTGGCTATAAAGACGAGGGAATTTATATCGTAGGGTAGCAGATGCAAGGCCGAAAGTCCGAGCAATGGCGCTGCGGTCGTGAGTGAGAAAAGCAAGAGGGAGCGGGCGGTTAAGAGCATTTGCCAAGACAATGAAAGCGGAAGCAGATGTTGGGAGTTGAAGGACAAGAAGGGCAGCAATGGTCTGTGAGCCTGTTAGTTATGTTCTGTATAGCTGAAAGAGAAGAGCGTGTAACTTACGTGGATGCCATAAGTATACCCGACATCACTCCGATACATGGCATATGCCTCCAACACATCAATCAGGGTCTCCCGTAGCGGTCCACCCTCCTGGAAGAGATGGAGCTCCGGGAATGCCGACGAGACATCGCGGGAGATGGCTGCAAACCATTCTCGCATTCTTCGACTGGCATCACCAGCATCTTCATCTCCCCGAGATTTGACATCCTTAGCCCGCTGGAGGGCCTTCTCATATGATTCGGTGGTCAAAGATAACTCGTTATTAATGGCTCGTTGCCACACGGCTCCACGACACCGAGGTGTGACGCCTCGCCACCATAACTCCCGCGTTCGGGGCTCGGAAATTGCTTCGTTCCACTGCGGCAACACATGGTCTTCCCATATTCGCTGCAAGGTTTCTCTCGTATTATCCTTCTCGCACTGCTCAGCAGCGGCTTTAGCAGCTTTCTTTTTCTCTGTGACTTATCTTAGTACTGGAAAGCTTTTGAGGGGCAGTTGTAACTAACCTGCTTCCTTGGATAATGCCATCATTCTCTTATATTCTTTCAAATGTTTCTTTTCTTCCAGTGGGTCTTTTGGTGGCAGCCAGCTGGGGCGCGTGCGACTGAGAACCTTTTCTTTCTCTTTACTGACAGGTAACGGATCAATCATGATATTAGACTTCTGCAGCGGCGGCAGTTCTCCAAGCCCGCCAGACGTCCGCTTGGATTCCACACTTGATCGTTCAGAAGTGTCTCCATTTTGGATTCTTTCCTCGCGCTTTCTGTCGGAATCATCAGCATGATGCTCGAGTGTCTGGGTCAGTACTTTCGCTTCTTCGGAGAGTTCAGCCATGGCCAGGTTGTATGAGTAAGTGCGTGGATTGCGCGGCGAAATTTGGCCTCGTTCAGGGCCCGCGGACGCAGACCGGTGGAACTGGAGCCGCGACTTTGCACCAGGAGAATGTCGAGGAGTCCGCGATTTCGACCGTGGGGTTATATAATCTTGCGAAACAGCATGTGACAGTGGTATCGGCTTGGGGTTTGTGTTTGGCTCCCGCTCCGGGCTGTTACTGCGTGAGGATGGTCGTTCTTGTGGCGGGCGCGGGGAGAGAGGAACATTCCACAAGCTAGCATCATCTGGCAACTCCTCGTCAGAGTCATGGTATTCGTCCTCCAACTCCTTGACCGATTTCCGCATGGATACTGGCTGTAAAGAGCTTCGGCGCGAAGAGGGAAGACCCCGTGGTGCCAACGGCGACAGACTCTGGCTAGAAGCGGATCGCGACGACAACTGGGCGGCAGAGTTCGGGACAGGAGCGGAAGATGGCGACACTGAACGAGAACGCAATGGGCGGTGGTGTGGGAGAGAAGGGGTCGACGTACTGCCGCTCGTCAATCGTCGGCCACCACTCTTCAACATCCTCGGTTCCAGGGTCCCTCGTGGGTAATGGCCGGGCATGCCTTGGGTCGTCCTTGATGAAGGCGGACCAACGGGTCTTCTTTGGCTGGAGGTCAAGTCTCTGACGGGTTTCGATGGTGGTGTCGCAGATTTTAGGCTGCTCATGCTGCTGACATGGGTGATGACGCGACTTTTGCTGGAAGCTCGAGAGCCGGCTCGGGAACGAGAGTGAGGGTAAGGAAGGGCCTCCGAGAATGGCTGTGTTTCGGAGTCATCTCCTAAGCCAATATCTTCGAAATTTGAGGTGTCGGTAAAGTTTGCGTTAGTATCGGCGTTGTGGGAAGAAGACTGGAAGGACGACGATTTGGAGGATTTGGAGGTCGTGAGGTCCGGAATGGAGCTGGGCGAGGTAAGCGTAGCAGTCGCCATGGTGCTGAATTCTTGCCGCCCCTCCTATCAAGGAAAATGAAACAAATAGCAAGCCTCGATTGGCGTCGCGAGGGTCGCAGGTAAAGATAGTTTATAAAAAACCTCGATATGTCGTGTGCCGTGCGAATCGTGTGAACGATCGGGCTGCAACGACAAGCGGGCGGCCCCAGGTCAACTGTCACCGTAATGTGTGATAATCCCCCCTATGTACGGTCTGCGGATGACGACCCTGACTGATTGTAAATTTCAACGCCGGAATTTGTTGTTGTTTGTTGTTTGGCCCGGGGGGAGCGGAGGGGAAGAGTCTGTCTGACAGGGACGGACTGGAAAAGGAGTCGTCAAAAAGGAGGCGGTCGTCTACCTGGACGGAGGAGAAAAAAGCGATGCACAAAAAAAAAAGAAGATCAGATAGAATCAGATAAAAAAGCGAGCGAATGAGCGAATGAATGAATATACAGCGACAACTTATTTGGGGGAGAGGAAAGCAAGAAAGAAGAAACGAACGAACGAACGCAGCGGACGGCAACACACAAACGGCGGATGCAAGCAGGATGAGGCCGAGAACGATGTTTCCGTTTCCGAACTGGGAAAGCAGCGGAGGAAGCAGCCGCTTGCCAAGTGTGGCCTAGCGCGGCTGTGCTGCCTGACTCCTGAGGCTGCGGTGCCGTGCTTCTCTGACCCGCCCAGGAACGCCGCTCAGCCCTGACTCGTACTGCGAAACATTGCTGACCATGACCATCCCGATGTCTACACCTGTACAAACTATCACTCTTCAGTCGGGCATGTAGCCCTCTCGAGCCGGCTTTGATGTCCAGATTTGACGGCCGGTCTAGGCCCCCTGCCTGGCGGCCAATTCCAGAGCCTCGCACGGCATTGCGGCGCTAAATGTCTAGATCTCTAAGCCCTTGCTTGCTATCGACCGTCTGATCGATGAGAGTAATGTTTATGCACGCCGTGGAAAAGAAGCTTCTCCACTAGCACATAACATCGCTCTTTGCCTAGGAAACAAAAAATAATCGGCTCAGATATTCGTCAACATTCAGTTGCTCTCCTGGAAGATTTATCCGCGTAATACCTACATAGTACACGCGGGTCCCTTTTAAAGATGCAACGCTTCTCCCAATAAATGCACTGCAATCAATACCTACTGTGCGGTATGTGACTATTAAAGTTTGTTTATAAATGTTTCGTTCGCTCACACCATTCTCAACCTCTTTTCTTACCACCTCCACGAAACCGCTTGTCGTGTTTTGGAAAGCCCTGGGAAATGAGCTCGTTGGTTATCCTTTGAATCATGAAGACAATGCTCTTGTCTAGCGCATTGCCAGTACAACTCCATACAACAATGAAGGCATAGATAGAAACTAGTCTAGCCGCATGCAAAAGATGACTTCAATTCTCAAATTCTACAATCGTTCAGTCATATTATGTTGGTATCCCTATCCGAACCTAAGCAACGCGTATATGTACAATATTTGAGATGACATGGATATGAAACACGAAGATCCAAGTCATAGCTATCCAGATATGAAGCAAGAGACAAAAAAAAACTCCGAAAGAGAAACCAGGAAACCCCATATTTATACATGTATATGTTGTCTATCAGATCCACGCAACCCACACATCTCCTCATCCAAAACGCCTTTATGCCGGCTAACCTCGCAAACCTGCTTGAACCAATTGACGCGACAATCCTCGCTATTCAGCCAGTACGTAAGCGGAGTCAACTTATTTGCCTGGCAACCATGACACTTGTCGCTGGTGGGACAGTTGCTGAACACGCTGTGCTGGTAGCCAATATCGCGGAACCAGTGGATCTGCTCGTTGGGGAGGAACAGGCCCAACGCGACGCTGTGGACGGGAGCGTCCCCCCAGCGCTCATAGAAGAAATTGCCTGTTCGGTCGAGATACTCAAAATAGTCGGTGTATGTCTTTGAGCGCCAAAAGTCCAAGTCGCCAATCTCGAAGTTGCTCCAGAAGTGGCATGTGCTGTACCCATTGGCGGCTTTGTTGATGGCGGGACGCGCGCGGGCGTCGGTGAGCCAGTGGTAGGAGTTTTCGTCATTGCTGAGGGCGTATTCTGGGTGTTGTTCGACAAAGGCTTCGGTGGTTGGCCAGAGGGTGGGGATGGAGTGGGGGTCGTCGTAGATGTTAATTGTGAAGCCGTATGTTTTGTTGTTTTGGGCCATGAACTTAAATACGTCGTATTCGATGTCGCAAAAGAATCTGGTACCGAAAAGCAGAAGAATTAGTTTTTCGCACACAGACGAGAAGAGTCTAGGCGGGGCACATACTTGACATCCGGCTCGACGCGCCAGTAATATTTATACTTGTCCAACGCTGGGTGTCGGAAAAAGAAACCGGAGTACCATCGGCACATTTTGTGGTAGCTCAGCTGCGTGGAATGCTTGACCCCGTTACTGTCCATCTCTTTAAATGCTTTTTCCATCCGCGACTGATCGATCCATTCGGGCACGTCCCACTGTTCCTTTGGTATGATTTCTGAGAATACAAGGCATTTGTCAGTGCAGTTCTTATCGATACATACTGATCGCCAATTATGAAGCAAAGATGATGAAACTGACCATAACTACATGGCGCCTTGGTTTCGGCTTGTGTTCGCTCCATAAATTCCGCCGTGAATGGGACATCGTTAAAAAACACCCATGGGTAGTGGAATTTGGAGTTGAACGACTTCTCCATATAGCGCATCGACGAGATGATGCCCTTGAGTTCGGAATTGCGGACGAGCGAGATGAGTGCGGCATCTTCGCGCGGAGTAGTTTTTGGGTCTGTCGCCGGAGGTTGATCCATAGCTTTGCGCGATTTCACGTTAGTATTTTATTTATATCTTTCGGCAAACACTATTTCAAGGCAAGCGAGTGCTGTCAAGAATGCGCGGGGAAGAAAATGTGGAGGCAAGACGTACAGAGATGCATACGGGCGATTGCCCTATCGCCATTAGAGTTAAACCATGAGTCGCGATAGTATACAGCCAGCACCAGCACGCACAAGAAGACACTGATACAGTATCTTTTGATGAACTTGCGGATGGTGGCCCCCATGATCCCGTCAAGTGTCCGATCGGCTCGATGACATGTAGGATGGCGGTAATAAGTGATAGAAGAATAATTATGCCGCGGGAAGAGACCGAAGGGTGGCGGGCAAGATTAAAGGTTTTATTAATGAATAGATAAATGAATTAATAACGGATAATAAATAATGGATAAGGATAATCGTCGAATTGAAAAAACAGGCTTCTTCTCTGCAATTATATTCTATCACGAGGAAAAGCAGTGCGAGTCCCCGCCCCTTTTCTCAGGGCTGAAGATTTGCGGCGATCAGACAACCGTACTGGCGGTCTCGGATTGTGCACGTTTCGGTTCCGAGGTGTTGGCTCCCTATTCTCCGGGCGCCATATTGGGACGAGAGGCGCGACTATTCAAAAAATAACTCACAGAGGGTAACGATGTTGGTTGCGAAGCTGAAAAGGCCAGAGGCAGCGAGATTCTTTCGATTTGGGGAGAGGGAAGCTGCATTGGTTAGGCTGCAAGAAAAGCGAGGTTTGAAATAGAACGTCAGCCTTGCCGTATTGGGAAGCGGCAATTGGCGTCCCTTGGTTACTGATTGGCCGGCACATGCTGACTGTGGATGTTCCCGAGAGCAAGCGCGGAGTCTCTTTGCGGAGTACATCGCTGATTGGCTGATTGGCGCATGGTCCATTGGGCCCACCGCGAAAATTGAAACACTCGGGCGCGCGCTGGCCAATCGAAGCTGGGCCCGTTCCCGCATTGGCTTGAGCCAGCCAATGAGCAGCGATTAAGCAGAGATTGAGGTGATTACTAACACGAATGAGGAATGCTACTAATAGGGCAGCCCTTAAGCCGCTGCAGATCGGTCATGCTACGCCGAGACTCCCAAGTACATAGTCCAGATGTGCGTAGTACGTATATAGACTACGTACTACAAATCATCTGTCAGACTGTCAAACTCACCAGATGACGTCTGATGCAGTGCATACGACGTGTCACCGAGCCATCATCAATCCGACGGTAACGAGAATTGACGAGATGCTGACGGCGCCGAAGAAGTGGTGCACGATCCTCCTTCGGCGATGACACGGCTTGCTGGCACAGCCCACGTTGCACCATGAAAACACTTGCGCTTCCCTTGTCATCCGTGAAACGAATGCGTCTGAACGCCGAAAGGGAAGGAGGTGCGCGCTGATAAAAGTTGCCGAGGACAGGCTTTCATTGGTTGGCAGATCATTTATATGCCTCATATATGTGTAAAAAAACGTCTGTGATAAATCTTAAATCTCTATATATATATACATCTAAACGTTGTTTAGCGCCGCATGACCTCTCATGTAAACAAGGTCCTCATAATTAATAGCGCGGTGTCTGATACGCAGGTTGCTCGTCTAGAAGGGAAGATGGCCTATTATTGGGCTTCTGCATTGTCAGATTCATAGTTAGTCAATTCCAATAATTACTATTATTTATTGCGATATTTGCTAACTTATATCTGCGCGCGTGGTCGGAACCTGCCTAGGAACACTAATACCGCGGCTTTTTCATATCCTCGCAGGCCTAAACTGACCTTTGTCCTCTTGTCCATTCACTCAAAACTTCTCGCCAAACAGTCACAGTGCTCATTATCAGTTATAAGTACCCAGATGCCTCTGAAGGCAGCTCTATCTTGTCTAGTACGGAGTACACTAAATGTCGATCACGGCGCCGCGCTAGTCACGTGGCATCACCCGGACTTGCCAACTCATGGCCAGCAAGCGTCTCCGCAAGCCTCGGGTGTCAACATTGCTTACCTGGTAGCGGCAGCTTGGAATCAGTAGATGCACTGTTGTACAGGCAAAATCAAGGGTCCCACTAACGAATCAGCGACTATCCTAGTTCCCCACCGATCGCAGTTTCGCAACCCGCGTATCTCCAAAGGGAATACTCATTGTTCTCGATGCAGAAGAGAAATCGCATGCAGCCTTGAGAAGGCATGATTGGCTTGCTACCGAAAGCTCCTACTGAAAGCTCAAGCTGAAGAGTTGGGTGTATATCTGGCTAGCAAGCTCTGGTAGCAATGCCGAGCATAGCCGAAACCACAAATCCGTAAGAGCATATTTGCCTGCAACTAGTCTTGCAGTGCCTGCTACAGATTAGAGCACTGGATGTTACAAATGCGACTTGATACAAGCAGTCAAGAAGTAAAAAGCATTGCTCGAGAGGTAGACAAGCACTGGTCGCCTACAACATAGTGCTAGTCAGCACGCAGATGACAATTCGTACTGTCTGTCAATGTGATATCGATATGACCAACGTGCTCATCCCATACATCAGATAACGCGAGTCCTGAAAACCGAAAAGCAGCAAGGTAGTCTCTTTCGTTGCCTCAATCTGATGATTTCACATTTATGGTACAGATTGCGGCCGTCAGGAGTTGGTGGCATTCGTGCCACACGAGAGCGGTTCTCAGTCGGGACTTATTGTACTGGTTTTGGCATGACAGCTAGGCGCGGGCAATTGCTCACGCTACCGGCAAACATCTCTTCTCGGTCTCGGATGACAAATATGGGGTTGTTGGGATTTGAGTCAAGAAGGAAGGCGCGTGAAGACGCTCACGGAAATCTATGATAATACACAATCTGCCTTGAAGGTGCTCCAGCTAGTGTCACGGAGCCGTTGAAAGACTAGGACACAAGAAGTCTGTCTTGCGCAGGCAGCATCGTCCAGGCATCACACATATGCTAAGTAAATGAAATGGCAAGTAGACTTTCCAGGTTGGAAGCTGGCCCAAAGTATAATGGCCGCCTAGGCAGTGTTTAGATCTTACGCGTCCGTAGACACTCATGATATATAGTGGTTGTAGATAGCTACACACCAGCTATAACCAGCCGCAAACCTAGACCTAAGTACGCATCCACGCTACGTAGCCATATAATGCGATCCTCCGTGCAATTCAAGCCAAATAAGCATAGGGAAGATGATTCTCCGCCAGCAGGTTATCTCTGTTACTTACTCAAGTAGTAACCCTTACCCCAAGCCCTGAGCCCTAACAGTCTTCGGCCTCGGATGCTTCACTCTCTCATCCGTACAGCCGGGCTGAAAGTTCACTACAGACCGCAACGCGGTTTTGTATTTACAAGGAAAATTACAGATTACCGCGTGTTGTCATCTCGACGACATAGTACAATGTACTACGTGCAAAATTATGCACGCGTATCGGTATTGAAATGAATTGAAAACAAAACGGGATTGCCGGAATGGGAAGATTACGTGCCCGTGGGACATCGGCGTGGTTTCCGTGGTCGATGTGATACCGTCTGGTATGACGGTATCATAGATGGATCATAGCCCACTTGATTAAATCCTGTTCAAAACTTGACTTGAAAATGGGCTTGCATCGTTTTTTTAAGACAGGTAGACCCCGTTGGCAGGCATGGAAACAATTAATTTGATGCCTCACAACTCACGGGACTCGCGATGTGAGAAACTCGGAAGCAATGGAAGAAACAGCCTTTGGCTGCTGCCATAATTTTTACAAGTGATGCTCGTCATGTGACTGGCATCTCATCAACCCAAACAACCGGAAAAGCCACCTGGCTCCGTCGTTAGTCCGAACTAGCAAAATTTAGCGGATCAATAAAACACTCGGGAGCTCCCTTTCCCGATGTGATCACCGAGCTTCCTCAGATCCGGGACTGCTTGCATCTGATGCGCTGCTGTCGTTGGACAGGCGCAAGCTGCGCGAAATGCAGTGTAGTGTGTACAGCTGGTCGACAGCAAGCAGGGGAATACTCTTTGTTTATTTATGTAGATTTCATTATTGTTTTGTGTGTGTGAGGAAGACCCGGTTAAAATACTCCGAGGAGGTTTCCTCGGCAGTCGATTGTGCAGCTCTGGCAGGACCCGGTTTTGCATTTTCTAGCGCAGTACATCAGGACACGTTATCCCGTCGTATCATTTCGAATATACAGGTTTATTGAGATAACCGGCAAACCCGCGACGAAAATCGCACGTCTGGGCGGATCCACAATCCGACGCTGCTGGTGAGGTCACCACGGCTACCGCCAGCACAGATGCAAGGACGGCGTGAGACGCAGGTACATTCCCTGATGTACTCGTTTGCTTGCATGACAAGTTGACTGTCAACGCCCACTGGCTGCACACTGACTGCACATTGGAGATGCACACTCATCGCAGGCGATGAGAATTTGACAAGTCTCTCGCTTTGCTTGTCTGAGTCGGAAATTGGGGGTGCCAAAAGTCCACATCGTCACGGCCGAAGAGGGTCACTCGGATTCCCGACGGGGACGCTGGCTGGGCAGGCAGCCTACCAGCGCCGCAAGCACAGTGGGCCGCACCACCCGATGCGGTCCGACAAGATCGGTTTTTGGACATGGTTGGCGGCGAGCCTCTGGGTCGGATCCATCCAGCCCTTTTTGGCGCTGGTTTCGGCTGGAGCCCGGAGAGCTTCTTTCCCATTCGGGCTAGCCGCCCTGCCCAAAAAATTTTTCCTGGCTCGCTCTCTGTGCTCACCTCACTCAGCACTGGAATGCGCGACGGAGACGGGCAACGCTCAATTACACTATGTGTAACTGCATTTTGCGCGATGACAGCCGTCGCAGTCTTTTGTAGATAGCTGCGGGCTGGTGCGATGCCGGGTGAGTATAAAAGCCCGGGATACAGCTCCCTGAATAGCTTCCTTTATGTGCGCCGCTGGGTCCATCCGCATCCACGGCCCCATCAATACTGTGCGCCGGCGTTATTAATATTGCTGCTAACAAGATGCGTGTCCCGAATTGTCCCGAGAGAGAGACGTCCTGTATGTTTGTAACATGAAAAACAGCTGCAAATGGACATGCACAACCCCCAGCTCTGCCATCTGTGCACCGCTGCAAATAACATACGTGATACAGCAATGACAATACACATATGTACTCCGTACCCACCCGTAATTTATTGCTGGATCGATTGCTTCTTAGTCAGGTTGGTCACGGCGTAATTACCAAGGCGTATCCTACCTACCAAAGGGAGGCAGCTCCCCCCCCCCTTCCCTTGTTCTTCCGTGGCAGGGAAAAAAAAACGCTCCTATTTTTTCTGTCATCAACCAAAAACATCCTTCCTCTCTCAATCTCTTCTCTCCTTCCCCATACCTCAAAACTTCAATTCCTCTCTCCTCCTCTCTTCAACCCAAAAAACCCTCCAGAGAATTTTTCTCTTCTCCTAATACACACATACACAATGGCCTCCAAGATGTTCGCCTCCCGAATGGCCACCATGGCCTCGTCCAGCGTCGCTCGCTCGACCGTCCGCAGCCAGTTCGCTGCTGTCCCCAAGCGTACCTTCACCAACGCCGTCCGTCCCCAGGGCCAGCGCTTCGCTGCTCCCAATGCCTTCCAGGCCACCAAGCGCACCATCCCGGCCACCGTCGCCCGCCAGGCCTTCCAGGCCCAGGCTCGCCGCGGCTACTCCTCTGAGATCGCCAACGCTCTCGTCGAGGTCTCCCAGAACATTGGTATGGGTTCTGCCGCCATCGGTCTCGCTGGTGCCGGTGCCGGTATCGGTCTCGTGTTCGCTGCTCTCCTCAACGCCGTTGCCCGCAACCCATCTCTCCGTGGTACCCTCTTCGGTTACGCCATTTTGGGTTTCGCCTTCGTCGAAGCCATTGGTCTGTTCGACCTGATGATTGCCATGATGGCCAAGTTCCTGTAAACTACTTCTGCTTTTATGTGATTCCACGCCAAATTCTGTGAATTGTTTGACGCGCCACTTCTCTCCCTTTTCTTTTCGCGGAAAAACGGAATCCAAAATCGATCAACATGTGTATTTGTTCTGAACGACAATCTTCGATTCGATATGATATCTCGTCCTATCGGCCAGATCGAGCAATCTCTCATAACCCAAAAAAGTCGGATATGAGACTGGAACTTATTTCGAACTGTCTATGCTCTTTTTCTTCCTTTGTTGTCTAGATTATGTTAGAGGTATAGAAAGGAGAGAGGGATTGTTTTTATATTAGAAGACAAAGAAAGGAAAGGATATTAGAATTGGTTTTTTTTTTCACATGTGTTTCCTTATCTTCTCTTCTTTTCCAGATCTCTACATTCGACGGAAAAAAATTTTCATAAAAAAACAGCACGACAAATTCTCAATGTTGGAGGAGGAAAAAAGCAACCGATTTTGGCGTGGGTGTATTATCATATGTGTACTACTTATTTAGCATCACTCATCATCCATTTCATTTATCATCTCATGATATTTTTTCCCTTTGTATATTTTTTCTCATGTTCTGGACAGCAGTGTCGTTCTTAAACATGGGTCGGAGTCGATTTCAATAAGATTGTCCATAAGAAAGCATATACGTGACTTGCAAAAAATTCTGTAAATCTTTCCCCGGATAATTCATTGACAGAATCTGGGGTATTCATGAGAAAAGGCTCAGTCCGTAGTGCTTCCTTATGCCGTGGGAGGCTGGTAGCTTGGAAGAATTTGACGAGCTAATTACCCGATCCGGCCTGGCATTGCGTCGTCGCTATTGGATGAGATGCGTGCAGAAGGAGTGTATTGATTGGTCGTTAGGCTTCCGCCGACGCTCTAACTGTGGTTTATAGTCTACATAGTAGGTACATCATTCATCTACCTCATTTCTTCATTTTCGTCCAATACGTGGTGGATGCAATGAGTATCAAACGATATCGGAGGTGATTTGATTCTCGCTGCAACGGATAGAGTCTGAGACGTGTTCCGGCACTAAAAGCGACGAGCTATCTCGGTCACCAAAAAAAGCTGTGACGTAGTGAGGCTCTTGGCCTGTGATAAAAATAGCTTCTAAGTCAAGGCTGGTTTTGTTTATCATCGTTAAGATCATTTGGTCGGGCTATGGCTTCTAGAGTTAGATTTAATAGAGTTGCTGTCATCAATGTGGTAAAACATATTTTATATATATTTACGCACGCTTAGTTAGAGTTCCAAGTCAGACTGAAAAGCGATTGACTCACTAGTCACCCGTTAAAAAGAACTTAGCACGAAGTGAAAGCATAAGTTGGCTACAATTACCAGTCCACTGCGAAGGGATTACAGAAAGGAGTCATAATAGACTCATAGTCGAATCACTGATCCTCTGACGGCCGTAACCTAAAAGAGTGCGGATGCTAATCGCGAAGATATTACAGAATCTTAGTGTCGTCTACAACACATATTGAATTGACTTACGGTCCGAGTATGGAGTGGTAACAGCTTTCGTGGAACCAGCTTTGCGCAGGGCTGGGTAGGCTATAAAACGACCTGGTTTAGAGCTGCGATTTGGATGCACAATGTATCCCCGATAGACTCTCCAATGCTTATATAAGGGCTACCGGGCTTTAGAAACAAAGCTCAGATACTGACCCGAGCACTACCTATCCCGAACAAGCGTATATCATGCAGAACTTTCGCTTATCGTTGAGCATGACATAGCGATAGAAGACCCTAGTTGAGAGGACCCTATTCTGGCGGGGAGAATATCGGTCCAGCCATCTTTAAAGTACAACCTTCTACTAAGTTGCGACGCATTTCAAACAATCAATGCGGTTCAACAATCATCTACCTAAAGATTCCAGAGAGTGTCGTTGCAATAGTGTTACGAGGGTTTAAGGTACTCTGCAGAGTCACACAGATCGGACGGCCCGCTCCACGCCGCCCGACGCCCGCTCCCCACTCTAAACTTAAACTTCCGTTCCGCCAATAGCACGTAATTAATCAGTTTATATGGGAGTGGCATCTATGTTTCATTTTGCAGATGTGGAATTCGGAGAAAGCTTTGAACTGTATCGGGGATTAACACAAGATTATTCTGTTAGAACCTGCTGTACGCTGTGAAATTGGCAATGTCTTGTCTCTAAAATTGTGGCGCAACGAGACAGTCAACCATACCACTTCTCATTGATGCTACAGGTTATTTGGCCTAGAGATGGCGCGCTGTTACGTATCTGGGAGGTAAAATACAATCAAAAATTTCAATTCTTTGCCTACGAGACACATTTCAGAGTTCCGCACAGAGATTCTTTATGTCCTATGTAAATCGCTCAACTCTTCCTGCAATTGAGGACAGTTACTTGATAATCAACCTTGCCTGCCGGAGGTCAATCAAGCTTGCACTTGATCATGCGTGACATGAGCACGCTGTCACTTAAACAACATACGGCATCCGAGTAGTGTAGCCGATTGCACCATTCGACATTTGAGGTAAATTTACTCGCCTACGACCTCAACGAGACTGCTGGACCAGATAAAACCTTCACCATATCTATTAAACTTAAAACTCCAAACCCATGAAAATCGTCCCCTCTATCGGCGTCTCGTAATACCCCTCAATCTCCACAAATCCATATCTCTTATACAACGCCCTCGCACTAGCCATGTAAGACGACGGCAACGTATCAAGTCTCATCCCTCGATACAAGCCCGTTGACTTCGCATGCTGAATAATCGCCTCCACGAGTTTCGTGCCAATGCCACTTCCGCGGGCCTGCGGAGCAAGATATAATCTCTTCATTTCGCAGTAACCTTTTTCTCTATTGTTGCTAGCTATGATTTTGCCTGTATTGGTTGTAGCCGGAGAGGGTAAAGCGCGATAGGCAACGCAGCCTATTAGTTCGCTGACGTCTGGTTGTGTATCTTCATCTTCGTTCTCAATGTCATCATCACTCGGCGTGGTGTTACTCTTTACTGCTCGAGCAACGAGTAGACAGCCCCCGTTCTCTGGTGCGTATTTACCAGGCAACGAACTAATTTCGGTCTCGTAATCTTGGAACGTGAGGTCAAGACCTAGTGCGTTTGTGTATGCTGTGAACAGGGTAGTGATGGCCTCTTTATCACGAGGGAACCTCGCAGGTCTTAGTTTGTATGATTGGTGCATTTTTTCCCCTTGTTTTGTTGTCTCTGTATATCTGTTCACGGTTTAGTGATGATTCTACATGCTCTTTTGTTTGTTTATGATTCGAACTGGATTTTAAAATTTACCCGATGAGTCATCCTATGCGGTGTCTGGCAGCCAGCCCTGATCTGCACGCCCTAGAAGTCCCTCGACGTTCATTTTTAAGCTTTATTGACTGTCAGACGCTTTTTATGACTTTCATTTCCACTTATTTATATAAAATTATTTCTTTGTCGTTTTCCTTCGCCTTGCAATATATTGAAAAATCAAAGTCCCTAGCATGTGAACTGCAAAAGCCGGGGTGTACCCCGCTCCCCATTTGCAGCCTTGTCTTTGCTATTTAACGAATATCAGTGGGGCTTTATAAAGCCATGCACCTAGTAAGTGAAATATTCATACGACTAGCATATGCATACGGAGTTCCGTAGGAGATTATGTAATTTTCCACCAGCCTCAGTAATCTGGCAGCCTACCTGTCTCTTCGCTTCCCCACTTCAAGAGGGGAGAAAGGTATAAGTACTTATTCAGGAGTAGGATACCCTGAAAAAATACGCTGATAGTTTGAATAGTCTAGTTATATCTTAACCCCTTGGATGAAATCAAAATGACAGGAGTTCACGGCATCTGTGCGGATGCATTCCAGTCCGTGAAGCATGCACTCCTTGCAAACCTCGACAATAATGAGGAGCTTGGAGCAGCAATCTATGTCAACTTAGGTGGCAACACAGTCGTAGATCTGTGGGGAGGCTTTGCGGATGAGAACCGCACATGTCCCTGGACCGAGGAAACCATTGTCAACGTATGGTCCACTAGTAAAAATGTCACCTCGTTGGCCGCACTCATACTCGTCGAACGCGGGCTGCTGGATCTTGAAGCACGAGTAGCCAAGTATTGGCCAGAATTCGCAGCCAATGGAAAAGACAAGGTGCTTGTGCGCCACATCCTCACCCACATGTCAGGTGTCTCTGGCTGGGAACCCCCAATTGAGTACGAAGAAATATACGATCTCGAAACTTCAACTGCTCGTTTGGCCACCCAGGCTCCTTGGTGGGAGCCAGGTACCGCGATGGGATACCATGCTGTCAATTATGGCCATCTGGTTGGAGAACTTGTGCGCCGTGTCACTGGAAAATCCCTTCGGGCCTTTGTTCAAGACGAGATTGCGTCTCCAATGGAAGCCGATTACCAGCTAGGAGCGCGGGAGTCCGACTGGCATCGGGTCGCAGAAATTATTCCTTTACCTCCTGTAGACACCAGCGTGCTCGGCGACGTTGACGCCGAGAGCCCGATGGTCAAAACCCTGGCATTTGCGCTCAACAGCTCCCCTGCACCAAATACACCGGAGTTTCGACGTGCCGAAATCGGTTCGATTAATGGTCATACGAATGCTCGAGCGCTTGGCCGTATTTTCGCACCGCTGGTTTCAGGTAATGGAAAACGGCTTATATCGCCAAAATTACTTGATAATATCCTCAAAGTCCAGTTTGATGGTACTGACGTGGTCACCATGATTCCAACACGCTACGCCATTGGGTTTGGATTGCCACATCCTGTTATCACACCGTATATACCCCAGCATGACCGGGTTATTTTCTGGCCGGGTTGGGGCGGCTCAATTCTAGTTGTTGACGTTGAGACGCAGCTGACTGTTGCATATGTGATGAATAAGATGGGTCAAGGAATAGTGGGAAGTGAACGTACAAAACAATACCTCGAAGTTATTTATGAAGCTGTCCGCAAGTTGCAACATTAGTCATGCAGAATATTCTTCAAAAGAGGAAGTTGAACTTTCTTTAACCAAGCCAATCTGATGCTAGTACGTATATGAATTGACATATTATGAAATTAGAACGCTTTGATGTTTCATGTAATTACGTGAACATGTGTCTCGTGTATCCTTCCCCTTGTTGAAATGAAGAATAGTCCCTGTCATCAACTGCAGCCGTGACTTGCTCTGACCTACGCTCTCCCTCAACTAGAATCTGTTTCTTAATCATCCACCCGTCGTGTTCCAAAATTCACGTCTTCTGATACCATACAGCAGTAAACTAGGATACTGCCATCCAAAGAGAGCGTCATTTACAGCAACATTTGGTTATGCAGCTGCAACACACCGTGTCTCCACAGGCATCAATGCCCAGAGACCCGCCATCACAATCCAAATAGCACCAGAAAACCACACGGCGCCTTGCTCAGTGCTGGCAAAAGTAACAATGAGATAAGCCACAAGTCCAAATAGCCCATAGCAGAATCCCGAGAGGGCAAGGCCTACACCGCGAGTGGTGGCCGGGAAAATTTCCACGGTGTAGATAGTAATAATGGCGAGCATGGCGAACTGCAAAAAGCCCAGAATAATGCACTCGAAGGCAAGAGCGGCATTTTGAGAGCGCGAGACAGTAGAGACAAGCATGAAGATACCGGTGAGTGCAGCAATGATAGCCCCAGTGTATTTGCGACCAAGTCCTTTTGCTTCAATCATCACTGCTGCCACAATGGGACCAGGAATCGTGCAGATGGCCACATAGACATATCGGCTAAACAAAAATGGCGTTGTGACGGTGGTAGCGTTGACAGCGGCAACTCCTTTAGTGGAAAGGTAGTTGCTAATGGAGGTTTTATAGAGGACAAATGTCATTCCCGTGACGCTCCACAGAGCAAGGAGCATGACAAGCCCAATGAGTCCGCCAACGTGGGGGATAAGTCTTGCTGGCAGAGACTTGCGTTTGTTCCGTGTTTCCAAATCAATCATTGAGTCGATACGGGCGAAGGAGGACTCGTTCAGCCAGGTATTGCGTTTGTTATATGTGGCAATGTCTTTGACGATTTGAGTGGCTTCGGCATCGCGACGTCTGGAGATCATGTACTTGGGTGTCTCGCTGAACGCGGTGAAGGCAAATCGGCAGAGATAAAAGAACAGAGTGATGCATCCGTATGTCCACCACACGTAGCGCCACCCCTTGTTGCTCACATAGTGACAAGAAGAGCTACTGCTGCTACTGCTGCTGCTGCCGCTAGAATGCTGACGACGAGAAAACGCCTGAGCAGTGCTGACCTCGTCCGGCCCTGTGCCACATGTATACTCGGCGACAAAGGCCCTGCAATCGATATGTCAGTGTCGAATCATTCGTGATAAGCAATGAAAAATTTAGACGTCTTTCTTTGATCTTCTGAGGTTTGAAATTAAACCAATGATTTAGAAGGAAAACTTAGAAAACTTACCACCCTACAGCATACGAGACTAACTGGCCCAATCCCCAAAAAGCGCCTTGAAGGGCAACCAGGTACTGTTTAGATGCGGGTAGGAACTCGAGAAGGATCATGGCATCGGTTGCTTGGTTGCCAGCAATCGCCAAACCAACCACAAAGCCAACAACACACAGGCCTGTGAAAGCGGGTAGACCGGCACCGACCAATCCTCCCATTCCCATCAGGACCCAAGTACTGGTGAAAATCCATTTACGCCCAAGGCTGTCGGCCATGGTAGGCCAAACTGTACCACCGAGCGTGATACCCACATACATGCTCACAAAAAGGTACGTCTCCTTGTTTCCAGGGTAGAAAAATTGGGCTTCATTAGCGGATGCCGGAGCAATAACTGTGAATGAAGCCACCCAAAACTGTTTATTCTTGCGTTTAGTAACGTTGGAGAGAAGAAGGAGATGTCTCAATATCAGGGAAGGAAGTCAACGACTTCTACCAACTTACACTATCGAGAAACCAGCCGACAGAAGTCAGTGCAATGAGAATCCATTGGAAAGGTCCCATCCCAATGCCCATCAATGCTTCGTTTAATAATTGAGCTTTAGCTGCATATAATTCATCACCGTCCCTGCGGGTAGCAGGATTCTCGACGACTGATCCAAAAAGATTTCCATATGTTTCACCTGAGGGTCCGGTTGAAGCCGGTTCCTCTTTTCCCTTCTCAACATCGCCCACGCCAGCGCCAAAATCATTCACAAGGGTTGAGGCGAAAGTGCTCTGAAAGGCAACGCTTTGAGCTTCTATTCCGCCATTTCGCCTTCCCACAGTGCTAATCGCGTCATTGTGATTGGAGATACTTTCAGCCATATTGATTACTTTGCCCTCTTGCTTTCTTCTTGTTTGGAAATCCAAGCAATGGCGTCAGCAACAGCACCAAGGTGGATGTTGCTTTTCAAGTGTCTGACCGCCGATCCAGGAAGTGACCAAAGAGCGATAAATCACAGTATTTCAGGGTCAATAGCAGAATTTGCAGTTCATATAGGGTTGACATGCGCATCGTTTCTCCTAGGAAATAGATGTCTTCACGCCACCCCGCAGCGGGGTCTCTTTCTCCTCGGACATTTCTATACAGGAAATTCAAATCTAATCATATGACCTAACGAGAATAGGCGAGGCCCATTGGCGAGACGGTTACCGGCGCCGGCCGAAGCTCTAGATCCAGTCCGACTATCAAGACTAGTGGTGATCGCTTCGTTGCTAACGCATTTCAAATATCACCGCTCTCTCAGCGCCTGCAGACGTGTTGAGCGGTGAATAATTTCATTGAGTGGTCGTTCTGTGCATCGAGCTGTGTCAGTTACCCCGCAGAGAATCAGCAATATGTATACGTAACATGCATGCCCAAGGACGCAAACACTGAAAAATTTGTTGTTGCTGTTGTTGTAGTCGTCGTCAGTGTTTTCGAGCTAAGCCAATGGGAAAGCAGCCTGCCGCGGAGTTAATGCGATAAGGTGCAGGCTTGAGCGCCGCCAAGATTGCGCCGCCGAAGCCCTAATCCAAGCCCAGCTCAAGCTATTCCTGCCACGGCCGACGTCGGCGACTTTTTTTGCCAGGCTAGGCCTCGTGCTTTGTCTACATCTTACACATCTACAACAAACTGACTTTTCCCAATGCAGGTGATGCACGATTGCATTAAAAATCAATACCCCTGTCAACTATTTTTTTCTCATATAACTTAATAATTGGAGCCATATGATTATCTAATACCACCTGCCTTGACAAAAGTAGCCCTTTCATCGTGGAATAAAGGCCACAATGCGAGCGAGCGATAGACATTGTATACAGACGGTAATAAGCCCGGATCGTGTTTCTTTCTGGGGGGGATGTGAGAGGCGTGAAGCGAGCTCACGAATCCGATTGCTGTGGAATTCCATCTGAAAAGCGGGAAAGGTTGATAACATGGGTTAATTTAATGGGCGAATCAACTGAGAAAATGATTGTCCGACTTAGAGATCCTGACCGGCGAAAATCTAGCTATCGACTTCCCCTATTCTTTTCCGCTCTCAATACTGGGTTGATCTTTCCGATCTTTCCAAAATAGGAAAGGAGACAGTGAATTGTTCCGCATTAGGCAGTGGTCTCAAGGTGTCACCCTAAGGGTTTAGACAAAGGGGAAAAGAACAAAGAAGAATGAGCTAATCCCAACCCGATGGAGTATACTTGTATAGTGATCTTGTAGAAAAGAAATTACCATTCCCCTGTATTAGACTTTTATGCCCAATACCTTGTCATCTTTCGTCACGTCTACTCATTCATAGGTATTTGGCGATGCAAACTGTTGATCTAAGCGAGATTGATACCTACAAATACGCAGTGTGCCGTATAGTTGACTTTGTATCCCAGACATCAAGCATTGATTATAGGCAGTATGTCTACAACAAACGAAGCCAATACACATCAGAGTAAACAAGTCTCCAACAGATAAGGCATTGGATGGGGATTGTATGAAACCCTGGGTAAAGATATGACTGTATAGGGATGGAGCTAAAAGAGCAATATGAAGAACAAAGAGTGTATCAAACACTCCTTTCGGCTGATATACATCTTTGAATTGACATTTGGATCTTCCCATAAGTTATTAAATTTAACACAAAGATGACACTACACTGTTTCATATTTCTTAGCTGACCAAGTAAGTGCGTCTGATAGAGTAGCTAAATCTGGGTACTACTAATTCGATGGCCTCCTACAGAAATACACAATAAGGGTGTTATTACATCGGTCATTGCTGTTTGAGGTGTGTGAAACCGAGTTGATTTACTACTTCTCATCAATGCGCCCAACACAACCAACTAGAAATCAAAGCCGATTACAATTTTTGGCTTGCGAAAATGACTCAATTCACTAGGGATACCGAGGCTCCTACAATCAACATAGTATGTTGGATTCTTCTGGTGATCGCAATTATAGGCGTTGCGACACGATTGGGGACGAAGCTATGGGTTTTCCGTAGGTTCACTGCAGACGACTATCTCGTTATTGGATCTACTGTGAGGCTGTGAACTCTCCCTATCTTATATCCTCTATCCCCTCTCTATACCTGGAAAGGAGACTGGCCACCAAATTGATTGCTCCGTGCTTCCCTTCTAGGTCTTTGACATCGCCCAAGCGATAGCCCAATCCATCTCCACTGACCACGGTTATGGCTCCCATATCGACAAACTAAGCCATGACCAATTAATCATGATGATGAAAAGCCAATATGCGCAACATATACTTTCTATAGCAAGTCTCGTCTTTTCCAAAGTTTCGTTTGTCATATTCGTCAAGAGCAACACAGCAAATACTCTTGATCGTAATATTGCCTGGGGCTTGTTGGTCGCCATGGGGATATGGTTCATCGTGAGTATTATTGCTGTAGCATTCCAATGCCAGCCTTTGCCTACATGGAACTTCGTGGAGGGAAAATGCTACAACGTCGTAAGTGTTCCAGGCCAGGAGCATTGTGTTCCTACCTTATTTCACAGTATAAACAGAACGGAGAGACAAAAGGTTCACAATTTGAAGGCAGCATGGGAAACCTTTTTCTGCATATCAAACATAATCACCGAGATAGCGATTATAGGCTTCATATTTTCAATAATTGCACGGGTGCACACAGGTCTGAGACGTAGGATAGGAATTGCTAGTATTTTCGGCCTACGTTTATTGTAAGTACAGAGAAATTTGCACGATTAGAAAAACAGAAAGACCATTGCGGCTAACGAACCTATTCTTCCACAGTGTCGTCGGCGCTATAATAGCAAAAATCATTGTGCTTGACCATGCGCTCGAAAACCCAGATGTCACATACGAAAGTTGGCCTGTCAGTGTTGCGAATCAGGCTATTCTAAGCATTATCACGGCCTGTTCGGCTCAACTCAAGTTGTTCCTGGACACCCTGCTGCCGTCGAGCATGCGGATAGATGCATTAATGAGTGTTTCACACGGACAGGCACGGAAACAAAACAAAAACAATCACGGCCATCAAAGCGGACCGCAGGCCGAGTTAAAAGTGGCCTCTATGAACTTGCGTGACACTGCTCACCACGAAAAACTCCAAGCGCACCGAAAGCATCGCTCATACGTTGAGACAATTGTGACAGCAGATCCAGGGAAGTCGCCGAGATTGGAAGATGGAAGCCCGACAAGCCCGAACCAGATTATACAAACAATAACTTGGACAGTATTATCTGAGCGCGACGAACTTTCGGATCTAGAAGAAAGTCGTTGATTAGGGTTTCAATTCTGTTTGATAACACGAGGGTCTTTATTCGGACGAAAGATAGCTGGTATAGGGTTTGGCTGATCTGAATGTCTACCAAAGCAATTTATGTATTAACGGCGATTCTGAACGGAATCTTCTCGTTATAATACCTTTACACTGTTAGGATCTTGTCACAACAGGCCCTTTCCTTTATTATCACCAAGCTATCAGATTCCGTCACTGAATGTTCAAAATACAAGCTTGGAAAATCTGATAAACTACTGCAGTAAATTGTAGATGAGAACAAAACATCCGTCATGCTCTCAAAATTGATCTCGACGTGAGAATTGAACAATGCGTGTTACATATATTTGAAGAGGAGATTTGTTATAAGGAATCATATTATGCTGAGGGTCACTGTCAAAGACCGTCTGAACGTGTATGAATCATCACCAGTGGATTATATGATATTTAGGAGAATAACACACCGGCTTACATTAATGCAGAAGAATCGCGAGAAAGAAATCTTGAATTCTATTCTATGGAGTAAGGAAACCATCGTATTGCTTTTGCAGACAGCATCTGAAGTAATTCTCGGTTTCCTTGAAGCTCATTTCGCAATCAGGTGCTCAAACAGGTCTCGAAGGTAGTACGCTGACTGCTTGGGGTATCGTGTCTTGTCAGGCGACTCAAAGTCAATATATGTCACCCCAAATCGATCGGTATATCCAGCAGCCCATTCTAAACCGTTTTATGTAAGCTGATATTCAAGCTTTTCTTGAGTATGTATAAAGGAATTGAAATCTCTGTTCAAACTTACCCCAGTTATCGGTGAATGTCCACGCAAAATATGACCGTATGTCCACGCCATCTTCTTTGACTGCACGTGCAACGTTCCCGACATAGCCCTTGAAGAAGTCAATCCGAAATTTATCATCTATTACTGGTGCTGCCAATGCGTCACTAGCCACTTTGATGTCATTTTCGCCCTTTGCCGTTGTCCCATTCTCTGTAATATAAATTGGCTTGTGATATCGCGCCCAAATCCATTTCAGCAATTTCCGGAAGCCCTCTGGGGCAGTACGAAGCCAGTACGTATCACTCTCGGGTCCTCGAGAAACTCCGTCTCTATTCTCATCAAGTTTTTCGACGTTTCCAAGATGATCATTTATATCTGCTGGCCCATCCCTATCTTTGACAAAAAACGTCGTGTAACTGTTCATTCCGTAAAAGTCCGAACTCCCCAGAACTAAAGCAGACTCTTCTTCGGTGAATCGAGGCAGACGATTACCTAGTTGTGCTCGCATTGATGCCGGATAGTCCCCGGTCTTATATACCGGGTCAGCGTACCATGCTATCTCGAATTCTCGTGCACGCTGAGCGGCCTCCTGGTCTCGGACCTCCTCTGACCACGGCTCACTCCAGTTCCCATGGAGTGTTATACCAATTTCTCCATTTTGAACGGGTTTAAACCTTTCCCGGTATAATTTGGCCACGTGTCCGTGGGATACAAGCTGCGTATGTCCAACTATGAACGGCTCCGTTGAGGAATCTCCAACATCATTGCGATCTCTGAAAGACGATCGTCCCGGTGCATGGACGCCCGCTGCATAGCCAGCAAGACTATAAACCCCGGGCTCATTGTAGGTAATCCAGTGGCGAACCCGGTCCCCAAATCGTTCAAAACACACAGTTGCATACCGCACAAAATCCGGGGTAAAAGCTTCTTGGTTGAGCATGCCACCATAGCGGTCCTCCAGTGCCTGGGGCACATCCCAGTGAAACAAAGTGACAAACGGAGTTATGTTATTTTCAAGAAGCTCATCAATGAGTTTCGAATAATACTCGATTCCTTTTTCATTCACTGGGTCATCTTTGCCTCCTAGTGGGATGATTCTGGCCCAGGATAGAGAAAAACGGTACGCATTAACTCCGTACGACTTCATCAACGCAACATCTTGCTTGTACAGATCATATGAGCGCACTGCATCGTCGGGGTTGCTGTGGTCTATCACTCGCCCAGGAGTGTGCGCAAATGTATCCCATATTGTAGGGCCTTTACCGTCGCGATTCCACGCGCCCTCAACCTGCGTCGCAGCGGTGGCATATCCATGGAAGAAATCGCGACGCAGGCTGCCCTCTATGTCTTTTAGGCTGTTGTCGTCCATACTGGAAATAATCAATGTTGTGAGTTGTCTTTAATCTAGGACTTCTTTATTATTAAAGTGATAGCACGTAGAATATAGCCCCCACATAATATGAAAAACGGTCATGCTGACTTAGATTCGAAATCAATTTACTGAGAAAAACTGCCCAGGCGCTTGTGTAATTCATTTGCGGGGTTGACTTCCTTGGTGTTGTTTCTGATTGCTGGAAAAAACGGACTGGTCTAGCATCCTCGTGCGGGCAGCTAAGCTTGCATGCCTCTGCCTTGGAATGCACCTCACCATGGAATCTACGAGATCAGGCATCTCACTGCAGATAATTTACCCGGGAAGATTAAAGAATCCTATTTTTAAGTAATCAATATGGATCTAAAAGCCTGCAGTATGTTAAGGCGTTATTAATTACTAGATATATACAATCCTGGATCAGACGGTCTTGTTCCGAGGAAGCTCCTAATTGTGACTTGTGCGTCTCCGCATAATTTGCCTTTGAGTTATTCTGGTATTTACAAGTAACGTATTACTAAAAAATGGGAATGTTGGGAAAAATTGAATATGCGCGAGTTTGCTTGCTACAGAGTAAAAGAATAGCCGTAGGAAATCAGGTAATAAAATAGAGATGTGTTCAACAGGGAAAAGAAGATTCCGTCCGTCATTCTTGTCGTCTCTTAATCAACCCCCATTTTTTCGTACACATGATCCGACAGAATAGAATGCTCGCCCTGGCCTTTCAATGTGACCTTAGGACCATTGTCTGGAAAATAAATAGTAATTTCACGACTACACATTGAACGAACCACGACCTCTCCTGCAATTCGCCCATCCTTCCACTCAAAGTCTACCTCGAAGCCTCCACGTGCACGCACGCCACGTAGAGCACCCGCGCTCCAAGATCTCGGGCAAGCAGGTAGTAAACGAATGACACCTTCCTCATGTGACTGGATTAGCATTTCTATAATGCCAGCACCCCCTCCGAAATTTCCGTCTATTTGGAACGGCGGGTGGGTATCCAATAGGTTGGGAAGGGTTGAGATCTCCAGGAGCAAGCGTACATGCTCTTCGCACTTGTCTGCTTCGAGTAAACGCGCATGTAAATTAATTAGCCAAGCGCGACTCCAGCCCGTATGACCACCTCCATAAGCGGCCCTACGTCGGAGGACAACCGAGGCGGCTTTAGCCAGATCTGGCGTCCGGGTAGGTGTGATTGATGAACCGGGATGCACACCCCAGAGATTGGACGTATGTCTGTGTCCCGGTTCCACTTCCTTGTAGTCATGCATCCACTCTTGAAGTTGGCCGAAAGATCCAATTTGCATTGGAGGTAGACGAGATTTGGCCTCTTCTACTCTGGTGGCAAGAGAGCCATTTGTCACGCCGAGTACATTAAGAGATCCGAGATAAGCATCAAATACAGCTTCTATGATCTGAATGTCAATTGTAGAGCCCTCGCAGAGAACTCCTTTGGTCTCTCTATCAGTGCCATAAAATGTGTTTTCCGGAGACAAAGAGGGATTGGTAACGAGATATCTGCCGTCTCTACTTTCAACCAGGAAGTCTAACAAGAACTCAATGCAGCCTTGAAGGACTAGGAACATATCTTTCAAAAACGGCTTATCTTGTGTAAAATTGAAGTGTTCCCAGATATGAAAACAGAGCCAGACGCCTCCCAACGGCCAGAGCGTGGCAGGCATCCATCGGTCTTGAGGGTCTGTGTCCGCCCAAATATCAGTGTTATGGTGTGCAGCCCACCCACGACAGTTATACATGTATTGCGCTGTGCCTATCCCCTTTTCCGCCATACGGCGCAAAAGTGCAAACAGTGGTTCGCTGCATTCAGATAAATTGCAGACGTCCACTGGCCAGTAATTCATTTGGAGGTTGATGTTGATGGTATATTTACTACCCCAAGCTGGCGTGAAGGACGGATTCCAGATCCCTTGTAGGTTTGCTGGGAGAGCTTTGTATCCATCTCGACTACATGAGATAAGTAAATAGCGGCTGTAGTTGTGATACAAGTTTATGAGACTGATATCTCCAGGTCTCTTCAGCCGCAAATCAGTAGGAATGTTTTCAAGCTCTTGGTGGAGATCGCTGTCCCCCAACCGAAGAGACATGCGATTATACAATGTCTTGTAATCTTGACAGTGCCGAGTGACTAGTTCTTCCCATGATTTTTCTAGGGCGTTGTGTGAGTCGTTAGCAGTAGCAGTATCAATATCTTCACAACGGTAAGTGGTCTGCGCGGCAACTATTAACAATATATCTTGACCACGGACAACGAGACTGTGATTCGAATGGGCTTTGGCGGTTCCTTCATGATCTAGGCATTTTGCTGAGACTATACAGCAGGCGCGATTACTGTGATTACCACCTGGCGTAACATGCATCATGAGTGAGCTTTCTCGAGCAACGAGATCGTCAAGGAACTCATTGGTCTCATATTCAGGCTCATTGACCCGAGTAAGTCGCACAAAAACCTCAATTGGAGCCGATGCTTTGATGCGCATTGCCAGAACGGAATCAGGATACGATGCGATAATGTCCCTTTCAACCCAGACGCCATCATATTCATATTGGACATGACAAAGGCTGTTTTCTATATCCAATGACCTTTGGTACTTGAGGACTTTTTTCTCATTGTCATGATTGAAGTCGAGAAGTATGGTTCCCAGTGGCTCATAATGGCGTTGGCTGGATGGGCAGGCAAAAAAACTTCTCCGTGCTAGTTTCTCCGCTTCGGCATGCTTCTCATTGCGAATGTATTCTCGAAGTAATGAAAGGTCTTGATTTGACGGCTTTGGGGTGCGTTCCTGAGGTCCTCCATACCATAAACTATCTTCGTTCAATGCAAGAAGTTCCGTGCTAGTGCGTCCATAGACCATCGCCCCCAATCTTCCGTTACCAACAGGGAGGGCTTCCTCCCAGCAGCTGGCTTGCTCACGATACCAAAGCTTATTTGCCATCTTATTTTGTATTGCATGTTGTAATTGTTAGCGACAAACCAAAATAAAATACAAGGAACAGCTGGTGATATGAATGAAGCTGGCTAGTAAATGGCTTGTGGTCTATCTCGGGCCTCCTCTGATTGATGGAAATTCTATATCATCAGATCCAATCGTTACTGCATCCATTGTCCGACATTCCGCGACGGCGCATACCGGCTAAATTATTCCTGCCCACAGATGCATATATGAAGTCAAATAAGCTGAGATACAAGGAAAGCTCGTGGCATGCCATAGCACCCTTGCTTCTTTCAAATGCGGGGAATGCCCAATGTGGTGCCGCCTTAAACTAAACTCAACTAAGGACGCATTCAAAGAGTCTTACTGGTCACCATCAATGATAAGAGGATTCGATAAAGCGCGGTTGATGCATTGCTAAAAGATGGGAATGTACGTTCCATGGCGGGATACATGAGGTCTTAATTTTCCCCGCATGAAGCCACAGTTTTCTTGTGAAATGGTGCATTTTCATGTCCTACCTCGGGCCATCTTACTAGTACTTAAGGTCAGTTACGAAATACTGGGCGTAGCCGACTATGTGAAATTTTCAAGGGTAGAGAGAAACTCAGAGCTGTCTTCACCAGCAAGCATTGGTGAAGCCCGCTGCGCAATCCTAATAAGTACCAACCAGCCCTCCGGGTTCTTCTGAACGCTCTCCAATAAGTGAATGAACAAGCTTCGAAATGGCCGAGCCAGCGAAAACAAATCAATCCGTCTCTCAAATCGAAGATCGTTACCCATTGGACAAAGCTGATGCAGCGCACGTCGAAGAGGTAGTCCTCGCGCGACTGACGGAGGAAGATATTTGGAGAATATCTCAAGAGGCCCTAACCATTCGGTCATGGACCGGGTTCCGACTCTGCTTAATCATGTTCGTCCAGGGCTGCAACCAGGCCGGTTACGGTATTGATTGGGGTGTAATCGGCGGCATCAACGCCTTCCCGGCCCTTCACAGCTACTTCGGATTCGGTACTTCTGGAGGAACCGTGGGTACCATAACAGCGTTGATGTCAGTCGGCAATATCGCAGGAGCGCCGTTCCTGTCGCTGGCTGATGTCATCGGTCGACGTGGTATCAACTTCATTGGGAACCTGATCGTGATTGTAGCTGCAGTCTTGCAGGGCTGTGCTCACAATCTACCTGTGTTGATGGCTGGTCGGTTTATTCTCGGCTTTGGCTCTGCCATGATGTCAAGTTCTCAGTATATGGGCGAGATAGCACCAGTCCACCTTCGAGGTCGTTTGGTTGGTATCTTCGGTGCCTGCTTTCAAATTGGGAGCTTGGTTATGGGTGGAGTCATGCTTGCTTTGTCCAAGATAGAAGGCAACTGGTCCTGGCGCGTACCATTCTTGCTCGAAGCACTGTTCCCCGTCATCGTCTGTTTGACTATATTTTTTCTCACCCCGGAAACTCCTCGCTACTACATGATGCGTGGCCAGCGTGAAAAGGCAAGAGAGGTCATTGCGAGGTACCACACTACGAGCGGTGACGTTAATGAGCCAATTGTGAACATCGTCATCAATCAGATGGAAGAGTCGTTGGAAAACGAGAAATCTGGCTTCCGCAACTTCTGGGATTATCGCGTGTTTTTTACCAAGGCTGTTCGCTACCGTCTACTGGTATTGGTTCTCTATTCTGTTTTCCAGCAGTGGAACGGTGGAGGTATCGTTAGCTATTATGTTCGTATTACCTATTTCCCGATTTTCTTGTGTCTCTATGGACAAAACAACTAACAAATTATACTCTCAAGATGGTCCCTGCGCTAGAGACAATCGGAGTTAATGGCACCATGCCGCAACTCGGCATCTCTCTCGGCACGACTGCGACATACTTCGTGTTCACCGCAATAGGGTCGTTGCTAGTCGACAAATTTCGGCGACGCACGCTAATTTTCTCTGGCCTGGGTAGCATTATCCTCTTCCAGACTGCGGCGACGATTACATCATGGCAATACTCCCTGACAACCAGTCACGCAGCTGCGGCACTTACAATTCTGTGGATCTATCTCTACCAAACCTTCTCCGCGCTTCTCATCGCCACCATGCATAATTTGTACCCCGTTGAAATTCTCGCCCTCACGCTGCGTGCCCGGGGAATGGGTCTTTATGGACTCATTCAAGGAGCTGCTGGGGCTGTCCAGACCTATGGAATAGGTGTAGGCATCAACAAATTGGGATATAAAATATGGGTGGTCTATATTGTCTACAATTCGGTGCAATTGGTGCTGTCGTACTTCGTCTTCCCCGAGACTTTTGGCCTGTCTCTGGAAGAGATTGATGCAGTGTTTGAGACCAATGGAGTAGCGCCAGTCAAGATGTCGTTGCAGATTCAGAAGGCGAAGAAGGAAAGGGAGGCGTTTGAGCAGTCATAAGAGCTGAATGTATGGCATAGTTCTAGGGCTAGCTAGATACATCAGGTGGGAGATTGTTTGTGTGGAGACCAATATTAGTTTAACCGTTCCCGAAACTCAGCCCCAGCAAATAATTAGAAGAGTTGATTTGGTTATCAACAATGTTTTCTCCTATTCAGAGAAGTCCGGTGCTAAAGCTTTGTAAATCCTTAGAACCCGAGTTCTTCCTTCAGTGTCCCACGGGCCGCCTCAACTGGCTTCGACTCCTGCAGCACAAAGAGAATGCTTGCCTACTACGTCTTGCTGGTGTTCCGCCACAGGTGAGTTATTCCACGCTGGATTGCAATGTCGCCTTGTTGCAGTGTCCTCACCTCGTCACTGTCCAGCTGCAGCTCCACGCTTTCCCCGATGACGATAGCGTAGTCAAATGACATAGTGCGATGCATTGCATTGTGCCCGCGAGGTGCCCCCGGGTATGGTAAAGTCTGGAGGATGTGTCAAGTAGTGTTAATATGTTGCCAGGTCTTTGCTCAGGTCTGTCGGGAACTGCTTTGTGGCATATGCAAGGTGAAACTTATTGACAGTGGGTATATTCTGAGCAAGGACGGTTTCAGCAATGGTTTGTTGAAGATTGCAGGTCCATCGGCTGTGGTCGGTAATCCACCGACTGGTCTGCCTGAGTCTGTTGGAAGGATGCTGTTTGGCCATAATGGTAGTAACTTGCCAGTTCAAGTGAGCGGAGTCTTATGGAGCTGGTTTAAAAGAGTTGGTCATTCAGTATCTGCAGCGGATGATGATAGAAGATGTGATATGTCTGGTACGAAGGGGGTCCATTGTCCCTTGTATATCCTTTCATCTAGACACATACAGACAAAACAATTCATATTCGGGCAAACTAGACGCCGACACATAAGTAGCAGTGCTCGTTCTTCGTTTGATTCATGGCAGTCTTCGAGATGCATTTCTCAAACCAGTTTAATTTATCGCAGTAACCCTCGCAGTAACCCTAGGGTGGCTACACCCCCGACGCTAGAATGATATGATGGACCCATATCTTGCAAGTTAAAATCTGTGGAAACAACATTGTTCGATCCATACGCGGTATGATGAGAGGATTATATGTTGATGTTGGTAGAAGGCACTGCTCTAGCGGACTAGTGACTCGGCTGTATTCCATAATTTCCGTCAACGGTCAGAAGCTTTTTATGGTAGATTTAAGTAAGCAGCCCATCATTTCATTAAGTCTGATGAACAATGCGCAAACATCATTGAATTCGAACTTTGGGATGCCTTTCTTACCGTAGAACAGTAAATGTAAACGCATCAAAACATTCCAGTGGTGATGTATTTGAACCGACTGCCATTATGCCTCCCGGTAAATTAATTTAGTGCATCAAAAAATGATAGAAGAACCTTAGCCTAAAAGGTTTCCCTGTTTCGTCTTGAAGGACAGCTGTTGGTCAGAATAAACTCATATAAGCACCATTGTGATCAGAATAATCAGAGCATATTTCAACCAATCGCTGGCCTCGTTATTAAAAAGAGTGTGCCATCTTTGAGTCTAAATGGATTGTTTGACGACGTCAGGCACCTTCAATTTCTCTCGACGCCAACCCTTGTGGCTGATACACATAATGCACCAGTTGACTTGACACACAACAGCGCTCATCAGTTGACAGCTGAAAGAATGACTATATGGGGGCAGGCTGAGCAGGCTCAACTCTATTCTTATGCATTAATTTATAGGGTAAGCTAGAACACGCACCGTAAAGCATCAAAACTACTCCAAACCTAGCTCTTTTCGATACGCTAATGCGGGAAAGTAGACATGAGAACCCAAATAAGGGGGCCGTTTTAGCCTCCCACGGCGGCACACCTGCCGCCAGGACAGATGGGGATGTTAGGGCGTGGCGGTGTCATACGATAAGAAAAGGAGCGCGAACTCTGATCCCAGCATGGCGATGGAAAGAATTCATGCGGGCGATGTGAGGCATTAGCGCAAACAGCATGGTGGCGATACACTCATGCATGCACCTTGTGTCTTTGCCTTAATCTCTTGGAATTAAGGAGTCAGAATGTGCTCCGGTGGGTTCATTTCCAAATACGAACTCGGCCAAGCCTTGGAGCCTGAGGCTGGCTCAGGGGAGGCTCAGTGGACGCGCTGCCATTGGCCGAGCTGTTGCTAAAAATGGATTATCTAACAGCCAAGCTGAGTAGATTGGCCAATCGCAGGCCCTTATATACAGCCGCACGCCAGAAGAAGACTAGCGCAGAGGCTACACACGTGTTATTGGCGGAACAAAAGTCAGCCGGCCAATCAAAATAATTTCTGCACAATTTAAAGTTATTAGCAGGTCGTTTTCTTCAGGCTGCTTAATCGCTGGGCAGTGTTTTCAGACGATTCTAGCTCCTCACACCACTCCCTGAAGATGTGGTCTGTCTCAGGCTAGCATGCTCCTTTTGACTTAGAACTTATCACTAGCGAGTAGCCGCACGAAGGTTTGATTTGGAGGCTCCGCTGCCAGTGCCCACGACTTGGCGCGTCCCTTTCGCGCTATTTAAGATTGCCTCTGACCCCGATTTTAACACCCAACTCCTATCTCACAAAATCCTCCATCAACAGAAATACATCAACAGAAAACCTGGTTGAATTCCTCATAGTCATTCCTGTCCTCAGCAACCGCCATCATGCAGACTATCAGCTCCCTCACAGCAGTCGCTCTCCTAACGGCCTTGACAGTCTCAGGGCAAAGCACTGCCACGGCCGCATCTGGCAGCTCCTCGACGCTCACCACCAGTGCAGCTTCAGCTTCAGGAAGCGGTACCTATATCCCGGTCTTCGAAGCCGGAACAACGACCCTTGGGGTCAGCGCTTACGCCGGCAGCATCGTCGGTGTCGATGCCTCCGCCACAACTATCGCAATCGCTTGCGTCGATGAGTCAGTGTGCGACAGCGAGACAATGACCCTGACCCAGGGGCCCTCGACATGGATCATCAGCTACACCACCCAAGCCGCCGAGGACGGCTTGACTGAGACCGTTGGCATTAACGAGAACTGCAAAATCGTTTCCAGCACGGAGTCTGCCGTCTGCACTGTTACTGGTGTTGTCAAAGCTGAGTATGATGGTGAAAGCACTAGCTCCACTGTCACTGCCACTTCAACATTCTCCGGCAGCGAGATCTACTACGACCAGCTTCTCATCACCGCAGGTGCCAGCAAGTTGAGCAGCCCCCAAGCTACCCAGACCTCTACTGGTGCTGCCGGTATGGTCGCTGCCCCTCTTCCCACTGGCAATATCGGAATGGGCGTTGGTGGTATGGCAGCAGCTGCTGTTGTTGCTTTGGCAGGAATGCTGTAACTTTGGAGCTTATGCTCTCAGTTGACTATTTTTACACTCCTTTTGGTACTTACTGCTCGCGTCTCATATCCTGTCTGCAGCGACTTCAGTATTTGCCCCTCCTTGACATTTCAAGCGCTGCCCTAGATCACGGCCTCTTTTCTTTGTTTCTTGATTTGTATGATTTGCCATTTCATGTGATACCACTAGTAATACCTAATAAAACATGTCGATGGACTGCCGTTTCCCCGTTTCCAAGGTGTCAAAACCTCAATGAAAAGTGTCGAAATATAATTTTCAAGGCGTTACTCATTCCATAAATCATTTATCTTATCTCCAGAACCAGTACATTTTATACAGGTGATGAAGAGACCTCGACAAGTGTACCTGATTTTCTGGTTGACGTCATGCAAAATACCACGTTTTCTCAAACGGGCAACCGCCCCGAATGTTCTGCGGATGATCCACCTGTCTTAATGAGGACTTGGAACCAAGCTTAATTGAACGTTTTATTACCAATGTAACTTTGAATGGAGATCAAAAATAGGCACAAAGAACAAGTGACGCCATGGACAGGTATTTAGACTGCCTACACGCGACTCGAGGGATATGTAAACAACCACATTCTCCCTATTCAGTCTTCAGAGCACGATATTGACCAATTTTTGGACTCTCGTATAAAGCTCTGACTTTAAGCATCGTCAATTAGAACGTTTGGTTTCTTCCTGTACTTGAAATCCTACAACAATAATTTGGTACTCCATGATGATAACGTCTTTTTCTCGCGCGTCAAAGTTCATATATGGAATTTGATGGAGCTAAATAAACCTTAATTAGTTAGATTGGCAGGGGGGAATTCAACGGTTTATAAAAGCAACTAATCACAGTCTTCCGAGCTCTCTGAATGATACTATGACTACGGTGAAGTCGACACTCCTATCCGATATTGGCCATGGATGATATGGGATTTGGAGATAAGCAACATACTATTTTGACAATCCGTCTATTGTTTTTGCCAATAAATGCATTCGAGCATCAGAGATTGACCAGGAACAGCCATCGATCGGGCAATTCACGAAATCCAGAATGTAGAAAAGCTTAGTACCAACCATCTACAAGACGTAAATAGGTTGCCGATACCATATTAAAAAACTAATCAGTCGGCCTACTTATGTGGCAAGAGATACGACGCAAATCTGAAGCTAAGAGCTACGCGCATTTGAATATCAAATAGCTGGCGTTCTCCATCTAAGAACGCTCATAAAATCATACATCAGCTTATGTGACGCAAAGCTTACTGAACTACTTCCTGATCATCACTTGAGGCTCGAGCAAGTCATTGATAAGAAAGAATACCAGGTGACTCGAATAGGATTAGCTCTCACCAGAAGTACAGGCTGAAGACTGACAGAGATTGCATCTCTGTTAATATAGATAGTTATGTGTATAGCTTGCTGCAAATATTGAAGCCATATATAATCCACTTTGAGCAATCTAATCGCGTATCTTATAGAAGATCTGGTTAAATAGGCTTAAGGAGGAAGCGCCAGCTGTAACTGACTACCCGAACAAGTCTCGGAGTATATAACACGGTGGTGTCCGCCCAATCTAATCAATCATGTCCAAAAAACCTCGGAAGACCAATCATATCATATTCTAGCGGTATGACATGGCCGGTTGTGTGGCTATCTTCATGTTACCGTTGCCTGCGTCGTTGACAGAGTCCTTGTGCAAATTCTCAAGACCAAGTCATATTAATTTCCTTGGCAAGAGTACTTGTCCATGAGGATACGTACATATTTCTCCAAGACTAGTTCAAAATACCGTAAAGATCATTACGCAAATTTGGTCTTACTATTAGTTTATCGATAATTCACAAAACGGCCCCTCCACGTCGAATCCACTTTTCCAACCACGGGCGAAGTTATGGAACGTGCAAATTAAGGCTTAATGTCGAAAGAGGGGTAGACAGGATCGTTTGTTGAAGTTGAACAGCGCACCTTGCATTAATTAGAAAGAGCGAGAGCGAGAACGAGTAAGAGAAACGAGAAGCTGCGCCGCATTTATCCCGAGTCAAGCATATCCACATAATTAACTGCATACCCATACGCCGACCCCATTCGTCCTTCGACTAGACACATCAATACAAACAGTACGTCAGTCAGGACATCGTAAAAGTAAAAAACTCGTTTGTACTTTATTGTTTTTCACGCTGCAATAACAAATCATTCTATTCACGCCATTTCAGCCATCCGCAACGCAACCCCGTTTCGGGCGAGATGAACCAGTAGGAACGGTTTCCGTAAGTCTACTTGTACTTCTGTACGCTAACTCTAGTATGAGTCTTTATTGCGATAAAATAAAAGACAAAACATGATGTACGTACTGCAAATATCATGCACGTAAGCGCCTGCGACAGTGTCGGCTTTAGTGTAGATCAAATCTGGCATCCACATTGCAAATCAGCCATGATTGGCTTTTGAACTACATGGATTATCATGGACACGAGCGACGGCGGTATCATAATCCATGTAAATAGAGGAGGGGGTTCTTTGTTCATGTCCGTGCTCTTTGTCTCTCGGTCTGCATCTCAAATTGAAGTGCAGCGACCAATGCTGCACCGGAGCGCCTCGGCGCTTACAATTGGACACTTCGCGGTGTTGGTTGGTTGATCTGCTGTATACCCTTGTCCCCCGACCCCACCAGTCAGCTCTGCGGGCTGTAGCTTCGTTCTGGGTTGGCGCCAACTTTGTCTCATTCAATATAATCTGTACTAGCCTAGGTTTTAGTAAGTCACGCTGATTGATTGATCGTTAAATGGACTTGATCTTCTCCTCTCTGGGTTGAAATCTCACGCTGTACGCGTTCGCGTTTAACTCGGGTCCGAGATTTCACATGCACAGGTTCGCTAAGAGACCCTGAAGGAATTATTGGATGAACAATTTTTGCCAGGATCTGGGTGTACTCCCTATCATGAGGTCCTTAATATTGTTTACTCATGCCTGGATAGCTGCCAGCGGGTGTCTTCTTCCCTGCCGTACTCCGTAGTAATCAAATTCAGCCAAAACACAGGCTTAACATATCCCTGCAAGATGATCCTCCTATCAGCGCCTGGCTACCGCATTTTCGCACCTTGGTCATTGATGTAACTAGATAGTAACCAATAGCGTTCACCGGTTGGTGCTGCGGTATATTGCGTTGCCTGCGCCGCGCCGCAGAGACTAATTACTTGGCTTGGAGTTACGTACCTATAATTCTTGATTAATTTGCTCATCGATGCCAGGTTCAGCTCGAGACTGCTGACCCAGGTTTACAGCTGAGCAGATGATTTCAACGCTTTTCTGTCTGCATGGGTAGTTTGACAAGCATAAAAGTAACGATGTGGCATACATTGCAATCATGAATGCACAAACCAATGAACAGCTGCGGTGCCGGATTATTTCCATATTTAGAGGAATTAATGCACGACGCACGATGTAACCGCCTGCTCCATGCCTAAACAGGCAATCATCGACAGATTAACCTGCCAGGAAGAGGATCTATTTTTGACACTTATGGTCCCGGTCTGGGCCTAATAACAGCACAATTGTTGCTTAATTTATCCCAATCTGCGTCTTACGAAACCCCGATCTCGTGCAACTTGCCCCTATCTGGCAATACATAGCCCAAAATTGCCACTAATAGCATCTACTAGTGATGCATTTTCTAATCAATAAATAAAAAAAATAACAATTGCACAGCATCCAGGGTTGTGCCGTCTAAACCTAGCCAAAAAAAATGGGGTTGCTTTAATTATTTCTATTGACTTGACCCGCATGTACATCTACCCTGCTGAAGCGTCTATCATCTGTCATACTTACCAGGGATGCGTGATATGAAACAAAACCGTCCTTACTCCCTTCGTCCCTCTCGTCCCTTGTGACTTGTGGCAGCCTCGAGAACTTATATTCTTTACACTCCTTCATTTCGCCACACAGCCTTTCTCTTTCTGTTCCCCTCCATCCTTCGACATCGAGGAAAGCTCGCTCCGCCCGCTGTCCCGTGCTTGTCAGCTGGGCTCTAGACTCTCAAGACTTTATTTCAGTTTGCCGCGGTCAATCGCCGCTCATCGTGTCCGGCGTCATCAATCGATTTCATCATATCTGTGTATTATCCAGAGTCCCTCATTTCCGGGGCTAAATTTGCATGATTTCTTCAATCGACGGTCAAAGTTTTGACGGTCGAAGCAAACGCACCGATGGCTAATTTTGTCGCCACATCTCTCAACATCATCCGTCGACACAAACCCCGACAGCCTCATCTGCACTCGCGATGGGGCGACGTTGCCATAACAGCTCCTGTTGAGGGTGCCTGGTCCCAGATAGATAACCAGTTCCTGGAAGGTGACCAAAAATACGGACCAGGCTTTGTGCCTGGTGTCGACATCGACGACAAGGAGGTCATGCTTATTGACCCTTACATCAACTTCTCCGACGACGAGATCGCTGCCGACGAGGAGAAGCGAAGCAGCACCAGCAGCCGAAGGCAGAGTCTGAAGGAAGACCCACGGGCTCTTTCCAAAGCTCAACGTCTGACTCGGATTCTCTTGCCTTCGAGTGTAAACACACCTGTTAAGAAGTCGGCTACTGAGTTTCAGTACATGCCAGTCAACCCAAACTATGCTCAGGAAGTAGCCGAGCAAGTCAGCTTGAAGAACAAGCCTGGTTTCCGATACGTGCCCGCAAGTAAACACTACTTGCATGAATTGAAGACGGACTTTGGAAGGAACGAAGACAAAGATCACCGTCACTGCGAGTCAGACGACGATGCCGATGACGAGCAAGAGGGCAAAGGAAACATTAACCGTATCAAGAAACACCACCAGAAAGAACCAGCGCGTAGTCATTCGTGCGAACCTTATATTAGCGGTCGGTCAGTGGCAGGAACCGCGGAAAGAAGGAAACCTCGATCGCGGACCGGGGTTACCGTCGGAATTGTCGAGAGTCCTAAGAACAGAAAAGCATCACTACCTGAAAATCTGCCAGCGGAGAACTTGTCTCGAAAAGTGAGTGTCCGCGCGGGCAGCACTTCTCGGCTTGGACAACACGATCATGACCACGCATTCAGCCATCGCGATGATCACGCCCGAGGACGATTCGCTCGCTCTGGCACGTCTCCGATACCTGTTATTCAGCGATCAAAATCTACAACGGCCAGCAAGTTGCATCGGCGGACTATGACTCTTGAGATGGTTGGCGATCAGGAAGACTTGTGGTAGTGAGACTCATCATAGAATATTTTTTCATGTCTCGTTTGTTCTTGTTCGAAACTCATCCATCTCTTCCATCCTCCTATCTGTCTCACCTTCTCCTATTCTCTCGTACTCTCTCCAACATTCTCCTACTTCTCCTACTTTATCTTTCGTTTCACATTTATGTCAGGCATTACCGGCGCGGGTCGGCGTTAAGGTTAGGATTATTGGCGTCTTTGTCTTGCAAATATATTCCTCTGCTTCGATTAGGACCACTAGTAACGAACATTCCTTTCATTGGAGTTGTAGTCATTTATAGAAGGCGAATAGTTGTGATAGGATCCGCCTTCCAAGCCCTAATCGTTGTTTTGGTGGTCCGCAACTTTCCTCCCCGTATGACGGCATTGAAACGTAGGTATGAGATCGTGATCCACTTTCCGATGCCCTAACCCGGCATGCTACACCATTCGTATTAATTGTCATCGTTATTCTCTCCGCTCTCAATTATCGCAGTCTCATCGCTGCTACTATATATACCTGCCTGCTCACCTATAATTAAAGCCTCTTCGTTTGTCTCCAACGTTCTTCGTTGAGTATACTATTTCGAGGAAAATCTAGATCACGCCAAAGCCATCCATCATGGGCGGACAGTCTGTGGTACAGCTTCGCTGCAAGTGCAAAGTATGACAACTTCTTTTTGAGTATTTCTGATTCATGATATTTTTCAATATTAAGTGCTGACTTCTATATCCAGACGGACCCCTGGGGTAAGAAGGGCGAAGATTCGCTTGCCGCCAAACTGGCTTCGAAGCACCCGGGAACCGATTTCAAAATAGAAAAAGACCAGACCTATTCGGAGGTTTGTAGTAACTCCGGACCATGTTTTCTTTCCATGTGCTGACTAGGGAAAAGATGTGGATGGGCACCTATCCTTCAGTCCCGTCGTATGTCCTGGGAACTGATGACACTTTGGAGGAATATTTGAAAAAGAACCCGAATTTGGTCGGCAAAAAGGTTGCAGATCAATTTGGACCGGGGTTACCTTTTTTGCCAAAGGTATTATTTTCTCCGTGTTTCTTTCCAACAGACCTCCCCATTAAGTTTTCTGTTAATTTGGAAATAGATACTGTCAATGGATAAGGCTCTTCCGCTGCAAATTCATCCGGATCGACAACTTGCCGAACAGTTGCACAAGCAGAACCCTGAAAAGTTCACCGATACCAACCACAAACCAGAAATAGCTATTGCACTTTCACAGTTCGAGTTATTCGCTGGCTGGAAGCCGCTCAATGATCTGACTCAGCTATTCCAGCAACCTCCACTCAAAAAGTTTCTGCCATCGCCCCATACGCATTTCAATGACGAAAGCCTCAAGCGCGTGGCCCAAACTATACTGGAAGCTGATGAGAAGACCGTGGCGGCAACTTTAAATGAACTAATCAAAATTCCCGAGTCGGCATTTGGGAAGTATTCGTATATTCCCAAAATGCTGGAGCGAGTTCGATCGCAGTACACTGAGTTCGACAACGGCAACCTGCTCGCTGTCGTGTGCATGAATTATATGATCTTGCAAGCAGGCGATTCGGTATATGTTCCAGCAGATGGCATGCATGCATATCTATCCGGTAATATCATGGAATGTATGGCCCGGTCCGACAACGTGCTCAATACGGGATTCTGCCCACGACCGGATCGAGATAGCGTTCCTCTGTTCTGCGAAGCTCTCAGCTTTTGGCCTCACGAACCAGATGAGGCGCTACTAGGAAGACATCCTGCAGAGAAGAGTCTCAATGGTAAGACTATTGAGTACTCGCCTCCTATCAGTGAATTCAATGTCCTCTCCACCCACCTTAGTGCTGGAGAAAGGGAAAAACTGAAGCCAATCAATGGGCCAAGTATTATGGTTGTCACAGGTGGAGGAGGTCGGATGACTGCGAAGGCCAGCGCGAGCGAAGATTATGAATTAAAAGAAGGCTCCGTGTACTTTGTGGCGTGTGGAGTTGAATTGGAGTTTGAGGCTGCTGGTGATAAGTTGGATGTTTACATGCCTTATGTGGAGTAGATGCCACTGCAAACTCACCTAACATGTGGTGAAAACTTTCACTTTCTTGGATATAGAGACTGGCAACATTGTGCCGTAGAACTGAGCCCGGTTCGAAGAAAAATTGGGTTTCCGTACACGAATTGAATACTTAGAGTGTCTGCTTCTCATTTGTTATTGAGATAATCGTAAAAGATCGAAAACGTAGGAGCACATGTCCAAACGATATGTGCGGCGCTAAACCTCTCTGCGTGCAGCCACTTTATACCTAGTCCGGTTCAATGATCACTCGCTAAGTAGGACTTGCGCGCTCTAGAGATATCAGGGGCACTAGGATTTAGTAACTTTTCAATGATAACAGAATATGACCATGATAACAATTCCTCAATAATGAAAGAGTTAGTCGTAGCTATAATGGCAGCAGCGGTAGTGGCGGTGGCGGCCATGATTCTGAAGTAGAAAAGTCTGCCGGGATTAATGAATCTATAATGGTACACACCGGAACGCTTTGCGCATGTATGACTAAATTTTCCACCGTGTCATCGTCTTGCACCATGTAGTATCCCAGGGGCTTTGGGTCAGTCTTTGCAAAGATCCCTGATCCCACTATCATTGGGCGCGCGACATGTCTAATCAACACCTTCTGTCTTCGGTGAAAATTACCATGTGTCTGATGGCGCGGTTTATCTTATCTCGAGTTCCGCCAAGTATAAATTGGAAAATCCGAATAGCAGCATGCTGGCATCTTCAAGATCTACCATCGTAATGTGGTATTCATCCTATATGATGATATTGTCGAGCTAGAGGCCAGAGTAACAGAACACTGCGGGCTCCTGTGGATACAAGGCTTTGCAAACCATCATGTGTCGTTTCTTTCCCTTCAAGAAGCCGTTTCTGAATAACCGAAGACTCGTATGGGAGATTCGGCGCCAGGAGGGTAGGGAAGACCGATATTATAGCTATGCTAATTGTTTTCTTTGCAGAGGGTAACAAGCTCAGCTGCAGTAGGAAGCGAAACAGTGATGTTCAATGGGAGAGTTGAGCCAGACCGTTCTTTCCTCATGTATGCCGGGATCGCCATTGTACTAATATCGAACAAAGGCGGCAAAGGGTTAGGGATGGAAGAGCAGAGAGGCGGCGCCTTTTATGTACGTATTTCCCTACCAAGGTATTAAAGGAACAAAAACTACTATGCCTAAAACTCCCTTAGATTCGACTTTCTGCATTTACTAAACATTCTTAGTGTCTAAGACCGCTCATATCTAGCCTAGTCCTGTGAATTGTAACGTATATTGCATTATTATATGTTAACATTTCTTTAAATAGGCTTTTTTGTGACTTCACTAGCCCTTTCGATGCAAGTTACTCAATGGAGGAACAACACCCTGCATGCTTCCAGGCCAAAAACCAACTATATGGGATAGAAACAAATGATACAGCAAGCCACAGTCGAAATATGGTATATTTAGCAGTTATACGACTCAACAGACTTGTCATAACAATATGAATGTACGTACTAAATGTTGACTGTCAAAGCACTTGGCACGACACTAATGAACCGACACAAATCTGTACGAAGGATCCTACTTCTGCAGTGACATGACTCGGGTAGCCCTGCATATAGGCCAGGCTCATTTTTTTTAATCTCTATTACACATCTCTCCACATGTAAAAAGCTGCTCGGTAGAGAGGCTGCAAAGTGGACAATGAACAATCTAACGACGCAAGACAATAGCTTCTTCCGTATTCGTGGCTCCATTGTCACGATTACGTTTGTTCCTAGAGAGGCTAAATCACTTCCTGAAGCCAAAAAAAGGATTTAAGAGGCATTATTACGATTCATGACTTCGAAGCAATTCAGAAATAGAATGGTGGTGAAGGTAGGTGCAGATTCTAATTTACTAGTCGTCCTCGGACCGTGATTAGTTATAAGAATAGAAGCATTATGCAGCTAGTTTCTTAGGTGATAACTATAATAGTAAACAATGCTTCGTAGCCTTTAGCCTCGAGAGCTCGTGTCCAACCATTCCGCAGCGGCGTCGACGGTGTAACCGCATTAGGGCTTCCAGCGTCAGAAAGCCTTGGCATTGGCTCTCTCTCTCGAGCCTCTCGTCCAACAATTTTCGTCCTCCCGCCTCGCCTAACCAAAAGATCAGTCTATTTTGAGATTTATTCAGGATCTAAGGGGGCATGACTCGCAAGAGCTAGTGCCGATTACAACCAATGATAACGTCTGGTCTGGTAGACTAATGTCGGCAATTCTGCTTCTATTGCTTCGACGGCTGGACCTCCGTTTCTATCATGCTCCAACACTGGACGGCTCATAGTCTGGCCCTAGATCACATTTGGCGACGTGGAAATTAGCTTGCTTTTGAGTTTTGAATGCTGTCTAGAGTCTAATTCATGGGTCTCAAAATAGCTTTCTCCGCGCCAACTGAAACGTCCATGCTCCGGCATAGATCTGGGCTGATGAGTACAAATGCCTCTGTGTCGCCTCCCGCTCCACCTCCTCTTCCGATCTCTCATTCAACCAACATATCAATTGACATCATACTATCGGCAGTCTCTGGGTTGGGGTGGACGTTGGGTTTCGTTCGGGAATCGACAAGGAGTGTCGTGCACTGCTGTTTCTTACCTACCTACCTTCCAAGGTTTGGTTTATCGGTAATCAGCGTTCTCCTTCACGCATTCTACTTGGGTTATGATATATAGTGATCTGCCTTGAGGGCACGCATCAAGCGCATCCATCTATCAGTGCAACCATGTCGCTACATCTCTCGTCTTTTGTCATACCGCGATCGTCGAATGCTGTCCAAACCCTGGCCTTGATGATAAGCTTTTGGTTAGCCACAACAGTTAACGCGGATACCTCCCTGGGCAATGACGCTCCAGCACCGACAACGACGAGTACCTCGTCTAGCAAATCGGCAAGCAGTGGCGGACTGTCGAAGACCGATACAATTGTGATAGGGGTGGTAGTCGGCATTGTCGGTCTTCTAGCGAGTATGTTGTCGATATATCAACAAGTAATGCAACATTCGAAAGGAAGACTAATACAATTGATATACAGTTATCGGTGCTGTGTGGTTCTTTTCTCGCAGAGTTAGAGTATGGGAAGAAAAGCTGGAGCGGAACGAAACGATTCATTCCTATCGTGAAGCGAAAAAAGTCGCGGAACGTGAGCATCAACAACAATTAGCACTACAACAGCTCGAGCAACAAATGTCTTATAAAAGTCCAAGCCGTCCGCGACAATACGAACCTGACCTGGAAGAAGGGAGGATAGAAGTCTCTGCAATTGAGAGAGACGAGATTCGAGATTCCATGCTGCCCAAATACGATCCATCGACTTTCAGTGGACATCAATACAGCATGGACTCTAGCCGCGGATTTTCCCTTGACATGCCTCGAGAACCGCTAGTCAGTTATCATAATAGGAATTCTTTGTCATTCTCGAGTACCATCTCACCTGCACAACTACCACCACCGCCACCACCACCACCACCACTTCCCCCGACATCATGGATGAGAAGGAAGGACACGAGAACAAGTCGCAACACCCAATCAACCACATCAAATTACTCTAGGCCGTCAAATGCTACATCTACTCCCGCTGTTCAGCCTTCTTCAGCCAGCGAGGATAGACCCAATGGACCTAAAAAGCCGAAACCCACACTAGCGCGCCTAATAACGAACTTATAGATTAAACGGATACTTCGAACTGCATATTTAATTTGCTGAGTTCCCTAGTGACCAGTCCTGGCTTTTCGAAACTTGATTGCTATCCGCATGTGATTTCGTCATGAGTGGGACGAGGATCTCAAAACACCGTTCCTGCATGTCACCGACATGACTCGCTGTCCTTCAGTACGTCAGTCAATCTCGACAGTCTATGAACTACATGTTCTCAAACTCTCAACTCACACAATACCGATGGGTTACTATTACGAAATTTATGGACGATACATACTTTGCTTTTTCTTTTCAACATTACGAGCTTGCATGGAACTTTGCCTACATTTTGGGTCATGAATGAATGGATGGAGGGATGGATGAATAAATGATTATAGCGAAGGCGTTTTCGGAGCTTTGGTTTGTTTTCAGTCAATTAGTCTGATGCATATGGCGCTTCTTCGGTGGATTACTGGTATCTTATTGTCTTGGTTGTTTTCTCCTGCCACGTTGGGGCCACTATCCATGGATGGAGGCTCGCAGCGCGTTGGGGATATCTAGAGAATTCTCCGTTAATAGCTATCAAGGAGTTACCCCTTGGATTTTGCGTGAATGCATATAAAAAATTTGCAATTCAGCTACATGCTTATATGTTTGTCCACTGATTTACGTCGATGGCTTTCTCTGTTTTCATGTACCACGAGAAACGGACGGGGTCTACAACTAGCTAAATACACGAAAGGCTCTTTTTAATCTAGTTAAACGCTCATGTCCTCTATATCAACATATTCAGTGACAAAAAGTGGAGTTCTTTGCGCTCAATAGTGGCTTGAAGCATTGAGGGTTATTTTAGGGTTAAGGAATTAAGGTTCATCGCGAACCCTAACCTTAAAATGTTTAACCGCGCTCTCTGCTTGGGCAATTGTAATACAGTAAATCACGCCAATTTCTTTTCTTTACTTAGATAGGACCCTATTTCTACTCCTATTTTGCGCCTTTTACAGTATAACGGGCGGTCACAAGTAGGCTCGACATCGTCTTGAAGATTCTAGCGGGCTGCAAAATTAAGGCGTGGAGAGATAATGTTAATTAACCGAAAACGAAACTCTTAGGTATAATTTAGGCTAGGAAAGGTTTAAATATTGCACCGGAAGATTAATAACAAGTCATCTGAGTTGGTTAGTTAAGTTAGTCAAAGACTTTTACAAATTTTTTTAAATTAATTTATACCTTCAAACAGGTGCGATCTGCCACATTGGTGCGATGCCGAAGGATTATTTGTCACGCCAACGCTATCGTTTAAGCGCCCTCATGGCCGTCCTACATTAAGCTAACCAGCTGATCCATTGCGTTTTCAGCAGGTTGCATGTAGTTTTAGTTCTGTACTTGCTTTTCAGCCCCATCCTGAAAGCAATAGTATAACCCCATTCGTCGGCCTCCAAGGCAGAATCCAGTATCCTGCTGTGTTTGCCATTCGCCTTGATCCCTGCAAATGTGAGAAGCGGAAAAAGAGCTGAAAGTCCTTGCACCCGTGACAACCGAATAGGTATTACTGTGAAGGTTGATATCCTAGGCAGTCACTGCACGGCTGGCACCGGAGTCTCTAACCGCCGAAGACCCTGGCTAGTTGCATTTGACGGCCCTCCGCCCACTTAGCTTCGCTGTACGGGAATTCTGCTGTCACAACCGACAGGACGACGAGGACCACTTGACCCGTTGATCGTCGAGAGTGATAGGTTGGGACGGCAAGAGGCGCATCTTGCTGACGCAGTTCGACGGGACTTATCGACTCAAAGTAAATTGAGTCTTGCAGGGTATACATACAGCAAGTGGTGGTGCTAGGTAGGGGGAACTCGACATTTGTCGTTCGAAGTTACTTGCCGCAGGTGTAAGTGCCTTGGCGCATCCACGCGGTCTTGATCTCAAGAATTCATTCGTTGATTACGAGCAGGGGGGTCGTGCAATTCTGTTAGAGCAATTTCACTTCTCAGTGCGGACAGAAAAAAGGGTGATCTGACAGGTGTTCAAAGCTGGTCGCCTTAAAAACATGTGTCAAGCGACTTTCACGGCGCCACGTCGATTGGATTAGGCGCTGACGCTTGGGGATGTCTGTTTATCAACGTATGGGTTTCCAAAGATGACTTCAGGCAGCCTAAAGGCCCTTTGTATATTATCTGAGGCCAGGTTCCCATCTAATCAGTTTATGGGTTGGTTCATCCATTACATTAATTCATGTACGTACTACGCCGAGGCGTCACCGCTACGGCGTACCAAACAGTTGCTAGCACAGTAGTACTAGGAAGCTAGGAGTCTGCTAGCGAGCACCCGCCAGTCCTAAAACCTAAAAGCAAATGCCAAAATGCTTTTCGTTCGAACAAAACACACTGCTAAGCGTAGATCCCGAAGTATTTCCGCCCAACAGCAACATCCCATGAAGCGCCCGGAGTTAAGAGGTTGCAGCTTGCGGGGTCTGGTCTCAAAGACATGAAAAACTAGGGAAAACTTGGGTGTTTGTTGTATTTACATGAATTAGGCTAAGGCAAAAGAAAGGAAGAAAGAATATGAACAAATAAAATTTCCCTGGCTAACATCTACGAATCTCATGGAGCATCACACGGGTAGTTAATCTAATTTTTTTGCCCATTTTTTGCCTCTTCGCTCCTGATTGTCCCGGGGTGCGACAATGCAGTTGATCGAATTGGGCCCGGCCTGCAGCTCCATCAACAGGATATGTCTCGGTGAGCGGAGGCTTCCAACCGGCGATTAAAGGGCAATATAATTGGCTTTGACCGTGTCACAGTACTAACGTGGCGGTTGAGATCGCGCGGGATCTGGTGCATTCGCCGAATTCGTTGGTAACGGAACAAGACATATGATAATGCGTAGCTCTGCGATGCGTGATGTCTTGCAGCATAACAGATAGCGTACATAACATCTGATGGTTGGTTTCTGGCGGCGCTTGGAGCTGCACCATGATACTGCTGCTCAAATTGCTGTTAATTTGACTGCTTACACTTATCTTGACTCACGCAAACCCCACCAGTGCTGACCCCGGTCATTCGTAAACGGCAACGTATCATGGGGCGCTTTGAGTAGTCTCCAGGAAGACAAAGAACGAGCCGCCGACCGATCAGCCTAAAATCTTTTTCGACTTGGTCTGGTTGTATTTTGGAGGAATTTCACAAAGGAAGCTTGTTTTTTTCGTCTCGCTCATACAATCATTGGCTGGCAGCGTGCCCTAGAACATGTAAACTGGCGATTCACATGCGGTCGTCGTTCCCCTGTGGCATTGAAATCAAAGAAATCGGCCAGGGTCTCGTCAGGAGATAAATGGCAGAGACGACTCTAGATCCCTTGTCTCTCGTCTCTCTGCCTTACTGGAGACTTCTCCATGGTCAAAACCCCCCTCCCCCTCTCTTTCCCTCATCTTCTCGTGCATCCATCCAGCCAAAGCGCAAGCTAAGGCATCTCATTCGCCATCTGCCAGCCAGGCTGGGTTGACCAGGGTCTTCATGCGTATTTTTCACAATTATTTGGCCGTGAAAGTAAGGTTGTTTAAAGTATGTCGAGGTGGTCCACTTCGTCTACGCGCCTCGCCCTGAAAGAGTACGTAGCGATTTGACTGCGCCGCAATTTGATGCAGAGAGGAAACGGACCGACACACACAATTAGGCAGCCCCCCTCCTCTCCATCACGCAAATTTTCCTCTTTTGTGCTTGGGCAACCGCCGTGCTAAGCAAGGCTAATGCTGCATTTTCCTCATCTGATATCCTGTGAATTCACCTTCGCGGTCCCGACAGTTTGGTACGGGAGGGTTGCGCTGTTGCTTTTCGTTGTCCCTCCCTTTCCTTTCCTTCCCCTTCTCGCCCCCTCTTCTTCCTCTATCTCGCTGCCGATGCTCCGCTGCAAGGATGATAAAATGAAGGAGAGACCCTTTTCTAATCTTCCTCATTTGAAATACTCTTGGTTCCACGCGATTACTACTGCTGTTGTGCGTCGAGCCATTCTTTGACTCTCCAGCACAGGAGCAGCCAGCTGCGGCAGTTGCTCTTCTTAGGGTTTGGAGAGTCATTGTCTCCGGCCACCAGCATCTGGGAAATCTTCAGATGATTGAAACATAACAACCAACTACTTTGTATGAAACTTATTGCTTGATTATATACGGCGGCGTTTGTGCTATTTTCAGAACCTCTTTTGCATTCTTTACCTCTGCCTCACTGCGACGGACGCGACGTGCACCGGTGGGGGATCCCTTATATTCAACGAAGCTTCAATTTCCAGTGCGCATGACCAAAGCCCACAGAAGCAAGACATGTGCTCGTGTCTTCCCGACTGGAAGCTGGTCAGAATAATGGATATCTTTAGATGGAGAAGAAAGAAGCAGGTGGCATCCAACATGGACGCCCGCTTTGGGGACCCATCAATATCCGCCCCTACCCAGGGTTCGTGGAATGAAATGCCGCCTCTACGACCCGTGAAATCGGACTTTGCGCAATCAGATAAAGTCAGTCGGTTTAAGCTAATGCGCACCCAGTCTGCCACTGAGACCCCTGACCATCCCGTTGGCAACGAGCGTGCCAATTTTCCACGACACCCGATGGTAGACATGCAGAATCACCAAAGATCCGCCTCAGTGGATAGGAATCCAGGGCGATTAGATAGGCAGAGGAGCAACAACAGCATGCCGCGTTTGTCATCGAGCTCGCACGGCCATAGAAGATCATATGACTCCTGCTCGGCCTCTGACGAAGACGAAAGAGAGATGCATGGTGATGAGAACGATGCAACAGACAAACGATACCTGTCAAATCGAAGCCTTTCACAAGACAGGCACCAGCGAGTGCAGAATAAAGCTCCTCGACAACACAAATCGCCTCCGCTGTCTTCAACGGCAGTAATGCGTCGCTATAGCTCTCAAAGCGAGTCCACGCACACATATGCTTCTACACCTTCGACAGCTAGTTTCAGCTCTAAGCGCACAAGTATGACCACTCCTGGGCTGCATGGATTTTCCGGGTCCACAATCCCGCCTCTACTAAAAGAAGAAGAACATGCGCTGGGGCTCGATGAATATCCTCCGCCTCTTCCTTCTTCTTCTCACACTCAGTTCTCCCTCTCATCTTCTCCCCCCTCAGCTACTCATGGCTCTTCCCGGGGACCTGTCCGAGCGAAGCGCCCTAGCAAACGTCAGAATGCTATTCAAGTCGGTCCACAAGAGTTGGTTCCGTCAAATGACGAATTATGGGGGTATTAATGACGATATGGGATGTCATAATCTACTAATATGGAACGAAACACTCAAAGAAGGATTATATTTAAACTTCTCGAAATACTTTAGCCCCTTTTCCTTGATTCAGTTGCTGCTTAGTACTTTTCATTGCGCGATGTAACTACTTTTATATATCCTCTATTTCCTGAACAAGAATTCTTACCTATATTGTGGCTAGATTGAGACGTAGATGTTCTCTCCAAGGATCTTCCTGGTACCTGAATATTCTAGCTCCCACGTCATTGCAGTTATCTCCGACATGCCCATAGACACATCCATCTCTGGGAGACTGTCAGGTACCCGGACGGGTATGCACAGTCCCCCATTGCCAAATACTTAGGCTGGGACCTAGTACGGCTTAACACGCGAGCTGTACTACGGTGACAGTGCAACAGCGGGCGTCTATTCCTCCATGGCCTACGGGCTACATGGCCCAGTGCAGGGATGCAGCTAGCGAGCTCCTATATGGGCAGTGGAAAATGGACAGTGAACACTTCGGCCAGCCACTACTGCAGTAGCCGGTTGATTTGCACCGCTAGTCCATAGCTCTAGTGGGAAGCTACCCCGCTATGCATAGTATGCAATGCACACAATCAGTCCAGCCAACATGAATGCCGCTTCTTAAGGGTGCGAGTAATATAATGGTTGATATTATGTTATGCCTGAGGCCCGTGTGGACGGGGAGGAGCCAAGACCCTTTGTCGGCTGGGCGGCACATGATCTGTCGGCTCTCCGTGCTGTGCTTGCACTAACGACTCTCAGTCTCCTGTCTCCCTGCGAATCACCGCCGCCAAACCCCTCTTCTGCACCTCTGCCATCACAATCACACCAAGCCTGCCCGCTATCATCCAATCCCCTCCTCTGCGATGGACTAGATGTCCTCTAGACCACAGGTCCGCTGCCAATGGCGGGGCTGGTCCCCACTGAGCCGTCCGACAGCGCCCATTCTCCAGCGTATCCCAAGCCTGCGTTAACCGCCGACCTTCAGAGCTAAGGCCTCGCTGCATGTCCTGCGCCGCAGAGCATCTTCTGCGACCCTGCTGCGTCGCTTCCCATTTGCTGCGTTTCTTGGCTGCTGGCGAGCATGGTGCAAATCGTGCCACCAGCATGCAGCAGGTGTGCTTCTGGGAACCATGCATTACGCGGTCGCTCTTTGTTCTCTTGTCTTCTCTTCCCTCGTCTCTTGTAGGAAACCGACAACCGAGTGAACAGGTTCGGACGTGACGGGACTACACCACTCGCATGTCCGTTCAATATCGAATGTTGAATTGCTCTTAGTGTGGACCCAATTCTTGATTTCAAGATACACTCTCACACCCAAGGGCACACCATCCTTTTTAATCCATGTTTGTTCCCCGTCTTCGCTTTGTACTTGGCACGAAGGCCATCCCATACCCTTCACAACTGTGCGCTAACAATTTTCTTTTCGCTGGCGTTTTAAGAAAAAGCAATCAAGCCGGACCTTGACCACTCCTCAAGTGTATATATCATCCGCGCATACCAATCTCGAGACCTTGGTCCTACGAGAAAGCAGCTTCGGTCGTTGCTGGAGAAATAGTCCCGCTACACACTTAGAGAATTCCGTATCTCATAGGCTTCAAAATGGTAGCGTTCCGGTGGTCTACCTTGGGTCTTTTTGCCCTTGCGCTTCCCACTGTGCATGCTCTACGGACAGTGCCGGGCTCTCCGTGCACGTCTGTCTGTGGCGTGACGACGAATACTACATCGAGCGAGATTTCGTGTGTTGACTCGGCTTACAACACGACCACAACGGGCGAATCTTTCAAGAGCTGCGTCTCGTGTCTACTCGCGAGTCCGTTCGACAATACCACGAGCGGAGAGACGGATGTCGATTGGGGGCTATGTACGCTCATTTCGTTTACTATTCAATCACTTTTACTGATCTCTTGCGTAGACAACTTGCGATATGCGTTCACATCCTGTGTCTACGACTATCCAGTGGAGGTGACAAATGTGTCAACGCCATGTCTGGTCTCGTGCACATCACTGGGACCAGCGCTCGAACTCCAGTTGACCGATCCAGTTGACAACCAGCTTGATAGTTTCTGCAGTTCGACTTCATTCGCGGACAATGTTGTCGACACATGTGAAGCTTGCTATGCTTTGACTGAGGCACAGGCTTTCTTGGCAAATTGTATGTCACCTTCATACTATAATTTGGGTGCTGTCAAAGATTTAACCACCAGAAAACCTTGCTAACATTCTGGCAACAATCCTAGTCTTGGAAGCTATCCGCTACAATTGCCATTTTCCAACTTCAGCCGGCGTAGCCTTTCCCATCGCTGCCACTCGCATCTTTAATGCCACCGAATTACCTACCACAACGGTCGCGTATTCTTCCACAGCTACATCAACAGGCCAATCGATGGTTCACAAACTTCTTACGGTTGTCATTATAGTGCCTATTATTGGCTTCTTAATTATCGTTGGGCTGACAGTTCTTTGCTGTTTCTGCTGTGTTCGGCATCGACGCAAGCTCGCCAAGAAGCGTCGTCAACAAAACAACAACCGCTGGGCTACAGGCGCTTTTAATGCAGCATGGCAACCAGCCTGGAGCGTTCACCCTGGCTCGCCCTACCAACAACAATTCGCGATGCAAAGCGCGACTCCCTTTGGCACGACTATTCCCGGAAAAGGATTTGAAGTCGTTGAATATGACGGCAAGACGTACGAGGCGGGTTACTCGACGCAGTACGTCTCGCCTATCAGTGAAGAGCAAGCAGCTCGACATGGATTCCAGTTCAATACCGACGCTACTGGCGCAGATACCAAGGGGCCAGTGGTTACTCAACACACAGAGATCGAATCTCAAACACACAACTATTACCCGCCTGGGGCGCCTCATGCATTATAAACATATCTAAAAATCTAATTGACCCACATTCATTACTCTACGCGGCATGGCAACATTGCTCGAAATCGTGGAAGACGCAGAAGCAGTCGAGCCGGTGACCTCTCCAATGCTAAGCAATATAACACGAACCAGCCGACTTCGGCACGTTGACTTGTCTGTGGTAGTGGCTGTCTCGGCTGAGGGTTGGTCAAAGTCATTTGTCAACGACATCACGTATCTCTGAACGTTCTTCCGCCGGGCAGTCGCTGCCACCGACGAGTCGGCGTGTTTAAAGTTGGCCCATTCCATGCGTATCGTTCCGGTTGGCATAGTGGCGTTTTCTGTCTTCTGGCCTGCTATTTGCTGACACCTTTCTCTTCTTTGCGTGTGTCTGGTTGGAATGATGGGGGAAGAAAAACATGATGAGATGGACGGGGAGGAAATGGAAATGTATGATGAAGAGGGATTAGGGGGAACGTGCCGGACACTTGACTTGATACCCCTCATGACGAACAAATCTCTTGATTACAGAATCCCCATCAATGTATCTAGATGCGTTGCCTATGTTTTTTTTTGGAGTAAGGCGCAATTTAGTTAATGAATACTCCAGACTAGTTGGTCGATATATGCGACCTTTTTTCTTTCCACACATGAGTCGTTCAGCTATACAATTTATATCCCAGGCGGAACCGAAGATTAAGTAGAAGGGGAGACGTTTCAACTTTGGACCAGCGGCTCGTGTTATTATACTATCCAAGCATTGCGAGCATTAATTCATACCTCATCATATCAGGTTTACACTAGATTATATGGTTTTGTACATCTATATCGATCTATCGAGAAATAAACTCTTCCACCTGGCCTTATCCAAATTAAACGAGGGAATGTAACAGCCTTCTACAAATCAGATAGTAGCCATGCTGGGTCAGGCTCGTCATCTTCATCCTCTGATCGAAACGTTGTTGACTTCACATCTTCTGACGTCACATCTTTCAGCAAATCGGCCGGGGGTTCGTCTGCATGCTCGTCCTCGCTGGCAATGTTTATTGCTGGTGGAGGGTTCTTCGCTGTGGATGGGGTTGTATTTAGATCGTTGGCCCTTTCTCGCAGCTGGGCGTGTCTTTGTTCGTTATCATTGTCACCATTATCGTCATCGTTGCCATTGGTTGCGGATTTCAATGGAGATGGGGTATCTTCTTCCGGTGTTTTATGACCGGTTAAATCAAAGGCTTGCTTTAGTATGGTTTGTGCTTCGCGTAGAGCGGCAAGCTCTGCACCAATACTGCACACAAGTAGTCTCCAGTCTTTTGCCTCGGCCACCTCGAGCTTCTCTTCAATATGGCGAGTTGTGGTCTCCAAATCCGCTATGATCTTCCTTCCCTGCTCCTGCCGATCCGCTGTGTTTTCTACATCAGGCAACATCGACTTCGACTGTATGATGGACTGTTGCGTTTCGTCTTTCAATCTCTTTTCGAATGCAGATATCTCTTTGACTACGCTTTGCCAAAGAGGTCCGCCATCGTCTAATGCGATAATCTCTAGGTCGACGGCTTGCAGTCTTTCGTTTAATTCTGTTTGCTCTGTTCGCCAATGGTCGCGGGCCATTTCAAGTGTTCGTCGTTTAGGGTGTAAGGAATAAAAGGACGATCTGTCCATGTCGGGTTGCAACGGTTGAAGGGGTGGGTTTTCCAGATACTGGCGGACCTCAGTGTCCAAAATTGACAGAGATTCTTTGTAGGACGATAGCTTTGCGTCCACCGCATTCTCTATACGAGAGACTTCCTGGATGAGATGCCGGTGCCTGGCCTTCATCTCAGCAAGCTTCAATTCCAGCTCTTCAATCTCGTGCTCCAGCGTCTTTGTCTCTCCTTTCAATTTCCTCACTCTCCTGCCCTCGCGATCGTTCTCCATGTCCGATATCGTCTTCTCGAGGCGCTCTTTTTTATTTGCAAGCGTGTCGACTTCTGCAATCGAATCTTGCCTTTGCTGGATTCGATGCTGAATAACTCGTTTCTCTTCCTCCCTCAGACTCAGAAGCTCGCTCATCGATCGTAGTATGCCCTTCCGTGCTGCACGCAGCCCAATCTTCTTCTTCAGCGGCTGTCGTACGGGTATCGTACGCGCACCTCTTTCCGGGCTACCTATGACGGACGTCGTCGGGGTCGCGGTAGAGCTTCGATTCGAGGTCAAATCACTATTGGCATTTCCCGAATTCCGAGGCCGCATGCTAGCAAGCAACCCATCACTTTGCGCGTCGAGCAAGCTTTGTAGTTGTCGCTGCAGGTGTTTCGATTGGCGCTCGATGTAGTGGAATGGATCATCTTGTGTCTCTGCAGGTGCTGGAGCGGATCGCATGTCTGACAGGGGGATATCGGAGTATGAGAATAAGGTGGACATTGTTAAGCTGCTGTGTCGATAGCTCTTTTACTGTAGATAGGAAGCTAAAGGATGCGCTGAATAGAACGCTACAATGGGAAGTGAAGTCGGCAGAAGAGAAGGTGCCCCTCATTGATGAAAGGAAGGCAGATGTGCTGTTGTTGTTGGTGTTCGCATGACCACAGCATTGGTGCAGGAGAAGGAGCTGTGCCTGTGACCGTGACCGTGACCGCCTGCTGCTGATGACGATGCCTTATCGGCCAGGCTAGCTAGCTCCATCCAGACTAGTGCCATCGATGTTTGTTTATCTTATACTTATACTTACATACCATTTTGTACCGTCTGCACCTCGCTCTTTGTTTATTTTGTGGAATAACTAGACAGTTGCATTAAATTTAGATTGATATGGCTACCGTTTTGATTGCGAGAGCGACCCGAAAAGGTGATGATGGGTGATTAGATACGGAACATAGTCTGATATCCGGTGTATACATTTCACAACTCGCTATTGAACAAAACATCTCGAGGCACTTTCACCAGATCCTGGATGATCGCATTCTGAGCACAGCACCTCTCCAAGTACAGGCAAGTTGCCCGGCCCTCCAGCAAAGCCCGTTTTCTGAGCCACCACTGCCCAGTGCAGACCCCCGAGTACCAGTACGCCATAACGAGAAGGGCGCGAGGATCCTTATCCACTACTAACCGGCCAAATTCTGTTTGCATACAGCCGTTAAACTCGTAAAATAGGGCAAGAGCGGCTGATGCGTGTTCCATGTCCAGCGAGGAAAAGATGATTGCCGTTGGGATGGCGTATGGGCTGCTATCTGCATCGACACGATCAAGTTCGCATAAATTTGCAAAGCGATGCGGCACGTTTGCCAATGAGTACTCTATGGTTGGGATAGTTGACATTAAAGAATAAAAGATGCTGTCTGGTCGATTTGGCTGGGCGAGTCGGAAAAGCGTGGCCTTCCCTTGGCCCATTTTGAACCACTCAGGCTCAACCCCGATGGCCAGAGCTAATGGCCAGGTGGTCTCGGGTGTTGGCGCCTCGATGGAAGCAAACGCGATTACGCCTAACATGGAAGCTGCTGCCCAGATTGCATCGCGGTCTGCGGCTTGTAATGGTACTGAGAGCTGTTCGTTGAACAGAGTTACGCCTTTGGTCCAGTGATGGAGTTCTTCGACTGTCCGCCGACCAGGTATTGGTGATCTAACACTCGCTGTTAGAAAGATCCGATCAAAAAATTGAGAATCAGTGATGCGGATAGCACCAATGGCAGTTTCAGGGTCAGTCCTCTCACGAGTAAACCGATATCAAAAACTTGCTTGGGAAATCTCTACGTACAAGTAGCGATCATGGATCGAAGTGACGGTGTGCGCCAAATGCATTAAGAACGGATGCTAGTGACTCACAGTCAATATTTATCGACAGACAGCAAGCAAGACTCACACTGAGCATCGATCGATAGATGTCGTTCTCATAGAGACGGCACAACGCAGGCGGCCCTAACGACAAGGCAGTCCTAACCTTGAATCTCTGTAAACGACTGATGCCTGTGTTGGTCAACCCCAAGTTGGATTCCTCCGCATGTGAGACGAAGGTATTATAACTCTGCAATTTGCCATCAAGTCTCCGGCTTAAGGCGTATCGGGACTGGAGATCCGGAGTTCGCAGGTCATAGTTGCAAGAGACACCAAAAGACAGACATCGACGGCATTCCGGGAACCCTTCATCACACTACAATCCGCGATGAGAAGATCGACACTTTGTGAGAGGCTCATAACACGAGTTCCGGACATACCTTGACCCTGCGAAGCTTACAATTGGCGCATCCCAATCGTGACTTTCGATGCGCTTTGCGTTTGCGGACATGTGCGCATTCTGGCAAGGTTGTCATGTTTGCTCTAAGCAAGGAAAAATTCTTTTTCAAAATAAGTTGAAAATTGAAAATATCCAAGTTAGCCAATTTGTCCCCTACTATCAATCTTGGTTATTGTTAAGTAGTCGGTTGTAGATATGTCGGCTTTAAGTGAGTTGGCCGCGCTAACGCCGCGCGTGAAGTCCTGAACGATACTGTAAGAGGACGTATAATTTACCTTCTTTACACATTTTTGAAGGCCTAGTACACAGAATATATTTTGACACATTCATATCTTGGACCAGGTTAATAGAATCCAAAGTCTGAAAATTACAAGAGGTCACTCCTGACCAGCTGCGCTAACCTCCCCTCGTATTGCTGCGCCGTTAGTCAACAGCTGAATCGTTGATAGCGTTCCAGAGCAGCCAATCAATGCATTAATCATGACTGACGCTAACCTTCACTCGTATTTCTTGACATGGCAGTATATCTTCGTACGTTTGCATTTGATCCCAAGCATCTCTACTGATCTAATGGTTTAGCATCTTAATCATGTCGGAGGCCTGCAATGCCGTCCCGACCGACTGATCTGAGATCTGCAGACTAACGCACACTCGTATTCTTCCCAGAGATATCAGCTACGTGACGGGAGTAGGCAGGCCATGGAGAATTCCAGTGCCATCATGGGACACCCCTTTCCTTCTGGCCTATTTAAAGGCTGTAGTTGCGTACTTTTTTCATCCTTGCATTCTGTTGGCATTGTATCTACTCGGCACATATATCAATAAGTAGTCCTCGTTGTATACGTTGTCATTGCACCGCTCCGACGTCATCTGAATCAGCTCTGCTAGTATGGTGCAACTCAAAGTCGTTCGGGCCTGCGACAACGCACTGGTCAAGAAGCAGCCTATTACGGCAGTCTTCGTAGGTGGCACCTCGGGCATTGGGGAGTACTCTATGCGCGCTCTCGCAACTACGCATGGCCGTTCCGGTCAAGGCCTGCGAGTATACCTCGTCGGCCGGAATGAGACCGCCGCAAAAACCATCATCGCCGACTGCAGAAAGGTATGCCCTGATGGCGACTTCAATTTCGTGCGCGCAAGTGATCTCGCATCCATGAGAGAGGTCGACCGCGTCTGCAAAGAGATTATCAGTGGGGAGGAAAGTTCAGCAAGAAAACCGCCCTGTGTTGATCTGCTTGTCATGACCCAGGCTTACTTTGCCTTTGGGGGTAAATTGGAACGGGAAGGTACAAAAGCCCTCTACATATCAATTTGTTGACACGAGAAATCGCTGACTCAGACGGACAGTGACCAGCGAAGGGCTGGACAAGTCCCTGTCTCTTCTCTACTACTCGCGCATGCGCTTCGTCACCCAGCTTCTGCCTCTGCTCATTGCGTCCCCGCTTTCCGGGCGTGTGGTGTCTGTCTTTGGGCCCGGACGTGACACCAAACTGATTTTGGATGATCTTCCATTGAACAAGCCTAAAAATTTCAACTTCATGAACTTGGGTTCACATGCCGCCTTTATGACCACGTTTTTCTTCGAGAATATGGCCGCTAGTCACCCAGGGAAGCTGTCTCTGTGCCATTATTTTCCCAATCTCGTCGTCACCCCTGCTTTCAAAGGTGACGGCATACCCCTCTGGTTCAGGGGCGTCTTCACCGTTATTGGCCCTGTGTTCAAGCTTCTCAGTGTCAACCCACAGGAATGTGGTGAGCGGATTCTCTTTCACACGTCGCCACGTTTTCCGGCGCGCCCTTTAGAAGCTGGGGAGAAACAACCGGCCAAAGTTGGAAATGTGAACGTCGCATCGTCTTCAGATGGAGTTATTGGGGGTGGCGCCTATAGAGTGAACTGGGATGGGGAGGAGGTTCCCCTCGGAAAAGGCTACAAGAACATTCGCAAGGCCGAAGTCTCGAAAAAGGTGTGGGACCACACAATGAAGGATTTTCACGACATCTCGACTAGTGGTTATTTTTCTGAGTAATGGCTGGCGTGACATGTACGCAGTGTCAATGTTCTATTCAATAAAACGTAATCTGCGCGACTGGCGAAGTTCTCGGTGGTGTTTATCTTTGTATTTAGCACTCTTGATCACGGGGTTAGCGAAGTTCTATGCGTTTTCAATCCGCTTGCAATGATGTATCGAGAAAAGTGTAAGAGCTGAAGTCGAAAAAGTAACACGGAGTAAACAGAGAGCTTGGCAGGCCAGAGCTCCCGTCATCGCACGTGACCCGCTGCTTGCACCTTTGTCAGCCGGCGTCTTGACGTGTGCTCACGCCCAAGCTGAGAACAGCGCTTTCCCTCCCCATCACCTCCCTTCCCTTCATCTATCCATCCTGCGTGTTACTGCATTCTCTATCTTTCTTTTATTCGGCACGTCTATTCCAATAGATTCCGTCTTTCTCGAAGTCTGTGCGTGCGTTGCCTCGTGGCTGCGTTCAGAGCTTCCGGCGACTTTCCTTCTTCAGTTACCATCGTCTAAACTAGTACCCAGTTGGGGTTTCGGAGTGCATTCTTGCAAGCTTTGCTGCGATAGAAATCGTGCGACAGCTCGTCAGCAAAGGCATCAGAGATGGTTGGGCTCACATCCGCGTCTGGCCTCGTCGGCTTTCTGTCGGAGCCAGATCCAGAGCTTAAGGTGTTTGCTTTGAAGACACTCGACGCTGAAGTCGATGTGTTATGGACTGACATCGTCGATGCAATTCCCGAAATGTACGTTTAAAGCTGGATCTTGGATTTTATTCTGAATTACTCAGCCCCTCCAAGTGTGGGAATCAACAACGGATGCTAATCTTAATTGGCATTGTGCAGAGAAGCCTTGTACGAAGACGAGTCGTTCCCCGAGCGCGAGCTTGCAGCCTTGGTCGCTTCGAAAGTGTACTATCATCTGCAAGAATACAACGAAAGCATGGTCTTTGCACTCGGCGCTGGAAAGCTACTGAACTTGGACAAAGGTGGCGAATTCGAGCAGACAATCATCTGTAGGTTACCTTTATCACTACCCTGAGCATCAGTAATGCTAATTCTACCAGCCAAATGCATCGATACATTCATATCACTATCTGCGAGCCGTCGCCCAGCAGTTGGTGAAACCCCGCTGTCCCTCAACACCGCCTTCCCTTCCTCGTCTAACGGCGCCACGAACACGTCCGCTAGCCTAGCTTCTCCCATCACCCCATTTTCACAATCTGCGCTTCCTTCAAAATCTCTTTTGTCGCGGGAGGAGGAGCCAAGTACAGATGCAGCTTATGGAGCTGGGGAGGACAGCTCTGCCAAATACGAAGAGACCCCCTTGGTCGTGAGGAGAGGGGTTCAGAAGCAGTTGCAAGCTGTCATTGAGCGATTATTTGAACAATGTTTCCGTCAACACCGGTTCCGCCAGGTTGTGGGAATCGCAATAGAGGCTAAGAATCTGGAAGTTCTGCGGACAGCTATTCTTCGTTGCAGTGAGGCCGAGAAGCAACAAGGGGAAGCGTCAAAGCATGGCGAGGAGTTAATCGAATACGTGCTGGATATTTGCATGGGAGTTATTCAAGAGCGAAGTTTCCGCAACGAGGTCTGTTCTTATAACCGTCCGCTTATTGACTGAATCGAGAACTAACCACATGACTACTTTGTAGATTTTGAAACTCATCCTAGAGCTTCTGAATCAGATTCCGTCTCCCGACTACTTCTCTATCGCGAAATGTGTCGTTTATCTCGATGAGCATTCTATGGCTACTGATATTCTTCGACAGCTCGTGGACAAGGGCGACGCGAAGTCGTTGGCCATTGCATACCAGATCTCCTTTGACCTTTACGATAATAGCACACAAGAGTTCTTAAAGAAAGTGATTGGGGAGGTTTCGGAACTTCTTCCAGAAGAAACTCAAAGCGAAGGTTCAAACGAAAATGAAGCCACTGAATCGGACTCACTGCTGCAGAATCAATCATCGTCCAAAACAGAGTTATCGAAAGAAGCTCTTGACGCCTTCAAAGCCATTCGCGACATCTTGGATGGTGTCAAAACCATCCAGTTGAACCTTGAATTTCTCTACCGCAGCAACAAGGCTGATGTTTCGATTCTGAACAAAGTGCGAGACAGTCTCGAAGCTAGAAACTCCATTTTCCACAACGCCGTGACCTTCTCAAACGCATTCATGCATGCAGGTACAACGCACGACAAATTCTTCCGCGACAATTTGGAGTGGCTCGGCAAAGCCGTCAACTGGTCAAAATTCACGGCAACCGCTGCTTTGGGTGTGATTCACAGGGGAAATCTGTCGGAAGGCCGCAAGCTTCTTGCTCCTTACCTTCCCCGTGAGCACATCTCTGGTGTTGGTAGCACAGGCTCTGTCTACAGTCAAGGTGGCTCACTATATGCATACGGTCTGATCTACGCGAATCATGGCGGTGCCGCCGTTGAGCTTATCCGTGATCATTTCAAGAAGGCCACTGAGGAGGTCGTGCAACATGGAGGTGCTCTCGGTCTTGGTGTTGCGGGTATGGCAACAGGGGACGAGGGTATTTGGGAAGATCTCAAGTCAGTCCTTTACACGGATTCTGCCGTAAATGGCGAGGCCGTTGGATTGGCTATGGGTCTTGTCATGTTGGGTACTGGTAACATGAAGCTTTTGGAGGAAATGGTACAATACGCCCATGAAACTCAGCACGAGAAGATTGTGCGAGGTCTTGCGTTGGGTATGGCCTTGATCATGTACGGCCGACAAGAAGCCGCTGATGAACTCATCAACGGCTTGTTGGGTGATCCTGATCCTTATCTCCGTTACGGAGGAATTATGACTGTCGCTTTGGCCTACTGCGGTTCCGGCAGCAACAAGGCTGTCCGAAAGCTTCTCCACGTTGCGGTCAGCGATGTCAACGACGACGTTCGTCGAGTGGCTGTGATGAGCCTGGGATTTATACTCTTCCGTAAGCACCAGAGCGTACCACGTATGGTGGAGTTGTTGTCCGAATCCTACAACCCACATGTGCGATATGGAGCAGCCATGGCCCTGGGTATCTCCTGCGCTGGCACTGGCCTCGATGAGGCGATCGATCTCTTGGAGCCTATGCTCAAAGATCCAACGGATTTTGTGAGACAAGGTGCCCTTATCTCGCTTGCTATGGTGCTGGTTCAGCAGAATGAGGCAATGAATCCTAAAGTCGGCTCCATTCGCAAGATTATGAATAAGATGATTACGGATCGTCATGAGGATGCCATGGCGAAATTCGGTTGCGCTATTGCTCTAGGTATCATTGATGCGGGTGGCCGTAATTGTACGATTAGCCTACAGACTCAGACGGGTAATCTCAACATGCCCGGAATTGTAGGTGCTGCCGTCTTCACGCAATACTGGTACTGGTTCCCTCTGGCACACTTCCTTTCCCTCGGCTTCACACCGACTGCGGTTATTGGTGTCGATCAGACACTGGAAGTCCCTGTCTTCAAATTCCACAGCAACACACGACCCAGCCTCTTCGACTACCCTCCTGAGCAGCAAGTTAAGGCCGACGAAACTCCGGAGAAAGTTAAAACGGCCGTTCTCTCCACAACGAACCAAGCTAAACGGCGCGCACAACGCCGAGAAAAAGAACAGCAACAGCAGCAGCGAGAGAGCATGGATATTGACCAGACCCCAACAACGCCCAAGGTCTCTGGTCAGGTTCCTGAGAAGATGGACACGGAAGAAGGTGCTGCAAAGGAAGGTGAAGAGGGCAAGCAGGCCGACAAGGAGGAAGCCCCGGCGGAAGGACAGAAGAAGAAGGCTGAAAAGGAAAAGGTTGGATATGAGCTAGAGAACATGTCACGGGTGCTCCCAGCGCAACTAAAATACTTGACTTTCCCTGATTCCCGTTATGAGCCCGTCAAACGCGTGAGTGCATTTTGATTTCATTTCCACTCTACACATGCTAACTTCTTGTAGCCTACTGGAGGAGTTGTTGTAGTCCTCGACAAGAAACCGGACGAAACACGAGAAACGATTGAATTGCGAGCAACCAGCGAACTTCGCCAGGCCGCCTTCTCAGATGCACTACAATATTTCCAAGACCGCCTGCAAGCGCAGGGTGTTTCCAGCAATGTGTTCGAAACACCACAGCGAGGAGGAGCAGCAGGAGACGCATCTGGTGCTGCACTGGCAGCGGGTGTACTCACTGCAGTCGATGAAGACGAGGAAGGTGGAGAGGATGCGCCTGTCCCCGATGAATTTGGCTACGAGACAGACAACATGGAGGAATAGATCAAGCAGAAGGATATGGATATATCTTTTTGAAGCTTTCTGGGGTGTTGCACGGCCCTTGCATGTATCAGTAATTTTATAAACTTAACCATCTACACATGTATAAGTGTGGGCAAGAGCCCTTGTTTCTTTATTTCCTCTTACAGCGCGTCGGCTCAATAATTAGATATTCCTATAATGATTGGCTTGTATGACCAGGCCGAGCATGGTTACACCACCTCGACGCATTGTAGATCTATATACATCTATTATTGTTATTGCCGGAAGCACCCGCGGGTGTTTTTATTGCTTCTACTGTGACATTTGATTACTGGTCATGCTTCTTCAAAGTCCAAAAAAAGGGAAAGGGATCCAGTAACCGTGAGTGGTCCTGATCTGACCTGGGTTTCTTTCAATCGCTGACTATTGTTGCAGGGTTGTTCGTCACAGCTGCGTTCCTTTTGAAAAACGATAATATGCTGTCATATAGCTGCTCATAGGCCACCGTGCGCGTCGGTACCTTGACCGCAAGCTTATATACACACACCGATTGCGCCAGGCGAGAAGACTGGCGATCCGAATGATCTCAACATGCTGAAAGGGAATAACCCCATGTCTGTCTTGTAGATTCTTCAAACCCTGGCAATGTAGCCTTGATTTTATGTATTCAGCTATTGTAATTGGTGCAGTAAATATAATATTGACCTGGTAATAGTTTCTCTGTATGATATTCAATCACAGGCTTTGGCCTGCTGTGTTGCATTGTCTTGTTACTTAGAACATAGGGTTCGTCAACGAACCTCGGCACTTTCCCTTCCAGGCCTAGCCCATGACGCAGTGGCATCGTCGCCGCACGAGTAGCGCCTCAGGCCGCCGCGAGCAACAGCCTAGGCACGACAAACCTCATTTCGGCTTACTTTTCGCACGCGCTGATTGCTACGTACTAGATAGTACAGGCCAGCTGACTGATCACCGGATAGCAGACTATTGATTAGCTTCTCCCCCTAGCTCGGACATCATCTGGCCAACTACCCAGTATAGAAGCCTCTCCGATGACGCGGGTCCGAAGCGCACGCAAGTCCCCATCCTCGAGCATGTGAATCCGCCGAAAACCCGAATTTACCACAACACAATATTCTTCTCTCCCTCAACCCCGTGGGGTTCGGTGCGCTGTCTTCTTTATATATCTTCATCGGTTCTCTTGACTGGCATTTTTATTGCTGCTTACTCTCCGCCCTGCATTTGATCGTTCCACCTTTGTTTGCTTTCTCTCTCCCGGCCCGCCCCATACACATTGTCACTAGCTTGTGACAGGACCGTCATTCACAATGTCGCAAAGAATTTCAAAAGAAGAACTGGCTTCGCACAATAAGTCAGACAACCTGTGGGTTGTTATTGACGAAGATGTGTACGACCTGACGAAGTTTCAGGATGAACATCCTGGTAAGTCAAAGATTCAGCGAAATTATTTCAGCAAAAGAGAACAACGAGCTGACTCTCCTCTGTAACCAGGTGGCAAGAAGAGTATGTCGCTTCATACCCGCGTATCACATATGGATTCATGGCTCGTTACTAACACGAAGTTCCTCCCGCACAGTCCTGCAACGGGTTGCCGGTAAAGATGCTTCCAAGCAATTTTGGAAGTATCACAACGACGGGATTTTGAAGAAATACAAGGGCCGACTCCAGATTGGCTCTCTCGATACCAAAAAAGCCGCCGCTCCTCCACCAGCTCCAGCTCCTGCTCCCGCTGCACCTAGCCCAGCTAAGGCGAAAGCTGTCGCGGATGCCAAACCGGCCAAGTCGGAGGAACCGTTGGAGCCATTCGGAGATCTCATTCCATTCGCCGACCCGGCATGGTACCAGGGTGTAAGTTTGGGCTGATCATATCCATTTTTTGACAATACCAAGTGCTGACATCAATGTCTCTAGCAACACTCTCCTTACTACAACGAGACGCACGCTGCTCTTCGCGCCGAAGTCCGGGAATGGGTCCAGTCGGAAATCGAACCGTACGTCACCGAATGGGACGAAGGCAAGAAAGTGCCCGACAGCATTTACAAACAGATGGGAGAGCGGGGATATCTTGCGGGTATTTTGGGTCTCAACTTCCCCGCCGAATACACCAGCGCGCGAGTTCAGTCGGTGCCGCCAGAGAAATGGGACCATTTCCATGAGCTTATTGTTACGGATGAACTTTCCCGAGCTGCTAGTGGTGGTCTAGTGTGGAACTTAATCGGTGGTTTTGGGATTGGATGCCCGCCGCTGGTTAAGTTTGGAAAGAAGCCTTTGCTGGACAGGATCTTGCCAGGCATCTTGGCCGGCGACAAGCGAATTTGTCTTGCTATTACTGAGCCTGATGCCGGAAGTGATGTCGCAAATCTCACATGCGAAGCCAAGCTCAGTGAAGACGGGAAACATTACATCGTCAATGGCGAGAAGAAGTGGATCACCAATGGTATCTGGGCTGATTACTTCACTGTCGCTGTCCGCACTGGTGGTGAGGGCATGAATGGTGTTAGTGTTCTGCTCATTGAGCGAGAGAATGGGGGTGTCAGCACCCGGCGCATGGACTGCCAGGGAGTTTGGAGCAGTGGTACCACCTACATCACTTTCGAAGACACAAAAGTACCTGTTGAAAACATAATCGGAAAAGAGAATCAGGGATTCAAAGGTATGCCTGTCCATTCTGCGTAGGTCGCATTGTATTATGCTAATTGATCCCCCTTAGTCATCATGATGAACTTCAACCATGAACGTATTGGCATCATCATCCAGTGTCTCCGATTCTCCCGTGTTTGCTACGAAGAGTCTGTTAAATACGCGAACAAGCGTCGCACATTTGGGAAGAAGTTGATTGATCACCCCGTTATCCGCATGAAGCTTGCAGACATGGCTCGCCAGATCGAGGCTGCCTACAACTGGCTTGAAAACGTCATCTACCAGGCCCAGTCTATGGACGAGACCGAGGCCATGCTCAAGATGGGCGGTGCCATTGCTGGCCTCAAGGCCCAGTCAACCAAGACCTTTGAATTCTGTGCGCGTGAAGCCAGCCAGATTTTTGGGGGTCTCAGTTATAGCCGGGGCGGACAAGGTGGAAAGATTGAGCGCCTCTACCGTGACGTTCGTGCATATGCTATTCCTGGTGGCAGCGAGGAGATTATGCTTGATCTCAGCATGCGCCAGAGCTTGAAGGTGTATCAGATGTTTGGTATGAAGTTATAGTTGTGATGTGATTTGATACCCTTGCCTCTTTGGATTACTGTGGTTTTACTGTATAACCTTGCTTTGCCCTCTATATATGCATTTGCGCTGGTTCGCCGCGTGGCGCCATGTGCTGAGGTTTGGATTGTGTTTACGGATGCTTTCAGTTTCTCTACTGTCTGAAAACATGATTCTCAGGCGTCATTTTGTATTGATACGCGTTTCACTTGGATCATCACCTAAGTTTCGTTCGATAGACTCTAGCAGTTGACTTTGTTGAATATATAATTTATCTGGTGGTAAATCTCTAGACTGAATTTTGATATCCAAATTCAGTAAGGTATGGCTTCTCATTCTCATCGCAAGTAGTTCTGTATAGAAAAAAAAGGCGCCTGTCTTGGCATCGTGAGGTATCCGGTGTATAAATTCGTGTTTGTATGATAATTGGCCGCCAACAAGTAGGGCCGCCTAGAAAAACCAAAACCGCATTTCGGCGGACGGAAGTCGGAGCTCAGTGAAAGTAAGGCCTGAAAGCTTCAACAACTTTTTTCTCTTCCCCGACATAATATCTCTCCTCTCCCACATCCATTTTCATTGGTCAGTGGTGTGGTTGCGCCGAATATTGGTCGATATCGCTACATTCCATCAAACATTCAGTTCCAGGGCAAGCGATTCGATTCTTCAGCCCCGTCGCCGAGCGCGCAGCCGGTCCTCAGACAAAGGGACGGACGGACTCGTTTCTCAGCGTCAGCGAACTCTTTGTGATTTATCTATTACGTACCATTGAGCTACACTTCTCGATTACGCCAATTCTAAGATATTGTCACTCCGACTCGGATTGATCCCGCCGTCTCGCTAAAACGCAGCCCGCGACTTGGCAAATTATCGCGAATTTCGACGATCTTAATGACCCTTCGGGTTATCATTGATCATACTCGCCTTCGAACACACCTTGTCTCTAACTGAAGCACGGTTGCGTCTCATTCTAAATATAACCCCTCGCCGCTGCAAACATGTCGAACAACGTACTGAACCAAGACTTTGGTTCCGACGAGGAAGACGACGATTTCAACCCAGCTCCTGCCGTTGATTCGGACGATGAAAATGCCAGACCAAGCCACAGGCGAAATCGCGACAACGAGGGAGACGAGGACGAAGGAGCCGAAGATGAGGGGAAAGCCAATGACGAGGCCGGTGATGAAGATGAGGGACACGGAAACGAGGACGATGAAGTCGATGAAGAAGAGGATGAAGAAGAAGACGAAGATGAAGATGATGAAGATGAAGACGCCGTTTCGGTAAGTTGATGTCCGACAAACATGATATTGTCTCACAGCTTCTGACTTGATCATTAAGGGTCGACCTAAAAAGCGCAGGCGGCGAGGCGGTGTGAATGCTTTCTTCGAAGAAGAAGCTGGCGTCGACGACGATGACGAAGAAGCAGAGGATGAAGAGGATGATATGGGTGAAGGAGGGTTTGGAGGCGATGCCCACCCGGACGATCTAGATGCTCTGCCCGTGGGCGCCGAGTTAGATGATCGCAGACACAGACAACTTGATCGTCAACGAGAGCTCGAAGCTCATATGGATGCAGAGAAACAGGCTGCTGCTCTCAAAGAACGATATGGACGAAACCGTATGGCCGCAACGGACTCGGTGGTTGTTCCCAAGAGGCTTCTTCTGCCAAGTGTAGATGACCCTAGCATTTGGGGTGTCCGTTGCAAGCCCGGAAAGGAGAGGGATGTCGTACTCAATATTCAGAAACGTGTCGAACAGAGGCCTCCCGGAACCCGCCATGGTTTGAAGATTATATCAGCCTTTGAACGCGGAAAAACCATGACGGGTTACGTCTATGTGGAAGCGAGGAGACAAGCAGAAGTTATGGAGGCACTCGATGGTCTTCTTGATGTCTACCCTAAAACAAAGATGATACTGGTTCCCGTCAAAGAAATGCCAGATCTGCTAAGAGTCAAGAAGTCGGAGGAACTGAATCCAGGTGACTGGGTGCGAATCAAACGTGGCAAATACCAGGGCGATCTTGCTCAAATTGAAGAAGTTGAGACGAACGGCCTTGAAGTAACCGTGCGACTAGTTCCTCGTCTGGACTACGGACTTAATGAGGACCTTCAGGCACCCGTGGACGTAAAGAGAAAGAGATTCGGAGCAGCGAGTAATACGACAGCTCGACCACCTCAACGTCTATTTAGCGAGGCAGAGGCTAGTAAAAAGCATGGCAGGCATTTGGTGGGCACATCTAACCTGAGCGGAAAATCGTGGAATTACATGGGTGACACCTATGTGGACGGCTTCCTCATCAAGGAGATGAAGATTCAACACCTAACCACAACAGGCGTCAACCCTCGCTTGGAAGAAGTCACCATGTTCGCTCGAGGATCCGAGGATGGCGCTGCAAACCTTGATCTAGCATCTTTGGCGAACACCTTGAAGAACGCGGTTGCAGAGGATGCCTACCGACCTGGCGATCAAGTCGAAGTGTACAAAGGCGAGCAGCAGGGCATCGTTGGCAAGACCGTTGCAACTCGCGGGGATATCATCACCCTAGAAGTAACAGAGGGCGATATGAAAGGACAAACAATAGACGCGCCAGTCAAGACATTACGGAAACGGTTTCGTGAAGGTGACCACGTCAAAGTTATCGGCGGTAGCCGTTACCAAAACGAGTTGGGCATGGTGGTTCAGGTCAAGGGCGATAGCGTCACTATACTGAGCGACATGAGCATGGAAGAGATCACTGTGTTCAGCAAGGATCTCCGACTCTCCACAGAGTCCGGAGTCGACGGCAAGCTTGGTACATTTGATGTGCATGACCTTGTTCAGCTTGAGTAAGTAGACACAAACCCTCTCTAGGAGGCGCATCATATACTGACATTTTAATCAGCGCTATCACCGTGGCCTGTATTATACAAGTTGATCGTGAGTCATTGCGTGTTATTGATCAAAACGGCTCGGTGCGCAATGTTCTGCCATCTCGAATAGCCTCGAAAATTGCCATACGCAAAGATGCCGTAGCTACAGATCGCAATGGTGCGGAGATCCGTCATGGCGACACCGTCCGCGAGATGTATGGAGAGCAGCGCAGCGGAGTCATTATGCACATTCACCGGTCTTTCCTCTTCCTGCACAATAAATCCCAGACTGAGAATACAGGTGTCATTGTGGTTCGCACTACGAATGTTGTAACTGTGTCCGCCAAGGGTGGTCGTGCTACGGGCCCTGATCTGTCGCGAATGAATCCTGCTATAATGCAACGTCCACCCCAGGGCTCTGCTATGCCTCCTCCACGTGTGGGGCGAGATAGGCTCATTGGGAAGACAGTTGGTATCACGAAAGGTAGTTACAAAGGCCTGATTGGCATTGTCAGAGAGACTACGGAGGATCTTGTGCGTGTTGAACTACATACCAAAGGGACGAAAGTCATGGTACCACGTACTGGTGTTGTTGTTAAGGAGTAAGTTCATGCGCTTCTATCGACTTTTCTTATTTCTTACTAACAATCGTATAGCCCCGTCACAGGTCAAACTGTCGATATGGGTCGTGGTGGCAGGCCCCGTGTGCCTGGCGGACCTGGAGGACCACCACTCCAATCAGGATGGTCTGGCTCTCGCACACCGATGGCCGCTATGGATTCGAGGACACCAGCATGGGGTGGATCCCTATCCTCAAGAAGTAAGAACAACGCTTTATGCAACCTATCGCCAGCGATTGATACAATACTAACATATCTCAATAGCTCCTGCCTGGGGCGGCTCTGCAGCCAGTGGATCACGCACACCAGCCTGGAAAGCCGACGGATCGCGCACCGCGTACGGCGGCGGCGGCATGGGAGGAGGCCGTACACCAGCATGGAATAGCGGGGCTCGCACACCATACGATTCAGGCTCTGGTGGCAGCGGTGGCGGCGGCAGCGGCTTTGACGCCTTTGCAGCTGGCTCCCGTACTCCAGCATGGGGTGCCGCAATGACCGGCAGTCGTACACCAGCCTGGAACAGCAACAGCAACTCCGCCAGCGCTAACAGCAACAATCGCTACGATGCACCCACCCCAGGAGGCGACTACTCGGCTCCTACCCCTGGCGCATACCCCTCTGCCCCCACCCCCGGCGCATCAGGCACTGCAGCCACACCCCGCTGGGCAGATAGCGCGCCGACTCCCGGGGCGCTTAATGCGCCTACCCCAGGCGCCGGCGGTGCCCATGAACGACTTCATGCCTATGACGCACCTACACCGGCAGTTGCTGCTACTCCTGGTGGTGATGATAATCCGACGTATTTCGATGACTCGGAGTAGCCGGCTCTTCAAATATCATCTACGTCCAGATGAAGGGATGTACCTTACTACATATTTGTATTCTTTTCTTTCTTCGGTTATCTGCGCGTCTTCCTTTTTGAGTTCGTAGAAATTTTCTAATTCAATGAATGCATTAAACGGAGAACTATATGGCATTTACTTTTCTCTCTTCTTTTTGGACACGACACCAAAAGTTCAGGCAACTTTGTCATTGTTGTATCTAGTTTCCCCCGAATTTGACCGGAATATGCAGGGAAATTACCATTCATTTACCTAGACAGAAAGAATATAATTACTTTATTTTATATGTACGTAGTAATAACACAGATATTGAAATGAGAAATGAAAAGAGAACACCGACCCTTCCTCATCCCCATCACAACCACCATCACCACCACCAACACCAGCCAGCCGAACTCGAGTCAAGATGCGTCTCCTTTCCTGGCAACAGCGTTTGGTTCATTGCAGACTGCTCATAGGACATGGCTGTTGCAGAGTTTAAAGACACGGTCTCATAGGCAAGCGCAGATCATGTCGCAGACAAGCCCGAGAAGTCAAGATAAGGAAATTTGACAAAAAGAAAAGAAAAGAAAAACACGGGACGAATCGGGAATTATTAATGAAAAAATTGCGTGGGCCTGTGACGTGAATTGAAAATTCCTTCTGCTGCTCCTTGTTTTTCTTCGCCGACATCTTAATGGCGAACTCCTAGCACAGAAAGACAAACACCATATTAAACAAATAGGAATCGTCAATGCCCACAGGTCGGAAAGGGTCGGGTGGTAACAATGCTCATGCGCTTTTTCTAAGCGCAAATTAGTTATCTCACGAGTCGAGATGAATCGTAGGCGCTCTATATAATAAAGGTTATGAAAGAAATTCGTTGCAACTGGTTTGTACGCGGCGTAATAGGCTTATCCTCCTCTTTCTTTCGTCGTTTTCCTTTTTCTTTTCGGTACTGTGATATTCGCCGAGCTTGGATTCTTGCGAAGCTAAAGGCCCTCGTATTCATGCGTTGGGGACGGCTCGAGCAAGAAATCGCACATTGTCCACAAAGCCTTTGACAAGATCCTCGTACTGGTTTCTCTCGTCACCTTCCATGGCAAGCTCGCCTTGTCGTCGTACCTCTGCTGCAGATATTTCAACTTCAAGCTCGTGCTCGAAATCACCTTTGACGGAGCTCTGTTGCAGGGTTGTCAATAGTCAGCATGGGTAGAGAAAGGGAAAAAGGATTCCGATGATGAAAATAAAGCTTACCTCTGCGGTGCCCACTTGAGTGAGGTCGATTTGATACGCCAGATGACGATAGCTCATGCGATCTTTGATTCTCTCCCCGCCTGCTCTCCCCCGAGCGCCGCCGCCGTCAGAAATTGTATACTGCCGCACATCCCGATCAAAGTTCATTTCGAGATTGACAGATATGCGCCAGTCCACATGCGTGCGAGGACTGTAAACATCCAGATCTGCTATTCGGCATTTGATAATCTTTGCGAGCACTTCGCCGGTTTTCTGGTCTGTAGTCACTCGCACTTTGGGTTTATGTCGTGGGTTTAAGTAGTTTTGCACAAGTGGCGGTAACTCCTGAGGGGGCACTTCATAGAAAGTATCCCGCTCTCTTTTGTGGGCGTACGACAAAGGAATCCGGTTAAGTCCAGCCTGCGGCATCGAAGCCTTTACAGCCTCATTCAAGAAATTGTTCATCGCCCGATGTTGTGCCTAGACATGGTTAATAAGATAGACTTTGACGTTGCAGGAAAAAAAAAATTACTTACTAGACTCATAGAGCTTTCAAAGGCGGTGCGATAATCGGAAGCATTCGCGTTCATGACACATTCGGTCATAATTGGTAGGCGAAGGCGTCCTCCCCTCTCCTTATCCACGATTTTCCCTAACTTAGCTTCGATTTCCAACATTGCTCCAGAGCCTATGGCTGAAGCTCCTGCTGCGCCCGCAGGGAGGTCTCTTCTAAGAACGACCTCCTTGAAGAGAAAATCGCAAACGACCTTTGTAATCTCTTCATAGGGGATCTTTCCTGAAATAGAGGGTTCCCAAGGCCCTAATGAACCATATACAGGCTCTGTTGGGGCGGGAGGTAAGGGACGACCGTTTGGTGGTGTGGTACCGTTGGGAACTGTCGGTCTTGCCGGGGTCTGTAACGAAGTAGTCGATGGTGATGGTTCAGCTCCTTGCACGGACGTCGATCGGCGATGGTGTGGGATTCTTGCCGGCGAGTGCTTTGGAATAGGTGGTCGTGGGTTTGGTATGACTGGGCCCCTCTGGCTGCCTCTAGGTACTCTTCGAGCGAAAATAGGGGGCTCGGTATACCGCACCTTCTTGCGCTTAGTCGGCCGTCCCGAGACATCTGATATTTCTGACGCTTCGGACTTTATGAGTTGGACAGGTGCCGCGGGGGTTTCCCGAGACGGGGTCTGTCTGGCCAAAGGTGAGCTATTCATTTGCATTGCTTGGGTACCGTGGGGGTGGGTTGGCTGGGGCGTATGCGATGAGAGCTTTGTATGATCTGCGACAGAACTGCTGTGAGAATGGCTAGCAGAAGGGCTTTGACGCCAACGATCATCATCGATGCTGGTGCGATGAGGCGTGATACCCTCCCTGTCCTGCGATAGACTCTGGCGTGAGACTATGGTTTTGGGGCTGATGCTAACGCTTCTCTCTCGGTCCGATTCGGGCAAATATTGACTGCTGGTGGGCCTTTCTCCATGTCTTGAATCCCTATGCGGCGGTACGGCAGCCTGGTAGCCCTGTACACTCCCTAGCCTCTGTTCGGGCCCGTAGTGTTCTTGAGAATTCCATGCATTGGAGGCTTGAGCGGACATGTTTTCTCCTGCAGATGGCGGTCGGGTAGATTGCGGCGGGCGTTGATATGGTCCAGCAGGCGGTCCTAATGGCGTTCCAGGCTGAGACCTCTGCGCGACAGGGGATATTTGTTGATGGGGTTGAAAAGGCTGTTGGGCACTGACTGCGAGAGGACTCTCACTTGGGCGTGGTTGAGGTGAGTAGCTGTGCGCTGATTGAGGGCCAGGATAGTGAGAGAAATATGAAGGTTGTTGCTGCTGAGCCGAGGAGCTCGAGTGAGGTGTGTATGGCGAAGCTAGTGGTGGTGGTGGTGCGAATACGGCAGGACTCGCCGGAGTGACTGGATTGGAATCCCGGGGCATCTGCTGATACGTCGGAGGCGGCGAACTTTGTACATGGTGAGAGGGAGCTCCTCCACTCAGTGTCGCAGTTGACTTGTATTGATATGGGGATTGAGTTGAAATGTAGGTCGCGGATGGACTAGGAGAATGCTGAGGTGGCTGTATCGAGGGTTGAGACGGACGCGCGAGATAGGCAGTTTGGTACGAAGGGCCGGGCGTTGATACCTCGTTCTGTCGCGTCGTATTAATAGGCTCTGAATTTTGGCGCGCTGGAGATTGCTGTGATGGCGGCGGTGGAGGTTTCGCGGCGGCGCTGCCATCGCTGGTGTTCATGATGGTGCGCAGATCCATGGCGAGGGCGACGGGACTGCCAGCCCCGGATACAGCTCATCAATATCCAGTGCAGATGCAAGCTTCGATAATTGTTCTAAAGGCGGATGATCGGCTGCGGCATTTCAATGGTCGACAGTGCTGGCGGGCGAGGAGCGAAGGGTTGAGAAAGTCGAATGCGCGTGATGCGAATTTTTGGGAGGTCGGAGGTTAGCACCCTGTCTGTTGTCCGTGTGTCTGACTGTCTGTGCTTGTGTATGCTATCTATGCTTCGGACAGCGCGACCATGTTTGCCGCGAACAAGCGCTTTGAGCTGGCGGAAATAACAGCTGGCCGCAGGACTCGGTGGTCGTGCTGGTTAGGAGAGTCACAAATGGCGACAAATTATTCGATGTCCGCTGGCAGCCCGACAAGGCACCAATGACAAGCCTCGTAGCGTCTATCTCCAGCACCACGCACCCTACGAGAAAGCGCTTGCTTTCACGGACTCTGCGGATTCTCTGCAGCCTTGGTGCATGTTCTGGCAAGCATTCTTTTCCCAAGACGCCGTCAATTGGGCTGTAAACGAGTGTCGACGCAAAATCACGTGATGCGATCATGAGAGTCACGTGACTGTGCTGAGTCAGCGTGAGGCTGCTTCAGGAGTCGCGCTAGTCTTCATTAGGCAAGCGGCTGTTGCAGCTGTTCGCCTCTATTTTATCTGTTTCATCTGCACATAAGCCATTCGTCATGCTCCTAGATACTTTTCAAGCACATGCATACGCGTCTGTCGCATACTGCGGTATCAGCTACTGCTACTTACTATGTATACGTACCACACAAGGTACGCGCGCTGAGCCAGTATTCGGTCCCATGGTACGCTTGTGGAAGGCGGCCGTGGCGCCAAACCGCCGCCCCACTGGCAAGTGCCTGGCTGGCTTTTTCAGGCCCTGATCCTCTCCGTCCTCCTAGACACACCTTCCATATCACATCATACGTATGCTTCTTGCATCCTGCAGTGCATTCGATTCCACTCCTTGATTGACGCTCGACGTGTATATATACCGCGTCGCTGTGGCCAAGACTCGGCGCTCAATGGTAGTAGCGTTGACCGCTTGTTACTAACTATAGAACGATCCCCATCCCCGTCGTTGGAACAAAGCTCCGCAACCCTGAACTTTGAAGGATCCGGTCGACTCCTTCGCGATCAGACTGGCGTCCTATGGGGAAAGGAAGGCCAGAATGAGATCGTTCTCATACTGCCACAATTACACTTTTTGCGTGCGATGATCTTTTTCTGTTCGTGAATGGATTCCATAACCCAGATCAGAGACGACGCTGTGAGACGCAGGGCGTCTCCGATCCCTGCCTCCCATGAACTGCCACGAAACCTATCCCTTGAGTTCAGTCTCCCAGAATCCGACAGGCACCAGGATTCCGGTCACCCGTCGACCACGACAACACCGATGCGGAACACCGTTGATGACTCATCCGTGCTACCATGGACGAAGTCGATCTTCATGCAACAGAACGAAGACTTCCCCGAATACGCCGAACGAGTGATATCGCAATTCATGGTATTCACGGTGCCGAGCTACTTGCAGCATTATGTTACGGGCGGTGAACAAACAAAACCCAAGAAGTTACACGACATCGCCGCCCTGGATGGATTGCGAGGGTGGGCTTGTTTGCTGGTGTTCAACTTCCACTTTTTCTTCACCTATACATGGCATACACATATAGGATGGGGCTTTAACAAACAATACTTTGGATGGCATCAACTCCCGTTTGTTCACTTGGCCTTCTCGGGCCACATTATGGTCGCCATATTCTTCGTCATTTCTGGCTACGTCTTGTCCTACCGGCCTCTCAAGACGATAAGAAGTGGAGCTTTTGATCAAACCTTTGGTGTTCTCTCGTCCTCGACGTTCCGACGCGGCCTGCGTCTCTACATCCCATCGATTGTGGGCTTGTTTTGCGTGTTTATCGCAGTACGACTCGGTTTATACAATTATTCGCGCTGGGTGGTGGACAAGGGCCGAACAGTGACTGGGACAAATGAGCAGCATCCCATTATCTTGAGATCGACATACATACAGCTTTGGGACTGGTATTGGACGTTGTGTCGGTTGATGAATTTCTGGGACTGGGGGCTTTATTACAATAATTACAACCCCCACCTTTGGACAATTCCCGTGGAATTCCGCAGCTCAATCGTGCTCTTCCTCATCATTCTCGGCATCAGTCGATTCACAACCAGAGTACGCCTAGGCTTGGAGTTGGCGACCGTCTGGTTTTGCATACGATGGGGCCGTTGGGATGTGGTGCTTTTCCTCAGTGGGTTGGTCCTCGCAGAAATTGACCTTATGAACGGTCTCTGGAATAAGGACAGCGATACTGCAAACAAGACAATCAAATCTACTGTAGATATCGAGAAATCAGCTGGCGCCGCTGTCGTTGTCCCATGGCAAGACTTTATCCGACGTCGTCACAAAGAAATCTGGATTGGCGTGTTTATACTGGGGCTGTACATCGGCTCGTCGCCGAACTTAGGTGTACTCTACACGCCAGGGTATGTGTGGCTTGGCAAGCTCACGCCGAAAACATACCCCGAGCCTCATCGCTTCCCCCAAACGGTTGGCGCGGTTTTGATTGTCGCAAGCATCAACAACTCGAAAACAATCCAGAAAATATTTATCAATCCTTTATCTCAATACCTTGGCCAGATATCATACGCTTTCTACATCGTCCATGGCCCCATATTGCATGGCCTTGGATATACCCTGATGTACAACATCTGGCAAATGACCGGCCGCGAGACGACATTCCAATTCTGCTTCGGCGCTCTTATTGGATGGAGCATCTGCCTGCCCATCTCCCTGTGGCTAGCAGACATTTTCTGGCGAGCCGTGGACGTTCCCAGTGTCAAGTTTGCGCGGCAGTTGGAGAACAGATTGCTAGCCAAGTTCCAGCAGGCATCATCGAAGCAGACATTGACGTAAGCAAGTATTGCGCACAGCCTCTTCTCTTTGTGTATATTTGGCGGAAGACCTTAGGCAAAAGGTCTTATTGTATCGTCTGCTTCATCCTTTAAAGACGATTGTTTTAATTGTACAAGGAGTATTATTCCCGCCCAGCTTTATCCCAGTATATATTACATACTTATGTACACATAGATATATTAAAGAATATGCATAATCTTATCATTAATCATGTTCCGAGTCCTCAGTACTATGTGGTCCAGCTAGGCCTATGACCGTAGATTATTTTATCTCATTTCAATTAGAAAGCTATATGACTGTTAAGGCATAATGATAATGATGATGATGATGATAATAATGTCACATGTATTCGCACAACTGACTTTGTATGTATGATCTTAGACGAGAGTAGCTCGGAACGAAAATAACGAATATAATTTTGCCCCCAAAAAGGAAGAGAAAACGCGCATATGCGAAGTAATATAAAGAAAAGAGAATGCGTAGCCTAAATAAATATAACTGCTGAAACGAACAAAGTTCGTGCGCGCTCACCATGGTCGCAGAGGACAAGAAGGCAAAAAGAAAAAAGCGACAGAGAAAGAGCAGTCTACAAAGCTACCCCCCAGAACCCCTTCCCGCCACATACACCCAGCCAGTCGCGAGAACCCCCGGAAGACGCCGACACTGATGCTGGCGCTGCTGGAGACCAGGACAGGTTTGAGATTTCATAGTCGCATTGCCATGCTGCTGCCGGGCCGCGTTCTGATGTGGTTGCGCCGGATGAGCTAGTGGCGCTGCTGCCGCCGACTGCGCTACCAGCGGAGTTGCTGTTGCTAGGAGCACCGGTGACAGCAGAGATCGGGGGTTGGTTGTGTTGGTTCAGGAGATCCCAGATCAGCACGCTGCAGTCGTCGCCTCCGGAGGCGAGTGTGCCGCGGCGACTGGGTGACCATTCGATGCAGTTTACCGAGGCGGAATGGCCCCTGAGTTCGACGAGGGCTTGGCCCGGTTGGCGGACGTCCAGGATGCGGATTAAGTTGGAGTCTTGCGAGAAGGTGGCGAGGAGATGGGCGTCGTGGGGGGATGCTAGAGGATAGGTTAATTGCTTTGTCATCTTCGTAGAGTTAAGGGGAAATGCTGGTAGCACTTACTGGCTATGCGTAGGAGCGGTGGTGGCCATGCTGCCGAATGACCGGATACTGACGGACTTGACCCTCCAGGACTCATGACTGCACACTAGTTAGGATGCTTTGCTTTGCTATAGGTTCAAAAAGTCCTTACGTTTTTCGTTCTTCTCGGATGGCTCGTATATGATGGTGCTATGCTCCAGACTGCGCAGATCAAACATGCGTACGCTGCCGTCTGCGCCGCAACTAACAAACACATCGACACTGTTGGCACAGAAGCGCACGTCATAAACTTCCTTGTCGTGGGCAATAAGTTGAGTCTTCGCGGTCAAAGTCGGGATGTCCCAGATCGTACACGTCGTGTCGATACTAGAGGTGATGATAAGGCTTGGCGATATAATATTCCAGTCTAGTGATGTTATTGGGGCCGTGTGCTCAGGCGATTTGGAATTTGACAAAAGAGCCAAAGGTGACAGCTTCGCCGGCGCCTGACCTTGCGAGCGGCTAGTAATTGAGTTTGAGGTTTGCATCATTTGAGAACTGGGCAATGACCACAGACGTAGATGATCACCCGACGTCGCAAGCAAGTCTGTGGACTGTTTTTGGGAGGATGGAGGTTCCCATAAGATCCTTGTCACTGGATACGAATGTGTTGCTTCTGCTGTTTTGACGTATTCCAGCTCAAAGTCTCCAGGCACGACGTCTGGCGTATCGGCCTCCGGTTGCTTGCGATGGGTATCGAGTATTTGAATCTGAAACAATGCGGTTAACAATTGGTGCCAATTAATTCAAAGAACCAATATAGGGGGTCCTTACATAGTTATGGCTATCTTCCAAGTAGCTGCCAATAGCTACTTTACCGGCGAAAGACCCCCCCGTAGACATGGGCCATTTGCACCAGTCCACTGCATAAATCGGCCACGGAGCCACATAGTTGCTGTTTCTGGGTATTTGAATGTCGCCATTGAAAGGAGTAAATGAGCTAGGCGTCATCTGATGGTCCATCAACAACGAATCACTCGGCGGTCTTATATCTGCAAGACCTAGCGGAGAATACTTGGCGCCTAACGGTGTGTGAGGTGTCATTCCACTGCCCGGCGGCGAAGAATACTTTGAGTTTTCGGGTGTGGTTCCATACTGCCTATACCTGGGCTGTTCGAACCCAGCAGGACTTGATCTTGAATGGACATGTGTGTGATTGACGGTTCCCGATCGAGAAGGTGTGTTCGCCTGTTGCGTTTGCGCGGAGGTCGGAGGTTGGGCAGGCGTCGCGTTGGTAGCTAAGGACTGGGGCCGATTCGACATGTTCCCTGGCTGCAGAGCGCCGGGAAGTGTGCTGTTGGTGCCAGCGCCATATTGCGAATGTTGTGGAGTTGACTGCTGAATGCTTATCGAGGGAGGGCCGTGGCCAGCTTCCGGCCCTGTCGTGTATCGAGGGGCATTTGAGACGGAGCCGGACAATGGAATATGGAGCTCTTCCGAGGGGCGAGCAAACGCTGGCGGCCGCCGAGGAGTCTCGTACTGCTGTTGTGATGGAGGATTCGACATCTTGGGCCGGCGCGTAGGGCTGAATGGCGGTCGATGTTGGTGGAGGAGGCGGCGGACGAGGGAGTGTTAGCCTGCTGTGGTGTCTGTGATGGCGGGCGGTCGAGCCGCATCTACGAAGATGCTGCGAGAAGAGCAGCAAGAGCTTGTGCCGCTGGTTCTGAAGTAGCGTATTCAGGAGGCCATTTTGTTCTGTTTTCGGGCGGTCAATGAATTCTGCTTGGGCGGACGGGAAGCTCGAGGTTCAGGTGATTCGACTACTTACTTCGGGGTGGTGTGGTGGTTGCGATAGTTTCCCCGCGAGTGCCTTACCGCCCGGCCACCAACCAGCGGTCAGGCTGGCTGTGCTTGAACCCTCCGACTGCTACAGCTTACGGTCTTTTGTCTGCAATTATATACTGTCAAGACCAGTCGATATCGCCATTCTTCACATTGACCAGGCCGTCCATACCGTACGACCATACCATATGGCTGCCCTCTACGCTCTTGTATTGCTCCCAGCCCCGCCTTCGGCCGCCGTGCGCCAGCTGAAGGAGGCTTATGGCCCAGCGCTGTCGCATCTCTTCTCCAATGCTGCAGCTCGATTGAAGGGCTCCAACAGTGTATATAAAGTCGACATCGCCTTGGCCATTCCCCGGTTACTCGATGCTCAATTCCAGCCTCGGTCAAAGGCCTTCGCCAGTATCCAACATGTCCTTGCCAACTTCTACACGCTGGTCGGCGCGATCAGTGCTTCTATTGATGGAGAATTAGACGCACCCGGTGGCTTGGACGTCCGAGTGTTTTTACTTGACGATGATGAACAGCGCGAGACCCAAGGCTCGGGCAGACTACAAGGGCCTGTCGTGGATATGACGACGCTGGCAACTTCGCAGCGATCTTGGGATCAGGTTTACGTTCCAGATACGAAGGACGGAGAATTGCTGGCGGCTGCATTTTCGAGGCAGGGTGTCTCTATTCCTTGCAATAAGCTCCCCGCGGGGAGCACACCCACCACCTCTCAGCCGATCTTGAGTCCTGATGAAGGACGATCTATAAGCCATTCTGCCGTTATAGTAGGCGGGACATTTGACCATCTTCATATAGGACATAAGCTATTACTGACAGCAACGGCGTTGGCACTGGATCCTAGGAGTGAAGGGCCACGCGAAGGCGCAGGCAGGTCTCTCGTGGTCGGCATCACTGGGGATGAGATGCTCGTCAACAAAAAGTTCGCGGAGTACCTCGAGAGCTGGGAAGAAAGATGGCAAAAGACGGCTGCATTTCTGCGAGCAATCATTGATTTCAACCCTCCTGGAGTATCCCCGTCCGAGATTCGGCGGATTGAGAATCCGGGGCCAAACGGCAAACAGGTTTCGTTTCAAATTGCACCCGACTTGACTGTCCGGTTGGTGCAGATTGCGGATCCGTTTGGTCCTACCATCACGGAGGAACACCTCAGTGCGCTGATTGTATCTGCAGAGACGCGATCAGGCGGACAGGCAGTAAACTCAGAGAGAGACAAGAAAGGGTGGGCGGCCTTGGAGGTGTTTGAGGTGGACGTATTGCAGATGGGAGAAGCACAAGCAGTAGCGGATACGTCAGCCAGTAGCTTCGAGTCCAAGATCAGTAGCACTGACATTCGACAGCGCCGAATGAAGAGTGCAGGCGGCAGCCTTTAATCCTGCGTTCCAAACTGAGAGTCCAGGGTTTGTATTACTAGCACCTAACCGTTGACGTTATTGTTTGACAAGTGGTGGCCAGTGTGCCACGTAAGTAGACGTTGATAGTTTCGTGGTGTGTGTGAGATGTTTCGATTGTAGATGGACAGTGAGCGACCTGCCAAGTCGTATACACCTAGTTATAGTCTTAGCCTGATACCAATGATCGTCCGCAGCGCGTCGTGTCCAGTCAAGCGTGGGAGTAGAGTTGTTTCGGTGCTGGAGGCGGCAAGCCAATGGCTCCCTGCAAGCAAGCAGGATCAAGACGGGAAGCAGCCAGGATGTTAGCCCCTATGTGCACCAGAACTCTTTGCCCTTGGTGATTTGGGCTGCATCCTACCGGCGCAAGCCCTCCGAGAGGGCCCGGTGAACACATTGGCCAGCGCGAGGATCGAAGACAGAGCGCAATTTGCAGACGCCATTGGCTGGACAGGACCAGCCCAGCGTGCTTAGTCTCCCCATGCGCCATCGTTAACGCGGTGCCACTGATCGCAGGCCGTCAGTATGCACCAGATCCTGCCCTGACGCAGCGCAGGCGGCAACGAGAGCCACTGGGACGATGTCGCCGTGTCGAGGATGGAGCGGGCTGTGGTGCGATGGTTGGCTGTAAGAGGCACCGTCAGACTGAGGAGCGAGCAGCAGCCGGGGGGGTCGTGGGCAGGCGCTGCTCGACTGCTTGACCAGCTAGCGGAGTCTATAGGATATAGGCTATAGCTCTCGCCCCAGCTATAGGCTACGGAGGAGCAGCAGTAGCACCATCACGGTGCCTGCTGCAGTCCTAGCCGCCCGGGCCGTGCTCCTGCAGGGCTCCCCCCCGTTCTTCAAGTTCGCGCACCTCCCGCCCGCCTCCAATAGCCGTCGCCAGTCTTCCTCTGCCTCTGCCAACTTCCTCCCCTCGCCGTGTCTGATACGCAGTCGCTGCAGCGTGGCTGCATGCGCGGACCTGAGCTTTTGGAACCTTTTCGGTCATGTGACCGTGGTGTGGTAGCCCGTACGCCGTCTGAGAGGCTGGCCGTTCGACCTCGAGCAGACCAGGTCGCTAACCACAGGATCCGCTTGCTGCAGGTCGATGTAATTAAGTGTGTGAGCCCAAGTCCAGCATGCATGTCTGGCTTTGCTGTGGCATGAGACCTGCTGCTGCCCGCCCCCCAGCCAGTCCGGAACGGCCAGCTTGTTTCTGCAGCTGTCAACCCAGTCAGTCGTTTTCGATGATGGCATCCCCTGTCGACTGCTTTAATAATCGTATTAGGAGTAGCCGCTCCCCCAGGTTTAGGACTCAGACTCAGACTCAGACAAGCACCCGGACAGTTCTCGCCTCGCTTCGTCTCGCCTCGGTTCAATTTGACTCGGCTTTGTTGTGCTGCTGCTGCTCATCTCACAGGGGAAACAGGGCGCGAAATACGCTGCGATAAGTATCGACCTCATACCATCCGCCGCTCCGCGTTTGCCCCGTGAAATCTCCTGTCTCTCTATGCCACTTGGCGAGCGCCAGACAGCCGGCAAGTCGGCTGCCTGCTTACAAGGACGATGAGTGAGCGCGGCCACATCAACTACTTGGCCGACGAACTGCTTAGTCTGATCTTATCGTTCCTGATCACGGAGACGGATCGTCCCGAAGCGCGCGATGCGCTACATGACTACGCGTTTTCACCCTACAAAAGAAACGGAAGTGGAAACGGCACGAATCGCGTTGCTACTCAGGGGGAGAGATCTGACCTGGACAGGTACCGACTGGTGTGCACTCGATTTACGAGGATTGCGACGCCATGGAAATTTCGTCGCTTCACCTTGCGATTTTCCGCAGAGGGATTCAAACGCCTCAACGAATTGGTCGACATGCAACTGGCTCGTCATACGCGGTATTTCACTTACATGGTCCGTCCATATTATAAAGGGCGCGGTATGGTAGACCTGTCTCACTGGCCGATTTGGGAGGAGGAAGGCACTTCCCGCTGATCAAAGTTTCTTTTTTTTTTCCTTAGAATGGGAGCGATTTCTTCACGAAATCGCGTCAGATTACCCTACGCTCTCCGAGATCCATACTGCCAGACTCGCCGACCAGACTTCGTTAATAAAGAATGCTAGAGACATCATTTCCTTGAAGAGGGCGTTGATGTCGTTTTCCTCCCTACAGCAGATAAAACTACTCCGCTTGCAAGATAAAGCGGACGAGGAAATCATAGCGCGAGCGAGACAATTTGACACGATCGAGGGCCTGAAATTAGATTGGGAGCCAGCATGTTCGCGCGCAATTGAAAGTCTAGGGTTGGCTCTTATGGGCTCTAATTGTCAGTCGGTGCGATTCATGGCCCCCCAGCTAAGTCCAGAAGCCGCCCTGAAGCTGTTGAATACGCCGCGCGTGGCGATGTCTGCGCTGGGTGAGCGGCTTACCTGTTTAGACATATATTTTCATTCTGTTTCAGACGTGACTGCATTGATGTCGAGGCTTTCGAGTACATTTAGGGACTTCTTCCAGGCGGCGAGAAACCTTGTTACGATAAACGTCGGATTCCCGGCGAACAGTCCCCTGAACATGCATCTAGAGGATGTCTTCCACCACATCCACTGGCCACGATTGCGCAGCCTTGGAATCCAAGGCTGGCGACTGCATGCGTGGGAGATTGGCTCCATAGCGCGACGCCATCAGTCTCAACTTCGCGAAATACGCCTGCCGTACGTATACCTACTTGAAGGAAGCCGATGGCGCGACGTTCTTTCCGTCCTGCATGACGAAATGGAACAGCTCGAAGCCCTCAACTTGCAACATATCAATTACGCGACCCATTTCGATGCCGAGATCATGAACGGCATTGAAATACCGCCGGGGAGCGAAGAGGAGGACGAAGAAGAAAACAATAGCAATGGCGATGATGAGAGTGACCATTCAGACGTAGAGTCGTCATCAGATGTATCGATACACTACTCTGAAAGCGAGATCGCGTCCTCAGAGATCGAAGCTTCTTCTTACCCTTACCACCAGCGCGATATACAGACATTGACAGAACAAGAACTAAGCATGCTCAGCGTTCATGATTTGGGCGATAATGGGATGTATGTGAAGCGGGAGCATTGGCATATATGGGAAAAATGGGTGGTTATATCACGGCGTCGCATATAGGATTGTGTATGCTAAATACGCGAGGCATTCATGAAGAAGGGAAAAAAAGAGGGAGCATTTGATTTTACTAATACTTTTATTTCTGATTTGATGCATGCATGATGTACTCATGACTACTTTGCATGGCGAAGACGGTTGAATACATATATTGAATATTTCACTGCGATTGAGGATAACTATACTGTGACTTGAGGACCTCCCAAAATGCGATAACAAATCAATATTCAGCCATGAACCTGCATAGAAATTGTACTTACGTATCAGGTACGAACGGCTATACCTGATGCGAGAGATTGACCAATTACCGCCGCTCTTTTGCTCATTCGCCCCACTTTCTTCAGGTAAATAATACCTTGCTAGTAAATTTAATACAATGGCATTGTCTCTTCTTCCCATCGAATAACCCGATCTACAATCCTCTTTCCATCTCAACTTTGCACACTCTCCAGACGCCATCGAGCGGATTCCGGAACGCTCATATAACCCAAGTCTGTACTGGGCATACATAGTCACTGTGCTACCAGGTTGGCCACTGCTAGCCATATCAAGAGGGAAAATCCAAGCCAGACGACTACAGAGAAACACTGAATCATAGTAACGCCTCTACAATCATGGCAGACCTCGCCGTAAGTACAGCCAAAACAGCAACTCCAGACTCGCAAATCGACCATGCCTCCTCCCTTCGATACTGGAACAGCATCCCTGCGACCGTCAACGGCATGCTAGGCGGGTTTCCGCAAGTTTCGCGCATCGACTTGCGCGGCTCCGCCAATTTCCTGGCCAAGATGCGGCGACTGCTGAACATGGAAGGGAGCTTAACAGCGGCAACAGCAGGAGGAGCGGCAAACAAGTCACCCAAGCTGGAGCGCGGAGTTGACTGTGGTGCGGGTATTGGCCGGGTCACAGAAGGATTTTTGAGCAGGGTATGCTACACGGTGGATATTGTTGAGCCCGTCGAGAAGTTTGCGCAGGTCATTCAGAATGGGCCTTTGATGAGGAGGAATAAGGGGAGGAAGGGCCAGAGTGAAGAGAATGGGGAAAAGGAAGGGGAAGAAGAGAGCGGAGTTGTGGAAGACGTCTATGTCGTCGGTCTCGAAAACTGGGAGCCGGAAAAGAAATACGACCTGATATGGATTCAGTGGTGTGTTGGACATCTCACTGATGCTCAGCTGGTTGCCTACTTGAGCCGGGCTGCCAAGGCACTGACTTCTAATGGGCTCATGGTGCTGAAAGAAAATATCTCTACAGATGTTAATGGCAACGATGTCTATGATGAGCTGGACAGCGCGGTTACGAGGACGGACAAGAGTTTCAAGAGGATATTCAGCGATGCCGGGTTGAATGTGATCAAGTCTGAGGAACAGTTGGGGTTTCCCAAACATCTAAATCTGCTTCCTGTCAAGATTTACGCATTGCGTCCTTTGCGAGCTACTCAGGTGGACAATTGATTGCGATTAAGCGCCACGAGACATGTCTTGACCATTAGCAAAATCCCATTGAGCGCCAAAAGAAATACATCGGAATACTAGAGAAATTCCACCATGACTCCAAAAAGCGACCTTTTTGTCAACATCCTTCCCGATTAATTTGGCAGGAAAGCACCCGTGATGACCGAGGCAAGACGTTCAGTGGTGCTTTGGCCGTTGACACGGTTCTCATTTGGCTCACCACCATCTACTTGCATTTTGTCGCCGTTCGAAGCGCCCTCTTCCTGCTTATCGGCTGGCTTTTCGGTTGCGGCTACAGGTGTGGGTACCGGCTCTATCATACCAGTAGTCGCAGCAGGTCCTGACTCTGGTGCCGACTCCGATGCTAGCTCAAGAGCAGGTTCAGAGTTTGCAGTCGCTGCGTTTTCGTCTGTCTTGGTCTCGTCTTTTTCAGCAGCCTTGGTCTTGGCGGCATCTTTGGCAGCCTTCTTGGCATCAGTCTTGGCCTGCTTGTCAATCAAGGTCTGGATGAAGTTCCATTCTTGTGGTGTAACACGAGAAACGCTCACGCGCGACTGTCGGATAGTCTGCAGGTTTGCCAAAGGCAAGCCGGGAAGAGCGTGCGATTTTAATGTCTCCAGGGTGACCGGCGTGTCCAACTTGCGTCGAAATTCGACATGCACGACTTCCCACTTAGGGTTCTCTCGACTAGACTTTTCGTCATAGTATGGATGCGAGGGATCAAATGCCGATTCTGTAGGAACAAAAATCATTTAATTAGTATAATGCAGTCTCCCCAAGACCTCAAACAATCGTATATCACGAACCATCTACTGAGTGCTCCCTGACGATTTCCATTTCTCCCACGATACCAGGAACCTTGCAGCTGGAATGGTAGAAGAAGGCGTAATCGCCCTGCTTCATAGCGCGAATGTTGTTTCGAGCTATGGTGACCTAGTCAGTAATGAACGCAAAATGTTGCTCTAGTTATATGACATACCGACAGGATTGCGAACGCCTATATCATATCACGATCAATGAGCAAATGCAACTCCCATAATACGTAAAGAGTCATTGAACATACCATCCCATGGCTCCGGCTCGGTAGCCGCACGCAAATCGTCGATCGAGAATTTGACGTCTACGCCTTTGACGATTCGCGACTCTGGCTCCGCTTTCAAAAGCCAATATGACCGGCCATCGGGTCCGTACGCGTCATCTTCAGAAACCTCAATGGTTAGGTCGGGCTCTTGTTCTTTGAGGTAGGCTGGCACCCGCGGTCCTCTGGGGATGGGCTGCTTCTTGACAATCCTGCCAACCGCGTTCTTGGGTCGACCTCTGGATGCCTGCACGGATTTCCCAGTTGTTCTCTTCTTTCTGCCGATGGAGGTCACGGCTGAAGAGGGGATAGATGATTTGGGTGGTCTACCCCGTCTTTTCGCAAGCTTACCTGCTGTAGTGGTATTGTCTGTAGATGAGGCTTTGGTCTTGCCCGGGCCAATGGTCTTTCTAGGCTTTGGGGACTTGGCTGATTCTGTGGTTTGGCGATGAAGTTCAGTTAGTTTTCTGTCTTGCCATATTGTCGTCGCAGTATCAGCTTGTGTATATATGACTATACCTTTCACAGGCGTCGCGCCTTTCAAAGACGGGCGACCTCTCTTCTTGGGAGTGTCGGGAGCTTTGCTGGCCGCCGCAGCACGCGCAGTGGTCTTGGGTTTGGCGGCGGCAACTTTTGTCTTGATTTTTGCTGCGCGAGGGGGCAGCTTTTCGAAAGACAATCGCTTGGGACGCGAAGTGGCAGCAGTCTCAGAGACTGGCTTGCGCGCTCGTTTGGAGGACGGTTCGGTCGCGTCGCCATCCGCGACGGTTGAGGCGCGCTTCCTGGCTGGCATGGTGGGGGGGATCGCTTTGTGTATAGCCCGAATCGCACGGTTTGAGGATGATATTCGAGGCAGCACGGACAGATGATCGAGATTGAGATAAATATGCGGCCGTTCTAGGAATGCGAAGGTAACAGTTGGTCGCGAGGAGGACGGCACGCTTGTTGCGGAGGCGGAGAAAGTGGCTGCCCCTGATCTGGCGGGTGCACCTTTCTCCGTCAACTTCACCAAACGACAACAGACAACCTCCCCGGAGCTGTGGTTAGTCTTTCCATTATCCGATGGCATCGTGTTGATAATCTACAGCTTGAACCTTCGCGTGGGTGTTTATTTGAGGTAAAAAGTAGCTCTATCAAAGCTAGTTCAAGTCGGCACGCTTTTGTTCGTGCTAGCTCTAGACGATCTGGATTTTGCAAACAACTGGAACATAACACGGAGCGATATGCTTACATCTCGTTGTTTGTCACCGTATCTGCCTCGTAGACCGGATAATTCGCAGCGAGTTTGCGAAGAACTTGTCCGCATGCTCCGTTCACTGCAGCTACCATACGACGTTGCTGGGTTACCCAAGTAGAAGTATATGGCTGACTGTGTCATTCCATTTGACCTGTGTTTTGTTGACTGAAAACACTCCGAGAAATAACCCCCTTTCAATATTCACTACGCCGTGGTAGTTTTTGATACCCAAAACATCTGTTGTCAAACTTGTCAAAGAACTTGTCACAAATGATGTGGGAGCAGCGATCTCAGTAGCCAGCATCTCCACAATTTTCACACCATGTACAATTTTACGCGGTCATCAAGCCCAAAGGACACGGGCAGGTCAAATCCTCTACTCTGACAGAACACTGGAAAGTCAATGGAGCTCTGTCAGTATGTTCTCCAAGGAAACATTCCTCATCCTCGCGATCAGAATCGTGGGTTCCCATTTACATCTGTCAATGGGCCAAAAGTGGCAAGCGACTATAGACGATGACCGAGTAGTATACAAAGTGGAGACACGGGTGATCGGTCGTACAGGAATAATGCCGATAAAGCTTGCAAACTGATATCAACAGGAAAGTACGTGCTCGTGCGGGATGACTGCTATATATATCACGCGTACAAAGATGTTGAGTTGAAGGCTGACAGAGAACCCTTTCATACAACCCAAGATGCGTGTACATCCACAAGCTGAGACTCGTAGAATAGACATCTGTGTAGATATGCTTGGAATTCTACAGGTATACAGCGAACTAGCAACCATTTGATAAGGCAACGTCGGTGGGGGGTGGAGAGCTCAGTCGGAGTCGCTGCTAAGGTCCGAGAATTGACTAGATACGACCTCGGCGGTCAGACCGATCCTCAGGATGCGATCCAGGCGTTGTTCTTTATTGGCGAGGGGAGAAGGTAGAAGACCCCCTTGTGAGCCGGTTACCCGTGTGGCGGATATATATAACCCGAATTAACGGCTTTCTATTGCACTTTTGGTGAAGGGCTCTTCACCCGCATTCCAGATCCGCTGGGAGTGGAATGAATTCCGCTTTAACGATACAACCCTATGAACATGTCTTGCTATATACGCACGGAGACTTAGTAGAAAGAAGAAATTGTCGATTATTAGAAATCAAGGGTGGCTACTCCACTCGCTGCGGCTCCACGACATCCACCCAATTAGGCAGGTCTTTCCTAATTTTTTTTTGATCTAGCAGCCGCGTCATATTTTTGGATGTTGTATTTTGGGATCCATTCTTATTCTTCGTTGTCTTCATCACTGTACGCAGCACGTCGACCTTGCAAGAGGTCGCCGACACATGCTCAAATAGAGAGTCGACGCAGCGAGGAGTTGGCGGCATCACTCCTCAACCTTTGCAAGGGCGCATCTCCAAACGATGGCTAACCCAGGCCTCGAACCCAAGCTGGACACAGAAACAGCCGGGATGAAGGACTCAACAAACCAATCAGGCGAGGATAATATTGGCCCAGCGGACAGCCAAGTGCCGCACGAAACACAGGAAATCGAGTACCTTTACCTCGGCTTTGATACCGAACTGCCCACGCCAGTGGGATTGCTGGAATCGAGGCCGGATACTGCGACGTCGCCGCCACCGCAGTGTCCAGATCTGACCAAATACACATCACCTTTTCTCTGGTCCAATACGCGCAAGCTATTGATCACTTGGCTGGCTTGCGGCGTCACGCTTTTGGCCGCGTATGCGGCAGGCGAATATACACCACCATCGGAGCAATTGCTGTCGGTATGGAACGTGAGCCAGGTGGCCTTCAATACAGGAGTCACCAGTTTCACCACGGGGTTTGCGATTGCTCCGATGGTGCTGGCTCCGTTTTCTGAGATTAATGGCCGTCGCCCGGTTTTTATCGCTAGTGGCATTCTCTTTACAGGTGAGTAGATAGTTGAAAGCCACTGTTAGGAGGAAACAATGCTGACGGGATGCAGGTTGCATTTTTGCATGTGGTGGTGCGAGTAACCTTGGTGGGATGGTGGTTGCTCGGTTTTTCCAAGGCGTGGGAGGATGTATGTATCCTTTCCTTGCTGTTGTTCAAAGGACCTTGTATCTCCGGCAAGAATGATTATGCTGATTGAAATGTGCTAGCAACTTATTCGACAATGGTGGGCGGAGTTATTAGTGATATCTACCACACGGAGCACCGCAACACCCCGATGGCGCTGTTTGCCGGAGCTGCGCTATTTGGAACAGGTCTGGGACCTTTGATATCGAGTAATATTGTCTCGCGCACCACCTGGCGATGGGTATATTGGTCCCATGGCATTGTGAGCGGCGCATTTGTGATCATCATGTACTTCTGCCTGAGCGAAACCCGTGGAAGCATTCTTTTGAGTCGTAAAGCTCGCGCCATCAACAGATGGTATGAAAGCCTTGAAGAAGCAGGCTACTATGGCGTGCTGCTTCCATCGCAAGACCCGTCTGAAAAACGCGTGGTTCGACGTATCCGCTGGAAAGTGAAAGCCGACGAGGACCGCGAATCGATCCTCCAGATGATCAGCATTTCGTGTTATCGACCATTCCGTAAGTGGCTCCTTTTATTTATTTATTATTTCTGTTTTTTCTTTGCTTTTTCCTTGCATCTCAGTAAGTTGGGCAGAACTAACTATGATGGGTGTAGATCTGTTGTTTACGGAGCCAGTAGTGTTCTTCTTTTCTTTGTGGGTATCATTCAGTTGGGCTGTGCTCTATCTCCAGCTAGATTCTATCCCGCTTGTGATGGAAACCAATCACAACTTTACAGTTGCCCAAGCCGGCGATGTTTTTGCAGGTGAGTTACTTATTCGTCCATCAAGGTGAAAGAACAGAAGAAAGAGAAAAAAAAGCCTGACACTTTTATAGCAATATGCGTTGGTGCCCTTCTCGCCACCATCCTGAGCATCTACCAGGAAAAACTCGCCATCCGATTCGGCAAGATGTCGAGCACTCCCGAAGGACGTCTGTATTTCGCCTGCATTGAATCCATCCTGATGCCAGCAGGCTTGTTCTGGTTCGGCTGGACTTCGTTCTCGTCAATCCCATGGATTGTCCCTTCACTGGCGGTAGCTTGTGCGACCATGGGCATCTTTTCTGTCTACCTTGCTGTTTTCAACTATCTTGCCGATATTTATCATCGATACGCTAGCTCAGCGCTTGCTGCTCAGTCTTTCTGTAAGCTTTTTTGTTGGCAAGGTTTCATTATTATCGCTCTTCTAACATTTGACTAGGTCGAAATCTGCTTGGAGGCATTTTCCCATTGGTCACCAATGCCCTGTTCAACAATCTCGGATTTCCAGGGGCATCCAGTCTTTTGGGAGGAATTGTGAGTTTGCTGTGAACGAGAAGAATACAGGAGAAGTCTATAGAGTCACTAACGCAATGTTAAAACAGGGCGCGCTGTTGACCATTGTGCCGTGGGTGCTTGTTTTCTATGGTCCGAAAATCCGGGCTCGAAGCAAATTCGCCAGCGTACGTTTTATCCCCCTTCTATATTGATTTCAGAATTCATGCTAATACATATGTACAGGAGTTAATGCACCAGTGAATGGTGTTTGGATGAAGTCTACGGATATTCCCGTGGAGTTGCGGCTACGAAACAGCAGACGTTGTAACCACGACATTATACAACAGAATGTGCAGCCTGATGCATGCCTGCTCATATCCGAGTACATGTGTGTGTGAACACATGGAAGATGCTCGGTCGATCTTCATTTTGATATGTTTTGATGGCCACAACTTTGTTAAACAACATCACAATGAAGTGAATACTTGCAAGACTCAGATAATAAACTTTACATGAACGCAGCGTGCATAGCATGTTTCCGCCTTCTTCCACAGCAAATGATATATCTATGGTGCGTTGCATTACCTGTATCGTGTAGAAATCGCATAATTCATCTTCACACTGGGCCGCTTCTTCTGGATTCCTCTGTGTTCTTGTGGGAGCAGGCTAGGATGTTACATCAATTGCGCCATCTGATTCCCTCTCAATTGGCTGCCACCTTGAGTCTATTCGGCCGATACTCTCGGGTGAGAGAATGGAAGAGAAATGGGCAACGCTCTTTGCGCAATGCGGGTGAGTGTGTGTATGAATGCGATATCTTTCCTAGATAGGCAATCCTGATGGCCCTCCCAGTGCATAGACATACATAGTAGACCAGAGCTGTGGAATTCTAGCAGATTGCATGGCCATTGGCTCCTTTCTTCACCAGCAAAAACACCACCCGAATTCGAGATTACCTAAGGCCGGGCTAACCCGAACAAAGACTAGTGGCGAACCACTCGACCGAGAAAGTTCGCCAGCGGGAACTTGCAGTCGCTGATTGGCGGACTGTTTGATGAGGTAATCAGGGCCATCCAACTCTAAAAAAGACCTCATCGGCAGCCAACCAGACGCATTCTGCCGGGCGGAAACTGCCGATTGCGTGATTGACACAGAGATGAAGTCAACCAGCGAGCTCAAGCAACGCGCTGCGCTGATTGGCTGGCGGCGGCGGTTTGGTGTCGTCAGGAAGAAAACACGAGGGGAAGGAGCGACGAGGGGCTCCTGCCCTCTTGCGGGGGTAGGCTTTTTATAAAGACAAACAATTTCTCTCTGCCAGACACATCCTACGACTCACTTTGAAATCTCCGTTCTCTCTCTGCCTACTCCGCCTATCTCCGTCTTCTCTTCCTATCTCAACTTTTGTACCATCGCAATGGCTACTGAACAGCGTGCTCCGTAAGTGCTGGCCATCTCCTTTGCTCGTTTGTAAACTAATATCCTCGTACAGTCTCCGTCTGGGCTCTACTGCCCCTAACTTCGATGCCCAGACCTCCACGGGCCCTATCAACTTCCACGAATTCATTGGCGACAGCTGGGCTGTCCTCTTCTCCCACCCTGTATGTTCTGTCGCTCTACGAAATATCGCTAGATTACTCCAGCCGGAAGCAGAAGAGCATGAGACTGACTTGCCGCATTGCAGGATGACTTCACTCCCATCTGCACCACCGAGCTTGGTGCTTTCGCTAAGCTCGAGCCTGAGTTTGCTGCCCTCGGCGTCAAGTTGATCGGCCTTGTGAGTATAACTGGCCCGTACTCTGTCAGGAGGACATACACTGACCAAATTTTACCAGAGCGCCAACACTGTCGACTCTCACCACGTCTGGATCAAGGACATTGACGAGGTCACCGGCTCCAAGCTCAGCTTCCCCATCATCGCCGACGCTGACCGCAAGATCGCCTACTTGTACGACATGCTCGACTACGATGACATCACCAATGTTGACCAGAAGGGTGTGTTTAACTCTTTTCCGGGGTTCCTCCTGTATGCATGCTGACTCGAGACTTAGGCCTGCCCCTGACTGTCCGCACCGTCTTCGTTATCGACCCCAAGAAGAAGATCCGTCTCACCTTGACCTACCCTGCCTCCACTGGCCGCAACACTGCCGAGGTTCTCCGTGTTGTCCAGGCCCTCCAGACCACAGACAAAAAGGGTCTCACCACCCCTATCAACTGGCTGCCCGGTGACGACGTTGTCATTCCCCCCACTGTCAAGACCGAGGATGCCATCAAGAAGTACGGCGAGGAGAACGTTCGCATTGTCAAGCCGTAAGTCTTGTTCTCTCCAGAGTCCACTGGCTATTATGTGTGCTAACACGTTTGCATTTCAGTTACCTCCGTTTCACCAACGTCGGCAAGTAAACGCAACGAGCGGACGGAAAGTGAAAATTGTGTACGAAAGCGCAGACGGCTTTTCTTCTTCCACCATTTATTTTTTTTTTTCCTTTGTGATGCCCCTGATGATACCGAACAATAGCCTATGGTTTATAGCTTGAATAATACGAGACCAAACAAAACTGATGCATCATACCGGAATCCTAAGCCGTAGGTCGGTGCGTCCACCATTCTCGCAGAAGAGAAAGCATCAATCTCATACTTTGTACCGGCAGGACAACGTCCAGGCCGCTCCAATCCAAGTGTTTTTGAAGTGTGTAAATCACAAATGGAACATACGCATAAACAAACAAAAGGCAGGGCACCCAAGCCCATTGCCCCACGCGGGATACTCGCCAAACACTGCGTACTGAAACATGGCCCGTCTTTGGTACGCAACAGACCAATCAGCGGCGCACAGCGGTACATCTCCGGCCAAAGCGTTCCAAGGAACAATACGCGACAAATTAATTACGCACTCTGCAAGCGCCATGTCGATTGGCTGGCGCCTGACCCTTTGCCGCAATTGGGCTAGCGCGTAATTAATCCGTCGTACTTTAAACCACCGCCGGCCGCTGCCCTTGGTTCGGAACGGGCTAGTACCAAATACGACGTACGTAACCGCGAAAAAAAGAAGGACGGCGGAGGGGGCTAAAGCAGAGGAAGGAAGGGACGGACGGACGAGAGAGGCTGACTGCTGCTGATGGCCGATTCATTCCTCTGACTCCGACGTGTCCCTTGGCTTCTTGTCGTTTTGTCGTTGCTGTACTTGCTAGTTGTCTGTCGTCGATTTCCTGTGTTTGGCACTGTTTGCTGCTGGCGTCTATCATCTTCGTCCAGACGATAATCTTATCAGTTAGGACCCTCTGTTGCGGCCAGGGGAAACTCAGTTTTCGGCGCTTAGACTCCCTCGGCTGGGCTCGCCAAATAATTCATTTCAGAATACTTTGGAAAGATACCCCATACTGCCTCCTTCATTTCTAATTCTTTTTTTTTTTTTTTATTCTTGATTTCGCTTGGAAAGCATAGCTCGACAGAGCAATCAACCTCACAAATTAATCGCTTCACTAGCTGCAAGCAAAGAGACGAAAAGCACAAGAAGAAATGCCGGCCTTTAATCAGCTCGGCTCGTCCTGAGAACGCTTTCGCAACATACGAACAATCTAAAAAGATCGGCGCAAATAAAACGATTTATTCTTTCGCTTCGGTGCAACCTCTATTCTGGCCCGTCTCAGATAAGACTGTTTGCTTATCGACACGCTTCCTGCCCTTCCCTCAAAGGCTTCCCGTTATTCGATTCCATGTTCAATAATTTTGCATGACAGCAGGCGGATCTCTTCTTTGCATATCATATCGCTACATTCGATAACATTTAGCCTTTTGACACAGGCTCACTGCCTTGACGCCGTCGCACCTAGGAGCTTTTTATCGATCGTTTTCTAGGATCTATCTCTCCGCCTATTGTCTAAACTACTATTTGTGCGGCTCCCTACAATGTCGCGAAGTCAATCGAGTCTGAGTCTGAGCCAAACCGACATAAGCAGGGATGATGGTGTATCGCCCGCCTCTAACCTAGCGAGCGCGTCCCTGTCTGGCCCTATGAATTTGTCCGGATTGGTTTGCAATGTGCGAAGGACGACAGGCCGCGAACCGCGCGCTCTTGTGGGCGCCACCACAACCGTTCTGGGGGATAAGTTGTATGTGTTTGGAGGCCGCTCGGTGTCTAGATCCCACTCACATGTGCAGCTGACGTCGGATCTATACGAGTTGGATCTGATCCGAAGACATTGGACAAAGGTGGAGGTTTCGGGCGACGTTCCAGCTCCGCGGTACTTTCATAGCGTATGCGCCCTCGGAGATACAAAGCTTGTGTGTTTCGGTGGAATGTCTCCAGTCAACCCCGATTCACCTCAGGGATACCCCCAGCAACATGGCTCGGAAGAGCAAACAGACGTCCAAGTGATGTCTGATATACACGTTTACGATGTTGACACGCGGACGTGGACACGCCTACCTGCAAGAGACCCCCCGCTAGGACGGTATGCTCACTGTGCGGCAATCTTGCCATCAAGTGCATGCTTCACTTCGGCCAATGCGCCGTTGTCTGCTATTCATAACAACCCATCTTCTGGAAACCCGCATCAAGGCACTATCGGGCCCGACATTGACGGATATGGCGGCGCTGAAATGATTGTGGTTGGTGGTCAAGACACAACCAATCACTACATAGAGCAAATTAGCGTTTTCAACCTCCGCAGTTTGAAGTGGACGTCTACTAGCCCGCTAGGCAAGAGTTGCGGTGCATATCGCAGCGTAGTGGCACCGTTGACCAACATGGATGTATCTCAACTTGGCAGTGCAGCGGAAGACGGAACAGGCGCGAACCAGCCAATTGACGGCGCCGAGCACGGTACTTCGATGTTGATATATTCTAACTACAATTTTTTGGATGTCAAATTGGAACTTCAGGTACGATTGCCTGATGGTCGATTGCTGGAAAAGCCCATGTACGGGGAGTCAACTCCCCCCGGGTTGCGTTTTCCAAACGGCGGGATCATCAATAATCACCTTGTCGTTAGCGGCACCTATCTTACATCATCGAAACAAGAATACTCTATATGGGCTCTGGATTTGAAGACTCTGGTGTGGTCACGCATCGACGGGGGCGGAACAGCTTTCAGCAGCGGCAGCTGGAACAGGGGTGTGCTCTGGGAACGTCGAAACACCTTTGTCATTCTCGGAAACCGAAAGCGATCTTTAGTAGACGACTATAATCATCGCCGGATCAATTTCTCCCATTTGTGCATGGTTGAATTAGAGACATTTGGTCTGTACAACAACCCTTGTCGGACGGCACCGACCTCGGGCTACGCCTCCGTTAGTTCGCCTTCAGTCCCAGCTTCGCTGCAATTGAAGCTAGCCCAGCTAACAACAGGAGGCCGACCATTGTCAGCAGCTTCAGACGAGCTGGGCAAAGTTGCATTCTCGATGCGCGAGTTGGCAGATATGGAGCTTCAGGCGTTAGGGGGCGAGCGGATTCCTGTCAGTTCTCGGATGCTGGCTCGGCGATGGGGACCGTTTTTCATTCAATTGCTCCGCGAAGCATCTGACCCTGGCATCGCGGAAACGGCAACGCTTCGTGGCACGAATAGTTCAAGTGATGGACCGGGCCATCCCAGTCGAAATTCGAGCATTACAATCACGCCTTCCCTCGGGTCAAGTAACAGCTTTTCCAACGCTAGCAGCACGTTAGCAAGCAGCAGCACCAATAGCTTGTCATCTCCGCACTCACGTCTTCTTGCGAACCTAGATGTCCCCTCCGCACACTCAATTGCGCCGTCCTTACGACCTCGCGTGTTGTATTTGCCACACACACTTCAGACGGTCCGGCTTCTGGTCTACTATCTCTACACCTCATCGCTACCCCCTGTAAACTCCCCCCTTTGCACGCCACTCATTCTCTGTTCTATACTGCAACTAGCACGGCCGTACCACGTTGACGGTCTTTTGGAAGCCACTGTGGAACGTCTGCACCAGGTTTTGGATGGACGCAACGCGGCTGCCGTATTCAACGCTGCAGCCATGGCCGCAGGCGGCGGACGAGGAACAGGATTCATGGGCGGAATTGGTGGAACACTCGAGGTCCTTAATGGCGTTCACACCTCGATGAACGGATCATTAGGGCCGAGCGTCAATGGCGATGGAACTGTTGCTGGTGGTGCCGGTCCTGGAGGCCTGCACCAACAAAACTCCTTCTCTTCTCTTTCGACAGCATCAGACTCATCAGACACCGAACTTGGCCGACACCAACAACAACATATCCGCGCAGATTCCTCTATGAGCCACCACCTGCCACTGCGGATCAACACAAACATGTCTCTCAGCCGAAATAATGGCGACGCCTACTACGACGATTCATTCAGCGAGTCCAGCACATCAGCATCAACATCGACGTCGGCCAGTTTCAGCCAAGGCGACTCAGATACCCTCGAAGATGGCGGTGGTAACAGCAACCAGAACAGCCGAAGCGGCAGAGCGCGACGAGGCACGGATGTCGAATCTCGCGAGCGACAAATCTGGACTGGCGATGTTAGCAGTGTGATTGGGCTGCAGAAACGCGGGCTCAAGGGGTTGATGGAGGGGAGGAGAATGAGAGAGAGAAGCGGTGGGAGGTCTGGGGTTGCTGTCTCTATTGAGACTCAATAGAAGCAAGCCTCAAAAGGTTCAAGATTTCTTATGAATTCGATGTCCATGTGTGTAGCGTGCTTTTGCATTGACCGTATCTAGGAAAATAATGATATTGTCCCTTCCTGACAAGCAAATATCACGTGAAAAACACAGATCAAGCCACTCACAAAGTAACTCTACGGCAAAGTAGACTTTTTACAGCAAACAAGAAACTAAACATTTCATTTCACATCGTATCTCGTAAGAATTAATTCACAGCAGCTTCTCTCCAAAACTCTTTAGAGCAGCCTCCGTCTTGACAACTTGGTCCTCAATACCCAGATCCGCCGCTAGCAGCGGGCTGTTATCCAGATACCACTCGGGGTTCTCCTCAAACGCCTTCAAATTGAGATACAATTCTTCACCTGGTGGCCCGAAAGCTTTTATCCAGTCTCCCGCGTCAACGTGCAAGAATGCCGCGGGCTTGCACGTCGCCGCGCTCCAGTACTCCAGCACCTGGTCGTGCGTGATCGCGTCGACAACGCAGGCGACATATTTACCGTGCGTTTTCTCTGGTTGCGCAAGTATGGCCTTTGTGAAGATCCCCACGTTGATTTTCGTGTCCCCCGCTGATGGAATCACTGTGCTCCGCGGCACGGGTGCAAGCCAGATGTAGCTGCCATACAAGCCGGGGGACGTGATGAGCTTGGCCGCGGGTAAGTCGGCAAGGTTGTTGGCGTAGTAGCCGACGTAGAGATAAGTGGTTTTTGCGGCAAGGTTGGGGTACGACTTGCGAATGTCGGCGTCTAGCTGCGCTTTGTAGTCGAAGTGCTGCACGACGGTGCGCTTTGGTTGCTGCCACCCAAAAAAAGTAAGCACGGGGGTTTTCGCATGTATATGATTATTGAAACTAGTGAGTGTGCTAGTGTGCTGACTTACGCCTTCGACATTGCCAGGCAAAGTGCTCCAGATGAAGTGTTCCAATGAAGACAATTTGTCGGCGACTTGGACGACGGTGAGGGCCTGCTGGTATTCGGCCTTGCCTGCCTCGACGGTAGTTTTGCCGGTGAAGAGGTGTTCCCAATAGTTGGTGACCAGGAAAATGGCGTGCACGCCCTAGGTCCGCATGTCAGAGGCAGGTATATCACGGGATAGTTCTGCGTGCCGCGTGCTCACCTCGTAGGCCTTGACGAGGGACGCCTCGTCATCGAAATTGGCTGTTACAACCTCTGCGCCGGCGGCGAGCAGAGCCTGGGCTGATTCACTGGATGCGTTGCGAGTGATGGCGCGGACTTTCCAGTCCGAGTTGAGAAGAGCCTTGACAACGGAGCCGCCCTGAGTGCCCGTCGCTCCGTGAACAGCGATGATCTTAGACATGATGAGGGTTGATTAATTGGGGGGTTTGGGGGGCGGACGATGATAACAAGATTATCAGGAGATGTATGGAAATGGCAGATGCGGATTCTTCGACCTGAATATATGGAAACATACAGAACTATATATACTTACTCCATCTCGCCCGGGCTCGCCTTTCTTTGTCTATAATTATAGCTATATGCCACCATCTTGCAAGGCTGTCGGCCAGACGGCCACTGTTACAGTACACATACAAGAAGTGGAGTTTATGGACACTTCGCAAACCTTAAAACAGCTCTTAAGCTCTCACCTAGAGCCTCGTTTCCCAATAGATAGAGGAAAGAGGTGATGTGAACTATACCGCCGATATAAGGCTCATCGAAGGGCAGGAGGCATAGTTCACCACCCGAGTAAAATATTGGCAAAGCATGAATCTGATGGTGACTTCAATGCTTACAATATAAAGAGCGGGATGGAGAAATGTTCTTGACGTAGTATTTTCTGCACCTAAGAAACGTAGTACTAACCCCGCACTAGATACCTAGCTGAAAAACTAGGCTGAAAAACCAACGGTTGGATATCCACGACCAGCATACCGTATTAGGAAATCTATTTTACATTGCCTAATCGGGAACGCACCGTCTCTCCAAATGGCGATCTGACCGCGCCCTGCGAGGAGACCGATACCCAATAAAACTAGTCTTTTTAAATTTGACATAATCCGCAGTATCCGACTGCATGACATTTGCTGGCAGCAGATAGGTGGAAATGAATTTTTAATATAATTTTGCGATGCATCTCGATCAGATGTTTCAACCGATAGGATTAGATTTATATTCGAGCCATGACATGGACGCTCTACTTGTACGACTCCTCATTCCTCTTCAGCCCACTGTACAGCAGCTTCTCAATGGCATCGTTGATATCGAGAACTGCAGTATCTATACTCGTATATGCGCATGTCAGCACTGCCTCCCGACCTTGTTCGGGGAGTGAAAAGAAGGCCAACTTACCACCATACGGCATAATCTGACTCGCAATCATCCCTCCCACACCTGTACTCCGATCCGCGAACCAGAACAAATTCGCAACTCCTTCCCATGAAGCCGTCCCCGCCGGCCTGCCGGTGACTTCGTTTTCGCTGTGGGATAGCGCGAATGTCAGACCCCAGCCTTCTGTGTGCGACGGGTCAGGTTGTCCTCGTATGGGACCTGGCCGAGCGATATGCGGTTTCGCGATAGTAGATTCTTTCTTGGGGAAGCGTGGGATTTGGGGGATTTGATCAGTGTACATTTCTAGTATGTTCATTAGTAGACTGAGAAGTAAGACTTGCACGAGGATTGGTGGGACTATACCGTCGATGCTCTCTTGGCTAAGGATGCGTGCTTTGGTTTTGGGGCATGTGCCATTGTTGAGCAGGACGGCTATGAGTTCTGGATTCTTCATTAGCCAAGCTTCCGATATAGGTGAAACAAAAAGCCAAAAAAGAAAAAGGAGGCGAACTGCAATACTCAGCTGGCGACCCGAAACACCCTGCACCGCCAGAACAAAACCTATCCTCACGCGCATTGTTCTTTCTCTCGGCAAGCGGAAACCGATAGATGTGATCGACAACATGCAACGAGCCATCCTTTTCCCGTCTGTGCAAATACGCCAATCTGTCTTTCATCTGTGCCGTTGGGAAGAATCGTATATCCTTGATACCGAGCGGGCCGAAGATATGTGTACGAAAGTACTCGTCGAGCGAGAGACCTGTCACGCGCTCAACCAAGACCCCAGCCCAGTCGATGTTGACGCCGTATTGGAACTTTGTGCCTGGCTGGTTGACGAGCGGCAGGCCTAGCACGTCATCGGTATTGCCCGTGAATTCGTCGAAGCCGATGGGGAGGGAGTAGTCGCGAAGTCGCGGTTCTTCAAAGGGGTATCCGAAGCCGGCTGTATGGGTTCAGTGTAAGCTTGGGAGCCTCTCTTCAGACCTCTGGCCCATGCCGCAGTAAAAAGAGTATAGAGAGTATAACCTGACCAGTATGGTTTAGTAACATCCGCAGCGTGATCCCGCGCTGTTTCTCAACCAGCCTGAATCCGCTCTGCAGGTCGCCTTCCAGCACTTTGACGTCCCTTAATTCCGGCGCAATCTGCTCGACCAATTGCACATCGTCTAGTGCAAGCTTCCCCTGCTCAACGAGTTGCATGCATGCGATCCCTGTGATCATTTTTGTGCATGATGCCATCCAGAATATGGTGTCGAGGGTCATGTTGTTGCTGCTGCTGTTGACAGGCAGAAGACCCCTCGAGCCAGAGGCATGGCTAAATAGAGGATCGCCATGACGATTGACCGCACAGTACACAAGACCGGCTACTGCTGGCGTCGGGCCTGATGTTGTTTTGTCGAGGAGTTGGCGCAGGGATGCTTGGATGTCTGCGGGGAAATGCGGAGACGGGGTAGCCATGGCTTTCTGTGTGTTTTTTCTTCCCCTCGGTCAATCGTAGGTGGCGGATGAACTGTTCGTGTCTCTTGCTTTGAATAGTACGAGGAACGAGTAGAGAATAAAAAGAGATAAAATAAACTGGGTGATGTAGGGCGTGGGCTGCAGGATAGGATGTGTGCAGGTATGTTTGCAGTATGCGGGGCTGTCGATCACGTTAACAAACTGCATCATATGGATCGACTCTGTCTGTTTCCACTCATGCTGTTTTATCCTCGGTTGCACTCAGATTATCTTTTACTGATATCCGTATATAGCTGTCTACCTTGTCTCATCTCGGAAACTTCAGTCTCCAAAAATTCTAAAGTATCTACGTAACACGCTGATCAATCCACCGGCTGCACTTTCTTCACCACGTTTGCAGGCTGGCCCATCGCCACACTCCAGTCTGGAATATCCTTACTGACAACTGCACTAGCAGCAATCGTACATCCCTTGCCAATCGTGACACCCGGCAGAATAACCACATTGCCACCAATCCAGCAATCGTCCCCAATCACCACCGGTTTCGCATACTCGATATTGTCCCTGCGACTCTGCACATCCGTCTCATGCGTGGCAGCATAAATTGAAACGTTAGGACCAAACATCACCCGGTCCCCAATCGTCACCAAGCCGCAGTCGAGAATGGTGAGGTTGAAGTTGGCGTAGAATCGCTTGCCGAGACGGATATTGCAGCCGTAGTCAACATAGAATGGAGGCTCAATGAACGCCTCGTCGTCTTCCACCGCGCCGATGATTTCTTTGAGCCATCCATGCCGCAGCTTCTGTAGCGCTTCATGGCTCGAAAGTGCCTCGTCGGTGTTGCTGTTCGGCGCTGGGAAGTAGCTGTTGTACCGGTGGCACCATGCTCGAGCTTGAAAACGGGCGTTGGCGAGCTCGGGGACCAAGGCATCGTATCTATATGCGTACGTTTGATATTGAGTAAATGGGTCGTTTTACGATCTATACCGGTAGGATATCGCCTACAGCATGCCTGAGATCATACGCTCATATTGCTCGCACCATGGCACTTTGTTCAATTTCCGCGCAAGAGCTAGTTGTTCTTCGTCTTTATGATCCGCTGCCCCATATGATCTGGTGTTTGCTGGGGCTGTCATGGTGGGCTAAAAGTCTGCTGGCGAAAATGTCAGAGAAGAGGAGGAGAAAGAGCAGTGGCAGACACGGTGGCAGATTCATTGAGCGCGGCATGGTGTGGGGCTGGTTCTGTATAGGCCAGCAACACTTTGTGTTTGACGTCTATGGTTCAGAACATGAGTGAATGAAAAGTTGTATGAGAAATATGAAGAGTATACAGTATATTATCAAATGCTTATACACTTTTCATATGGCGCTAGAATTTCTGTTTTAGGAAATTTGTCGCAGACGAATGATGAGCATCTGTCTGCTGATTTATCAGGAGACACTACAAGAAATGGTCTCAGTCAATTTATTCTACCATCATTCAATCAGAGACAGTCGTCTATGACCAAAGACTCTTTCCAGCCTGGTAGTCCCAATGGACACAACCTAGGTATCAGCATATCACATGATCATCGTAATATGTGATCTACTGCAGGTAGGTTATTAAGTACCGAGGCGTAAACGCCGACAATCGCTAATTTCGAAAACCCAAAACAAAAGAGAGAAAAAATCCGATGCCAATCGTTTTCGAGACGCAACGATTGACTTGATCCTTCCATCTTCGAGTCAGTATATTTTGTGGACGACATACGACATGCCTACTTGGTAGTTAGTTCATATTAAATACTTACGAAGCACCTTTGTGCTACCCTATAGAAAGTTCTCTAATTAAAAGAAAACGTGATAACAGTCAAAGACTTGCATGACAATGAATAAGCGAGCGCACCAGCACCCCGTACTAAATCTTTACCCGCGGGGCCCTGACTCGTATTCACACAGCACACACAACTGTCGAATGACTAGTAAGAGGAGACAATGTGTGACGTGAGCAATCTGAGTTGCATGCACGTTCTCGGGCGGAATTGCGTCTTTCGGGCTTGCCAATTAGGTACATCGATAAATAATGATAGATCCAGATTGCATGCTGCATAGGTACCTATTTGATGCATTTGATGAAGATGATTTATGCAGAACGAGCGTCATACATTGGGACTAGCATATAAGAGCAGCGATCAAATAAGAAAATACGAACTACATAACCAATAAGAGCCAATGCATTGACGAATTAAAAAAAAAGAGGGCAATTAATTAAATGACAAGGATCGCCGAATTGAAGTAAGGCGAAAAATAAAAAGAATCAAAACCGTGCTCACAACATGCATTGTGCAGCATTTAGTGTGTGATGGACCGAGATAAGTTAATCCTGTTAGCCCTTTGTCAGGTAGATTATAAATGACCTACTATGTAGTCATTAATTAGTTACTATGGTCAGGGATCATAATCTAGACTTTTACAGGAGCCATCCAATTCGAAACCGAGCCAGCCGAGCGTTTACAAGCTGTCAATGCACAGTATGAATAGTCTTGCCATACGAGGGATGTCCTCCGAAAGGTTTCTTTTTGTCTTTGTCTTTGTTTTATTTGGTTTCCCGTCAAGCCGTTAACGTTTCATCAAAGCATCCGCGCCAACCGCCCAAATCAGAACTGCAGGCTGACGGACAGCTTGGCCGGTCGAAATTAAAATTCAAAAAAGCAAATAATGCGCGCGTCAGATTTAAAACTTATAGCTAGCGTAAGCTAAATTCCGCATAAGTAGGTTGAAAGTTGATTGTTCATATTTTGGCTATCATCGCTCGTGCCACGGTGCAAAGAAGACAGGTCAGGTTAAATTATAGTGTATGCATGGGTACCTGTCAAGTACAAATCGCCAGTGGGTAGTTCCCAAGCAACTGCCAGATCAGACTACTACGAAAGCAGGTAGTCTTTCCAGGCCAGGTGCATGATCCATCCACTGCATGTGCGCGCATCCGAGTGACACTTTATGTATCATATTCTAAATCCACCTGGAAGTGAGTAACAGTGCCCAAAGCGGTTGGAAAACGGTCTGCATGCTCGGACCAGGAAAGTAAGGATGCAAACCGAATTATGCAAATCGGCTGTATCTATTATCTGCGCATGCATGCATGCATGAATGCATGCCATTCTGATATGACTGCGTCCATGCGGTATGCGTTCCGTTGTGTGTGTTTCTATCTGGACTGACTGCCTGCCTCACTTGTTGGGTCAACTGGATGACTACGTTGTGCTTGGACACCTTGCAAGAGTAGCCATTAATTGGTAAAAGAATCAGCTTTGTAGAACTGAGTTCCGGCCGGGGCCCCCTCAATGCTCGATTCACCGGAGCCGCGGCTTAGTTCCGCGGATCACGGAGGATTAGCCGGAGATTTCCCGACGGCGGATAGAAGTACATGTCTCTACAAATCCATGCAGAGGATTTACCAGCTATGAAAACGGGAGTACGTCAATTACGATCATCAAGATGGAGGTATCTTTAGTAAATCAAACGATAGATGTGGTTAGATAGATCGAACTTCCTGTATTGAAGATCCCACGTAGATATTTTGGGTGACCCCCACGCGGGGCATCCACCGGTTAAACCATCCAAATTCTTCCCTTGATATCTTCGCAGCGTTGCAACATTCCCAGCCGATTTCTAGAAATAATCAGTCGGGACTCTTCATACCTCTCTAGAAGAAACCAATCATACAGAAATCGACTCATAGTAATCATGGCGTCTGCATCTGGTGCCATCAAGCAGTGGAAAGTGACCGAGGTACGTGCCCTGTACCCCACGATGCGCGAAAACCAGCTGCATCTAGCATCAAACTATTGTGCCTGACTGACAAGTTCAGCCATGGCTGAACATACGCGGCGGCCTGCTCGAAGGTCCCTTCTACACGCCCGAGCGAAATGAACTTCGCTTCATTGACATCGACTTCGAGAAAGTGTTCTTCCTAGACCTCGCCAAAGGCCCGGACTCGCTGCGTGTGGTTCACACCGAGTCTCCTATTGGGTAAGTAGTCTCTTCGTCGCCAAAGCTAATACATGCGAAATAGAAAAAAAAAGTACGTGCTGACTCAACATGCAGTGTGACTGCTGATATGATCGACGACTCGGGAAATAATACGCAGATTGTAGTGGCCGCAAAACATGGATTTGCGACCCTGGACCGCCAATCAGGTGCCCTTTCCTATATTCATCGCATACATACCTCGGACAACGATTCCTATAGGTGAGTAGCAAGCTATATTTTGTCGGGGGCTTGGCCGAGTCTCATATAAACCTCCAGCCGTGCTTAGCTAGCAACATGCTGATTGTGATACAGGCTGAGATTCAACGACGGCGCAGTCGATAGCCAAGGCCGTCTCTGGGCCGGCTCCTGTATGGATCACAAGTATGTCCAGGGCCAGAATGAGGGCACACTGTACCGAGTCGACCCAGACATGACTCTGCACGAGATGGTGCCGCAAATGACCACGCCCAACGGCATGGGCTGGAACAACGCGGACAACATCATGTACATCACCGACTCGCCGCATTACAAGATATATGTCTATGACTTTGACGCGCGGACCGGCGCCATCTCCAATCGGCGCGATTTCCTGACTCTGGATGCCAGCGTTGGCGAACCAGACGGGTTTGCCATGGATGTGGAGGGTAACCTCTGGGTGGCCGTGTGGAGCGGAAGTCGCGTCCTTCGAGTCAACCCGCAGGGCGAGATTACGGGGGAGATCTTGTTCCCTACGCGCTTCATCACTTGCCCCGAATTTGTGGGCACGGAGCTGGTGGTGACGACCGCGCTGGAAAAGGAGCCGTACAAGTATCCTGAGTCGGCGCGATACAGCGGCAGACTGTATCGAGTGGATGTGGGCGTGCAGGGGAAGCTTCGAAATGCGTTTCGGAGGGTTTAACAGGTAGACTGCGGGGCTGGTCGCTGGTCACTGGTCAGCCACTGTGCATCTGTCTCAATTATCAAGAGTCAGTCTCTGGCGCTAGAGGAATCCTGGCGGCTACGCGAATATGCGAATGGGTGGTAATTGAAATGTAGATAGATGGACACTAGCACTGCGACTCCGCTTGTCGATGGTCGCATGGGCGGACTCGTTCTGTAGCAATACATCCTTTGGGAGTCAAGTAGCCTAGGCATTTCACAATTCCGTTCCATGTGATTCACCCTCTCCATCACGAAATTTTGAACAGAATAATGGAGTGCCTAACTCGACTAAGTAATGCAAGCCAGTGATCACTCGTCGATGACAATCACACATTTGCCGCGGAAAGTCAAGCTCCGTGTGAGACTGAGACAAAGAAGAAAAGAGAAAGAACAAACTAACAGGTAAGCTAACTGCGTAGTTCATAATGATACAAACAAGCAAAAAGCAACGAAATTAAAGAGCCCGAAAAAAAGGGAGGCAGCCAATTAGAAAAATGCTAGGTAGCGGTGGATTCTGATTCGCGCTCTCTGTCTGCATGTCGCCAATTTACTTAGCTGGGGCAGGTCTTTGGCGTATCGCCCGGGGGTATACATGCCAAACAATCCTGCTAGCTACCTATACTATACGCCGTAGCGTGGTGCTAGCACAGCGCTACAGTGCCTCCAAGTTGAATTTCTTTGTTGAGCCTTTTAATTGTGTGCTTCAGCCTTCAGGTGATTTGTGAATTTTTTTTCCAGATTAGAATTAGATCCCCGGCAGTGCAGAACAGTGCAGGATCCAACTTGTCATGCAGCGTGCATCCGTCTATATTTCTTTTGTTTCTTTGCTTTTCTTTTATGTACATGGCTAGTTTGCCCAGACGTGAACTAGACAATATCTGCATTTCGCGATTTTTTTTTTTTATTTTCATATTTGTGATTTCATTATTCAGCAATCAAGTCTCGAATCGTGTTTATTCTGCTGACAGCCCTGACTCGTATCGCCAAGGTAAATAGCTTGCTGTGTCGTTTAGACGGGCTGAATGATGCATGATATCAGTTCGTATGTGGCTATGGGGATATATTGAATGGGCTAATTATGGCATCAGAAAAAGGAAAAGAAAGAAAAAACTCTTGGCCAGGAGCGAACTCTGGCAATGCTCGTACAAAGTAGACAAGCTTCGTGCCTCGTGCTGACAGCATGCAAATCATACCTCAGGTCTGTAGCTAGTCACCTTTGGGACGGATTGAAATGCTTGTCTAGTGTCTCTGGGCAGTGCTAACGGTAGCGAGCATATTAAAAAGGGTGACAATAATGACAAGTAAGAGCCTCGGGAAGTCATCTTCCTCGTTAAGCCATTTGATGTCTTGATACGTGGAAAAAAAAAGAAAACTAACTCGATTTCCAACAGCAAGACCTGTTTGCACGGCTATATTCAAACTTTTAGTTCCATTGTGCTGATTGTTTTCATTGTTCTAATCGCGTTAAAGAAGTTCGTCCTTCCCGTCCCGTAGAGTCGCAGTACTAAGATGACTGGAACATGAAGGATGGGGCTGTCTCGCGTCCCCTTTGTCAGTCATTGGACTCTGTGCTTCATTTAAGGATAGACTATCTACTTCCCCGGTCCTTTCCTTCTCGGTTCTATGATCCTCCAGCTGGCCTGCCCATTTGTTCGAGCGTACCCGAGTTCCTTTCTTATTTTTAGGTCGTTTTAAGATTTCACAATTGGATAGTAAACACCGTGCCGTAAATGGAAATCAGCTAGGGTGACATGGAGCGTAGAGTATGGGTACCTGGGTGACCAAGTGGATAAGGCCTACGGAGTACTAAGTGTACTATGTACTAGTATGTGACTTGAACAAATCCGCGGCATTCTTAATTTTCGGCGCTTTACCTGTGGGTGGAGGACTACATAGTAGGTGCTAGCCGGAAGAATACAGCCTACATACATGATAGTGGCAATTTAGCCTTAGTCGAAGTTTCAGCTGTAGCAAACTGTATACCCAATCCGTCATGGGGAAGACCCGATTCCATGGAGAGGACAAATTTTAAATTTCTTCTCCTAAGAAAAACAGATGATCATGCTGGACACAATTTCAGGGGGTTGATCCGCGTGCTACTGTGCCCACTACAAAGTACGCACTATTTATTCTGACGGATACTTAGGGACGGCCCACCGCTCGGTCCGCCCGTCGCCCGAGTTTCTCGCACGTCCTTGCCATGCCCGTGGAAAAGCTAACAGGATGTGCTCCGTGCCATGGGATGTGTACAATTAGTCAACTTGTTATCTGATGAGAAAAAGAAACGTGCATTGCTATTCCATTCCAATCTCGAGGGGCCGCTGTGTAGACATGTGTTTAGCCGAGGCGATCAGGGCTGGCAGGTCACGTTACTTGTGTGTTGGTCTCCTGGAGCGAGCCCAAATAATGAGTCAAAACACAGAAAAGGCCTAAGTTAACTTTCATTTTGACTCAAGAGGCAGACGCACTGTATTCTTGGCTGTTGACCCCCTTTCTGCTCTGCACGTCTTTACAATAATCTTCGCCTTCATCGTTAGTGCCACACATCTAGACTGATCTGACTGACAAGAAACCCAGCTGCATGCCTAGTCAGTTTTAGTCCCCACCGCGTGAACGTGCCTGCAGTTACTATCTAGTGTGTGTTTTCTTCAGGGCTTGACGGACATATAGTGTCAGACAGTCAGCCTGTAACAAACTCAAGACTGCGGCGCTGCCCAACCACGTCGCAACCGGCTGCGCTGCTAATGCCGGTAAGCATGATTTAGCATTGTTGGTGTTTCCCGATTGGGCCAATTTCTCAAGCAGACAAGAAAGAAAAAGAAAAAAAAAAATTAACACTGCATAGCTTGCTTAGTGCACCATGACGTCTGTAGTCATACATAAGCAACGCCCAATAGTGATAATCCCTATCATTCATTATCAATATCAGCATTTTACGTACATCATCGTCATTCATTCGATAAGTCGGTATTTATCTACAAATAAGTCCTGGCCTGACTTGGCAGCGATGACGCGTGGCTATGTCTCACCAGCCGAGCCGAGAACACGTTGGAATCTTGGAGAAAATGGATCCTGACCTCGGGTAGTGTTGTCATGAGCTATCGCAGAGAGAGGGATGGGCGGTCGATCACCTCTGTCGGATTTCTGTTTAGAGAATCTCGTAGTCCGCAATGGGACTCTTATACAGGAGATAATTAAGCTAGCCAACGTCAACGCCGGAATCGAGTGATTGACTGTCCCAGGTCCGTAGCAACGGTACCTCGCTCCCCACCGTCCCAGTGCTAGTAAACGGAGTACAGAGTTTGGGCTATGACTCCAAGTATATCGTAGTCAATATACAGTAGCCTAACTGCGTATGGTACGATTAATATACATATATTAATATGATTTCATGGCAAAGTCCGACGGGGCATAACAACGGATTTTGGGCGGGCTGCAAATTGGAAATGCCAATTAAATCAGCGGCTTGCTTAGTTATAAATTGGGACGTTATTACGTTAGTAGGTTAGTACGCAACTAATTACTTACTCTGGACTATTTAGGAAGTAGTCGTAAAGTACTGGGAGAAAGCTGTTATGGTTGCCCACATCCCGACGATGGAATCTGGTCTGTCCTAACCACCGCTGACCATAAGAGACTATGATGATAGTATAGTAATTACTACTAGTAGTCGCAGTAATCGCATTCTGACCATTCAGGACAAATTTGGTGTGCTGGAGAACTACTCCGTACTAGGCGAGGTACGGATGCTTAGATTATGGAGACCGGGACCAGCTTCAGTTTCCGGTGGGTCAGTCTCATTTGTTGTTCCCAAGATGAGTTCCTCGATCCACTTCTGACAGGCTTGTTTTTGGGGCCGCTGGAGACTCTGGACTCAGGACTATACCCAATACTCTGTACCTGGGTATCCTTATCCAGCAGACACAGACTCAGCGTAACCGGGTTAAGCTTAATCGCTCCACTACCAACGCGAGTCCTTTGTGCGGATGTTAGAAAACTCCGCGCATTATTCGTCATTGACAGGCTCTCTTCCACAGACGACGAGGCTTGTTGGGTGGTTACCTGGTTAGCTAGGACTTGGTAGCAAGGGCAGTCCGGATCGCCTCCGCTTGGGTGGGAGGTGTTCCCACGAGCACATCTGTGTTCGACCCTCATTAGTGATCGCGTTGGCTATCGGCTATTCATTTATTTATTTGCTGTCGGTAATTGGAAGGCTAGTTGGGTGCTAGGCAGGAAGTAGCTTTGGGTGAAACCGGCGTGGTGTGGCGGTCAGTCGGGCTGCTTGCTGACTTGCTTGGCTGGCGCGTGTAATATGTGTGCCATATCATATAACAAAACACCCATGGATATATGATGATGATGGTGGTAATAATAATAATTATAATAACGGCTGATGGTTAATCTAATAGAGGAAAAGAAATCAAGCTGATAAAAGAGCAGGAGCTTCTAGAAGTAAGCAGGCGAGCCGCGCCGCTGCCTGAGGCCTTCCAGAGACCTCCCAAAACACCAACACCAACAAATACAGCATACTTTGGCACGACACAACACAGCACAGCACAGCATCGCGCCACGCTGCACGACACTCCTGACTCTACTCAACTCCCGATAGGTCGAGGCGACACACTGTCGGTCGCTTGCAGCGCTCTATCACTGGCAATTGAGAGGCCCCCCCAGCCTAACAACCAAGCGCAATGAGCAAGCACACCATAGCAGAACAGCGCTTCAGTTCGCAGTGGCCGCCCAGTCTAACCCAGAACGCGAGCTTAGCGATGCGCAGCGCGGTCAGCTCGTCACCCGCCGGCGTCGCCACCTACGTCCGCCCCCCTTAGTCCGCTGTCCTGCACCCCATCGTCTCCATTCCTGCAAAGCTATCTGTGCTTCCCGGATCCCCGGCCCCAATTTTCCAAAAGTCTCCTCTAGCCGGCTTTTGGGAACGGCTGGCCCTGGTGGACCTGCTGCACAGTGGCACGCTGAAATCACAGTCAAATGCAAACCAAACACGAACAGACCAGGCCCAATTTTCCCGCTCCTGTCAACAGGCGATCTTTCCCAACCCTCGCTCCGTCTTCCGGCCTAATGCCATGCAGTCACTCTGCATCAGACACTAAACTTAATGCTAGAACGACTTGCGTTAGTTTACCACTTGCGGATAGTCCAAGCTGATGCAAGAGTGAGCGAGCGAGCGAGCGAGCGAGCATCGGCTCCATCGAGTCTTTTATTTTATTTTATTTTTTTCTTCCCACTCTAATTTATCTGCCTCACACCGCTGAAACACTAACCTTGTCTATTGCCTGTCTAGGGGGCTAGATGGATCCCTGCTCGCTCGATCTTCTTGGAAAGAGGGGCGTGCAGCATATACTACATATATGTGCATGATGCTGCTGCCATCACAAACGTCGATGGCGGATACATCATAATATCAACCGATTTATACTACATCTACACACCTACATTCATACGTTATACATACCCGCATATATACTACTTACATCCACATATATTTACCTCGACTGCATGCATCCATGCATATTCACCACACATTGACATACAACTTCGTTTGATATCCATCGTCCTCGCGTCAATATCTTCTCTCCGTTCGATCTCCAGCAGCGCGATTGTACGGCGATAATACCTTTTGACGGCTGAGAAATTCGGTTCATCTGTCAGAAAAAAAAATAATTCTTTGTACATTTTGATTGTTATCATTATTATACGAGTTATCCTCCGTTCTCCTTCCTGCTCATTGGAAGAATATTAACTCCTTCATCTACGGGCCGTGACCGCCATTCATAGCTGTTAGTGTTTTGGATCTGTCAGCCAGCTAAGCTTCCCGATCCATTGCATCTTTTCACACCTGCTTGGGGGCAAAAAAACAGAAAAAAAGAAAAGCAAGTACAAGGTCGGTAAACGGGCAAAGCCAAACCGCCAAACTGGCTGCGTTGGGAATCAGCGTTTGCTCTCTTGCGCCGTCCAAGTCTCTGAACGGCCTTGACCAATATCGCCATCTGGCCGGCTATCTTCCAAACAACACATCTGCCTTCCCCTCTCAGACTCGCTTGCTGGAGGACTCCGGAACCCTTGAGAGGGGAAGGAAACGGCCATGTGTTGAGCCGCGGACTTGGTCTCAGGACGACGGACAATTGTCGCCCATGTCTCCAAGTTCTCCACAATCTTTCGACCTCCATGTTTCCAAGCAACGTCAACGTCAACCGCAACACATCAAACAAGAAACCAACCAAGCGGCGGAGGGAAAAGATAACCACACGCAACGGGAGTTGTCTAATGTCTCTCAGCAGAGTGAAACAGTAGGCACCAAGAGACCCTGGCCCTGGCCGGAACCCAGCACAGCTGTTTTACGGCCCCGGTTAGAATCTTCGACCCATGCCCGCTCAATTGGTGTGCATTCAATCCTGAATCCCACCGAGGGTGGCGACTCGAGGGAAGTCAAACGAGATTACACCAATATGGAGATCCTCCCACCACCTGCTACCTTGTCGCCGTCCCCACAGCGGCATATTTCTTCACCTCTGCTTGCTCCCATCTCCAGAAATGCAAGTGTCAAATCATCGTATGGGACATCATCCGTCTCACCGCCGCATAATCCACCTCGACGTATCATCACACCGGTATCACCAGCGATGCGCTACGCCAGTGGCAGTAGTATTAACTTTGCCAACGCTAGATCCTCCGGGGTGGTTAACATTGGCCCCGAAGCCAAAGTGAGTGTGTCTCAGGCGCCGTTTGTGCCACTGCAAGAGTTATCGTCATCCGCAGGGGTCTACAGCACTCCGGGAAGCGGCCCGGGCTCCACCACCCCCGTTGAACCAAGCTCGACGACAACACCAAGAATCTCGCCTCAGCTCGCCATTCCGACCCCCAGTCGGAATCAACCGTTGCCACAGCTGCAAATGTCTCGAAATTCGACTCCGACTCTTGTTCATAGTCGCCATCCCAGCGGAGGATTGGCGACTAACCCGAGCTCCCAAGCCTCGAGTCCCAGCACGCCACATTCGACATATAGTTCATATGCGCAGTCTTCGCCATCTATCGCATCGGGCTTGCTTCCACCTCCTGGACAGTCCTCTTTACTGGAAACTTCGTCACAGTCTCCGTTTATGGGTATGGATTCCTTGAGCCGGACACCGAGCCGTATGAGCTCCTCGAGATATGGCGATGATCATCCACATGCAGCTACCCCTTTCGCCGGAGCACCAGACATGATAGCTCAAAGTCATAGTCATGGTCATCTTCCGCAGCAGCAGCAGCAGCAGTACGGAGCTCCCATGATCCCGCTCACCATCGACCTCAAATCTGGGTCCAGAAGCCAGGCCGAAAAGCGAAAAGCAAACAGCGACGCATCGCGACGATTCCGCAATCGTAAGAAAAACGAGGCTGCGCTCGAGCAGAAGATAGCCCAATTGAACGAGCAGCTGCAATGTGTGACCGAGGAGCGAGACTACTATCATACCGAGAGAGACTTTTACCGGGATTCGCTGGGTCGACATGTTGGCACTGCTCAGATGCCTACTCGTCCACCATCTCCTTCCCCGTCACGTCGCTATCATGGCTCGACGGCCGGCTCGGCAGCACAAGCAGCGTCGGAACAGCAGCAACAATCCGCCGGGGGTGAGGCCATGGCAAAGTCAGTCAGCACAGGGACTAGTTCCTCGCTGGCATCGACTCCTCATATACTTCCTTCTCCAATCTCTGGTTCCGAGGCGCTCTCATCTGCTGCAGGTCAGCATCAGCATCAGCATCACGCTACGTACCCAGGACCCCAAGATCCATGGCAGAATGGCAGCGCTGCCAGTAGTGAATACCAGCATGCATACCGCGATGGTCTTGGTTACCAAAATCCGAGACGGTCTTAATGTTGGAGCTTGAGTTGCCAATTCTATATTCTATTTTATTATACTTTATTTACCCTTCTCCTTCTACATCTGTGTATACCTCATCACTTTTTTCCTCTTTTTTTTTCGGGTTTTCTTCCTTGCCTTTCTCCTAGCACATACCAGCCATATCCTTCCATCTAGGTATTATATTGATGTCCTTGGTGTACTGCATTTCAGGCGTTTTGGATATATTTCTCATTACACCGGCGGCAATAGCGTCATAATTTTCAGTTATTTACTGCGAAACATGCCATATTTGGAGTGTAGCAGAAGAAGCACATTCATATACCCTGCCTATCTCAATAGGTGTTCAGCTTTTGCCTTCTGCATTGCGTTACTTTACAAAAATTAATTATACATAGTTATTTATAATATTCCAGGTCTTGTGCGCGTGTGCGTATTATCGTTCAGTTCAACAGCATGCCATAAAATAAAAGAAGGCATGCAAACATCTCCGGCGTAATGTCTCTATGTATCTAATTCCTGCAAATCCAGAATGTACAACAAGTGCGCATTCTAAAAGGGGTTGCGTGTCTGCAAATGCAGTCTTTCGTTCTGCCGCAGGGCCTCCTCCACCACGTGCGGCGGCGACAGGCAACGCGCAGTGCGACTGCCTCCAGCGACCAGACCACGTCGCGCTCTCCTGCGCCAACCTCTCTCCATCTTCTTTTACGGCGTATTTGCATCGCTCATTAAGACAACTCTCAATGCCACCGAAACTGCAGCCTGGTTTCGTGCGGATCAAGTGTGGCGAGTAGTTTGATGCACAGCGGCGGTGAGAGCGGGCGGGAGTCGGCAGTCAATCTAGGAGGCGAATCGTCTGGGTGAGCAACAATGAATGCTCGCCACGAAGATGTCGAATCTGAAGCTAGCTACGACCGCGAAGAGGAAGTTCCATTGATCGGGTCGGAGCCAGCTTCCAATTCACGGTCTTGTTCGCAACCAAGTAGGAGGGTTTTGACGGGCCTCATAGTCCTGTTGCTGTTGGGTTTGGCGACGTTTGTGTATGTGCTTTTTCTTTAACCAGTTGTTGACCCGCGCGCTAAAGAAACATATCTCTAGCATTCTGGGACGGGCATCAGCACCTATCATGTCCTGCAATGATATGATAGGAGGATATCAATGCCGTTCAGAGATCTCCCGCTACTGGGGTCAATATTCACCATTCTTTTCGCTGCAGAAGCAGTCAGAGATTGACCCTGCGACTCCGGCAGAGTGCAATATCACGTTTGTCCAGGTTCTCTCTCGACATGGCGCGAGATATCCGACTGCACACAAGAGCGAGAAGTACGCCAAGCTGGTTGAGCGGATCCAACAGACGGCGACAGATTACAAAAATGCAACCTATGCCGTATTCAAAGACTATCGATACCGGCTCGGAGCTAATGAACTGACCGAATTCGGCAAGCAGCAAATGCTGCAGTCTGGCGAGAAGTTATACCGTCGATACGAGCAGTTGGCCAGGCAGAATGTCCCGTTCATTCGTGCATCCGGCTCAAGTCGTGTGATTGCCTCTGGGAAGCTGTTTAGTGATGCGTTTAATGATGCGAAAAGGGCCGATTCGGGGTCGAACAGCACCCAACCGCCTAGCTCGGTCAACCTGGTAATCCCCGAAGGTCACCAATGGAACAACACTCTCAGCGCCGGCACCTGTGAGCCCTTTTCCGAGGGCAGTCCGGTACACGCCGCTCAGCGAGAGTTTCTCAATGCCTTTGCACCCCCAATATTGGACAGGCTTGTTGCTAACATGCCAGGCGTGGATTTGTCTTTGGCTGATATCCCGCTGCTGATGGACCTGTGCCCGTTTGAAGTTGTTGCACAGACACAGACAGACACGAACAACGGCGTGATTTCTCCGTTGTGCGACTTGTTCACACAATCTGAATGGCAGTCATATGACTACTACAACACTCTCGGCAAGTACTACGGGTACGGCGCAGGCAACCCGCTGGGCTCGACACGAGGAGTCGGGTACGTAAATGAAATCATTGCACGGATGACCAAGCTGCCCGTGGACGACCACACCAGTGTCAATCATACCCTCGACTCTGACCCAGCCACCTTTCCACTTGATACTGCTCTGTATGCAGATTTCAGCCATGATAACTCCATGGCCTCTATTTTCGATGCCTTTGGGCTGTACAACTCCACTGCAAGACTGTCAACTGCCCACGTGCAGTCCACTAAAGAGACAAAGGGGTATTCCGCATCATGGATAGTGCCATTTGCATCCCGCGCGTACTTTGAGGTTATGAAGTGTCCGGCGCCAGCAGATGGTCGGTTCGATGAGTCGAATATCGAGACACTAGTGAGAGCGCTCATAAACGACCGCGTTGTGCCTCTTCACGGCTGTGACAGCGATGCCTTGGGAAGATGCAAATTAGATACTTGGATTGCAGGACTTGGCTTTGCACAGAGTGGAGGACGATGGGGCGATTATTGCCCGATGCCTGAGGACTTTGTTGATATGCTATAAACACTCAACTTGAGCTTTGATTTCATTCTTACATTGTATATTTGATGATCAAAGTCGTCATATACAAATGTCGCTTGACACATAAAGTATGAGCACGTCTATTCATGAGCCTTTAACCTTTTATTTCACAATTTGCAGCTTAGATATCCTACAGAAAATATTGACTTATGTGCCTTTTCGGTCTCAAATTATCGTCATCTTTACATGGATACCTCGCTAGTGTACATATTTAACAAGCTCAATGAGCAGGAAAAGCAAAAACAAATCAAAACACCCCATCCACAGTCAAGATTTCTCCACGCCATCTCCCGCGTTCTGTGGTTCTGTGATTAACTTCTTCTGCATCTTTGACCCATACGCTAATCGAGAGTCAGCTTCATGCCTGCGCAAGGATTATAGCTTTACTTTGGTTGAATAAAAAAAATAATGACAACAATAAGAATTAAAATAAGAAGCGCACTTACTCCGTTCATACAACTCCCAACTCGTATAAATCAGAATCGGCAATGCGACTATCGTCGATATCCATCTGTAGCATAACACGTATCTATCAGTACCATTCTGTCTTTTGTACTCGACGAACGCCTCTTTTTCTTTTTATTCTTTTTTTTTTTTTTTTCTTTTTTTTTTTTTTTTTTGAAGTTGAAATAGTAAGTAAGGAATGAAAACAAACCTTCTGGAAGCAGCTTTATATTCTTTCGTCTTCCGAATATCGACATTTGCATTTCTCGCTGCTCTCCGTATCGGCGCCGCCGATGATGACGACTGCAATTGCTGTCTCTGCCGGATTTCGTCGCGCGTAAGAACGCGCGGTGCTTGAGGTTGTCGCGATGGAGGATTGGAATCTTTTTCTGCCATTGGTATTGTTTTGAGATTGGCTTTTTTTCGCTGGTCTGATATTTTATTTCGAATCTGATTGAAAGAGTTTGATGAATCTGTCTGCTGGTTTGTGCGACAGATTTGATGTTCAGAGCATGAAAAGGGATTGGGGGGTATTTGTGGTTGTGCCGTGTTATGCGGCTTTATAATTAGCGATTATCCGCTTTCCGTTTTATTTGTCTGCTTGGAAGAGATTATATCTATTGCATTGGCACGGTAATGATCGATTTTGATGGATCTTTGCGTTGACGGAAAGGAAGAGAAGTTTCATGGTGGCTTCACTGCCTGGACTTTCAGGCACAAACTCACTTCCGTACTTTTTGTTTTCACGGCAGCGCAGTCTCTTGGTGGGCATGGATCTGTTCTATCGAGCACTGCGATCAAATATTAATGACGGAATCACTTTGAAGTCAATCAGTATTATTAGTTCTAACTAAAACTAAAGAAGTGGGTGAGGACGTCGCCTGGGACGCCTCAAGAGGAATCTTAAGAGTCTGTAAGGTCTGGTGCCTTAAGGCACCGTCGCTGCCTACGAGAGGATTTGTATAAATACCCATTTCTTCATTCAGAGCAGCATCGTTCATTAGCAGTTTAGATGATTCTTTACTGATAGCCCAAGAATGTAATAAAAAGTTCTCTTGCGCACACATTCTACCACTTTCACACATAAAATGTACTTACCAGCCCGTTTTCCTTCTATACAGTGAACATGCTAGCCGCGATAATTTATGTCTAGCTTTTTGTTACAAGCATTTTCCATCCTTCCATCAAAATTGTCATCCCGCTTCAAAGAGCCGCTCTAGCTTCTTTCCTAGCTTGTTTTGCTTGCGCTCTGCGCTCAGCTTTCTCTTTCTGAGCTTGACGCCAGGCAATTCCGTAGCGCATGCTCACAATCGGCCCCAAGCTACCAATAAAAAACAGCGCCCCGAGGACAGTGTACGCCCATCTAGGAGCCTAATATTAGTAGTCCATCCACACGAAAAGATGTTCTTCTTTCTTCAGAAATGCGTAAAATCTACTCACCCATATCCAATCGCGTCGCTCATAGGTACGATCGCCGCGCTCGCCGCAGCGCCCACCAAGCACTTCATCACATTATTCGCAGCAGACACGTTCGCTGGCTTTCCAGGGTTGATATCCACACACAACACCATCAGCGTTTGACCTACCACGTCTGTCGTATATCCGATTAGAAATAAGAAGATAATTAGACCGCCGAAGGTGACTTTAGATTGCAGAATCCATCCGTATCCGACCATGGCAATCGCCCCGAGAAAAAAGTGCGGCACAGCGATCTGCATGCGCGCTGTTTCGATGGGAAATTTGGATAAATCAGTCTGGCGGTTCTTGTGCACTGGGTAGCCCAGACGTTTTGCATGTCGGCGGTAGTTCCAGTCGACAAAGTAGCCGGCTGTGAAGGCCGAGACGAGACCGCCAGCGCCGATGGGGAGCTGTAGTCACATCAGTGCATGCTATTATTAGATCTTTAGGGTCAATATATGTGAAGAACATACAAACATGAGAGAAATCTGCAGTTCATCAAAGCCGTAGTTTCTGTTAAATGCCTGGGCTGTGCCAGTTGAGACAGCATAAAAACACGACATGGCCACACTATTACCAAAAAGCAGGAAGATGATTTCTGGTTCGCTTAAGATGCGCAGCGTCGAGATGGGATTAGGGAACGTGATCTTGTGGTTTTTCCGCAGCGCCTGCAATTTTGCTTCATCAATAGGGATACCCTTCTTCGCTCGGTTGTGGAAACGGATTTGGTCACTAAGGTTCCAGCTCGTTTTTGGCGGTGGCACCGAGCCATCGCCGACGATGTTGCGACATGTTTCTGGTAGGAAGAGGAACAACGGAACGAAGTAGACTCCAGACAATATCAGCAGGAACCAGAAGATCCTGTTTTGTATCAGCCATGTCCTCTGTCTCTATAGTCTTCCTTCTTCCACCTGGATGACTGCTGCAGTTCATGTAATACTTACCAATGCCACCCCAAATATTGGCTGAAAAGACCACCAAGGATGGGTGATAGGCTGGGTCCCAGAACCAAGCCAACTGACGCGAAAGCAATGTACTTGCCACGCTCAGACGATGGAACAAGGTCCCCCACGAGTCCATTCGAGAGTACTATCGTGCCGCTACTGCCCGCTGCCTGTACCATGCGGAGGATCAATAGGGCGACGTAGTTGTTTTGCAGCGCTAGACCCAGATTGGCAGCCATATATATCGAGAAGCAAACTATATACGCCGGCTTGCGTCCAGCTTTATCGGAGAAACCAGCGACCATCATCGGTCCGAGGCCTTGGAGGATCTGTTTAGATGCAGTTAGGAGAAAGTGCAAACTCTGAGTGTGCTCGAGTGCGCTCACCAGATACGTGGTGACTGTCAGCGCGACCTTGGACACCGAAATATGCAGGTCCGCTGCTATTTGGTTGACGGCGGGATAATAAATGGCTCCCGTGAGTGGACTTTGCGTAGTTCAAGTCAGCCTGCTTTTCTTGCCACCTTTGCTGAGGAAGTTACCTTATCCAACTGGCAAACGAGGCCGTTGCAATCATCATCCGTTTCTGCTTCACGGTGAACACAGAGTAGTCATCTGGTGCTACGAAATTTTGAGGAGAGTCGACTGGTAAAACGATTGCTTTTGTGTCGGCATCTCCTGTCTTCTCGATGTCTTTGGAAACCATTTCGGTTCTCCTTTGATCCAGGTTCTCGGAGGTGGGTGCGATAGTTGTGTCCGACGGGCGAGAAGTTGTTTCCATTGTATGTCCCGGTGTAAAAGGTGAATGTAACAGACAGATTCATCTATTTCGAAGGTGCTTTTCTTAAGAACCTGTGTTATAATTAAGAATGATGGCGGTGAAAGTATTCCGATTCTATGCCGGGTTGCACTCGTCGTGGTTACCACTAGCCTAAAAGGGATAATTACAGCCAGTACGCAAAAATATCGTAGATACTGGATGTAAACGAGGGAGATGTTAGTGGAGGTTGAGACAAAGGCCTGGCGCCACGCCCGCTTCCCCCCCGCAACCCTAGCCAAAAATTTGAGTCTTATTAGATGACTCATAACTCAACAAGAGCATGTTCAAATACATAGAAAACTAGTAATATAATACAGGACTAATGCATTACAACATACTAAAACTTGAAAACATTATCATTGCTTTTTAGAGCACCCGCAGGTGCATTAGGATCATTATCCTGGCTGCCGCGAGAAGTGCAGGGGTATGTCCGCCGAAGCTGTACAGGGATTTTGCCTATAATTTGAATACATGCCCTAATTCTGTAACTGTATAATGCGAGTTTACGAAGCATGCATGCAGATCTCACTATATAACACACGGCAGGTAGTGTAAACAAATATTTGACATTGCATAGGATGATGAGGTGATAGAATATGTTTCATATTTTAACAAATAACAGGTTTAATTAATAGGATACAAGGGATGAAAACCATCGAACTAAAATAGTGCAAAAGACATCATCAGTACTAAGAATTAGTCAACTTGTCTGACTGCGCGCTGAGGATATGCAGTTGTAGTTGTAGTCGAGACTGTACAATAGGATTCATGAATGTCCGGCAATGATGTACCACGTAGCAGACTCCGTACGCGTTTAGTGATATCAGTGTGTAACATGAACATAAATAAGCAGCTTATAAGATGGTCTGCACATTTGAGACAACTTCTGGTATCCAACATTTTCCTATACACTTAACTTTGTAACAGATTCTAGACCAAAAACTTTTTAACCTTTGGAAACCATGGCAATTGACACTACAACGGAATCTTTTGCCTCTTTGGCAGTGGTCAATTACGAGGCTCTAGCCAACAAGGATGCCGCCGAGATTCAAAAACTTGCAACAGCCGGCAAAACGGTAGGCATGTGGTACGTGGATCTTCGCGGTCCCAGGACCCAGAGTTATTTTGAGGACGTGCCTGTCCTATTCAAGACTGCGCAAGAGTTTTTCAGACTTCCCCTTGATTGTGAAGAGAAGGTGAAGACCATCCAGGATGGAAAGGAGAGAGGACATGAACAGATGGATCGAGGGTAAATATCGAACGTCACATCAGAAGAAATTGTATTCTGGTTAACAGTTAATATCGTTCTAGGTACCACACGAGCAAGGACTACCACTATTATGAGGTTCGTGCATTGCTCGGCCTATAGTGTTCCTCTAACTGATTCTGTGTAGATTGCAATCAACGAGTATCTATCTGGTAATTGGAACTTGCCTGCGACTATAAAATCGCAGAAAGAGCGCCTGGATCGCGCGATCAAGACTGCAAATGACGCTGCACAGCTTATTCTCGCTGAGCTGTGTGCTGCCGTGGGCATCACGATTCCAGAACTCAGCGCCGATCTCACACGTGAAAGTGATACCTGTTTCAAGCTCGTCTACAAACCTGCAGTCCACAATGCCGGAGGGGTGGTTATTCCGTGGCATACGGACTTTGGTATTCTTACCTTCTTGTGGTATGACGATGCAACCACACAGATACCCATTTACGACAAAGAGGGTGTACAAACGGAAGGATTTGAGAATGTCGGCGTCAAGGAAGGGCATGTACTTGTCTACGTTTCTGACGACCTCGCGACCAAATCTGGAGGTCGTTTGCACCCAGCCACTCACCGCGTTGTGGCTCCGCCGGGGGAAAAGAGACTGAAGAATGGGCTGGTCTACATGATACGGCCGTACAAATCATAGATTACTAAATCGATAGCAAAGCGGATAGTTTAAATTGAAGCTATTTCGCGTTTATGGACACCCTCGTCAGTCTTTCGCTTTGTAAAGTTCGTATATCGCGGAGCTATTATAAGGCGTGCCACCGTCGTAGTATTGACTGGTATATTTGTTGCGTAAAGACTGCTGATACCGCTATCATGGTAATTGGAGGTGTTTTTTCATACGGAATGAGGAATCTGAAAAATTGATAATGGAAATGAGTCTTAAAAAGCGCTAAACTAGTCAATTCACTGATGGATTTCACTATATGTGCAGATAGATGGGCCAAAATCTCTCCTTTAAGGAGCTAACCTATTCGCATCTCTGGGGAAAAGTGTTGCTTCTCGAATCTCATTTAGACCGAGAAACGACTGAAATATCCTGTTTACACCTAGTGAAGCACCGGCATGTGGTGGCATGCCTAATTTGAAAGCATTTATCCAGCCTTGCCACTGCTCCGACTCCGGATCCATGGGCGGACCAGTCCTACCGCTGCGCATTGCCTTGCACAATTCATCGTAGTTGCTGATTCGGTGACTGCCGGAACATATTTCACGTCCTCCAGCAATAAAGTCCCAAGTTTCTGAGAATTCGGGCGCATCCGAAACTGTTATTGAGTTGAATTGACGCATACGTAGCGGGAAGTGCTCGATGGCAAACAGGTCTGTCTGTCCAAGGTGAGCTGATTCTCGGAAATGCCGTCCAAGGGCAGCTTCTTCTTCAGGTCTGAAACCAGAGTAATGGTGTTAAAGAGGATGGCAAAATATGAGACAAGAGGATACATAAAATACGCACGTTAAATCCTCATTGTCACTTGTAAGGGTGAAGGCAAGCTCCTCCCGCAGCATCCGCTTCGCCTCTACCCAAGTGATACGTGGAACTCTGCCCTGGCTATCGAGGCCAATTCGGAATGGTCTTGCTGAGGGATAGAATTTCCTTACAGTCTCAATTAAATCCGCGAACTGCTTGCGCTCTTGCAACTCCCGGAAAACAAAAACTAGCATCGACCCGATCATGTCGACTACCTCGTGCCAGTCATCCTGATATGTCATGTTTATGCCCAGCAAGGTGAACTGCGGTGCATCAATGATAGTTATTAAGCGTATCTATTAAAAGACCGTAATAGGTTAAAGTACGTACCTCGCTCAAGTGTCTTGCAGATAAGCTAGATCTGATGTCGGCTCGGAATACAGGGCCAATGTCAAAGACACGCTGCATGTCCGCAGCAATAGCGTTCTGAAGGGCGTGTTGTGTATGCTGAGTCAACCAAGCATCCCGGCCAAAATAAGGCAAATGAAAGTATTCATTATCGCCTGCAACGTGAGATCCTCTAATACGCGGCGTGTGGAGCCACGTGAATCCATTCTCTATCAAAAACTCGACGATAAGTTGGGACATTCCGGACTGGAGTTTGAATATAGCTCCAGATGCTGCAGCTCTTTGGTCAAGAATTCGATTATCAAGACGTTCTTCCAGGCGTTCAGAGCCCGAGAGTTCGCCTCCTTGAAACAAAGGCTGATTTGGGAACGCCTTTGAGAGAACTACCAACTTGGTAAGGCTCAAATTGTAAGTAGTGCTTGAAGCAGATAATTTGTAGCTATTGCCAGACACTGCATCCCCATTACTGAGGCTTGCGTTGCTATTTCGCGCGCCGTTTGTAGCAAGTGATGGTTGAAGCTGCCCAATGATATGCCCAGTAATACGGACGAGCGACTCAGGATTCAATTTTTGAACATCTTCCCACACTGATTTACCAATAATGGCGGCATTGCATGTGGTTTTGAAAATGTTCCCTTCAAACCTGAGCTCAAGATCTGTCTCGTTCGGAACACTACACTTCTGAGACGACTTCAATCGAGCGTCAAAAGTCACTTCGTCCTCTTCGGACGTAAGGCGTGCTAGGTCTGTCTACATGATACGTTAATTGGCGTCTCAGATCTATGTCATGGAATGTATGTAAGAGGAGCATGCTTACTGCTTTTGCAATCATAATGGCAAAATAGTCCAAAGTAATTTATCTGCAATGTGACCTAGGGAATGTGCTTGAGAGATAGGTATACGGATTCAAATGTTATCCATCAATTTATATACGTACTCTATTACAAAGACAGTTTCCTATTCCAATTGCATGCAATCCTTCTGTAATCTCAATACCTAAGCAGGTGTTTAGTGTATTATTTTTCTACAGATCAGGAGGATTAGGACCCACACATCCTACTTTTCCATCAGCTTGTAAATCTTCCCGGGGGTTTTATGGCCTTCCACATGAATGGTGTGAGGCATTTAGATGTATTCATTATAGGGCGTGCCGTGCCAACATACGAGGTCAGGCATCAACACTATTTGGCTTCCTTTCCTGTCGCCATCACGGCGTGGCTTGGCTCTACTCTTGTAAGACTATGATCTCATGTGCGAGGGTTACATGGCTCGGTTCTAGGCACAGCATGCTTCATCCTTTACGAGGAGGAAATGAGTAATCAATAGAAAAATATGTAATGGTTTAACCTGGTCTTTAGGTCTGTCTGACTACTGGGAGGCTAGCTGGCAGGGGGGCTCAGGTAAATTGAAGCATATTTTTTTCAAAGCATAATTTCAACTGGTAATCAAGCAGTAAGAAACCAACGCGGAGAATTTTCGGTGCTTTTGAATTGGAGATTTCATGAATTTCAGACAAATTTTATGCGAAGATGAAGTGATTGCAGCAGAAAAGCCACCAAAATTAGGAGGTTAGGGTGGATACTAGGATTTCTTAATACACAGATTGCGCGAGTTATCGAATGATTACGTTGTACGGAACAGAAAATAAGAAGAAAGTCATGAGAGCAATATCAGGTTGAGAAAAAGACACAATGGTCTTCTGTTTTCTTTGTCGTGACTCCAAGGTTACTCAACAAATTATGATATAGGATGATCTAAAGGCGACTATAGCTTGACTTCTCCTGGTTTGCAATGTTGAAGGCCTTTTGAAACTCCTGGGCCAGGGCTACTGGATCCTCCGTCCCAACTGAAATCCGAGTTATAGTTTCATCCAACCCGTAAGATGCAGCCCACTCCTTTTCGCGAGCAAACACAGTCTGTACGTAGGGTTGAGCAAGCGTGACGCATGCCCCAAGGCTTGGACCCTTGTGAATTATCAAATTGTCGAAGAATACGCTGGCAGCTTTTTCGTTCTTGAACTGGATTGTAAAGACAGCTCCATGACTAGGAGTAAACTCTGATGTGATTTTACGCAGGTACGGGTCGTAATTGGAGCGAGAAGACAGAATGGATGGATGGTAAATCTTGGTAATGACGGAGTCTGGCAGCGCAGCACAAGATGAGAGAAGATCGATTAGATGATAGGTCGTTTGATTCATTCTTGCTGCTCTTGGTAGAAACAGGCGCGAATTACGTTCCAGGACGACCGCATCGAGAACATGGAGTTCAGGAACGTGGGTTGCGGACATTATGTTATGCAAGCTGTTATAGAACGCTGAAGCCGGGTTTAAAACGATGCTGCCTCCCATAACATCGGCCACACCTGAGAAACTCTTGCTCAAGGATGTGACCAGGATGTCAGCGACGGGAAGTACATCAACATTGGCAAAGGTGCCGATCGTTTCATCAACAATAAGAATAAAGCCGTAGACATCGGCGAGTTGTCGCAGGCGTGCCAAGTTCACTGTATGAAGTAATGGATTTGACGGACATTCACACCATACGGACTGAATGGATCTTCCAGCTGCATATTCAGATTTGATGTGTGCCTCTAGTTGGCCCAGCTCCTCCTCGGTGCCAAAACCAAAAAACCGGGAGCTTTGCGAGTAAATTTGCAGCAACCTCGGAGTCAACTCATACAGAAAGCCAAAGGCAATGCTCTCCCCGAGCTTCCAAGAGTTCAGCATGCGAATACAATGGTAGATTGCAGACATTCCCGCTGGGTAGAGGTAAACGTCTGTAGGAGCGACTTTGCTGCTTATAGCTGGGCTCAAAGAAGCGCGCTGAAGAAGACTACAAATGCGCTCGCGAATCGTCTGGGAATATACCTCGTAGTCTCTTGGCACAATTTCTGGGACAGCAAAGGCAGGATTCACGATTAGTGCCTCGGAACATTTCAGGACACTTTCCGCAAACCGAGAGGAGACACCCGTCCCTGTATAGCGCCAGAAATCTATTGCTGCTTGGGCATTTACAGTGTCGTAGATGGCAGCATATAGCAGCAGTCTGGAAGATACACTGCCGTCGACGACAACTTCAACAACATAGGCGACAGTAGTTGCATTTCTGGTTTTGATGAGCTGCACACAAGCATCGGCATGATTCCATGACGGAAATGGAAGACACGACTGGCCAGCAGGATTCCCAACAACTTCTAGAATTATTTTGCTCAACTGGGCGCATTAAATTTAGTATTTTGAAATTACAAAGGTTCGGACCTTGTTCTGCACGGAGCGGCACTGTACCTCTACGACATCTTCATGAAAGTATGAACGGGGGTAACCCCCTTTCTGCGCTTTCCGGATACGTTCAGACTGAAAAGGTAGCTCTTTCATATCTTCCCACGTAGTAAGCTGTACAGATATGGCATGGCGATTATTCTGCGGTACCGCAGAGCCAAGTGGCGGTGGTAAAGGCAGAGAAAGTTCTTGTTGAATATTCATTTTGAGTAATACAGGTGTCGTGTGAAGTTCTCGCAAGGCCTCACACTCTAGACTTGTACCCGGAATGTTAGAAGGGATAAAGAATTATTTTTTAAAGACAACATAGCGAATCAAGCGTAGATGGATGCTGGTAAATACGAGGCAGCTTAAAAGAAATGTCGCAATTCCATTGTCTCTTCCAAGGTAGGATTGATTTATTCCTAATACGTACTTACACTTATGCCAAGGCAACATGTGTAGCGTTGATACTACTCCCTTGATGTTTCGTTTTTTTTATTATCTTAGTAATAGCTGACGCAAGATGTTTGTTCGATCACATAGCCCACTGTATCCATGTAAATATCATCATCTATGCCGCCGTTTTCCACCATCTCATCACCCAAATAGCTGATGCAAGATTTACAACAAGGCCGCCAATATTGTGCCATATTTTCAGCTGCTCATGGAAGCCTAGTCCAGATTCTCGTATACTTGAATTCATTTACTCAATTGACTTGATGCTGTGTCAAAATTGAATATGTGCACCAATCCTATACCTTTAAAGAGGCTCATATGTTGGCACGGGACATCCCAGGCATTATAATTTTATAATTTTATAATTTGTTTTGTTAAGTTTCAATGCATGATTAGTGTGTATGCAGATGTGATGAAACCCGCATAGCTGAAGATTTCTGAATCTTCAGTTTGCCACACGCACTGATATACCCTAGTCCTAAGAGTTATGTTGAGATAAGTTACATATTAAAGGGCTGGATTACACAGGGGTTCTGGTTATACGAGGGTAATTCGAGCCACGAAGTATATACATTAATAAAGGAACGGATACCACAACTAGGACTGAGGAGACCCCTCATACTCTGGTGCTCGTAAGAACTATAATACGAAGCTTAATGATGCAGCGGTATCCAAGTAACTTGAACTAAATAGCGATGAAGAACTTAGACACATGCCAAACGAGAATGTTCTGATAGGTTGGGATTCCTACCATACCTCCTCCCCATTCATAGCACATCTAATCCCTGATCTTCACCTCGGATATCATTATCAGATTATCTCATGATGCACTCAGTTGTATGAGGCTATGCTTTTCTACAGAATTAGGCAATCTATGCACGTTATGGTCAATTTGGTTCACACCATAATCCTTCCACACTTCAGCTGACATATACCCCTGTAATTCTCGCGGCAGCCAGGTAACGATCCTTATGCACTTTCGGGATCTTTGAAAAATTTAGACGAGGCAATGAGCATGTGAGGTAGAAAATCCATATCAATACCAGATGTAACATAACAGAACGATATTGACAGACCGGTTTGTTTTCAAAGATGAGGGAAAGTTAGGGAATTCTCTATATTAAGCAGATTAACCAATCTCCATGCTGCCATTGGTTTTTATAATTGAGCTCTGTGGGGAATTGAATATGTGACTTACTAAATGTGGAAGTGTCGGCCTTGAAGCAGCATGATTTCTGCTACCTAGGGTATGTGTACGAGAATATCAAGTATCGGGAAAGGAAGAGAAATTAAGAGAGCCTCCAGAGCGCTCGCAGAAGCGTTTTCCATTCGAGTGCCATATGACCCTTGCCTTACTGGATCCAGCGCCGACATGCTCAAATGAGGTTATTCCCACTTCGGCACCGGTCCTGGGGTGCCGAAGGTTTAGGTTTGACGGTCGTTGCCGTATAACCTCACAAGTCTTGCACGCCGCGCCGGCGCACTAAAAAGCTTAGCATGTCCTAATCTTGGCCTGCAATAAAATAAAGAGGTTTAGTAATACAACTGTCATCACTATCTTTACAATTCCGCTGGAATATGAGAACATCATCCTTGAATAGAAAAAGAGAAGGAGAATCAAATAATATAGTGGTCAATTATATCGTGAACTTTGAGATACTCAAAAGGTTCGCCAGTAGTGTCCAGTCATATCCCTGACACCTGATTTATGTATTTTTTCATTCTTACTATAGACAGGGAAATACTTCAGCGTGGTTCCAGACATATGCAGAAATACAGCTCAAACTAATCTATGTTGTAATTTAACCTTGCCGAATAGAGAGGCCTAATCCGACCCTAGAGAATCATCCCCAAGGTCCCCAACCTCTTCTCGAATATACGTGCTGGCGTCGCTATTGTCGAGCTATCTAGTTGTGGCGCTAACTGTCTCTAACCTGCGCTAATGTATTTCTCGTATATACAATATACGCGGTATTTAGGCATATTGTGCAGTGATATAGTAAGGGGAGGGAAGAATTCAAATATTACCGGGTCTTCTCTTTGTTCAGCCCTCTCTGTTTGTTCAGCCCTAGCCTGCGTGGGCAGTCGGGTGGCTCTGCTCGATAGTTCTGAATTTTGCGCCTAGCGCCATGCATGATGCAAGTTTGGCTTCTTGTGACATAATATGTGCAGTATTAGCGTCACGATGGCACCTAATTGAATTGATAATCCATCAAGGTCAATCTTATCAATATAGAATCAGGCATCGAATCGCGCGGGATCCCCGACCCGCGGCCCCCGTTGAGCCGCGCCCCCATTTGTTAGCGTACACCCACTAAAACTGTGGTCTCGACGCTCTAGGGAACTGAATCCTCGGCGATCCCTGCTCTTGTATGGCAATTACGACTATCTTGTACGCAAAATACTAGTCCGTCACTCTAACCATACATGGGAAATGCCTACATATTCACTATTACGTTGATAACTCGGGGTAGAATATTGAATACACTGATTGCAAGTCATCTCTTGCTTGATATCATGACACTTTGATGCAATCCCTACCAAGCTGAAAAAATGTATTCCCTCTCTAGCTTAGTGTTATTGAATTATAGGTTACAGCACAGCATCCTAGTGTCTGTCAAGGAGTATCCCTCCTAGGTATATGCCAAAACGGTTATAAATACTTCTTGTTTGATGTGTTTTGTCTCGTATCATTGTAGTCACAGCTAGCCTCAGTATCTCCCTACATTTCCAAAATGGCGTATGGAGTCTTCTTTGCTCTTTCTCTTATGACGCTATGGGGCGTTATACGATTATCCCTCTTCGTGAGAAGAACGGAAAGCAATTTTTCGTTGTCTGGGCTACGATATTCTTCACCGTCATCTCGAAACCAAAAGCATGGAACGATAAGTTCCATGGACTCAAAGTCAGATGAGTGGTATCGAAAGCTTTACCTGCAGCTGCATAATCTCGAAGACCACAAAGACGTGCTTGGACCGTCTCGAGATGAACTGTTGGCTATGTTTTCGCAAGCAATTACGCTTGGACTCGAGCAGCCGCGAGGAGGTATTCTCTCTATCAAGAAATACGATCCTAAGGCAATCCGGAAATTGGTCAACGACGAACAAAAATCAATCCTAGATATGTGGCAAGCCTACCTGGACAGGAGAAAGAGGGGTCATGGTCCTGAATTGTTTGGCACAGCAGAAGCTGCTAAAATATGGCTGGTTCAACGGGCCCCTGTAAAGTTTGTGGACGGCGCCTGGCTTACTCATATAAACAAAATAACTACCCCCTTCGCCCTCAGAAGCGTTACCAAAAACGCCTGGCAGATATTTTCCGAAGAACTGGGTGATGGCGATCACTCTAAGCACCACGTTCGTCTGTATCGTCAGCTTTTGCAAGACATCGGATGCCACCTGCCCGAAAGCCATGATGAAGACTTCATCGACCCCTCTCTTTGGGACGGCTTACAAAATAGAAACGCTTGGAAAGGTGCTGTAGGCCAGCTTCTTATCTCGCTATTCCCTAACGAATTTCTGCCTGAGATCCTCGGTTTCAACATGCATTACGAGATGGTCACTTTGGACACGATGCAAGCAGCTTTCGAACTCAAGGCCCTGAAGATTAACCCTTATTATTTCTTACTACACGTCTCCATCGACAATTCCGATTCGGGTCATGCGGCTATGGCCACACGTATCGTCATTGACTACCTTGACGGATTGCGAGCAACAGACGGTGAAGCAGCCGTGGCGCAGGCGTGGAAGCGTGTCCAAGTCGGATACCTCTTGTCTCAAACGTTGGGAAACCCAATTAAACATAAACCACGAAGAACCATGAGCTCTGCCTTCATAGACGTGCCACTTGACCCTCTCAGCATCCGTGTGAGCAACATTTTTGAAGCAAAGGCTGCTGTCTCGCAGCAAATTCATTGTCAGAGCAAGGTACGCCTGGGAGGACGAACCCTAACAGAATGGTTGGACCGACGCACATGGATGCAAGCAGGCAAGTCTCAACAATTAGAACTTTTAACAGCATTGAGCCTGGCCAAGCCGTGGATCTATCCTGGAGCAAGTACTAAAAGCCACCTAATACGAGAGATTTCTTGGAAAGGGAGGATGTATGGAGCTTTCACACATGAGGAGACCACTGCTATTGCTGCATGGATTGAGTCTCTCGGGCCTGATAACAGCACATGGATGTACTGGAGATTCACTGGCAGGACGCCATTGACTTCCACCGATGCTGTATCCATGCTTCAGGACCCGGCGAGAGATTATCCATCCATGATGCCTCTAGAAGGTGTAGCGGAGACGATTCCAATGGAGTACAATGAATGCGGCCATCAAGCCGACCTTCAAATCGAACAAGAACCCCTTAATACGCTGATCAAAGATCGGCTTCCCGACCTAGTAGCTCTCTGGTTTGCGCACATCGCTCTTCTAGAAAATACCCTTAACACTACTTCACGGACCACATCTCCAATCTATGCTAGCCTTCTTCGCCTTAGGCGTGCCGAAGCCGGTTTCGGCCTCGAAACCGAGATTGTATCCGGTACGGATGAGATGAGTCGAGTCTCATGTCGTGGTCTTGTTGAGATTGGCCTGGATCTGATCGCCCACTCTGGCTTGGCTCCTAATGTCAAATTATCGTGTTTACGAGATGTTTTGGACCTCGCTAGCAGTCGTGGTCAAACAGACGAGACTGTAAAGTTAGTCAATAACATGCTTCACTGGAGTCTTCGACCTGTTAGGAACCTTGGTTTGCTCCTGGGCCTGTCACTGGCGTTTTTGGGATTGAAGCAAGCTATAATAGAGATGCCAGAGCTCCTGAGCGTGAGCAGTCGGGCGGTCCTTGGAGGCATTGTTGAGAGAGAGAGGCAACACATAGAGGAGTGTGAGCAAGAGCTTCGAAGAGTAGATCAAGAACAGTACAGACGCATGCAAGCTGGTTACAAGTACGGTCGAAGTGTCCTAGAAATTTGTTTGGTTAACTCCACCGATACGTGAGTCCACTAGATTTATAATCCACGTTTCTTTCATGTTGGGCCTATTTTCCTTACTACACAAGTAACAATCATGGCACCGAAAATGAAAAGATATTATAAAGGAAGTTCAAACTTACTAACGTATATCGGCCATAGTGCGAAGACACATATTCGCAAACAAGAGTGGCTTTCACCGGTTGACGTGACCAATTCGACCGGCGAAATCATTGACAGCGAGACTTCTGTTAAGGAAAAACCGCATATACCAGAGAGGCATGTGTTACGTGAGGAGAATTGGGTCTTACAAAAGTATGGCGGTACTAGTGTGGGTAAGTTTCCAAGAAATATCGTGGAAGACGTTGTGCTGTGAGTGACCCTCTCTCTCTATCAACAACAAGAAGCAGATTCAGAATAGACGACAAACATATCAAATGAAATAGGGCAGGCCGTAAACCCGGCGACCGCATAGTCGTTGTCTGCTCGGCACGAAGCTCCAGCACCAAGACGGAGGGCACCACCAGCCGACTTGTACAGGCCACCCATGATGTTCTCGAACCGCATTCGAGCAAGTTCCGCGAGATTGTCGAAACAATACGCCTCGACCACCTCCAAGCAGGCAAGAATGCTTGCATCGAGTGCTGTAGTGTCAGCAAGGATCGCATCTTCGCAGAATACAATCAAAGCGTCAACCAAGAATGTCAGACTCTACTAACGATCTTGGAAGCCACGCATTTCTTAGGAGAGGTTACCGATCAGACTGAAGATATGATAATATCGGTTGGAGAGAAACTCAGCTGCTTGTACATGACCGCGGTCCTGCAAACCCATGGTGTGCCTGCGGTGTATGTAGATTTGAGTGAAATTGTCACATTTGAGGCCGCGAAGGGACTGGATGAGCATTTCTACCAAAAGCTAGGAAAGGATATTGCCGCGAGAGTGCACAGCCTAGGATCAGATGTCGTGCCTGTGATCACCGGCTATTTTGGCCCCCTGCCAGGCGGACTGCTGAAGGAGGTTGGACGTGGATATACCGACGTATGTGCTGCACTCGTCGCTGTTGGTCTTCATGCCCGCGAGCTGCAGATCTGGAAAGAAGTAGACGGGATATTCACTGCGGACCCTTGCAAGGTTGACTCTGCTCGCCTCCTTGACTCGGTGACTCCAAGCGAAGCAGCTGAGCTGACCTTCTACGGCTCCGAAGTCATCCATCCTTTCACCATGGACCAAGCCATCCGTGCTGGAATCCCGATGCGTATCATGAACGTCACAAAACCTCTAGGTCATGGAACATTGGTGATCCCAGATGCAGAAGACATTCACTTGAGTAATCGCAGTAGCAAAAATTCCAACCGAGAGAGCTTGAAGTCCTCTAAAAGACCGACCGCTGTGACTGTCAAGCACGGCATCACAGTGTTGAACGTGCATAGCCTCAAACGCACGCGTACACATGATTTTCTCATGAACGTGTTTAAGATTATCAACCATCACAACCTCTCGGTTGACTTGATTTCGTCGTCTGAAGCGCATGTGTCTATGGCACTGCACTCAAAGCGCAGCCTGTTATCTGGCAATGGAGAGGCTGAAATGCTACAGGGCACAGTTGAGGAACTCGCCGCCTGGGGCGATGTAGACTTGGTACCTCACATGGCGATAATATCACTAGTGGGCAGGCGATTGAAGACGATGATCGGCATTAGTGGACGCTTCTTCAGTACTTTGGGTGAGAACAATATCAACATTGAGATGATCAGTCAGGGTGCTAGTGAGATAAACATTAGCTGTGTTATCGACGAGGCAAATGCGGACCACGCGTTGAAAGCTGTGCACGCGAATCTTTTTTCATACTTGGAATGAGGTCATATCCTCACAATAGCTATCACATATATATCATTTAGATTTAGATAGGTATATTGGAAAATCGTTTGTTTAACCTTGAGAAATTTTTTCCTGGCTCTTTAAAACAAACAAAACAAATGTCTAACCACCTAACTCTAAAGAGAATTACCAAGTTGGTTATCATAATCTCATTCCGAATTTGAAATGAATCTCCATCGCCATTGCTATCGTTATCCTGGTGCTTTTCTACGTTCTCATTCTCGATTAAATCTCCTCGTCATCATTCTGGTCCTCTTCTTCATCCAGAACGTCCTTGCTGTTGGGCCGCCTTATTACACTCTTAGTAAACAAGTTGAGGGCAAATCAACGAGCCGTAAAAGTGTTACAGTATTCTTATACTGCTATAATCTACTAATTTTAACAAATTGTTAGTTTTCAGGGTTGAGATAAGTTAATACAAGTGTAAGACGTAACATGAAATTGTCGGTACGAATGGCTTCAAATTCTGATCTTATTTGTCTAGGGAGTGATGACTAAGTCAATGCATACTACGACAAAAAAGGAGATAGGATTCGAACCTCTTTTGAAACAACAGCAATCTGTTGCTGTTACAATCTACATATATGTATCTATCATTTACTACCTTTCAATTCTCTATAGGTCATGGCTGATAATTTTACAACGAGTAATTATAGCCTTAAGCAGAGGATTCATAGTCCGATAGAAGTTAATCGTCTTGATGCTATCTACAGAGGTGCTTGAGGTGTCGTCTGTGAGGCTAGGACGTCTCAAGAGACAGGAGAGAACTCTTGCCCTGCGGTGCGGTGTCTCAGGCACTGCCGCTGCTTAGGGGAGGATTTGTACGAAGACTTCTGTCAATTAATATAGACGGAAGAAATACAACCGTACGAAATTAGAAGAAATATAGTTAATTAATCGATCCAGCGCAGATTCTCATCAGCTAAGCCATCATCGTACAACCATGCTATCTGGATTGGACATGGAACAGGTAGCCCATACAATCGCCGATCGAAAAGAAATAGAACAAACAATAAAAATATAGTACAAATGCATCATCTCACGCCTTTTTGGGGAAGAGTGTAAAAATAGACAGACATTTTCGCTGAATGGTTCGTTTAAATCAAAAGCATGTTGCAATAGATCCCAACGATGCACAACAGACATGAGAGAGATACGAGGCGTAGGGGAAAAAAAAAGTGGAAACAATCGTAGCAATTGCAATTTTAAAAACGTATTATCATCCAAGAATTATTAGATTTCGTTCGGCTTTGATAGACCTAGCGTCCGTCGCCGAGAGCGGCCGGAAATGGTTGTAGGCGTTATCGCTGACTCTTCATGGGCTGTTCCCAATGAATCCCCGCTGCCGTACTTGCTTGCTGCTTTCTCTGACTGTGTTGTACGCGCTCCGAGGCTGTTGCTAGCATTGTGACCTCCCTTCGGACCACCTGCAGCTGACTTTTGTGTCGCTGGTGTTACGGGCTGGCTGTTATTGCTGAACATCAGAGTAGACTGGCGTTTGTAACGCCCTGGCGTAGACTTTTCTCCAGCCTTGGCCTCATTTTTGATCGACTGTCGCTTCCCGCGCTGCGGCGGATGGATTGGTTTGCTGCTTTCGGCAGATTTTAAGCCAGACATGTCGAGAGAGCGTTTCCTAGTACCACTAACGGATGCTTTGGCCGGGGTTGATTTGGATTTGTTGTTGCCTTCAGCAGCGAAAATTGGTGCGCTCTGGCGTCGTCTGCGTAGCGTGGACTTATCGGGTCCTCCTTCGAGCTTGAGTTTCGTGGAGTCTACGAGGACGAGCTTGAGTGGTCGCTTGAACCGGGGCAGTCCCCTCTTGTGGATGTATCTGGTTTTCCTAGCAGGTTCGTCGATGTCCATAGAGTCACCCGCGCCAGAGCTATCGATTGATCCGAGCTGGCTAACTAGTCCTTCCACGTTCTCGTGCCTCCATACTTGTCCAGGGTGCTTCTGATATAGATTTCGTGTCCCCGGGCTCGGTGGGAAGCCATAGATGTTATCGCGGCGGATCTCGTCCACGGATTTGATAAAGGGCGGTGGGGTTGGGATTGGTCCAGCAGGGGTGCGGTAATTCGACGCATGCTTGACCCATTGATATTTATCAGCTGGCGCAACACAATACTCCTCGCCAAACTTGTTCACTCGGCCAGTATGTGTCCAGCCATTTTCCTCGGCCCAAGGGCGACGCTTGTCGGGATTGTCAAGAGGGATCTCCTCGTTGACCTCACCGGGGAGTTCCATGTTGTCAATAATGGACGGTACCTGAACTTCCTGTTCTTGAACTTGATTGGCAGCATCCACAGCTTCCTGTGTTTTCTTCTTCTTAAAAGCTTCGCGCCATTCGTCTATCTTTTTGAGATCATTGTCGTTGGTGGAAATTGCATCCGCAAGTGCATTTTTTGCCAAGTCGTATAGCAGTCGACCCAGGATATCAGGCTCCTCAAGAGAAAAAGAGACTGGCTCGCTCCCGACTCCGCTAGTACTGCGGGACATCGACACGACCGAGGCATTTCCAGCATTGGCAGGTTCCGGGGTGGATCTTTCTAGAGGGATAGAGGCATCAAAACTTCCCGATGCCATGAAATTGTCTGAATCGCGAAGTCGTTTCCGAGTCCTTGGTTTGGACTGTAAAGCCTCGATGGCTTTGATTGTTGGTTTGCGGAGGCGGCCCGACGTGCGTGTATTTGAGGAAAAGCCGTCGGGTGAAGGAGTACCGAATCTTTCAGATACTGCGTCATCTCTAGAGCCATACAGCATGTTTGACTCCGCAGCGGGGGTGGATGGAGGCACATTGGATTGTCCATGATATGCAGGGTTTGATTTCTCCAGGCCTGGCTTTGTTGACTGGGTCACAGGTGTGGAAACTGGTTCTTTAGAATGTTTTTGCCTCTTGGGAGTTTCTCCAATCACTATAGTGCTGACTGGCTTTCGGATTCTCGTGCTTCGTCGATGTGTCGAATTGACTTCATTGGCATCTGCCATAGCTTCGTCTTTGGATGGAGTCTCGAAGTGAGTAGTTTTATCTGGGCTTCTTTGTTTCTCTTGCTCGACCGCCCTTCCAAAAACAACATCATAGTCATCAACAGTACTTGTGGGTGACCGTTGTGTGGGTATTGGTGAGCAAGCATCTACAAACTGTTCTTGACGAGAAGGCTTGCGTCCAGTATTGCGCAAGACAGGCGTAGCGTTTGGCGTGTAGCTCTTGAACTTCAACATATTCGCTTCAGACTTGCGGCTTTTGCGAGTAGACTTTGCAGGTGGCTCGGAGGCAGCAGGAAGAGGATTCTCGATTTTAACCTCAGAGTTGTCAGTCGCAGAAGATGGCGTGGCAGGCTCATCAGAGCGGTCTTCCCTATAGGCCATGCGGGGATCTAGCTTTGTTTTGAAGATAAATGTCTGGATATTGGTAGGCTGTGATGATCCAGTCCCAGATTTGACTTTCAGAACTCTTGAAGACGTCTCCGTAGAACGCTCCATCGGTTTGCGGCTGCTTCGGGTGGATTTAGTTGAGGCCGGCTCAGAGCGTTCTTCGTTACCCTTTGAGGCGCTCTCGACCCCCACGGCATCCTCTTCAGCCGAGGCTGCGTCGGCCGATTTATTCTGGCTATTGTCAAACGTCTTCGAGTCTGAATACGAGTCCACGTATGTGTTGTTAAATCGCGTGCCAAGCTGGCTATCGCTTTTGTAGCCATTCATGTGAATGAACTGTGTCTCACTAGAGGTCCTCTGAGTCCGACGACGCTTGGTGGTGGGCCATACTTCCTCGTTGGTGGACTGAGGGTATGGGCTGTCTGTCTCAAAGTACAAGAATGACTGGGGCGTTGAGGGCATCGAGGAAGACTTTTGCACATCCTCGGAAGCAGCCATGTTAGGCGTCTCTGCAAATATGAAATTAGAGAACATGTAGCAGGGTGCCAGGCAAGACGACGAGACTTACAGGATTCCAAGGGCGGTGAGGCTCGGAAATAGATCACAGCTGGCCACCAGGTCGGTAGAGAGTGCTGGTTATTGTGTGACTGTGACTATGACTGCCTGTAGTTGACTGTTAGTGCTAGTTAGGTAGGATGACTGAGTTGGTGCTGTGGCTAGCGGGGTTTGGGCTCGTGACATCTGAAGACAGGCAACCTACGTGCAGTATCAGGCGATCCAGCGAGCGCTTACTTCCATGAGATTCACAATAAGGATGCTTGGAGATCCATTACCAGCATTCTTTTATTCAACGTGGTTGGTGGGCAGAGCTTTCTTTCGCAGTCGCTGGGCGGCAGAATTAGGGTCTAGGGTTTAGGACTCGAAACGCTAGTGGCTGGCAGCGGACGAAAGCCGAAGGCAAAGACAGAAGCAGAGCGATCCCAGTCGAGATTTCTTGCGATAGCTCGATTGCCTATGTATTATAGCCCCGTTAGCACAGTCCATGCGATTTGCAAGCGCAGAGTCGAGTTGTCAGAGCCTTCGAGGCCACCTGGGGCCATCGCCATTAGCCCGACGACTGGTCCCCGAACAACAGCAACCGCAGGCATTCCCGGGCATGACCTACAAGACCAACGATTATTCTGGGTGTAGACTATTGTTCGAGGGAGTACCGAGTGTCTTTGAGAGCGGTTCTGCGCAGACGGTCCGTTGCGTCGATGTGCTAGACCTGGCAGGTTACGGGAGGGCTCGGAAGGATGAAGGGCGTCGCACGATCGGCAGGAGGGCTCAGGCGATGAAATTTAGATCGCAATAGGCGGAACGGAAGTTAAGGCAATGTTCGACGGTGAGCAGGGAAGTATCAGGGCGAGTTGTGGCCGGGGCGGGCGTTGAGAATGTCGAGGAAAAGAAAATGAGGATGTTTTTCGGCGAGATGAGCAGAACAGGGAATTAGGGCTTGCTCCGAGCGGCAGAAACGGTCACTGGACGCCGCTTGCCCCAATTATTCTGCCAGCTTGGCCTCCGCTACTCTCGACCATCACTCTGTCTACTTGCCCTTGCTACACTTTCTACGCTTTCTTCTTTTCTCCCTGTTTCATTGAATAAAGGTTTGCCATTATGCGCCTGCTGCACTGCGCCGCGCACCTGAGCCTGCTCGCGCTCGTTGCCCCCTCTGTTTACGCGGCCTCTTGGGGATTCACTGATGCCACCGTGTCAGTTAACTCCAAGTCGGCGACAGGAAACATCAAAGAACGGTAGAGGCGCAAATATCTCCTATCAATTCCTACATGGCTTTGGAATGCAAAATGCTAATTAATTGGATCCAGCCTGAAAGAAAACGCACCTCTATCGACGGCCCTCCCACTTGGTGGTTCCGATTCCCTCAAGCTACTGCTCACAACACAGGAAGGAAGCAGCGCAAAACGACCGCACCAGGCTTTTTTGCTGTTGAAGGACGCCAGCTCTGGTCTTGATATATCATATCCTTTCAGCGTCAAGGACAATGGCAAGGCGAAGGTTGAACTGGTTAGTATAAAAAACCCAATACACCGTGGCCAAATAACTGACCACATTCACTGCCAGACTCAGAAAGATCTCCCCGTGCAATTCCTGGCAGCTTCCAAGCCAGTTGATGCCGAGGTTGTGATTGCCTCATTCGGAGCCTCCCAGCCATATCGCGGCCTCGCCTTCCAATTAGCGATCAACTCTGAGGCCAGTGCGCCAGCCGCGTCTGATTCGGTGGAACGATACGGAAAGCAGCCTGAAATACACCACATTTTCAAGACAGATGCAAAGAGCCCGCCGGCTCTGATCACCTTGGTATTCCTGCTGGCTACCCTGATTACGATTCCTGTCTTGACTGCAGCGGTACGTTTGCTATCTTCATATCTACAGCTCAAAACTGTGCTAATATGTATGCGTTAAAGTGGTTGTTCTTGGATGTCAACCTCAACCACCTCCCCGTCGCCCTAAAATCTGCTCCGCTCCCTCACATCGTGTTCGTGGCGTCGGTCTTTGGACTGGAGGGCATCTTTTTCCTATACTACACAACCTGGACTCTGTTCCAGATGCTTCCTGCTGCTCTTGCCGTCGGCGCCATTGCCTTCCTCAGCGGAAGCCGTGCATTGAGTGAAGTGCAAGAGCGGCGATTGGCTGGCCTGCGATAAGTCTTGCAGCTGTTGGCAGGGCATGTTAGCATCTTGTGGCGGAGAAATAGACTCATTGTCCTTGTTCTTGTGTGTGTTAAAGTAGTATATATTAGCGGCGTAAAATGCTTTTGCTTGGGGATTGCTCGTGTTACTCTATCTTATGATATGCTATGTTTGTTTATAAATAAAAAAATATATTGCCTTTTCAGCGAAAAGAGCGATATTATTTCCATGCTGATTTGACGTCACGAGCTGTGGCCACTAAGAAAATGAATCGCCGCCAAGGCTGTAGCGCCCGCAGCTCCGACAGCTTCAATTTTCCAACCTCGAACCTCCCGTCTATCAGTATCTATCTTAGTCTGACACAATATTGGAAAACTATGGGCGCTACCGCATCGAAGCCTGCCCGTTCGGCAGTTGGTGCAGCCTCACGGCGCCAATATCCCAAGAAAGCATCTGCAGGCACGACACAGACTACTCAATCAGCGCCACCGCAGCAGCAACAAACCGGCAGCGCAACCAAAACAACCGGGCCAACCTACCATACCAGTGAACAGGCGTCTTCGCTGCGTTCTGAGGGTAACATACACCTTTGATTTGCTGTCTGTTTTGTTTATTCAATTTAATTTAATCCTCCTCTTACAGCAATCGACCTCGACGCTCGCGACCCCCATTTCGCCGCCTCTCTCCGCTCAATAGGGCCTGTGACGCCGAACCCAACCCTGTCAAATTCGAGTACATTCAACGCAAAAAACCAAAACCCAGCCTACCTTCATCAACCGCAGCATCAAACCACCTCAGTCTTTCCCGACGCAAACAACAACCCGGCCTTGCTGGTCCTCTCGTCGCGATCCCGAATTGCGAAAGCAGCGGAACAAGAACTTGATGACCTCGGTCGACAGGGCCACGAGGGACGCGAGTTTCTGGATGCCATCACTATTCGGCAGGTATTGTCGATGCGCGATAGGCAGGGGCTGGCTCCGGGGGACATTGAACGTCTACTGCGGTTGAAGAAGGGCGTTGTTGGGAGATTGGGGGGAAAGGGTGTTGTGAGTGAAGCTAGATAAGATCATAAGTAAGGAATCTTGTATATTATGAAGAAGAGATTTACGAGGCATACGAATTGGAGTCGGGTGCATTTTGGCTTTTTGCTGGGGGTGCCTGTAGAGGCATATCTGTTCTTGTACATACATTACTAATTCATATATATATCTCTTATGCGTTGCTGGTTCGTATTATCTCTGAACTACTATCGAACGGGACATGCATGCTCTTATTACTGTTACACGCCAATTGGGATACATGCTCGCTTGACAGGTCCACGAACAAAGAATCTGCCCAACAGACGCAACACCAGATCTATCAATAGCCCAATCTATATACTACATACTGCATACTACTTGAAAGAACACTTATGAGTCTGCCACCATAAATGGTATTTGTAAGAGAACCCAGGTCGTGAAACAACCCATTTGTAAGACAGGATCCGCTCCGCCATGTTTCAGGTCCCAGTGGGTTTCCGCTTTGAGAAAAAACCCTCGTGATGATCACAAAGAAATGCGGAGATGTGCATCAAAGCGCCAGCCGAACCGCCAACCATGCCTTTCCTGGTTGGTTCAGGGACGTGAATCATAATTACCAGGTGGATGTCAGGTGGATATTGACAGGCACATAGAAAAGGCAGTCGGAGAGCCGCATAACTGGCCATGTCTTCCTTCATATTTCACCTGTGAAGTTGAAATATCTCTCTTTCCCTCAACGGCTTTGACTTTTCACAGTCAAATTCATGGCTAGGGGAATTTTGACAATGAGACCATGCCGTGTTCTTGATCCAGCATCACCCCCTCTCATTCCACTTTTCTACGCATTGCTCATTGTGTCATGTCTGTCAGCTAAGTTCCTCCACCTTGCACAGCATGTGCATTCTGTTTCGCCAAAGAGATTCGTCCTGTATCTCCCAACACTCGTCTTCCAGGATGTCCCTGTCATTTTCTTCGGTCGAGTCTTACTCAGAGGGTTTGATGGACTTGTGCAGCAGGTAAGCTGCTGTTTAGGTGTGTTGATGACGTGAGTCGTGCTCATCATTCGAGTATTACATCGTCTTCAAAGTCGGACTCAACTGATGTTTGTCTTTCTACATAGACTCGTGACATATGGAGCTTCAGCCGTCCAGCTCGGCTTCTTCTGGGAGACCGGTTCCCAGGTGGAATGGGGTGCGAGCACAAATTTTCTTCAGGACCCTGCAGCAATGAAGATTCTATACAGCGGCGCGCAGACCGTGGCTCTAGCTGGCGCGATCTTGTTCGTGATTGCCTTGCTGACGACCCCGTATGCCCATACGCTAGTCGGCAACACTCTATTAGCAAGTCGAAACATGATCAAAAGCAAAGGCGTCCTTTCGCCATACAAATACCGTTCGTCAAGAGTGAGCCAGAACTGCCGTGTGGCTGTTGTTTTACTTGCCTTTGTGTTCGCGGGGTGTCTACTTTTTATCCGTGTCAATAGACCCAGCGTGCCCTATAACCATTTGTCATCCACCCTGCCTTTCAGTTTGTCCGCCGCATTTCATCACGGGAGGCACAAACCTCTGTGTGGTTCAAGTCCCGGGCCTCAATACCCTTTCCCAGACCTCATTTCGCCGTCTCGATGGGAGCAGCCCGTGGGAGACTATCCTGGCTGGGCACCGAATGGCAGCTGGCCGTTGACACGGCCGAAGTGGTTGCCTGAGAGCTCACTACCTGGTTTCAGTCGCTGGAAGACAGAGAATCAACATGTTGAAAACAGGGGAAAGCAGGGTAAATGGCAAGTTTGTACGAACCAGCATTCCCACTCTTATAATGCCGCTACCGACCCAGCGAAGATTTCCAATTTACGTGATGCTGTATACCCAGAGTTGAAAGACAGTTTCGATCGGAATTCGGTTCAGATCGAACATGTCGTTTTACTGGCACTCGAAAGCGCAAGGAAAGACGTTTTCCCAGTAAGGGAAGGCAGCTCATTCTACGACATGATTCTTGAATCTCATGGCACACCTGATGAACGAAATGAGATTATTGACAGGCTCTCAATGCTGACTCCGACAGCTCAGATGATAACCCGAGAGTACGCAACCAATAGCACAGGTCAGCAGCATGCATTTGACGACCGAAACACAAACGTAACATGGAGGGATCGGACACCTCTAAACATGGGAGGCATCAACGTGAAAGGGGCACAAACCGCCAGCTCTTTGACACTAAAAAGCCTACTTGGACTTCACTGTGGTGTGATGCCGTTGCCGGTAGATCTTCTTCAAGAAGTCAAGTTGAACATCTACCAGCCGTGCGTGCCGCATATATTGAATTTGTTCAACTCGAAGAAGATACGCGGCGACCAGTCTTCACGAATCAACGCGCAGTCATCGCCAGAAATGCAGGAGAGGAATTGGACATCGGTATTCATTCAGTCCTCGACTGATAGATACGACCATCAGGCAGACATGATCAAACAGATGGGTTTTGAGCGATCAATCGTCAAAGAAACAATCAATGGCCGGTCGGCTCCGCATTATCCGCCAAAGACTGAGGAAGTTAATTATTTCGGGTGAGAGCATATCGATTTGTCGTACTACTACCTTTCACTAACGATGCCATAGATTTGCTGAGGAAGAGCTTGAGCCGTATATCAAAGACATCATTTCCGAAGCCGTGGAGAGCAAGAGTCGCTTATTCCTGTCGCACATGACATTGACGACACACCATCCGTGGAAAGTTCCCAAGCACTTTGCGGTAGAGAATTATTTTGGTCGGGAGAAACCAAAACATAAGCATTTAAACTCGTTCCTTAACACTGTGCGCTATATCGACGAATGGGTGGGCAAGATATTGGGATATTTGGAGGAGGCCGGGATCGCGGATAAGACCCTTGTTGTGATAGTTGGCGATCAGTATTTGTCTCTTCCTTACTTCTTTGTTGAGGCCTTTTCCCCTGTCCAGTAGTGTTTTATTGACAAACTGCGCAGCGGACAGGCATTTGAAGAAGACGACGACGTGCAAGGCACGTACGAGAATGCACACATCAGCAACTTCCGAGTCCCCTTGGTATTCCGACACCCTCAGTTGCCGCATATGAACATTGAAGCAAACGTGACCACCGCGCTGAGTCTTCTGCCGACCGTGTTAGACCTTCTTATCGAAAGCAAGTCACTCAACGAGGCAGACACGGAGATCGCCAAGTCCCTCATCCACGAATATCAAGGACAGTCGCTCATTCGCCCAGTCAGAAACGAGTGCAATGGGCGCCACGTATGGAATATGGGCATTGTCAATGGAGGAGGTAGCTTGTTGGCAGTTATGTCGGCCGACCTTCCCTACCGGCTTGTCGTGCCTATCATGCCGCAGCCGACACAGGTCGAGACAAACGCCCGCGGTGGACAAATATCAGAAGCAAAGATGAATGACAGCGACTGGAGCGAGAAAATGTTTGAATACCGATTCACGCATACCGATATAGACCCTACCGAGCAGCATGCGCTGCAGCGCTGGATGCTGTCCGAGTTGCTGGCGGCAGTGCGCGCAGATTATGGAGACGCGGCAGCCGAGTGGGCAGAGGAGGCAGCGACGATGAGTCGGTGGTGGATCGCCGAGCAGAAATGGGTCTGGAATTATGGGTGATTTGATGTCCAGGTAGAAGGATATGAAAATGAATGGAAGTTATGAGGCAGGAGAGCGGCAGATTAGGTGCAACCAAGTAGTCAGTCGCAGCACGTGAACGTGCAACATCAATTAATCACCTGGCTTTCTTCCTTGCTTTAGCAATACACAACATCTTCCAAGCTCTCCTTGTATTTATATGGTTCATGCTGAGCTTACATTATGATACATTCTTGCCTTTTCGCCCTTTCCACGCTAGCCCTAGCTCCAAGCCCTAACTCGAAACGCCGCATCGGATAGAGACAACCTCATTAACAACGGAACAAAACCTTCCGACCAAACAAGACTAACAGTGAAAACGGTAGATGTTAGTAAGGTCTTTTCTAACAAGTACTACGGAGTATACCGAGGCCGATATAGGACCGTCACGAAATGCAACGCAAGATGATCGACTGAACGCGACACAGCACGGACCAACTTTTCTTTGCCCAGTCTCGCCTCTTAGCATTTTCAGTTCATGTATCCGTTACATTAATCCATAATTGTTACTTCTGAGTACTTGTACATACCATGTCATAGGCTGGTTGGTGAAACGAAGAAAAGAGAAAGGAAAAAAAAACTGGGACGATGGAATTGCCCGACAGAGAAAGCCGTGCTTTTCATTAATAACCCTCGGTTTCCTAAATGGGAAATGCCAAATTCTCGTTTGCGGGTACTCTTTTGCTGATGTGTTTGCTCTTGTAGATTCATACTAGGTTGGGAGCTTCTGTGGGTAACTTCTTAGCTTTGCTCGGGTTGCTCGAAGTCTACTAAGGCTCCTAGCAGCTGATAATGACAACTGTCTTTTTAGAAGTTCTTGTTCAAGATAGGCTTGGGTCGTAGATCGCTAGATGATCTAGAAGATTTCCCAGTGGGGAAATTCTACTATACTTTATAAATTATACCCTATGTAGTATACATGACTACATACGACTGAAATAGTATTGACTTCTAGTTGATATACCATGTAGAAATGGGCAATAGTAATTATTAATTTAAAAAAAGAATCATGTATTAATCAGCTATATATGTGGGTCGTACATGCAGGTACCTACATGCTCGCCAAAATAGCCAGCAGGATCTACTCATTCACTGTTCAGTGGATAGTGATCGGCCGGTACGTGCGTATACAATAAAATATCTCCACGGTCCAGGTGACTCGATCCTGCCTTCTGCAAAAGACTATGCGATGCGATTTCAATCGTGAATTTGTACTCGGAAAGTTCACATTTCATACTTCTTTACTGAGTCTTTTACTTGAGGCTGTTTCTGTTTGTGTGTAGGGAGATCTGCCCCTTGGTATATGTAGAGTTTATCGTAGCAAGGACAAGCCTAGTCTAGCACGTCTAGCGAAGCCACGCTTTGAGCTGTGTGTAACGCGGTTGAGCCTTGAAGTTTTGCTTTGTTGCTAAATACGGAGGTAGTTTGTGGATAAATTTGGGCAGATTCAGACACGTACCAGATAGCGGGCCAGAGCAGGTCAGCCGAGCATCAGAATCTTCGACGAGCTTACTAGTGTTGTTCTAGTGCACTAGCGAGGTATGGATCTGGCAGTCACAGACTGGGGCCGACGGGGAGGTTAAAAGGTTTGCCGTAGACAAAGCTAGTGGGTTTGACAAGAAGCTTACGGAGACTTATTTTGGTTTCTGAATTTGTTCTCGGCTAAGGCGACTGGGGTATTCTTTTTTTTTTGGACTAGTCCATTCTGTTCGAATAGGGTTGTGCGCTTTCTGATGCTCTGAGGTATGGAGTACTGCGTCAGTTTTCGGCCCTGCCGTGACCAAGGTTGATAATATATGGTGGTGTCTTTAGGTCTGCCTGACGTGTCAATTGAATGATGGGTCCTGATAAATAGTATTGACTACCGATTACTCGGAGTTGCTGTGTGCGTCGCGGATAAGGACTCAACAGTCTAGCTGGATCTTTGTTATTACGTTGAAAACTGCTCGGCACGAGACGGTAGCTTTGATTCAACTTGATTGATGTAATGCACGGATATTCTCCAGAGTATCCCACTCATACATCTTACATCACAACTGGCATGACAATTCTCGATAGAGAAAGGTTGATGGAAATCCCATGTCTCGGGACCCGAGTGAAGAGAGATCCCGATGATATTATTGGATGTCTTGAGGTCGATTATGCGTCGATCAAGGATGTAGCTATTTAGTAGCGTGAATACTAACCATCAGGCATACCCAAAGCGGCAATGTCTAAATCAGTATGAAGCATCGTGAACTGTTCGCCTGTACTGCGCCGCACAGTGTCTGAACAAAAACTCTGACAACGTAGTGCTAGCAGCACGAGGCCATTTGCAGCCTGTCTGTCGTGGTGTTGTTGTGCTGTCTGGCGGTCCACATATGCCACTAGGTTAAAATAGGAAATTCCGGCGCGGTGCGGCGTTTTGTTGAAGTGAGTTTAAGTAGCAACGTGACTGAGAAAAGAGGGAAAACAGTGGAAACGGTGAGATGCCGATGCGGACTATGTCTAAGCTTGGCAGCACATCTCATGCATTTATTTCTTTTTGTATCCATTCCCTTGCTTGTGGAAGCTCAACCGCACCTAGGTATAAACGGGGACGGCGGACATCCAGTATGAACCAACCACTCACCGGCTTTTCGTCTGTGGCGATAGGCGATCCTCCGGCGAATTCTACTCAATTGCATTGTTTTGAGGAGACATACGTACGGAGTACTTAAATCCAATAGTTCGTAGTTCATCGATAAAACATGAGTAACAGGTGCCAATATAGATCGTCTCGCACGTGACCCGAACCGCGGCGGCGGGCTCGGTCGACGAAGTCTAGGCTTCACGTCTCAAGACGCCTAATGCAAGCGCAATATTAGCATGCCAGGCTGGAAGCTAGCTGCTAGCCTGGAAACGCTGCGAGACCACGCACGCAAAACGCCAGCCCAAAAGACAGAGGCAAGTCTCGCCGCTTGTGGACTGTTGGCGGTTGCCCGTACGGAGTAGTATGGCTGTGGCAACCGGCTTTCCTCTTTCGTCGTCCCGGCGCTGGGAGGGGGGAAGAATTCCTGCCACGATGCCAGGAAAGATTTGCCTGGCAGGCTCTTGAGTCCTGATAGTGCTATGCCAACTTGCAATTCGTGCTCCCCGTCAATCGTTTCACAGAGATGGTAGAAGATGTAACAATGATATCAAGTCCCAGTCACTGAGCGAGTGTATTACGCACGAGTCGATCAATTGCCCCCCCAACTAGCTGTAGACTAGTTATCATTCAAGGGTTAAATCCAATTGGACCAGAACTACCATCCTGGCTCATGGAATGCATTCTGTGTACTCCGTAGCAAGGCATCGTGGTGCATAGGTCAGGCCAGAATGGGGAGGGATCTAGGTAGACCCCCGCAAAAGGCACGATAGACGACTAGCCTTGCAACAAATATTTTACAGCCGGCTGGATGCGTCTAGAAACTGATCATGTGCTGGGCTAAAATTGTCCAATTGTCATTGCTAGCCCCGCTTGCTATTTTTTTTTTTTTTTAATCCTTTATTCCTTTCAGTCATCACTCACTCTATGCGCCGTTCTTCCGTACCTACACAGCCTCTGTGACCAACAGCTAACTCCGCTGTTGTCCCCATTAGCCTAAGCAGGAAGAATGGCCACGCCGAAGAAAAACGGGGAGAAAGTAAGCTAGCAAAGTAGGTATGCCGAGACCCTCGCTCACGATAGTGGTCATTCTCAGGCTACTCCGTAGTATTCGCTCACTCACGATCTTTCCTCGCCGCTCCCCCTTTATCCGGGGTACCCATTCCTTTTCCGTCTGCCATCGGAGCTGCTCCGTACGGAAGTTTTCTTCCATATTTTTTTTGTTCACATGAGCATGGATTACTGTCGCCCTCTGGTCTGGGCGTTTGTAGGTTCCACCGTAGCTATATAAAGGCATAGCAGTATCCATGGAACTGGCCGAAACATCAACATTACCTTTACACTCTCACATTATCCATTCGAGCTGACCTTGCTCCTGCTTCTAATCCTACTTCTCCTTCATAATTATTTAGTCGACCCAATCGTCGCATTCACTTACTCTTCACTCTCCCCCATCTCCTCCATACATCATCAGTTCATACACAGCAATGTCTATCAACATCGAGACTATCGCCACACCCCAGAAGACCGCCCGCGGTCCTGCTGAGCCCGCCGACCAGACTGCCGTCTACTTGGGCACCAAGAACCGTCTGCCAGAATTTGCCCTTACAGACAAGGTCGTCCTGGTCACCGGTGGTGCCCGCGGATTGGGATTGGTTGAGGCCGAAGCGCTCATTGAAGCCGGAGCGATTGTCTATGCTCTAGACCGATTGCCTGAGCCGGTACGTTTTAGCCTACCCCTCTTTTCAGCTTCTTACCGTTTGAATATGGACTAACATTTCAAACCAGTCCGAGGACTTTGCGCGCATCCAAGCCAAGGCTACCACCTTGGGCACCAAGCTCGAATACCGCCGCATCGACGTGCGCGACACCGAGCTGCTCAACAGTGTGGTTGAGAACATCGCCAATGTCGAGGGCCGCATGGACGGCCTCGTTGCCGCCGCCGGCATCCAGCAGGAGACCCCTGCCTTGGAGTACACAGCCAAGGATGCCAACACCCTGCTGGAAGTCAATGTGACTGGTGTCTTTATGACTGCCCAGGCTGCTGCCAAGCAGATGATTCGCTTTGGCAACGGGGGCAGCATTGTTATGATCGCCAGCATGAGCGGTACTATTGCCAACAAGGTTAGTTTTTCATTTTATTGGATTTTTATTCTACGCGTCTATTCCTTCTTCCGGCGCTGTGATTGGAATATATATCATGTAGCAGACACATATGTTATGTCCATCATATGCACAATCCTGTTTTGTTGCGGGGTATATCACGCTAGTATGGCAGTCGTCTGGGGAGTCAGGCTAAAATCCCTGCTCGCCACGCTACCTGCTCTCCCCACATCAACCCCTTCTCTTCCACCTTCCAGCGACAGGGGAAAAAAAAAGGCAGAGAACGAACAAAAAAACTAACGTCAATAAAAGGGTCTCATTTGCCCAGTCTACAACGCTTCTAAAGCGGCCGTCCTCCAGCTCGGCCGCAATCTCGCTGCCGAGTGGGGCCAGTACAAGATCCGCGTCAACACCATCAGCCCCGGCTACATTGTCACACAGATGGTTGAGATGCTCTTTGTGGAGTACCCCGAGCGCCGCGAGGAGTGGCCCAAGCAGAACATGCTGGGCCGTCTGTCGCGCCCGGAGGAGTACCGCGGTGCCACCGTGTTTTTGATCAGTGATGCCAGCAGCTTCATGACCGGAAGCGATCTGCGGATGGACGGTGGCCATGCTGCCTGGTAAATCGACCAGATCGATCCATTCACATCCCATCTTCGAGTCGGATCGGCCAAAAGACCCAACCCGTAATGATTTTTCTCTTTCGGCATATACATATACATATACAATGTTTTCTTTCCTGGCGGTATATCAGATTTGCTATGCTGGGAAAAGTTGAATGAGGCGTTTTGTGATCATGCGACGGCGTTACTTGCGTGTTTTCTCACTTGTTCTATATTTCATTTGTTCATGTTTAGCGATTATGTCTACCAGCGTTGATGGCTGTTGGCGTATTCTCGGCCACTACGTACTGTATTTTCTCTTAGTCCACATGAGAATATCTAATCTAATGAATCACTTATACTTAATCGGGACCCCTTCTTCATAACCATCATCATCATAATAATAATCACAATCAAATCAAAATAAAAATCAAAATCAAAATCATAATTCCAGCCAATCAACAAATCTCAAAGCACGTCAAGTCATCGGGCCCGGGCCAAGATATCCGCTCACGTTAGGGTTGGTGGATGCGGAGTACTCCACACCCATAAGCTTAGCCACACAGTGGCGACTGCAATATATCATGATTACATCTGCTCGGAGCCAAGCTGTTGTCCATGGAATGATACAGATACAGTAATATTACATTCTCACCTAAAGATCCCCGTCTTGGATCAGCTGCCACTAGCAAGGCACATGTATGCATGTCAGCTGCATCGCATTCCTCCATAGAGACGAGGTGCCCGTGACCTCCGATTGGCCGCTCTCGAGTTCTTACACACGTGTGACTGACCTGAATCGTATTCCGCCATGATTTTTCTGCTTTTCTGCTTTTCTGCTTTTCTGCTGTATCATTTTACGTCAGATTCTTACCGAGCAGGCAGGATGATTTAGAACACTAATAACTTACAAGAGCATATGTGTATAGTTACGGGAAGATGGGCCGTGCAGCCAGAGAATGTGACTGGTGACATCATCACTCTGGTGCGCTCTGCTTTCTTTTTGCTGACCCTCCGACCACCCAACATTATGCCTGAAGATATGCAGTTTCTTTATGTGCTTGAATTTTATGCGGGACCTGACTCGCAAAGTCAGCCACAATCCGGTTTGTTTGTGCGCGAGTAACGCTTCGCTATATACCACTAGGAGGTGCGTACCTGAAATGCAAGATCGGAACTCAGCCTCGCTCGCGGCTGTAAAAGAAGCATAGAAACTCCACCTGATAGATTGCATGCACCATGTATGCACCATGTAGATATGTGTCTTATGCAGATTTAATAATGTATTTCGCATCCGAAGGAGGCCGGCTCCAGCACGTGCCTGCCTCCTGGGGACTCCTTCCATCCCTTTGTTGAGTCATCCGCCTTGCTCTTCCTGCATATATCACCTCCAAAGACCGCGAAGAGCGCTTCCAAGGTCCTATAGACTTCTCGTGAGCATGCGTCTCACACCCATCGCCCTGGTGGCGGCCCTGTCATTCGGTCTGTACCCATCCGGCGCCTTCCGGTGCTTGCAGTGGAATGGCCGTCCCTGATATATACTCTGCAAGGAACAACATCTAACAATCTCCAGATGCATACGCTTCCACCTCTCAATCCTACAGCAATAACCTGCAAATAGTCCCGCGAGCCCTCCCAAATGCCCCAAACGGCTACGCGCCCGCCAATGTATCATGCCCTGCAGACCGACCCAGCATCCGCAGCGCAGCGACGCTCTCGTCAAACGAGACATCATGGCTCTCTCTGCGCCGCAACTACACTACACAGGCCATGCGCGATTTCTTCGGGCACGTCAACATCACCGACTTCGATGCCGTTAGCTATCTCGACGGTATCGCCAACAGCAGCAACGCAACGGATAATCTACCGAATATCGCCATTGCCGTCTCAGGCGGTGGCTACCGGGCGATGCTGACGGGCGGAGGAGCCCTAAAGGCATTTGATGAGCGCACTGAGAACAGTACCGCGGCGGGCCAGCTAGGCGGTCTATTGCAAAGTGCTACCTACGTGGCTGGCTTGAGCGGCGGTAGCTGGCTGCTTGCTTCGTTATATGTGAATAACTTTACGACTATTGGCGCCCTGCAGAGTGATGGGGCGGGAGAAGCATGGCAGCTGGACCAGTCCATCCTGGAGGGCCCAGATACCGGCGGGTTTCAGCTGTTGGATAGCGCAGAGTATTACAAGACCATTGTTGACCAGGTAGATTCCAAGTCGAGTGCGGGATTCAATGTCACTCTGACCGATATCTGGTAAGTCAGCTCAGCAATATTCGTTACGTTATATAAATCTAATGAAGGACAGGGCTCGCATGCTCTCGTTTCAGTTCATCAATGCCACCGATGGCGGTCCGAGTTACACATGGTCCTCAATTGCGCTGGAGCAAAACTTTGCTAGCGGAAGCATTCCCATGCCACTAGTTGTAGCCGACCTGCGAAGCCCCGGCGAGGTTATAATAGGCTCGAACTCGACTGTAATGGAATTCAACCCCTTTGAGTTTGGCACGTGGGACCCGACTATCTACGCATTCGCGCCGTTGGAGTATCTGGGATCACGATTCAATAACGGCAGTCTGCCTGATGATGAGAGCTGTATACGAGGATTCGACAATGCAGGTTTTGTGTTTGGTACTTCGTCAACGCTGTTTAACCAATTCATCAACTACGTGAACACAACGGGCCTGCCCAGCGTGATCACTGACTTGATTACAGACGTTCTGAACGACCTTGGGGATGATAACGAGGATATTGCAGATTATGTCAACCCTTTCTACAACTATACGCAAAACTTGGGACTGGTCTCTCAAACGGAGATTTTGAACGTTGTGGACGGCGGCGAGGACGACCAAAATATTCCTTTCTACCCCCTCATCCAGCCAGAACGCCATGTTGACGTGATCTTCGCCGTGGACGGTTCTGCAGATACCACAGAGAACTGGCCCAACGGCACCAGTCTTGTGTACACCTATGAACGCAGCCTCAACTCGTCGGGCATCGGCAACGGCACCTCGTTCCCGGCAGTGCCTGATCAGAACACATTTGTCAACTTGGGTCTCAACACGCGACCAACGTTCTTCGGCTGCAACAGCTCCAATACCACCGGTCCCGCTCCGCTGATCGTCTACCTACCTAACTTCCCTTACGTGGCGTACTCCAACATCTCAACCCTAACACTATCAACGAATAACTCGGAGCGCGACGCCATAATCCTGAATGCATACGACATGGCCACAATGGCAAATAGCACGCGCGACCAAGACTGGTCGACTTGCGTAGGCTGCGCTATGCTCAGTCGCTCCTTTGACCGGACCGGGACCAACGTGCCGGATGCTTGCAATACATGCTTTGACCGGTATTGCTGGAACGGCACCGTCAATAGTACCGATCCGGGCACTTACTATCCAGCCATGTATGGCACTGAGGTTGCGACCACGAGCGGTACAAGCGCACTGTCGGCGTTGTTGCCCGATAGAGCGGCTTTGTTGGTGGGGGCTTTTACGATTGTCGTTCTGATGTGGTAGATTGTATAATGAGTTCCTTCATATAGACTATCCTGGAGATAGAGCATTGTGTGAGAAGCAGAAGCAATTGCTGCGATTTGTATATTTCCATAGTATAGCGCTGCAGTGAGCTGCTGCGTTTATTCACTATGTGGATATAATAATGCGAGATGTTAACGATAGATATGAACTTTCGGGAGTAGACTATCAATTCAGTCAGAATAATATTGAAAATAAAAGATCTATGCAATCAAGGTATCCGGAAAATGTGATAGGGCAGCGCTAGTGGAAGGGTCCGTTGCCCGGACAACAGCGCGATCGGCGAACGGCAACAAAAACAGCAGCCACCACCTCTTGCCGACTCCACTTACCCATGCACCTTGCTCTGTCCATGCGCTTCGAAAAGCACTGGCAAGCACAATCGACTCTGCGTCTGTCTGTCGTCAACTAAGTCGCAACACGACAACCGACAACCACCACATCTCCGCGTTGACTACGACCTTACGTATCCATGGTTTGAGCGCGCACTCACGCACGCACGCACGCACACCCACCACAGCAAAAGAACGTGAATCGACAAATGGTCTACCTGATACCCCCTTCATTAGCCCAACAGTCTGAAGAAGTCCTGACTAGAGAAGAAAAACCATGGCGCGCGCAGCAGTGATTCCCGGCGTGTCAGCGGACCATCCTCAGCAGCGGAGCACGCGAGGCAGACGAGCAGCAGCAACAGTGTCGGAGGAGGGGAAAGACGTGAAGAAAGCGGAACCAGCGAAGCGGGGACGGAAACCTGGGAAGACTACCTTGGCGAGGAACAGGAAGAAAGAAGATGGGGTTGTCAACGAGGAGGATCAAGATGATGATGACGACGACCTGAGTTTCGACGTTGTTGCTCCGAGCACGGCGACGAAGAATAAGGTATCTGGAACGGCGACGACGGCGGCGGCGGCAAAAGGGCGGACTGTCGGTCGTGCACCAAGGAAGGCTGCTACGAAGGCGGTAGCTGAAGAGCTAGATGCAGGAAATGAAATAGTAGACGATGACGATGATGATGACGAACTGGCGTGTTTCGAAGTTCCCAAGAAGGCTGTCGGAGGACGACCAAAAGGGAAGACAGCTGCAGCTACAGCAGAGGCATCCAGTAAACCTGGTCGTGGACGTCCGAAGTCTGTCAAAGCCAACGAACAAGATGCCGCGCCAGTGGAAAAGAAGGCAAGAGGCCGGAAGCCTGCTGCTGCCAAGCAAGCAACTGACAAAACTATATACGTGACCACCGCCTCCACGATATCGAATCTGTCGAAAACCCGCCCAATTGGGGATCAGGCGAGAAAGAAAAAGGTCACTTTTGCTGATTTGACCGGGTCGGATGACGACGAGTATTCTGCTGCAGAAGAACCAGTCAAAGGAGCGAGCAAGAAAGGTGCAACAAGTACAGCCCAGAAGCCTACAGGGCTCAAAGCGAAGCCAGTTCGTAAGGCTGGGACTGCTACTCGCGGCCGTCCGCCAAAACCGCAAACCGCAAAACCACTTTCTCCCAAGAAAGCGACTCAACTGGCCAAAGCTTCAGCCTCGTCTGCAAGCTCTGGAGAGGAGGATGAGCTTGCCATTGAAAAACCGGTCTACTCACTCGTTGTTCAAAAATCCCCTATCAGGAGCAAGGAAGTGCAGCATACAGGTCTGAGCTCGCCGGTCAAGAGGATCATGTTGCCCGGTCAAACTCTCACTCCAGCGCGACCTGCCAGTGCTCAAGATGAGAATGCTCTTTCGCACCCACCATCCGCAATCAAAGACCCAGTGTTTATGGGAAGTCCCGCACGCCGTCCTCCATCATCAACATCCAAGGAAACCATAAGAGACACGCCTCGCCGTGGTCCTCTTTTTATCAATCAACCATCAGCCTCCAAGTTGACCAGCAAACCCGAAGCAAGCACATTCCTGCAAACGCTGTCCCCACTCAAAGCATCTCCCAAGAAAGGTGGTAATCTTGCAGCTTCATTTCTCTCAACTTCTCCGGAAAAGTCTTCGGGATCGTCCTCAGTGACAGCCTTCAACGCGAAACTCTCGCTGTTACAGAGCCCAGCTAAACGGGTCCAATCTCCGTTTATTTTCCGAACGTTGGATACTGCCAATCAGCCACCAACAGCAGCAATGCAACAGGATGGCGACAATGATACTGAAATGTGTGATGACACACTCGCCGACACCGATAAGCTAGATGCTGTCGTAGCTGCCGACGCCGAACCTAGTGGTAACGAACGTACAGCAGACTCAACAGTGATTGGAGAGAATAGCCATATTCATAATGATGATGATGATGTGTTCGTCGACTATCCCATTCCTGCGCATGATGCGGCAGAAGAGAACCAATGTGAGAACACGTCGGATGCGGATGGTCGGGATGTTAAACATGACGTTGAGATTGTGGAAGATCTTGCCGAACGAGGTTCTACAACTGAAAGAGTCAAAGAGCATACCGACGCAGATGGTTTGGATCGTGAACAGCATGAGGGTGCAGATGAAGACGTGGTTATGAGTGATGATGGCCTGCCTGGTTCAGATGAAGATGCCGAAAATATACCTCCTATTAGCGATGCCACCGAGCAAGTTCAGACTGAGGAAGAAGTTGGTAACAATCAAAACAGTGCTGGGGTAGAGGAAAGTCCCCTTGTTGAATTTGCAGAGTCTGACAAGGTCTCCGAATCCCCTGCCAAGAATGAGGAAAGAAGCCAGATTAGAATCCACGAAGACGCTGAGCAGCCAATTTCGGTGACTGAATTGAGGGAGTCTGTCGAAGCGAGCCAAGGAGCTGCCGGACCACCTGCCGATGCCGAACAAGGGGGTTCTGATCATATTGTGATATATGCCGACTCCGATGATGACGAAGAAGACGTTCCTGAAGTCGAAACTCCTCGTTCCAACATCACCCTTACTTCAGCTCGCTCTTCTATAGACCCACGCGATATAGTTGGTGCCGACGAAATTGACGAGAACGAATACGGATCTTCCAACAGTACTCCCCGCGCTGTCCCACCTGCTGCTCCGTCGCCGCCAATTAGTTCTTCTCGCCATTTTAGAATGTCTTATAGAGATAACAGTGACGGTGATGCATACTCTGAATATGGAGCGAGTCCCGCCAGCAACGGACGGAATTCCATCTTTTCGGGTCGCGACAGCATCCTTCCAGGGCCTCGAGAGGCCGATGAAGATACTCTCAGCTCTTTGGCCAGCCAACTCAATTCATGGAGAGCCAGCAGCCCTGACAAGGCGCGGAAAGCTTCATATGAGCGCAGTATATTTTCACCTGTTATTCCCAGCAAGCTTGCAAATCCGAGATACTCAACAACTCCAAACAAGTATAGCCAGATACAGTCCATGCGCCGCTCGCTTGCTGCTAGACACTCGTTGGCGAATTCGATTCAGATGGATGGAGACGAACCCGATACACTCGGCACACATCCTCAGTCGGATGAGTCTGTAGACAATACGGAAAGCAAACAGCAGACAGATAATGCTGAACCCGTTGCCACTTCAAATAATTCATCGCACGAAATTAAACCTCGCCTACCAATGTCAATCACCCCTGTGAGGGTTAACCGGGATGCAATCCGCACCGTGCACACAGTTTCAAAAGTGCCGCTCAAGCCAGAGGGATATGAATCTCCCATCAAATGTCCCCGCAAGCGAGCGAGATCTATGTCGATAGATATTGAGCTGCCGATTAGAGCTTCGACCAGTCGCGTCAGGCTACTGCCCAAGACTCGCAGGAGTTCTAATTTGATGTCTCCTTCCCCGAGCACCAATACCCGCAGTCAATCACGCAGTCCTTCTCGCAGCCCCTTGGCAGAGGTCAAGTCAGTTGACGAGCAGAGCTCAGATGATAATGCGACCCCCCGGGCAGCGCCAGTTAGTCCCACCAAGACTGCTCCTAGTAGCGCTCCTCGCCGAGAAGCAAAATCTGACGAGCAGTTCCTTCGTGGAGCAGTTGTCTTTGTCGACGTGCATACTACAGAAGGAGAAGATGCCAGTGGCATTTTCATTGAACTCCTCACTCAGATGGGCGCCAAATGCGTCAAATCATGGTCATGGAATGGGCGTTCTAGCCAATCTCCTGGTGCCGATGGGACAGACCCAGGTAGCCATAGTAAAGTCGGAATAACACACGTCGTTTACAAAGATGGTGGAGTCCGCACAATGGAGAAAGTCAGACAGGCAAGAGGCTTGGTGAAATGCGTTGGTGTTGGATGGGTGCTAGAGTAAGGACCCTTGTCTCCGTTTTCAAGGATAATTGCTAACCGTAACAGCTGCGAACGAGCAAATAAATGGCTTGACGAGGAACATTACTACGTTGACAGCACCATCATCCCACGCGGAGGCGCAAAACGGAGAAAGAGCATGCAGCCCCGTGCCCTAGCCAATGTGAATGGCTCCATGATGTCGTCCACATCTTCCTCATCGTCATTGTCGTCGCTATCTTCGTCCATCAGTAGCAGCAGCAGCAACCCTAACCGCCGGTCCCGAGGCCCGACTGCACTGGAAGATACTATGGAAGACTTTCGACGTATGAGTCCAGGCAACGACAACAAGGATGCATCTAATGTACCAAAAACGCCTACGAGTCTCAAAATTCGGCCGGCCAGCAACAATGACACCGGCGCCGACGATGACTACAACTTCAACTTCAATTTCGACTTCTCAACCATGTCGCCGGCAACACCATACTTCTTGTCGAACACAAACCTCGCCCAACAAACCTGTCCCCCCAAACAGACCAATCAGGGTCTTTTCACCTCCTATGCTTCGAATACGTCTTCCACCACGCCATCATCATCTGGCGCTGGCCTACGCGCAAAACTCGAAGCAGCAAGACGAAAGAGTCTGGCATTCAAGCCGAGATTTGGCAGTCCCTTGTCACGGACATAGAGCGAATACTCTTGTCATTCTGTAAACGCAACGATGTCTATATACATTCACTAATTTCTTTCTTTCTTCCTTTTCTCCCCCGTTTTGCGTTTTTTCCCTAAAATGATACCTACCCACGCTCCTACGTTTGAGACTGACTAGTTGTTTTGTACATTATTTACGTTTTCTGGGATTTTGTTTATTGGCCTTGGCCTGTTGGGTTGTATTCATTCATTCATTCGTTGACTATACCATATCAAATTGCTCCTGTTGCCCATAAGCTGCGTTGTATTCAAGACTGATACTTCGTTTCTTTGGAATTCTTAGTTTGAATGCGATGTATATATGTGAAATTTGTGGATTTATTGAGTTTGACTTGTGAACTTTCTTTCAATTGTAATCCTCGATAATGGTTTGGTGCTGGATCGCAAAATGGGTCCAGATTATTTAATTTAAGGTTGTGGGTCTGACATATTGCCAAGCGACAGTCCAATCACATGACTCGAACAGCCCTAAGCTTAGGCATATAAAACAGGCTTGTCACCTACCTAAAGAGGGCACATGGTAACGAATTATGGACATTTTCATAGTTTGGAGCTTATTTTAATATCACTTGGAAAGAACATGAGTGTGTTTTTTCTCGTTGGTGTCATCATCTATGCATTCTCCCAGAACCGAGCGCTTATACAGAGGACCCAGAACTCTAAATTATTTGAATCCACCAATAAGAAAAAGACTTGACGAAAACTTGGATATTTCTAGAAAGTGAAAGCCCACTATTATTTAAGATATCGGGAGGACACGACTTCTAGAAGCGTAAATCTCCAGCTAAATATCCTTCACCCTACACTCAGCTAAATCACACTCAAATATCCTTTGCTGTGCTCATCTAGAACCAGCCATCGCAGCACTGTGTCAATATTCAGCTTCAAATCAAGCTTGAGAGCAGCTTTCACAATGTACCAGTTGGACTTGATAGAGATCCATCTTAAAAAGGTCCATCAGCTTTTGTGGCTGCGATTGAGGCCCCTCAATCTGCTGTCCCTTTTCTTCCGATCTTGAATCGTATCATATTGCACAAGATCGTTGAAGTCTTAGCCGGATGAAAAGAGCTGTATTGGGTTGTAAGAAGGACTAGTTAATTTCTCCCACATGTCACGCCGGGATGAATGATTCCTGATCATGCCATTAAGCATCAAATAACTTCTTCGGACCAGTTAACACACTAACCGTGTACCATTTTGATAATTTTACTGATATACCAAACAAAGGAAGTGGGCTAAAAGCTCTGGTGTGGCCCAAGTACGGATCGCATAATTTATTCAACGGTAGAATGGCGAGAACCCCGTTGGCATAGTCGTCTGGACAGCTGTTTCAAGCACTGGCTTTCTTCTTCGCGTTAGTATTGGTCCACTTGGTGCACAAGCTGACGGCGGCAGTGATGCCGCAGGACGCGATAGTAAGTGCAAAAGCAAACTTGATACCCCATGCATAGGCACGGAGGACACCTTCCAGCTCGGCTCCGGAAAATACCTGGCGCAGAGTTGTAGCACCGCTAGCCGTGACTAGGGAGGGATCAACGGTCGGTGCAGTGCTGGCAAGCTTGTGCACGAGCTGGTTGTCGAACCCTGATTCTGCGGCTGCGAGTAAAAATGCAGCGCCTATCGTTCGAGCGACTGTGCACGAGGGACACAATCAGCTTATGGGCGCAAGGAAACAAAAAAAATTCGATATCCTGGGACAAGAAGAAGAAGAACTCACATATAATAATCGCGGTCACAGGAGCTAGGTCCGTTGGCTCAGCAAAAGCCTGCGCAATGATGACCGGGACTTGGAGGCCGATGCCGTATCCGAAGCCCGCCAAGATCTGATACCCAACCCATTTGCCTGTTGATGTTCCAATGTCGAGGGTGTACAGTAATCCAGCAGAGATGGTTACTATCACAGAGCTAGCTACCAGATATGCAGCTGCAGTACCGGTCTTCGTAATGGCTTTGCCAGAGCAAAACGTTGCAACGCTGAAAAAGGCAATTAGAGGGATGTTGCGCACACCCGAGCCAATCGGACTGCAGTTGTCGATACTTTGGAAATAGATAGGCAAGTAGTAGAGTGTGATGAAATACGCGCCAGCGAAGAAGAAGCCATATACAAAGTTGACCCAGACGGTCCTTTGGCGAATAAGGCGTGGTGTCAGTATGGCGCGCTCGCCTTGCCATATCTCTACAAGTATGAGAACAATAACTATAACACCGAAGCCAACGAATAAGCCGATAACAACGCTAGAGTTCCACGGATGGGTTGCACCACCGTACTGAAGAGCAAGAATCAAGGCGATGGATGCACCCATTATGAGCGCCGTCCCTATAAAGGCCATTTGTAGAAGCTTCTCCTTGAGTGTTGCATCGACCAGCTTGGCGGCCCCAGGGGCCTTGAAGGTGAGCAGAATGATCAAAGCGGCTAAACCACCGATTGGGAGATTGATGTAGAAGCACCTAAAGTTCTCATATTGGGTCAGATCTGGTCATAACACGGAGTTCAGAACTGAAAATAGTCCCTTGTTCTGCAACAAGAACAAAGGAGCATAATATGCTTGACTCACCACCTCCAGGTCACTTCATCTGTCAGTGCTCCGCCAATAAGTGGTCCAGCGACAGCGGCGATACCATACGACGTACCGATGAACCCTGTGTAGGTGGCTCGTTTCGAGGGCTCAGAAGCAAAGGCAGAAATTATGTATACTCCAGATCCAACACCCGAGGCACCAAGACCGGAAATAGCCCGTCCAACAATGACAGTCGTTGAGTTTTGAGCGACAGCGCTAGTCAAACTCCCAAGTTCAAAGACGAGCATTGACACCAGGAAACTGGTTTTGAGGGGGAAGAATTTATACACTTTGCCCCAGAGTGACTGGAACGCACCGAGTGTCAAGAAATAAGCCGAACCGTACCACGAGATATCCTGAATGTTGCCGAATTGGTCGGTAATTTTTGGTATAGCTGTTGCAACAATAGTCTAAGTCGAGGAGGTCAGCGTACTGGCGTGGGATGCCTTGGCAAAAGACAGCTCTATGAGAAACTTGGAGCGGTAGGACTCACCTGATCCAGAGAACAGAGGGTGATACTGAGCACAAGCGAAAGCATGATGAAGAACATTTCGACCCCCTTTGGGTATTCGACAGGTTTTTGCGGATCAGTCACGCCTTTCTCTTTGGTAGTAGGACCATCTTCTTCTAAATTTTCTACACTAGTGGTAGTCGAGGGTGCCACAATGGATGGTTCATTAGATTCGACGCTGCGATTTTCTTTCTCAGCCACGAGCTGATTTGCTTTTTCTCCGGACGCTTCGAGCTTGCCCCCCTCTGGCAAGTGAGGGGTTGTTGATCGAGACATGCGTAGTTGTCGTATGGCTGAGTTATGTCGGCTGTGATATGAAACTCCGTGGGCATGAAACCGCGACCTCGAAGGTCGAGGTAATTGGTGAGCGCTCAGCTTATATAGGTTGCCCTTTCTGTGGTGGTATAAAGGGTATAAAGGGACCAGCTGGCACCCGTTAACGCCGCAAAGCCCGCAAATCTGTTTTAACACCGTAAAATCCGCAAACATCCTTTCCGAATAGGGCATAGAGTACAATTCTGATGTGTCCATCATCCTAATAACTGCTAAATATAAATAATTGTTTTTAATTCAGATTCTAACACTGGTGAAGAACACATAACCCCCTATCAATAATAAGCTTCCGCAGCGTAAGCTTCCTTGGCTGGGGCACCCGAGACCTTCCCAAAACCCTAGGTTGTGCGGCGGATAGGTAAGTATGTTTATCTACTTCTAGTTGCTATTATGGGAGTAGTGGACTACTGAATAATCTTTATCACCTAGCAGTAGCTTTGAAGATCTTCCAAACAACTCATACACCCTGGAAATATGTTTGCCAATCCCTAATTGGAACGCCGTCGAAAGACGGGTTGAGATCGTTTGACAATATTTACTCCTGGTGATTGTACGCCCTACTAATTTGCGAGAAACTCACATCATCGATTTCCTTGAAAAAAAAATCATTTGGTTTACGGATACGTTCTTATATCGGATAATGGATATTTCATGCGAAGCGACCACCGACGGATTCGATTTTATTCTCGCAGTCCAACTGGAACTTTTCTCCAACTGGAACTTTTCCCAGATGGCACATGGCAGCGCTATCAAATTATCAAGGTGAACAATGGTGTAGCTCATGGTGTCGGATTTTCCGATGGGTCTGCTTCACATTGAAGCAGATGAGTAACTATAATATCAATCAACATTTGGTAAGAGAGATAGGCAAAGAAAAGAGACGACCCACTCGGATCAGACTATTTGCCCTTCGTACCTAAGATTTGTATTATTGGCGTAAATCCTACTTAGTTACATCATACTCAATCACATTTCTATATATTGGATTGTCTGTGAAATATTATAGGTAATTGATTATAAATCACTGAAAGTAAACATTGAATTACACACGGGACTGAATGTCTCGTCGCATCCGCGTCAATTTTGAACAAACTTTTCTCTTTCCACTGCTTTATCTGCTTTGTCCACTAAGCCATCTTATTCATAGTTAGGCCTTGGCTACCTGACTGATTGCAGGAGGTATTGTAATACCTTTTCAGCCGAATGTGTGGCTAAGTGTGCAGTTTACCTCTATTAACATGTCGTAACGAAAAGCCCAATTCTGAGATCATTGGTCAGTGACGGGATATATAAAACAGAGGAGGGTTTAAGGTTCAAAGTCAAAACTCACGGAGATGGGTTGTAATCCTCAAAAAAGTTAAGATCCGTGCTTCCGGCATTTGCTAACTCGAATGCAAGCGTGTGGCCGCTTGGGCATGGGAAAGTTGCAATACCATACGAATTACCTGGAGACACATTTGTTATGCCATAATCAACCTTTACGGCTGGTGCATTACTGTGCGATGTCTGGTTGCTAGCTGGGGCTTGTAGTTGGGTGAACCTGATAGCGCCGTCTCCACTGAAAGTGAACGAGGATGTCTCGAGTTGGTCCTGAGTCGGGAACAGGAATACCAGTGAACATTGCTTGTTTGTTGTGTTCGAACCAAAGTCGAAGTTGAAAATTGATGATAATGTCGATGTGATTGTTCCGTTAAACGATGTTCCCGGTGCTTTAGACGGCGCCGAGCTGTCGATGGGGATGATGAGGTGAGGGAATTCGAAGCTGCCATTGACCAGAGTCGTGCCACATGTTGCTCCGCTGCATCCTTTATTGCCATCACCGCACGATCCCCCAGCTCCTGGTGCAGGTGTTACGCCTGTTGGGGCCGCTGCGCCAGAAGCAGATGGGGCTGCTGGTCCAGTGCCTTTGCCTGTAGGTGCTGGGGCGCTGGTGTTGGCAAATGGAGGTGGCCCAGGCGCAGTAGGGCCACCGCCAGGGGTACGTGGTGCACTCGGTGTTCTGGGGCCTGAGGGCCCGGCTGGCGTTTCAGGGGAGCTCGGTGTAGTTGGACCAGCATGTCCGGTACCTGGACCTCCAGTACCTGCACTGCCTGAATTTGGAGGCCCTGGGGTAGTTGGACCGGATGTAGTAGGACATGAGCTGGAGGATCCTCCTGGTGAGCTGGGAGCTGGAGGCGCTGGACCTTCTGGTGATGGTCCACTGGGGACTACACTAGGCGGGGGAGGTGGTGGTGGCTTTGCTGGCACAGATGGACCTGGAGCGGGAACATTTGGTGGTACGGGAGCAGGTGCAGGAGGCCCTGGAGGTACTGGTGGCCCCGGAGATGCTGGTGGTCCTGGAGATGCTGGTGGCCCTGGAGGTCCTGGTGGTCCTGGTGCTTGACATTTGTCTGACTGAAGCTCAACAGGTTGGCATCCAGTGACGTCTGAAGGAGCTGGGCTCGTGTAGATGTTCATCTGATCACTCTGACCTGACTGACAGGCCACAAAGTCGGTTGAGCCATTGTGATGGACTTTGCCTGAAGCGTCTATAGAGAACCCAGGCTGAGGTACCTGACCGTCATCACACTGAAGCTGTGACGTGGGTGCTAGAATTCGATATCGAATGTTATTAATATGTGACTGAGCGAAGTGCTAGGAGTACTGAAACTGAACATACGGGTTAGATGACATCCACGACCATTTCCATCCGTGATAGCTCCAGAAGGGTCGATGCAGAACTGAGAAGGAGGCAGGCCGCTGCCAATACGGGTCTGGCCGTCATCAATTTGTCCCACCGCTCCTGAAGCTCCTCCAGTAGTCGATAAGCCAAAACAACATGGTGGGGTGTCTCGAGCTACTAGAGCGTTTGCTGTGGTTATAACCACCAATGTAGCAAATGTAGTTCTCATGCTGAGCACCTAACTGCGCCAAACCGTAGCTTTCCAATTATATATTTACTCCAAATATAGAAATTAACAAAATCCAGACTTTGTTAAGGCCAAGCAATGGTGCTCTGTCTTTTGCCTCTTTTCAAACAGTATGATAGCGCTCTAGTTCGAAGTAGAGACCATGCATTCCCAAAGACAGCGAGGCGTGCAAATGAGATCCTCTCCCCAAACTGTTTCAATCACTACCAACTGAGTAGGTGATAAAATGAAGCAAAGATATGGGGAAAAGAACGAGTTGCAGATATGACAGGACAAAGAAAGGTTTTGTCAAAGTTGAAGTGCGGAGACGGATTATATGATCTGGTGTCCTCTTCAATACCAAAGACATTCCAAGCAGTTACTATGACGATGAGTTGAGCGTCATTTAAACATCTCTGCTAGTTATAATTGGGCAGGCGTAAGTCATGTCCGGGAATATTGGGCTGTCAGCGTTCTTTCATAATTGTTCTTTTGCCATTAAACGTCTCGAGCCACACGGAATTCACATTGAACATAAAATCAGAGAATGACTGTGTCGGCCATAGTTACCGAAACTGCCTAGTTTCCAGTGGCCATGCATTTTAGAACCCCCATTGCCGGGGACGAGAATTCCGATACGGCTGGACCCTTACAGCCTGTAGGGTTACAAGCCATCTCGGCCAGTACCAAGGTTCTGGTCCACAAAACAGCCACGCACGATCGTGTAGTGGGATATGGCACATTGAATGCACTGGAATGATATTGTTGGAAGGTAAAGCCTTGTGTTTAATTATTCCATATTTAAAAAGACAGGTCACATGCGAGGCCGTGGAGGAAGAAGCTTTAGCTTTCATGAAGGAAAGGTGTTGAGTTTCCCATAAACGTTAAGATCCATATATCGCCCGAGATAAGTTGCTCCCTTGGCGGTCGTCTTTTATAGAACTTCCGCGCAAAACATGAGATGTTATACTCCCTTCATCGATCGACACCATTGTAAGAGCCCATCACGTTCCTGCATCCAATCGCACATCATGACGAATGACGAAATATCAAGAGGTCAATGGAAGGATTAACTTCCCGTGCTGGAGAAAACCAGAAGTTCCAATAATCTTGGAGTAAAGGGTCATGCTGCGGTTTTTGTGACGTGACGATAAGCGTGTGCAATCAGTCGCCAAAGATGGAAAGCACTTCCGGCTGCCGAGAGCTTGCCTAAATAGGAAATAGGGCTCAAGTCTATTTCAACGTCACTCGAGGATCTCAATGTGTTATTTCGCATGCAGAGACTTCTCTTCAAACTATGATCAATCTTGGTTTCTTTGAATCCCCCAGGGTTCTTGGTGATATATTCACAGTCTCAAAAGCCTGCTCGCTAAATCAAACCACTCTTTTGTGGATCTCAAAAATAGGTCGCAGCATACTTTTTCGTGTTTGCCTAGGTACATATATCAGCTAACAGTTAGTAACCCTGGTGAGGTTATCGGTGGAAATATTCTCTACGGACAATTTGCAGTTGGCTGCAGGCCGTTTCGTAGCGCATCCAGCTTCGAGTCAAGGAATGTGAAAAAATGACTTGAGGATGTTCTAGTTCAGCATAGGACAATAATGAATTATATAGTGAGAGAATATACTCCCGATGATGGCTGTTCAACACGAACATTTTCAAGTCATTGTTTTGGAGACTGAAATTAGGTTTCTTGGTAGACAAGTATTTTGATTCACGTCTTTCTAGACAAGATACTGAGGGTAACACCAGTTGAACGGAAACTTATCTTGCTAATTGTCATAGGAACTAGATAGTATAGCTGTAGAGTTGGCGTCTCTTGTGATTTACGAGATGAGAGCGACAATAACAATACACACAGTTGGAATACTGGGCGGGTAGATGTGAGTTTTCCTCTAGGGGGAAATTCTGTCAAATTACGACAAATCGTAGCTAACTCTCTTCTAGCGTCTTTGTAGCCTTTTATAATTGCAGTTCAATGTTCTGTTTAATATTTAGCATTCTCACTATGTTAGTGTATATTTATCGACATTTTGGCTGCTACCAATTACCGGTCACATCACGTAACCACGATAAAGGGTAACTTAGTACTCCTAAAATTTTCCAAATATCTTGCTTTTTCAGCACTCAAGTTATTTTGCCCTAATATAAGTGCTAGTTACTTATTGCTTCCTAAATCTTGCCTAAATCATCCTTCCATAATTGGGCGTCTGAGGTGACCAAAGCATACTAAACAGGATTCTCTTTCTTCTGATCATAAAACTTCGGGGAACTAATGGCTGAAATGAAAGATTGCTCGGGTATCAATTATATTTCTATATATCCAAGTTTGATGGAGTGATTATTTAGGTAGATTCCGTCGCAAATTTGCTACGCTCAATTATGACTGTGTTTTCTTACAACAGCTTCTTAGACAGAATTGTTTCATGTCAATGAGGGATTACTTAGGTATCACATAGGGAGACATCTATGAAGTCATTATTATTCATGAAGGGAAACGCTCGTGACTGTCGTATGGTTGCCTAAACTACCGTCATTAGGCAGAAAAGTCCACTTCCCTATCGGACTAAAATATGTATTATTTTACTTGATTTACTCACAATACCTTAAATCGCGTTCAGAATAACAAAGAGTATGCCGCTCTGGCTGGCTATCATGCAGAATCTAAAGAATCAGACAGTCGGGATCCCGAAAATCGAAAATGGTAAGTTTGGGATTACATGAACATAGCACATTCTGCTAACTGACATATTAAGAACCTCCATCCTACGAAAGTTCAAGCAAAAACGGTAACCAAGTATGCGTTACGTGTGATGCTGTGGGAGACTTTCCCACATCAGGTCAAACTTTCATAATTCGTGAAAAGTATTCGAGGAAAATCATAGGTCTCCGAGCTGGCAAGCTGCAGTTAGCCTCTGGACCAAGAGGAGAAGGTGATTCCAGCTGCTTTTGGCATTGTTATTCGAGAGGCGGCTGGTTTTATCTCCAGAATGAAGTCACGGGCACACTTTTAGGATACAAGCATAAAGACAAGCTTGATTTGCCGGGAGAACAAGTTATTCTACAGGAAAAGCTTGCGAGTGGTATAATTCCGGGCTCTTCTTTGTTTGTTATACGTTATATACCCCATGAGGGCTTTGAGCTTTTGTTGTTTCATCATAATGTGATAGAAAACGTCTTACATTTAAATCAACTAACAACAAAGCAAGATGGAAGTCTAATTCTGCGACAAACCACAGAAGGCGGCACACTTTGGGAGTTCGAAAAGGTTACGCCGAATTTCTGATGTGACGAATCTTGCTTCATTTCCTTACAGATAGCTTCTAAAATATGCAGAGCGAGGAGATTTTAGAACTTTAAATTTGAAAATGATACTTTTTCGCTGAACTTTATTTTCAATTTCTCGATAGAAATGCCTTTCAGAACGCTAGAGAAGCATCATTTCTCAGGTATAGATCTTGAAATGTATTGCTTTCGGGCCTGCTGCTCACAAAAATCTGATTTGATGCTCTGCTCTGAGGCGTTCTTATCAAACTCACGAAATATTCAAAATCAGCAGAGTTCTCCTCAAAAACAATGGATGGAGAATTGCAGGCTTCTTTCTCACCAAGGGATCGATGATGTTTTCAATCCTCTCTCCAGGAGAAACTTAACAAATCAGATGTATTTAAAAAGGACTTGGTGCTACCTCTTGAACAACGGGTATATGCCATCTTTGCAATCCGCGGATACCACAATTACTGTTGGGTCCACGATCTATAGCGGCGATAAGAGCACTGGACATTTTAAATCGGAATGAAAACTCAGGCAAAATGAAGGTTATGAAATAGATAACTGCAAAAACAAAGAATATAATAATAATAAAAAGCGAGTGCTGAAACCGGGATTCGAACCCGGGTCGCCATCTGGCCCAATATGATTCTTTCGAATGGGAGGATGGCATCGTAACCCCTTGACCATTTCAGCGTGATAATCGCAAAAGGCGACGATGCTGAGGGCTCAAGAAGAAACACTGATATCAGCGTGCTCTTCGTATGGTTTTGTGGAGAGCGGAATAGTGGCCCACGGGGAAAATGTCAACCCCGCATCCCACCTTTATTTGCAAGGCGATCGATGAGTTGAACTACCCGCTGGAGGTATTAAATTCTTGTTGTTTGAGTTGCATGCACAGAATGCTAGGGGACACGAAGAGGAGAAATGCGATCTCGGACGCAACCAATAGCTGTGTCCATGCCGTCCTGAATGATTCGGCAAATCCATCAATCAGAGCGGTCATATTCGAGGCATGGACCCTTAAGAGATATTGCTATTTACTACTCAAAATTTTACGGTCTTGGAGGCTTCAAAGTGGTATGACGACATCCAGGCCGGAATAACCCAAAGTATTGAAAATGGCTCTGGGATATTAATCAGAAAATATATCAACATATGCCATTGCTCTAGATAGCCCTCTGAAGCATTTCGCAATGATCGACGCTCATGCTATTGCTAATTTTAAAGTCTATAAGACTATGTATGGCCTACGTGCTGGCAAATCATATACCCTTCCGTACTGTAGTGCGATAGAGGAATAATATGATATTCCTTTTATCTAGTCCTCTGTCACTTGAAAGATGAAGAAGCTGGCCTCAGCCCTGACTAAATCAAGATACGGCTATGCGTGGCGTGTCTACACGGAGTTAACCTGGGAGACCTTTCCTCCAACTCAAACAGTCACTAACCCATCCCGTTTCGCATTCCAGGTAATAGATAGGGCTACCATTCACAAGAAATGCTCCCTCTTTCAAAAGGTCATGTTCACTGGTTCATCAATGTTGATTTCCAAACAATGGGTACCAGAGATCTTGCCTCCTGCGAGGTTACGCTAAATTGATCCATTGTCGTTATATGCAGTGGGGAAGTCTGTGAATTTGTTCTGGTTGGCCTTGCTCTCGCTCTTATTCCCGGCGTTATCATTGGTTTTCTCTTCGTCGAGGTTGATCAAGTCAAGACAGATGATGCTAGGTCAGATAATGATAGCCAATGCTAAGTAAATATGTGATAGTTGCATCACTCTTTTGCCATATCCTTGTAATTCGACATAATTTTGAGAATACTCCCAGTCAAGTCAGAAGAGGTGCTGTAGGGAGAGTTCAATTACAGACTTAATAGTTGGCCTCTTTGAATTCTACGTAGCGTATCTTCGATTTCATTACTCCATCGTATCTACATGACTAACATCTACAGCCGAGGCCGAATTGTTTGAGAACCTTCCCACGCGTCACCTCCTTCCAGGACCTGCCAGTTCTTAACCGCACCAGGCTCAACACAGACCATGCCTTTGTACTCCTCGTCCCCGAAATCACTCATCTTCTTTGCATTTTCCGCCCATGGATTCCACACTGTGACAGTATTCAGCCCTTCACGCGTAATTGAGAACAGCGGCTTTCCGTTCTCGACAACACTGACGGGGACCGTGGGGTCGACGTCTTGGTAGACACGATCGACCTCGCCCGCGATGGCGATTTCGTTGGAAGTCTCTTGCTTTTGCTGTGCCTTGTCAACTTTGTCGATGTAGGTCTTGTTTTGCAGGCTAGCGACGCGGATCTTGGAGACGTCCTAAGCAAGGAATGTTGATGTTAGTACTCTCTTCCCTTGTTCGTTGGTAAGAGACAGAAAGACGTACAGGAACTTTGAAGTAGTTATGCAACAGCACATGGAAATCAAACGGCTGCGATCCCTTATTCTGCACCTGCAGCGAAGTCTCCAACCTGTCTGGGCTGAGTGTGACGCTGTATACCAGACCGAACTCGTACGGCCAGGCCTTGCGAAAGTCTTCGGTGAGCATGCTCGACGACAGCCCAAAGTCCAATTTGATTGTAGCATCGGCCTTGCGAGAAAGCGATTCAGATGACGATTTACCTAGGAACTCCCAGGTCGAGGAGCGCGCGAAGCCATGCTGGGGAAGAGAGGAGGTGGCGTGGTTTGGGGGTGGAGGGCCAAACACCTTGTGTCTCAAATTAGTCTGATGAAAATAGCCAGGTAAAAGATGAGGTAATATATAAAGAAAACTCACCGGAAATACCACGGGAATGCCACCCCGAATAGCTTTGGAGCCGTCCAGAATCGCGTTGGAGCTGACAAACAGCTGCTCTTCGCCGTCAGCGAGCTTCCACGAGACGACCGTGGCGCCAAACAGGTGCACCGACACCGACTCGCCGGTGGGCAGTTTTGCGTCGACCGTGTTGTCGTTGATGGCAATTGTAGGCTGTGGGATGGAGGCGCCGACGCCAATTGAGGTGGGCTTCTTGCTGCGATCCATCGTGTTTTGGAACCCCCGCGCTACGTAGTGCTGCTGCTATCTTATCGCCGGGTTCGCTGAGAGAGAGTGGGACAATGGAGAGAAGACGGGAGATTTAACAGTGATAAAATAGGAGTTATTCCAGAGAAATGAAAAGAAAGTCAAGACGACGCGAAACAGAATGTGAGGAAGAAGGAGAAAGGACAGTGTTGTTGCTGTTGTTGTCTCAAGCAATGAGGAAGGGCCGGCGGGGCAGTTCTGGCCGCACCGCCCGGAATTAACCTCCACGCAATGCTTTGTTGGCCACTGACACTGACAGCCTTTTTAGGCTCTCAAGGTCTCTGGCACCAGCCATATTTTAGACTTAGCATATGAGGCATTGATGGGCGATGGCCACGAAAATTACTGCATACGGACATCATAAGCGCCTATGAGCCGCCCGATTATTCTTTTGACAGGCCAGCGGGAGCGTGACATGTATGCATACTACGCGTGCGGTCACATTAGCCAATAATCGCCCTACTACTAGGCTGAACAACTCAGAAGCAAGTTGTTTCCCTCCATATGTGAATAAATTGTTTGCTATGTACTACGCCGTCGCTATGCACATTTCGACTCGGTCACCCAAGTCATCATCTAGAAAGGTAGCAAAAAGAGAGCAAACCAATCAAAACAAAGATAAGAGACAGAACAATGAAACAAAAACAGCGAATCTACAAGTCGCTTCTTCTCGCTGCCTGGTGTGCTTCCACTCGAATGTCGAACAACGCATCGTCAATCTCTCGCAACACTCCTCTGCCGAACCTTGCGTTTTTGATGTCAGTGAGGACTCGTCGGAGAGATCCAAGAATGCCAGCGGTTGGATCGGGGGCGGGGGCATCACTGTTCTCCATAATATTTTCGGTCTGTACTGCTTGGGAAAGGTAACGACTAAATTGCTCCTCTTCGTTTTCTTTTTCCTTTTGATCCGGGGTCACTAGCGATGGGAAATCGGCTTGTTCTGCGGGTTTGTCTTCCATCACAATATCGTTTTGAACAATTTCTCCGAGATCCTTTTGTCCTTCCTCGACGGAAATATTCTGTTCCCTTGTCAAACCCTCTGCAGTGATTTCCGCGGTGATGTTTATTTCTTCAGAAGTCGAAACATTCTGTGCCTCAGTTGACTCCGGATGAGGAACTGCTGCTTCCTGGTCGATATTTTCCATCTCAACATCCTGCACTGGAACAGCTTCGAAAGCCTTCTCTGGAGATTCTGGGTCATTCTCCTTGGCGTTGGTATTCTGCAAAGATCGTTTCTTGCCGTTCTTCGACGCCCCGGGCATTAGTTTCTCAGATTTGGGTGGTGGCAGTGCTGGGGCTCCACTGAGTCGTGTAGATCGCCGTCTCCGCAACTCTGGGCTCTTGGGTTTGATAGGAGACGATACAATTTCGCGGTTATTCCGTAGACTTCTTCTTGTTGACCCCGAAGTTGTGGCATTGTCAGAAGACAAATCATCTATAGAAATGTGATGCTTCAGAGGAGACGATTGTGGTGTTGAGAGCCCCCTTCTCAAAATTGATGCCTGAGGTGTTGCCGGCTTCGGGACGTCGGTCTCTGGTTGAGGCGACTCGTTTTGAGAATTGTTCCAGCGAGGTGCTTTGGACCTACGGGATCGCCGCGTCGTGCGCTCTGGTGATGGGGTCTCTTCAGCTTCAGCATCGCGTTTCCGTTTCCTAGTAACCGGTCCACTCGGTAGACTCGCATCCGATGACTGTGTTGATTGTATAGATTGAGTATCGAGCTTGTCTGTCAAATCCACTGCCAGTTCCAAATCTTGTTCAAGCTGTGAAGCAAGCAGTTGTTCAAACTCGTCTGTATATGTATCAGGGATTGTATCAATCGGTGTATCGTCAGCTTCCGGTTCATCGTGATGTTTAGAGGCGAGTACGGTTGTTGATGTATCTGTTTGAATATCACTTAGTGCAGTCTGTAAAACAGGATGTTCAGCCGCCCTGCTAGCTGAAACTCTTGGGCTTCGTCGTAACTCGTTGCTTGATTCTGCCTTCAAGTCGATCTTCAACGGTATCTTGGGCTCAGACTTCTGAAGCAAGGTTGTTCGACGTGTCACTCGTTCATTCCTAGGCGAGTGCGACGACGCAATCTCCGGGGGAGAGGAAGGGGGGTCGGAATTCGTAACTTCAAGTGCAGGAATGGTCAAAGAAGAAGGCTTCTTGTTTTGAAGGGCTGTCTGGTCTTTAGTGGCTGGTGTCGGAGACGAGCCAGGGAAATCATCATCGTCCTGGAGATTCGCGGCAAGCGTAGGAGTCAATGGAGCATCCATGTCGCGTACTGTCTCTCGTATCTTTGGTAATTGTACGGGAGACAACACCCCAGAATCCCCCTCTGGATAAGATAACGCCGGTGATGACGACCTTAGCCCTTCCAAGAATCTAGAAGTTTGTCCGTGCTGTCGTTCTTTCACTTCGCGTTGACGTTCTGTGAGAAATTGGCTCTCTACGTCGGATGACCGGGGTGATGAATCAACCGCGACAAACTGTATCTGAGAATCTTCATGGCGAAGGCGTCTTCGAGGTGTGCTATCAAGACTTTTGTTTGCAAGCACACGACCCTCGCCAGATTCTGTTGATTGAATAATGGGCGACGAACTGAACGTGGTGGGACGAGATAATCCACGTTCTATACGCTTGATATCTTTTCCAAAAGGATTGACAATCGATTCACTGGGCCCTGTCTCTTGCGATTCAACAAAATCGGGCATCTCAAGTTCCTGATAGAGAGTTAGTCATAGAAATTTTCCAAGTTCCAGATTGATTTCTCAGTATACCTGTGATTCAACTTGACTAGGCAACGGAGAAGGTAGTTGTAGCTCCACAAAAGGCACAAGCTTCCGAAGCGCGATTTGCACGCTCAAGGGATAGGTAATAGGTTCTTGCAGCCCGAAAGTCGCGTTCCACATTTCAATAAATCGGTTTGCTGTTGATTTGTGCACCGATTCGAGACCAGCTGAAACGATAATCTCAAAGATGTGCAATGATTCTGTATTGTGCGGTACTGCAATGTGTATGACGTTTGCAATTGCCAGGGTGAGTGTTCGGCACTGGAATCTACAATTAGTCATTTACAGACATGAATGGTGGCTTCGACTTACTGCAGTTATAAGTCTGCTATCTGCGCCATTCTCAGAGGTCAGACTGCGAGTGGAATCACGCAGCCACAAAGCCAGAGCCTTTTGAAGCTTTTCAAGAAGCATAAAGCGAAATTGCAGCGGTCCGCATCCCAGGATCGAAGCTAACGATTCAATGACCTCTGCTAATGCCGAACTTTTAGAAGCAATAAATTGATCGTAAGCTTCCGTGAGGAATTTGTTAAGTAGCTCGGTGAGTTTGTCAGAGGGGGAAGCCACACTTCCATAGTTAGAGCCGTTTGGTGTTCCTGCGGACTTTTTCTGTTGATAATAAGAGAGAGATGAAGCTTGGTTGATAAGAGCCGTTAGTGGAAGACATATCTGTTCGCAATGGAGCTGCAGGAGTTGGTTGGCTATAGGCTCAATGACCAAGTTTAAAATCCCACGTTCTCCTCTTTCCGTTCGTATAATGCGTGCGTATGCATCAAGAAGCGAACTCCACGTCGTAGATGTCGTAGAAAACTTTAAACCGCGAATAAGGATACTCGTTATGTTGCTGTAATCACGGGCAAGAGTCCCATCACGCTCTCTCAAGCTTTCCATTGGCAAGGAGGCAAGGCAGTCCTTCGCTAATCTCGCTGTTGCTTCCCAGACATATGAATCTAGTAAAGAAGTTGGCTCATTCTCTTCATTTTCGTCCAACCCAATTTCCGTGCACTTTTCCAAGAAATCAAGTCGAGATCCTCTGGATTGTCGGCCTTTAGATGCGGTTTCGAGGAGGTTGTCGACCAGGCGGAGTGATGATTTGTTAGGCTCAGAAAGTTTTCCTAAGGAACTTGTCATACGCAATATATGCATGAATGGCGTATCAATATTTCCATCTGTAGGTGAACGACGGTGTGTCGGCGTGGTTGCAGCCTGGAACGCTTCCTTTGACTTTTTGAAAAGCATCTTTTCAGTCAAGGCAGAGGGACCAATTGTTGAGATGAGCGTTGCGGAGAGCAATGAGAATCGCTCCAAAAAGTCTTGGGTTGTCTCAGCATTCAATGAGGCAGGAGCGCCGAGTCGAAGTCGTTGAAACAGTCCAAGAATGGTTCCTATTGCTTGCACCAATTCTGTTGATGGTTTAATCTCCTTGCTCGAGGCATCCGCAATGGCCTTGCATATATGTGTCCAGGCTATCGCAATAGGTGAGTCTTCGTAAGTTCCCGGCAACCAAGTCGAAGAGGCCAATAGAACTTCGAAGGCGCCAACTACTACAGTGACGCGCGATCTAATCCACCTGCAATCGATAGGAACAATGTACTCCGCTTCCATTCTGGTACCTTCGTTTATTTTATTTTCTGTCCATACCTTTGCTTGTGGTGTCCACGATAAGGATGTTAAAACTTTGCAGGCAGCATCGTTCTGTAGAGCGCTGTTGCTGGAAAAGTGGTTGGCGAACGGCTGGGAAATATACTCTTCCCAAATCAAGTCGATATGATCATATGGAATAGAAGGCTGGAATGCATAATACACAAGGTTGTAGTAGCTTGAAAGAAACAATGGGGTTGTTTGTGTAGCGGCTTTCTCGTTGCGTTTTCGCTCAGTATGAGAAAGAATAGGTTTAGTGAGCATTTTCAACATGCCTGTGCTAGTCGAGTCATTACAGCTCACCACGTAGACGAATTTATTCCACGCAACGATCGCCTGCGATTTGATTGCCGGCTCACTGCAATTGAAACATCTCTGAATCACCAGAACCCACTGCTTGAAAAAGTCCCAATGCTCGATGTTGAACCGTTTGCTTCTCAAAAGCAGGATGATAATGCTCCAGATCTGCGGTACATGTACCCCACTGTCAACGGATTTCGTCATACGGGACATGCGGTCACATATTTCCGAGCCAATCTTTCTGCCTTCGGAGAGCTCCTTGTTGAATATATCCAAAGTACTCTTGGAAACATTTAGGTTTGGTCCTAGTGACATGGCAGTTTGGTTGCCGAGAATTAGCGCCTTTGCTCGTACGTCTTTCATTGTATGAAGAAGGCCCGAGATACAATGCTCCATCCATAGCGGAGCCTGTGACGACATAACTGTCTTTGACTGGCCAAGTAACCGGGTGTAAACTCCCAATCGGTGGGAGACGATGCCATTTCCGCTTACACGGTCGGTGATGTCGCTTAGTACAGCCAATATGCGTGTTATTCGTGAGTTCGTCATTGTCTTTGCTGGAAAATTCTGGGTGTATAGGATGTGCATATAGTGGTTAAGAATGGACTTTGGCAATTTGCTTTCCTGGAGAACACTCAAAGAGTGGTCGATTATGAAGATTTTGAATTCATCCGGCATTTGCGAGGCGAGCTTCTCGCTCCAAATAACATATAACACGAGCTTCAACGCATTACTTATCAAGTTCATTTCGACCAAGTCCCCTTTCACCAAGTCACGGCTGATATCACGTTGTATGAATTGTAGCAGGAGCCCTAGCTTCGAGACCATGCTCTCTTGCGCGGGAATATTTTCGTAGGCCTTCAAAGCGCCCAAGATTTGCATGTAAGCGTCTACCCTTGAGCTTAGAGATTCACCAGCTAGTTGTTGTGTTGTTGACTCGAGGAGGACAGTAAAGGATTGCGGTTGACTTTCTTCCGAAGCCATCTCGCCGATCGACAGAACGGCGCTGGTTGCTTTGAGGATCGACTTGGTCGGCTTGCATTCGTTGGAAGGAGGTAGAGATCTTATTCCATTAGTGGGTATCGACGTGTGATTTGAAAAAGTCGGAGGTTTTATATAGCTCGGGATGGGCGAAAAGTTGACTTTCTTGTTCGATCTCAACACCGCAGATTCAGCCGTTGATGAGGGCGATTCGCCCGGAGTATCGAGCATATTCGGTCGGCCTGGGAGGTGTTCGCCATCTCGCATGAAGTGGATGTGAGATGCCTTTGGGGGAGTCGGCGGACGAGCCGGAAAGGCGCTGAGGACTTCCACCATGGTTCAGCGAAGAAGGGGAGAGGGACCACAAACAAAGCCAGACAAAGGCATCAGGCATTGCCGATCATAGTAATGAAGAGGAGGTAGCGGCTGAGATGGGCATGATCAATTCCAGCCAAAGGATCAGTCGCGAGATGGAAGAATGGATCACGAACATAGCCCCTTCAGGGTCGAAGGTTGGCGACAAAATAGTGAGGCCAATATGACCCGCCGCCGACGCGAAAGCGCAAAGGCAGTCGCGGTCCCTTGCCCGTAGCGCGTAAAGTGCCGCTTGCCTAGCCGTTTCAGGCGCGTATTGGTTTTCGCAGCCTCAGGCCGAGAAGCTGCTGCCTTAGGCAGAAACGGCCCCTAGCCCTAAGTGCCGCCTGTACCTCTAGCACAACAACATTACTATGGCTTTTTTTAGTTGTTGATTGGGCTGTGCAGCCCGCAATCTGTAAGAGTTAAAAATTTCCTAAGTTTTGAGAGTTTTTTAGCCTTTATCCCATCAGCTTTCGGATAAACAACGATGTTTTGTGCTACAACATACCATGCATGATAGATCATCCGTTAATCACTGGCCGATACTGAGCACTTATTGATTAGTGCTGAGCAGTCACTGAGTCCTTAGGGGGTTTTAGTTGGTGCTCACTGATTAACACTGAGCATTCACCGAGCAGGCTAGGCCCATATAAATTCTCACTTTTACCCACCCTATTACTACCAATATACTCAGATCGTTGGAATTCGGTCAAGATTCCACTTTTTAGATAAAATCAGATAATTGATTCTTCTGGGATGATTTCTGAGGAGAAAATCTGTCTATATTCTTTTCATAGACCGTGAAGAGTCGGCGGCGCAGCAGTACGATTGCTAACAGCTACGGTACGTACAGAGAAAATCAAGCATGGGGAAAGGGGGAGAAATCAAAAGAGCCTCCAGAACGCGCACATGAGCCTTTTATATGCGAATCCTTACGCCCCGAAGCTTATTGAATCCAACGCCGACTTTCCAATTGACGTTATTCCCAGTTTGGCACTGCTCCCAGGACTCAGAAGCGACAGGTTGGCGGTCGTTCCCGTATACCTCACAGTTGCCAAATTTGGAACCGCTTCGGGGCCTCCTGCCCGGAACCGGAATCGTTACATGGACTAGGATGAAAACAAAATTCAATATTATAATGCGAATATTAGCTTAGCACTAAGCTGCTGACCGGACAGCTCCGTATCTTGAACACTTCTGATTTCTGAACTTCAAACCCCACATAACCGAACCAAACCGGCTCCCCACACAGTATTCCCTCCCCAACATCTGTCAGTTGCAAATAAGTGAGGCTATTAGATAGGACGACGTTTACGGAGGCCACCGAGTTCAAGATATCTACACTAGTCAACTTAAATAACTAGTCCACGGGGCAGCCTACGGAGTTGCGTCAACCAATCGATGGGTGGGATTCACGGCGTTCGGACGACGGCCTTCCGAACACTCATCCAAAACCCTATATAAGAGAGATAGATAAACCTAGATAGACCGAGAGACACGCAGAACTCAATACATGCATTTCCACTAGTCAAGGATTCCTTCCTAAAGAGCCGACACCGCCTTAAGCCACGAAGCAAATCGAGAAACAGTCCGACTATCCAACGGAAAATCTTGGGCGTTTCTCGGAAATTTTTCGCGCAACATTTTCTGAACTCACCCAGTTATAATTATCGGGCGTGTGAAATTAAACCGCCCAATAATTTAAAACAGTATGGTCCTATTATCCAAATTCCATTTTATTTGTCTTCAGAATCATTAAAATAAGCTATCTTCAATGATTTGTTTAAAAAATACGTGTGGAATATAAGTTGGCAGTGAATGGTTGTGAGGCACGTGGCGCCGGCATCTACTGACCGGAGCTTCCCCACCGGCAACCAACCGAACCCCAGATTCCCCAGGTGCCATGCCCCAGTATCCCCACCTCGGCATCGTACATGGATCTCTTCTGTAGTGATACAAATACAAGGATATAAATACAACATGAATCAGTGCTTGTTACGAAAATCCACCCCGGCTCTAAGTCCACATATGTTGCTCTCTCTTCGTAACGAGGGATTTCAGCTAGACAACATCTATCCTCTTACGCACCAAGTGCCAGGGTTCTGCAATGGCTGGCAATAACATTGAGCCTATCGAAGTTGAGGACAGAATCACAAAATTGTCCGAGAAGAGAAAGAATACGGCGGGCACGGTCCGAATACTCGACCGCAATGGTATCATTCTTATTCCCAAACCAACATCTGATCCTAAAGGTAGGCAGGCACCTTTTTTCTTTGGCCTTCTCCTTATCAATTAACTTGAGAAATGGTTACTCATCTCCAACCTTTTCCTAGACCCATTGACAAGATCAGCATGGCGCAAATGGATCTTTATTTTCGCTGTCGGCAATTTCTGCGGCCTGGCCAACCTGCTTACCTCAGGAATGGGCGCTGTCTGGCCTACTGTGCTCGAGGCGTACCCTGGACAAGAGGCTCTGGCCAATGATTTAAACACTTTTCCAACTATCATGATGGGTATTGGAAATCTTATTGCCATGCCATTGGCCGTCGCCGTGGGACGAAGGCCCGTGTTCCTCGCTGTACTAGTTGTCATGCTCGCCGCGGGCGTGTGGTGCGCTGTCTCGCAATCGCTCCGAAGTCACATTGCCGGCCGCAATTTCATGTCTATGGCTGCGGGGCAGGCCGAGGCTCTGGCCCCTATGATGATCTCGGAGATTTGTTATCTCCACGAGCGTGGCCGGATGCTGGGGTGGTTGATGGCCATCCAGGCCTTTGGCAGCTGCCTCTTACTTCTAGCAACGACATCATTGGTCGCTGTTCGGGGATGGCGTTGGTTGTACGGGCTCTTTGTCATAGTCAATGGCCTTGTCCTAATCTTGTCAATCTTCTTTGTCTATGAAACAGATTTTGTCCGGCCAGAGGAAGACCACTCCGAGTTAGAAGCCGACTTGGACAAGGACGGAAAACAATTCGACGAAGAACGTCATGAAACGGTGCTTGGGGACGACCCAGCTCTTACGTCAACAGGATACGCTTCTTCTCGAACGTGGCGAGATGACTTGCGGCTCTTCAACCATAAGCCACGGTGGGAAAATAGCATAAAGTTTTACAAGGACCTTCTCTTGGGCATCTGTATCCCATCCATGTTCTGGCTGTTGCTCTTGAACGGCGGGTTTCTAGGTAAGTTCCTGCTGACCCCGTCTCTAGTAATTTTCTAACCGCATTACCTCCTGGTAGGAGCGTATGTATTCCAGGCATCCACCTTCGGTACCATTCTCGAGAGCAGCCCTTGGAACTTTGATACCGACGAGCTGGGTTATGTGCAGGCCTGCCAGATCATCGTTCTCGTGTTCTTCCTGCCTCTTCTGGGTTACGGGAGCGACCTGTTTATTAAGATGATCAGCAAGGCCAGGGGAGGCACGTATGAGCCCGAGTATCGCCTCGTTACCCTTATGATACCCGTCGCTGTTGGCGTGGCCTGTATTGTCGTCTATGGAAATGTGGCGAGCAACACTGAGAATTCATATTCCAATTGGGTTTCCATCGTGGCTACATTTTATGCCGTGTTTTTTGCCTTCCTTGGGTGCAATATCACTGGCTTGACCTATGCCGTCGATAGCTTTCCAGAGCGGAGAGGGGCTCTGCTAGTAGTCATTTGCTCCGGCAGAGGTTTCATCTCATTCGGCCTTGGCTATTCCATCCTACCAGCAGTAACCAAGCTCGGATACAACGGAAGTGCTAATGCCTACGCCATTGCATGTGGGGTCCTGGGTGCTTTGGGTATTCCTATGTTCCTCTTCGGGAGCAAAATTCGACGCTTTGTCCACGCTCGGATGACGAGACCCTGACTGGAATTGGGGGTAGCTAAAATGCATACACATAGCTCTTATTTAACATAAATCCAATAATAAGGGTATGTACCAGACTGCATCCGGTCTTTCTGTGGGATGAGTCAATTATAAAACATCACGAGTGTTTATTATCTATAATGTTATGTACACAGAGAGGAGAACAACTGTTATCAATGCACCGTGCGTATGATTTCCAATATACCCATAGAGAAGTAGAGGGTTCATTCATGTCTGGAAGCCACCTGTGGATGTGAATCATTCAAATCTTTAAGAATCCAACAGAGCAAGTCGCGGTGGACCTAACCAAGCCATAGTTTGAAACATGTCCTCTATATGAAGCGGACAAGGCGCCATCTCCGCATGTTAAAGGTTTTGTGAGTGTAAGCAAATGGGGAACCCATAAGAGACTAGGCAATAACAGACTGAAAAACTCTATTAGTTCAAAGCAGACTATCAATGACCGAACAGTTAGACTTCATCTGACTTTTTTAATCCTACGGCCCAATGTATAATTCCAAATCCATCTCCAAATCCAGCTCTGGTAACTGGTTAGGAGAGAATTGGTGATAACTTACTATCCTGACAATAGGCTTAGGGAGGAGTCACTCAGTGAATAGGGAACTATTGAATAGTTGTGTTTCTCAATGTTGATTCCGTATTTTCAATTTGTCGGCTGGTGGCCAAAAGAATCACGGTGACGGTCAGCCTTTACGTAGTCAATTTCCGCTACCTAGGGTACATTCAACGAAATATCAAGCATGAGGAGGGAAGGGGAAGAAGTCGGCTAGTTAGAGAACATGAAGCTTTCATGTCACCATCTCCCATTTACCCGATTAGGCACCGCTTCAAGGTGAACGGTCCACTCCGTATATTCATTGTTTCCTAATTGGGAACCGCTTCTGAGTACCCCGTCCGGAAGCGCCATCCCAGTTGGCACATGGATTAACGTGCGGACATTCTAACGGTATAAAATGGTCATCTGGCATATCGACCATCACAGCACCATCGGACAAAGAGAGACAACGAAAAAAAAGTGGCTGGTGCCTAGGAGTAAGAATTTATTGATTGCCAGACTAGGTATCCTGCAGTCCTTGAATCAATTTCACGCAGCTTTTTTTCCACTTTAGTCTCTTTGCCTTGTGCTCCCGCGAACGTTTTTTGGAATCTTCGAGCTTTTGATACAAGTCAGAGAATGCAGTTGATTTTGAAGATCTTGCATCATCACTGCTGCTGTGATCGTAATCGTGGAGCGGTTTGATGGACTGCAATTCAGCGTTGAGTTGCTCCCACGTCTCCTTTTCCCTCCTCTCAAGGTTGGCTTTCTGTTGTTGGAGGATGCTGGTTTCCCTTCTTGTCCAGCTCAAGACCCTTTCAATATTCGATGAGGGAGAGGATGAGACTAAGGTCCTATCAAGACAGGTGTCATGCCCTTGTATTTCACCTGCAGTGCAGCTCACAGATACTGTTGCGGTATCTGTCCTCAACTCTTCATCTTGGAACAAATCTGCTTCAGGTGCCTCAGGAACTCCTGACACTTCATTTTCCTGCTCTCCAGAGTCTGGCAGATCTTCTGGAGTGGTCCAATCAAGAACCATGACATCGTCGAGGTCGTTCGGCCCTGGTACTAGGATAGAATTGGAAGACATGTTCGAAGACTCTCTTTGAGGAAATTCCCGTATGGGTATGACTCTACTTTTGCCTTTGTCCCTTTTCCCATCGTTCCAGTCATCGTCATCATCATCGTCATCATCATCGTCATTGTTAAGGTTGTTGTTCTGATTATCGCTGTCATCGTCACTGGTGCTCTGAGGGCTGGTGTGGTAGCTACCCTCATGACTAGTGTCGTTGTCATCGCTTTCATTCTGAAAGTCATTGTCATGGCTAGCATTGATGTTGGCTGGTATACGTTAGCCTCGAAGAGAATTTTGACTGGAGACTGACGAACCGCATGTATCAAAGTCTACCTTTTCAAACGTTAGTGGTCCATGTGAGAATGGTACCCTCTCAGATCTAATACGCTTAAGTTCATTGTAGAGACTTTCGAAATTTCTGAGATATTGTCGATTCCTGAAGATTCTGTTCAACGACTTGACCTTTAGCTGTGCAAGTTCGCCAAAGAAGAGGATGAATTGCCACTGAGGCACTCCATAACGTTGTTCGAGTTTTGGACCATAAAAGTTGATTGCTCTAGAATTCTTCCCGTATACTTTATCAAGCATCTCGGGAATAAGGTCATGGGAGACATTTTCAAGAACCTAATATGGGAAATCACGATCTGTGCGACCATTTCTAAGGGCCTCACGGTGGGATCCACGCAGTTGTTTCCAATAATACTTCTGGTCCTGTATCACAGCTATTAGACCAGGTTCTTTTTGCCTGACAATTTCATAGTGCTCTTCGATGAATATAGACTCTTCTCTAGGTCGTTCAGGCTGAACTGCTTGCTGAGATCGCGTCCTAACTCTAGAAAGATTCATGGCGCTTAATATTTGGACAAGAGGGCTTAATGAATGTATTTGAGGGGAGGAAAATGTCTAATAAATATTTGAATTAAAGGCCCCCTGGACAGGCAGGACGCGTCATGCTCATTGCTTTTGTGCATTGACTACTCTGTAAAAGGCGCGCTGAGTCAATTCTGAGACCAGACTACAGCTGAATGCAAGCCACATTCACACAGGCTGTCCTATCTCGAGCAGACTGAGCAGCGCCACATAATACTCTAGCGTCCTCATGTACAGAGCTGGGCACAAGGTCCTTACACCGCTAAATTGGCAAGTGATTAATGGCGGCGCTACATTGGTTTATCTATTAATTGATGTGCGGAATCGGTTGTAAACCTCGTTTCACAATACTCTTACTTCGCTTCCATTGGGTATTGTGCAATCTTAAACACTATAGTACTGTTATCATACACATTATGAAGGCCATATTGTCAACTAAAGACATTACGTGACGGTCGGTATGTTGGTTGACCGTTCATATGCCAAAATTAGCGTCGATACGCCAACCCAGATGGCGGCTCCGGGTGGAACGCTCAGAAGCGGTTCCCGGTTAGGCAACCATGAGGTGTACGGAACGGACCATCACCTACGAGCGGTGCCTAAGTTAACCCTAAGAATAACCTCAAGTAGTGTAGCTGGCGGCGGACCTGGCAATGCACGGGGCGTAAGGTGGCAGCATATGAGGCCTACTTGGGCCCCCGAGGGCTCTCTTGATTTCTTTTCTTCTCCTCATACTTGATATTTTGGTGTACATACCCTAGCTAGTAAGATAGAACGGCCGCAGACCGACCTTTCACATTTAGCGCGGCCCCCATATGCAGGAAGTTTTGTGCCTCACCTCGTATTTGCCAAATGAATGCTTTGTGCATTTCCCGTTATGTACTTATGCAGCATGCACGGGTTTACCTGAGGTTTGATTGTGTTATATCACAATCATTCTAGATATCCTAAACTCCCCAGTCTCACCGGATCCGGTCTTGACGGGTTGCCCGATATACCCACATAAGAGAGCCTTTTTTTTAACAATGGCGAGTTTCCGATTCGCATTAATGAAGGATGTTTTGATGTTTCTTAGCACGATTCTTTAACTCAGTGCATCAAGGAAGTATTGAATAGTTGTCCTATTCAATAGTCGATTCTATACCTTCCATTGTTTGTTGGTGGCTAAAAGCAGCCGTCGGGCAAGGATAGACAAAGGAAAAGAAGAGACTGGTGCCTAGAATTAAGAGGGTATTGATCGCCAGTCCAGGTTAGCTCGTCTTTGCCCAGCTCACTATTTATACCCTGCTCGCCCTTCCTACTACAGGTCTTGTTCCTTCCATCCACTATCTACATCCTCTAATCATTCTCCTCGTTCATCTTTATATATATATACCACCCCTCGTAAGGCCTACTTGCACCAAATGAGCATATGAATGGCATACTCTACTGCTAACCATTATGTTTGCTGCCAAGAACGCTCGTGACGATGTCGATGGCCCAGGGACCGCCCTATATACTCTTCGAAGCAGTCCTCTGCGCAGTATGAGGTATTCTAGATGCTTTGGCTTTCAGTATCGGTTCACATTGATATCGCGTTAAAATTCTCCAAGTCGAAGGCACCTATCCAGGAGTCTATGAATCTCTTTGCTAAAGCATCATTGACAAAACCAGGAAAAGGCTACAAGATGTTCCTTTCTATAATTACTTCACGCAAGCCAAAAGAGACATGGCTGCAGTGATCCCAGCGTTCAGCCAACCTACCTTCAGCATTGGTTCTGCACGGCAAGCCAACATCTTATATCGCTACGTACTTCCAATGTCTGGACCGACAACAACAGCTCTAAGGTCATACACCGCACTGTGCGGCGAGGACAAGAAACAATATACACAAGTTATATAAGAGCTGTCCACAGGTAGCTACAAAGAGTCATAACAAGCCAAGGCTGCATGTGTTTGTTTTTCGGTTCACATGAAATAGCACCACATCACTGCCCTCGAGGTGGACAGCGCCAACCAACAATGCAGCGCCTATCGGAATTCTATCACCAGGAGTGTGATATCAGCGTATTGGTGACGGGATCGGTCAAGAACACAAAGCTACCTGTACAGCGAGCAACAGAAGTGCCCGCTGATGATAGCGATGTCAAGTGAACAAACGACGTTAACTTACGGCAATGCCTGCACGCCTACTCACGCTATAACGATGTAACCACATGCCATCAGTATCATGAAACCCATGCCAATTCCATCACATGTACTCACTCTTCCATGCCGTCTCGGGACGCAGGACTTCATCAATCCGAAAACTGAGGGATACGAGCCTAGTCCATTCAGATCTTGCCGACACGGAGTTGGAAATGAAACTGGCCTTCAAGGCCAGTTCATAGCCAACCTCAGCATGTCGATCGGCGAGCTTTTCAAGAAGTAAAACTAGGTGTCAGCCTAGATGACTTTGAGTTTGGCCAACATAAGGGTTTGCATGCAAATCTATCCACCACAAAGGTCCAATACGGATGAGAAGAACGGAGAAAAAGAGGAAGAATGAGGGAAAGCTATGTTTCGGACATCGTCATGTTCAACGACAAATCCATTACATCTGCCTGGTGGCGAGTTCGAGACTTGGTGGACCATATTTGTGTTTGTTATATTGCCGGTGCGACGCTGATTTCATCAAAAACCTGGCCTCATTCGTAACGCTGGTTTCCACCGAGATGGTGCAGAGCATCGCAGATATGCTTAACAACGGCAGTATGACAACCGCAGCTATTCAGTCGCACGTCGCTCTGACCGCCGAGGGTACTTTACAAGACCTAAGGAAAGCAATCGGTGCTCCGGGCGAGCGCGGGTTTTCCGATGTTCACACATTATAACATGACGCTGCTGGCCAGCGTAAATTCTTTTTGATTACTCAATGCAAACCCTTCAAGTCTGAAGGTCAGGAAGCAGATTGGAAGACCAAGTCGTACTTCGCTTGGACGAAGACGACTGTCGAGGACCTCGAGGCCTCCGACATCGCGAATCACGAACCCTAGACCATAGCTTTGGTGCTGGCTTGCCTATTGCGAATGCTCACTGCGTTATCATCATCTTCCTTGTCTCCAACTTTACGTTCTTTTATCAGAGTTCAGGGCAGATATGACATGAGCGAGGCATTGCATACTTTCTTGATATCAACATTCAGTCGTTTTCAAAGCTTTCATTTAGGGTTTCAATTTTTACGGTTTATGTCCTTTACTATGGATCGTAGACGGCCTTCATATATTTTGTTGCTATTCTTGTTTGGCTGTGGTCGTAGTCTTAAAGGCCTCCTGTCAACGATTTTGCCCAAGAACTGTACCCACAAGTCCGAGATGGCACAGCGTATACCAGATTGCCGGTCTACTACTTATGCAAAGCACTCTTTTTGTGCAAATGTGCTGTGTCAAAATTATATAAAATTTCTCTGCCATTAAGTAACTGAGATGTGTTGCTGCCAGGGCTGAACCCCCTCACATAGTCGACTACCGTAAACCTTAAACGTCGGGGGCGAAGGTTTGGATTGCTACCTAACTTCCATCACAACCACGCCAGGTTCATTCAGCAATCGTTTGTTTTACTTTAGCTTCTCTTGGGATGATTTCGAGTAAACCTGCTTTCTGCTTTGATAGTCTTGTTAAGTGGTTGCGTAGAAGTCGAGCAGCGAAATGCCACGGTTAATCGGCAAGGGCGGTGGCCGTTTGCGTTGCGGGCACTATTGCAGACACAGCATTTCCAATGAAGAAATGCTAGTCGGCGATGGCGTCAGCTGCTCTGCTGCAAATTTACTAGTGTTGCCTGGGTGTCTCTAGTTTGTTCCTCCTCTCGCGACTTGTACTGCAGACGTACTACTTACAGCGATTGACAACAGTTGCAACCTGTGAGAGATATCGGTGAAACTCACATATTTGTCGACGTCAGCCAAGCTTTCCCATCTAGTCTCTCGTGGATGACTTCGACCGGCGACCTTTCTCCGCACCAGCACTCAGAACCGCAAGATGTAGAGACGGAACCTGCAGACGACGCTCCGCTCTTGGACGCTGGAAGCTACGAACAACCTGCGTCGGAAGACACGTCCACCGGCCAGGAGAGCGACACCGACGAAGACGACGACTTCCTGGACGAGCTACCGGCGAACAGGAAAACGAAACGATCGGCTTCGTCCATCTTCGAAACAGAGGCCTCTGGCCCAATAAATCGCCGCTTCTCGCATACCGAGGAGGACGAGACTCGCATCGCTATCCCAGATACACCGCCCCCGGAACGCAATGGCCGTGGTAGAGAGCCGGAAGAGAAGCCGAAACCAATATCATGGAGCCAGCTACCGAAGAAGGGCCAGCTGCTTATTCTCGTGCTGGCTCGTCTCTCTGAACCGTTGACACAAACCTCCCTCCAGTCGTACCTCTTCTATCAGCTGAAGTCCTTCAACCCATCGCTTCCGGACTCAACGATCTCTTCGCAGGCCGGTATTTTCCAGGGAAGCTTCACCGCGGCGCAGTTTTTGACCTCGATATGGTGGGGGCGACTGGCTGATTCTCCCTGGATGGGCAGGAAAAGAGTGCTTTTGATCGGATTATGTGGAACAATGATCTCATGTCTTGGATTTGGGTTTTCCAAGTCATTTACCTCCGCCATTATCTTCCGAGTAATGGGAGGGTTGATGAATAGCAATACTGGAGTCATGAGAACAATGGTATCCGAGATCGTGGTAGAAAAGAAGTATGCACCCTCCTTTCCTTGTCAATTATCTACGCACCTATCTAACAAATTCTGTCTTTGATGCTTAGATATCAATCGCGCGCTTTCCTGCTTCTACCAATGTGCTTCAATGTTGGCGTTATTATCGGCCCTAGTCTAGGCGGCTTTCTGGCAGACCCCATCAACGGGTTCCCAGGTCTTTTTGGACCTGACTCGGTATTCGGGGGTAAAGATGGAGTCTGGTGGATGCGTCATTGGCCCTATGCTTTGCCCAACCTCGTCAGCGCGGTCTTCATTTTCCTGTCCTGGGCCGGGGTGCTCCTTTTCTTAGAGGAGACTCACGAAGCACGCAGATACGAGCCTGACTGGGGCAGAGCGCTAGGCAAATCGATAGCCAAGAGGTTCAGGCGATTCCCAGGACCCAGATATCGCAGGCTCGATGACAACGTAAGGCCAGACGACCCAGAAGCAGACGAATCTGTTCCAGCCAGTCCCACGGTGACGAGGCATCGACATCCGCATCTACCTACTAACAAGAAGCCTTTCTGGAGTCAACTTCTCACAAAAAATGTCGTGCTCACTCTTCTCACACATTCACTGCTTGCATTCCACACAAGTGCCTTCAATTCCATGACTTTTGTCTTCCTACCAACTCCACGCGCTCCAGAAGGTACACGCAAAGGCTTCTTCCGTTTCAACGGTGGCTTAGGCCTCACCACACAGCAAGTGGGTATGGCAACCTCCATCATCGGACTCATCGGCCTTCCGCTCCAACTATTTGTGTATCCACGCGTACAATTCCGACTCGGCACGCTGAGGTCGTTCCGCACATTTTTGCCCCTGTCACCGGTGGCATACACTCTTATGCCTTTTCTTGTCCTGATACCTCGCGCTGCAACTCACCTAATTTGGCCGTCATTCAGTTTTGTAGTAGCGTTGCAGGTCCTTTCCAGAACATTTGTGCTGCCAGCCGCAATTATTCTGGTCAACAACTCTGTTACAGACCCCTCGGTTCTCGGAACCATCCACGGTGTTGCCCAAAGTATCTCCAGTGGTGCTCGCACCCTGGGACCTTTGCTCGGTGGTATGGGCTTGAGTTTTGGACTGGACCATAACATTATTGGGGCTGTGTGGTGGGCTTTGGCTGTGGAGGCAACCCTCGGCTGGCTGGTTACCTGGTCGATATATGAGGGCGAGGGTATCCAGAGAGTCAGAGAGGCCCGGCAGGAAGAGCATGAAGAAGAGCATGAAAATCTGTTGCGGAATTCCGAGGGCGAGACTGCAAGACGATAGACTTTACGTCTAAGCTCGGTTTTGAGTATCTGTCTTTGTGTGCGCTTTGTTTAGATATCCACTTGGGCTTTTGTATACGGCTAGGAGTGCACGTTATTTCGAATTATGTAAGTGTTTGTGGCTTGCAAAGTAAGCATATGGTCCATATTTGCCTGTCTCCATTAAGTGTGATTCGAATAGTTATACTTTGCTGGATACGTATTGTTAATACACTTATTTGCTGGGTCAATGCAATAGTACTAGATTCTTCTGATTGATTATTCTGATACCCAGCTAAGCATATATGCTGGCTTCTGGCCTTGAACGTTTTCGTTATATACATACAAGAATGAACTTTGGTCAGCACCGTTTGTCATTACATGTTCTCAATCATTTATTCATCCATTCATTTTAGTGTATCATTTCCCACGTGTTGAGGCAAGTCGAAACGACCATCGCTTTTAGCCACGTCATTCTCGATGTCCTTGTCTTGATGACTTGCGCCTTCCCCTTCTCTGTGATTCACGCTATAACGGTGAATTCAAGCTGGTATACTGAAGTAGCTATTTCCATAGAAATCAGCTCTCTGCCGTCAAATTCGGATTTATTTTTACATCAAACGCTCAGACCGTAATGGTTGGAGTAAGGAATGCTCGAATAGCCTCTTTGGCATCGCCGTCATGCGACCTCAATAGCTCGGTGGCTTTGTTCTTGGTAAGATCGAGTTCTTCAACCTGACAATAAGAAACACCGAATCAGCATGCTATTCCCTTTTATATAAAGCACAACTGCAACCAACTCACAAGCAACGTAACATCCTCTGCTGCAACCTTGACAGCCTTTTTCTGAGCCGCCTCCTCCTTCTGAGCCGCCGCGCCTTTATTAGCACCTCCCTTTGCCGCCCCTCCAGCAGCGATTTCCAGCCGACTCATGGCCTTGCCCAGCGCATCTTGTGCAGATGCAGCGGCAGACCTGTCGTCGCCATCGCCCTGCGAGATCTCGTTGTCGTTGAGCGAGGACAGAGCAGCCGCAGCTTTGCGGTCTTCGGCGTTGGCAGGGAGACGCTGTTCTCCGCCCTCCGCGGCGGAGGGGATTGGTTCGGCCATTGCTGTGCTGTTCCTTCAATTGAAGTGGCTGCTGTATGAATACAGTTGGAGGCGGTGTTGTGATAGTTGCTCGAGGCGGGGAATTATTTACCAAGCATGTGGCTCTAACTCCTTTGGGCCAAGCTTCTTAGTGGCGGCCCCGCTCTCGTGCGGATATCGTCGGTGAAATAATTAATTCCTCCATCGATATCGCCTGCTGTATTATCCTCACAAAAGTCCTGCGACTGAATTGCTGTCGATCGCTGTGTGGTGCAGGCTGGGCATTGGAATTTGACATCTGACCCTGCCATTGATCGGAAATTGGCTCTTTGGTGTGCAAATTTCAAGCTGCATTCCGTTAGTGACTCATCGCCTAATCTGCGAACATCAGCACATTCAAGATTGCTACTGGCAAGAGTTCCGATCCTTTAACGAACGAAGGACTAGCGACTAGGATACTTAACAACCGAAAGTTCCCTTTCATTATCACAGAAAACTTATAGCACAGTCCGGAATGGCTGAATGGACTCCGACGTGTACGTTGCACTATTTTTAACTTGCCTCCTTCTAGAATTTATATATTGTGGGTATACAACTAACAGGTCTTAGCCTGGACGTCAAAACCGATCAAGCAAGATGTCACTTACGACGACCCCGATGCTGTAAAGGCTGCATTGTCGAAACTGCAGAAACTGCCTCCTTTGGTCACCCCGCACGAGGTAGGTGTATATTCATATTCCTTCCGCCGGACCAGTCACATATACTCACTCCTATAACAAACAGATTGTCAGTCTGAAGAACAGTCTGCGGAATGTTGCTCTTGGAAAGGCTTTTGTATTGCAAGGTGGTAAGTTTGATAGAATTCCGTGTTGTAAGTGCACCGCTTACAACGAACTCACATAGGTGACTGCGCGGAGCTTTTCGACTATTGCAATCAGGATAAGATCGAGGCCAAGGTTAAGCTCCTTCTGCAAATGAGCTTAGTCTTAATCTGGGGTATGTGGCCTTCATCCTCTCCGTCACCAATCATTCACCTATCCAGAATACATGCTAACCCCAGGTGATAAATATGTAGGAGCCAACAAGCCCGTAGTCCGTATTGCTCGGATAGCTGGACAGTTCGCCAAGTGAGCTTCCCATTGCCTTGTTTTCAATACAAGACTAATCATCTCGCCTTCAGACCACGATCGAGTCCAAATGAGACCATCAATGGCGTCACTATGCCTTCCTTCCGCGGAGATAACATCAACGGCTTTGAAGCAACACCAGAATCGCGCAAGCCCGACCCGTCACGTCTAGTTTCAGCATATTTCCACTCAGCTGCAACGCTCAACTACCTTCGTGCCGCACTGGCTTCAGGTATTGCAGACCTCCACTCTCCCCTAGACTGGGGTCTGGGCCATGCCGTTTCGCCGTCAATAAGCCAGAAATATGAAAAGATAGTCAACGCAGTCACAGATGCTCTACGATTTATGCACACCGTCGGTCTAGACCAAGACCGTCGCGTGGATACTGCCGACATATATACTAGCCACGAGGGTCTATCGTTAGAATACGAACAATGTTTCACTCGACTCCTGCGCCATCCACCAGAGGCTTTCCCTTCGCCCGCCAAATATCAGGAGCAAACGCTTCGTCGAGGTTCATCGGCGTCAATAGCAAAGGGCTACTACAATACATCGGGTCATTTCATCTGGATAGGAGACCGTACGCGGCAGGTCACAGGCGCACACGTCGAGTTTTTTCGCGGTCTCAGTAATCCCGTCGGAATCAAGATTGGCCCAAGCATGACGGCCGAGGAGCTCGTCGAGTTATTGAACACGGTCAACCCGACCAAGGAAATTGGCAAAGTCACGCTCATATCACGGTACGGTGCTGATAAGATTGCAAAGTTCCTGCCAGGACACATCGCCGCTGTGAAGGCCTCTGGACATCTACCGGTTTGGCAATGCGATCCAATGCACGGAAACACACAGTCAACACCGTCTGGAGTTAAGACGAGGCATTTCACGGATATCCTGTCTGAACTCAAGCAGGCTTTGGAAATACATCGAGCATCAGGCAGTTTCCTGGGCGGTATGCATCTGGAGCTTACCGGGGAGGCTGTGACAGAGTGTGTTGGCGGTGCAGGGGGGTTGACTGAGGAGGGGCTGTCAGAGCGCTACGAGACGTTTTGTGATCCCAGACTCAATGAAAAACAAGCTTTGGAACTTGCTTTCTTAGTCGCTGGATTCTACCGTGAGGATATGGAGCGAGGCGAGCAGATTCTTTAACTTTGGACAATATCTTCAATGATCATGATCATATGTCCTCATTTTCTGGCAGCTGCATCCAACTAAAACTAAAGGTTTCTAGCTCTAGCTTCATTTTCATCTCCAAAAGATAATATGATCAAAAATTTTGTTCTACTGGACCCAAAAAGTCTGTTTAATATTCCATCACCTTGACTACGGACTTCGTAAACAACTATGGGGCGTGACCCCGACCGCAATCCAGCAGAGTGCTTGTTTCCTCCTGCAGCCCCGCGAGTACACTATCCCCGACTCCGCTGTATTTGGTCGACCACCATTGCAGGTAAGGTAGCTACCTGTTTCCACGTTGCGCAGATGGTAGTAGCCATTCGAAATAATCTGACACGGGAGTTTTTAGTACAATGATAAACACGCGGTGAATGTATCCGCAAAAAGTGTTATCTATTAACAAGTAAGTATAGATAATAAGAGGTCTCCCACAGCAATATATTTATAAATACTATTTCCTTATTGAAATCAGGTAGTGCGGTAGTTTAGCCCCATGTTGTAACGCTACTATGGCCCTAGATGTCTGTTGAGGTGCGATGCATATTTTTTAGGGACTTTCTTCAGTAATTGCAACTTGGGGTCCTCACATATCCAAGGTTGGTTTGAAACTGGTAGTGAGTATCAGTTACTGAAATTATTATAGGTTAGTTAGCATTCGTAATGGAGACTAACACTTCCCATATATTAAAGGCTAATATAAAAACGGCGATATCTTGATCTACCACGCTTAAAGTGCTAGGATGCCGCGGAGCCTGGCTGCTAAGGCACCCACCGACCTTGAAATTGCGGGGAAGCTGAGACGGCGTGTTTGCTCCTCTCCTCACCAGCGTCCGCCTCGTCGCCTTCTCCCTTTCGTTGACTGCCACGTTGCATTGCTATTTACTCGCAGCCCAGCTTTGGTCTTCACTCTGTACAAGTCCACAACATTATGTCACTGTGCATGCTTGTGCTTGATTCGTAACAGTTCTGACTCGAGCTTATCTGGTTTTTGCGCCTGTCTTTTTTTGTGCTTTCCCTGCTCTTTACCCCGTCTCGACCACAACGTGCGACCGATAGAAAGCTTTGAGTCTTAGCCTTTCAGTGCGGCCGTTTTGCGAGAACAGAATTTTCGGTCTTGAGCTGGGTGAATGAATTTCGATCTCATGACATAATGCAGGCCCGCGCACTGCAAGGCCAGGGTAAGTAATTCATGAGCATTCTTCGATACCCGACCAAAACTCCTCTAACAGCTCGATCTCTTGTACAGAGAAGCTGGCAGATGTTCGCAGATTAATCGATAGCCTCGAGAAGGACCTCACCGAGAAAAAACTCACCGCTGCGCGTAAGCATACAACAACACCCGATAACGAGCGATATCTCGTGCATAGCAGTTAACCCCGTCCATTATCGTTAGAAAAGGTTGAGAAGCTATTAGCACTTCGCCAACACGGCACAAACCCGGAGAATGCAGACCCCATATACTCGAAAGATGTGCGTGGATTCAGTTCATGTCATTTTGTTGCCTCCTTCTGACTTGTTTCCTTTCTAGGGCATTGCGCTTTTGGTCAAGTATGGGCTGGACGGCGAGTCGCTCGACATTCGACGCGCCGCTTTGCGCTGCATTGCGAATGCGTTACTTTTGAAAAAGGAGATGAGGCAGGTTTTCGTTGATACACAATGCGTTGGGAGGCTGGCAGAGAAACTGAAGGTGAGCGATAATGCGTTTGACGCTCCCTACTATTTAATTTTCATTACTGAGAAAATGGAAAGACCGACAATTCTGAAGACGAGATGATCATCGCGCGAATCTTATTTTACACTACATACGACACAGACATAGATTATAGCAAGATCATGAAGCAAACTTCGCTCGCCGAGAATATACACTATGTAGGTCTGACGGCACTTAGAGAGAAATCGAGCATCTCTGCTGATCATCAAATTACAGCAAATTACTCGCCATGCGAAGCAATTTCCCAAAAGTGGAAAGAAAACGTGCTCACCAACTGACGAACTAGCCTTGACTGATGTGTTGAAGCTGGTCTTCAACGTTGGGAAGCTGTATCCCGACGTGGCTGACCAATTTCTCCCATCGGTTCCGTACATGTTGAAAATTATAAGCCGCATCGAGATCCCTCCAAAGCCTCTGGACGGACTGATTGGGTACCTTGTCAACGCCTTATCAACGTTGGATCTAACAAACAGGTCGGGAAAGTTCGAAGGCAACCCTTTCTTTCCAAAATTTAATCAGAACTGCAACGTCGATAAGCTGATCAATATTCTGGATGTGGCTGTGCGGGTCTACAAGGAAGACAACCAGGAGGACCTGGAAAGTCGGATCGTTCCTCTTCTGCATTTACTTATCACGATTTATGAGCAGGCCCCCGAGGGTCCGCGGAAGTACATGGAATGGCTGTTACTTCCTGAAGATCAAGATCGTAGCGTACCTATTGGACGCAGTGATACACTATCCTCCAAACTCCTCGCGCTCTCAACAACGCCATCATTGCATCTCAAGACAGCTATTTCTGAACTCATGTATGTTTTATCCGGGAGGAACGCTGAGAACTTGACGAAGAATATCGGATACGGATTCGCCGCGGGTTTCCTCGCCTCAAGGAACATAGAGATTCCTCAGACTGCGAATGAAGCCTTTGCGACGAACTCGGGCAATCCCAATGCCAGCGTCAATCCTGTTACTGGCCAAAGGTGGGATGCTGAGCCGCAAGATACTGGACCTGCCATGACTCAAGAGGAGAAAGAACGGGAGGCGGAACGCTTATTTGTGCTTTTTGAAAGGTGTGTTTCTCTGTCATTTGGGGAGCATACTCATGCTGACTAACTTGTGCAGGGCGCGAGCTAATGGATTTATTTCCGAGAATCCTGTCGCACAGGCAGTGCGAGAAGGCAGGCTTGAAGAGCTTCCAGACGATGCAGATAGTGATTTGGATTGAGAGCCTGTTTTATCAGCGCGTTGTTCTTTCTTTTCGCCATCTTATAATCTCAGTTGCATACTCTAATTTCGAACGCTTTCTTCTGTCTTGTCGTGAAATTTGGAATCGGTATGCATCGCTGTTCTCATTGTTCTCATTGGTGGCAGGTTTGACCGGAAGTGTACATACAATACCCAACATACTCAAGTAATTTCAATGTTTTGATCAACCGAAGCCAATATGCTGTATATAATTCGATGTATGACGTACCGCCACCCGGCGGGGCAGCAGTGCGGGACAGCCTAAGAAAAGCGGCAGAAAAACCCCGCATCAAATAATTATCTTCAGACACTCGTCGCTTGCAGACTGCACATAATCTACGACTCTCTCAAACATTTCGCTGTATTTACGAGTCCCTCGGTTCCTACATATAAATATTGCCCACCATGTCGAAACCATTTGACCCAGAGCAGGCGGAGAACCTGGATGATGTGAGTCGCAATCGAGAACCTTCTGTCACTCTACGGAAAACCTCATCTCACGATCCTAACCTTTTCTTTGTTCCAGATGGAAAAGCAGTTCGCCGTCAAAGGTCCGACCTCTCTTCTTATCTCTCCGTGAAAGAGATCAAATGAATCCGTTCACTAACATGCAGCGCATCTACTACAGCCGTCGAACACCTCATGACTTACTGGTCCATCCTCGAAAAAGTGCCAGGCTCCAAACTACGTCTCACAAAGATGGACGATGAGATCTATGAACATTTCAAGCGCGAATTCCCAGACTTTGACGCCACCGCGACGATCAACGAAGACGAAATGAAGAGCAAAGCTGGCAAGGAAAAGTGGAGAAATTTCATGAATGAATATGAGAAGAAGATTGAAGATTTCAATTTTGGAACCATGTTGCGATCAAACCCCAAGTTCGAGTATGACCAAGAGACTACGATTTTTGGTAAGGCTGTTCCCTTTTGTGGAAGATGAACGAGGATGGCGGGACTAATTGCGCTATACAGCCATGCGAATGCAGTTTTATGCTATTGAAATCACTAGGTAAGTCTAGAGCCCGGGGAGGACTATATTGCGCTGCAGGAAATTGACTTGTTTTCTTTCTTCTCCAGGAACCGCGCCGGACTGAACGATTGGATATATGAAAAAGCGCAAGGCAAACAATAGAGGTTTTATGGTGGTACAAGAAAGAACTAAATCGAAGACGTTTCTTGCTGCAAGACTCAAAGAGCGCACATTTCCTGTTCAAGTCTGGACACTCACCTGCGGTGTGCATCTTGAAAGCCTTTTCTCTTGCGGAAAGTAGCGCGGTCTATCTTCACTTCGCTGTCAGGATCACCCACGGGTGAGATCAGGCCACACCGGATTATTCCACAGCCAATAAATCAAAATTTTATTATCCTGTTGCTTCCTCTGTCTAGCTAGTATGACACCGTGTGCAAATAATCAGTCATTGTCAATCAAAGCGTCCTGAAAACATGGTCACGTGACCTATGGCATCAAACAAAGAGAACAATACTTACCATCTAATGTACCGAATGCTATTGTCTCCCACTTGAGCCCAGACATGCTATATTGTTGAGTAGGAATTTTCTTTTGGGATCTTATCAATCATGTTGCTCCTTCTTCGCTTGAGTCGGCTGTATGTCCCTGTTTCTATAGATGCAATTGCCTGCCGAAACCACCTGAGTTCGTTGTACATGCAAAACCCGTTTGAGCGAGTGATTATCTCGCTATCTGAAGATGACTAACAGCTCTGAGAATACTCTTCTACAAGAAAGATGTTTTTCGTCAGAGACGACGAGGTGCACGCCAATCACTGCAGAACCCAAGCAGGAAAATGACGACACGCCTGTCGTCGTTTCGAGAAAGACTAGTTGGAGATCTCTTTTTCACTTCACAGACATACTCCATGTACCAATACTACTATTGGCCGTCCTGTTCACACTTGCTGCGGGCGTTGTAAGAGTCGTCTTTGCACTGTACCTTGGCAAGCTTTTCCAGATCCTCACGCAGCTCGGAAATGGGACGTTCACGGGGGCCCAGCTGTTGGAAAAGACGAGGGCTGACGTGTACGTTCTCCTCGCGCTTGGCGGGTTGACATGGCTCTTTAATGCTTGCTTTCTCTTGGGCTGGATCGCTTTCGCGGAATTTCAGGTTCAAAAGGCTGGGCGAGACCTTTTCGAGAAGTTGTTGAGACAGGATCTCATGTGGTTTGATACGAGGAAGGACGGGAGAGGATCTTTTTTATCACATTCACAAAAGCAAGTGACGACTCTTTTCATATTCAAACGGCCAAATCAGAACTAACATTATGCTTGTACGTTTCGTTCAGGCAACTACGTGAACTCCAAATCGCAACCGCGCAGCCCCTCGGATTTTTTCTACTTCACACAGTCCGAATCCTGTCTGCTACAGTCCTTGCATTTTTCTTCTCCTGGAGAGTTACGTTAGTAACGATGGCGGGTATACCGGTCTCCTTTGTGGTTATATCATGTACACAAGCGAGAATGACACCCATCATGAAAGCGCAACAGGCAGAGCTCTCTGAAGCATCCAAACTAACATACGACGCTTTCAAATCCATCGAAGTCGTGAAATGTCTCAATGGGCAAGTCTCTACCTACGCGCGAATGATCTCCCGTATCAGGGCTGCTGCTCGATGGTACATGAAATTGGCGGTTCTCGCTTCAGTGCAGAATGCCGTCCCGCGATTCATGTCATTTGTGATGTTTGTGCAGGGTTTCTGGTATGGGAGTACGCTGGTTCAAGCTGGAAAACTTAGCTCCGGCGAGGTCTTGACAACGTTCTGGGCATGCTTGATAATCACTCAGTCCATCTCGCAAATAGTGCAGCAGGCTACTGCGTTGGAGAGAGGGAAGATTGCCGGTGAAACGCTGAAGGAATATTCAGAGGGAACGGGTACAGATGAATCTCGCTCAATACAAAGAGACAGGTATCCGAATCTTCAAACAGAAGATATTGTATTGAAAGATGTGCGTTCTATTCATACTTTGCTTGATCCAGGTAAAGCTGATATGCTTATTGCAGGTGACCTTTGCATACTCGGCCAGAGTCGATCGGTCTGTCCTTAAATCCTTGAATATCACATTTCAGGCAGGAAAAACTACCTTCATCGTTGGACGCAGCGGCTCCGGAAAGAGCACCCTCATAAACCTGCTACTTCAGTTTTATTCCCCGACTTCTGGTGGAATACTTGTTGGAGACACTCCTTTTCAAGCTATTGACACATCCTGGATCCGTCATAACGTGACTCTCGTGCAGCAGAATAGCTACCTCTTCAACGAGTCCCTTTGGGATAACATCGCATTTGGATGCCGTAATCCGCGAAGCGTGTATGAGGATCAAATGGAGGTGTGCACCGAGATGGCAAATCTGCAAGAAACCATTCGAAACCTACCGAATGGATTGCAGACAATGGTCGGGCTGGGAGGAAATTTGTTGAGCGGCGGGCAAAAACAGAGAGCTGCCATTGCGCGGGCCAGAATGAAGAACAGCGCGGTCCTCGTGCTTGACGAGTTTACGAGCGCGCTGGACTACCATAACCAGGTGACGATTATGGAAGCTGTTCGGGAGTGGAGAGAGGGCATGACGACTATAATAGTTACTCATGACACGGCAAATATACTGGACGATGACTTTGTGTATGTGCTCAACGCCGGCAGATTGGCCGCCTCTGGACTGAAAAGGGATTTGATTCAAGGAGACCAGCGTGCGATTTTTGCTGAAGCTACTGTTACGTCAACTTTCGGTCAGAAAACGAATGCTTCTTTGGTAGATGATGGAACTATCGAGTCTGAACAATACTCCGAGCAAATACAGCCTTCGATCTCCTTTTTGGGCGACTCATGGGACAAGACATGGTTTGCTTCCTTTGAGAAGAGTGAAGGAAAAACAGATGTTGCCAGCACTATGCTAGTTGATACGAAAACCACATCAAGTTCTCATGCCCATGAAGAAGAGAATGTTATCTACACTACGTCGGAGACTACCCTGCAAGCTCACATACCCCCTGCAGCGCGTCGCACAGGGAAAGGGCACGTTCGTTATCCCAGTATGGATGAAGACAAGCTGCTTACACATTCCATACCTAAATCCCAAACTTTGGCCACCACCAGATTTCCTCGTGTCTTATCGAAGGGGCGAGATCTACAAAGGAACTCTATCAGACTTTCTGAGTCGGCGGAATCAGCTACCTCCACTCTGTCAGTGCTCAAAACACTCCTTACGATTCCATCAACACTCGATTTGAAACAGAAGATCATCCTAGCTACAGGCACGCTTCTTTCAACTCTACACGCAGCATCGACGCCCGGATTCTCATACCTCCTATCCCGACTATTCGACTCGTTCTATACCGTCGACCAAAGCAAATCCAACTCTATAGCCCAGAAATACTCCATAGCCATTGTGGCCTTAGCTGTAGTAGACACTCTAATGACTTTTGCCATGCATTACATATTCGAATACTGCAGCCAATCTTGGATGGACGAGTTACGCCGTCGATCTATGCAGCGCGTGCTGGCGCAGCCATGTTCGTGGTTCGAACAAAAGGAGCACAGTCCGCTCCAACTCACCATCTGTTTGGACCAACATGCCGAAGAAATTCGCAATCTAGCAGGCAGGTTTGGAAACTTCTTGATCATCGCCATTATGACGGCTGCGGTTGCGATTGTGTGGAGTTTCAGTCTCAAATGGCAACTCACCTTTGTCAGTCTGGCGTGTGCTCCTGTCTGGTACGGGGTCAGTAAGGGGCTTGAGCTGGTGAATAAGAGGTGGGAACGTCTGACAAATGATATCAATGAGGAGATGGCGAGTGTGTTTTCGGAGGCGTTTACAGACGTTCAGACTATGAGAGCGTTTACGCTGGAAAACCATTTTCGTACCAAGCTCTCGATTGTGTTACGGCGTGCGTTGACGATTAACTTTAAAAGGGGTTTCTATTCTGGGATATTTTATGGGCTTTCTGAGTCGGTGATTATTTTTGCAAGTGGTAAATAACCAATTCTTTCTCAAGGAAATTATATTTCAAACTAAATCTATGTGCTGACTTTTTGATCAGCATTGCTTATTTACTATGCGGCGGTTTTGGCGGCTCCTAATGCAGCAGGCATTTCGAATATCATGTCTGTGTTGACGATGATACTCTTCAGCTTAGGATATGCAGTCTCCGTGATGTCGTGGAGTACGTTGACAGGACTGTTCATCATAAATTGTCATCATTTCTAATATTTTACAGTCCCCCAGATCAACTCAGCGAATGACACCGCAACGCGACTCATCAGACTCTCACGATTACCATACGGATCCTCTTCACACGAAGATACAGGGAAACTGCGCGTCTTCGAGCCGGTTCCAATTGAATTCCACAACGTCAACTTCCACTACCCTTCGCGCCCAGAAGTGCCAGTCCTCAAGAACTTCTCCATCAAAATCACCGAGAATAGCTGCTCCGCTATCGTCGGAAGCTCTGGCTCAGGCAAGTCAACAATTGTCTCTTTACTTCTGGGCCTCTACGCATGCCCCGATCCTGCGCCAGGCCATGATAATGCCGCTGCACCACTTACCATAGGAGGTGTCGACATCCGGCAAGTCCACATGCCTACCCTCCGATCACTGATCGGCTACGTACCCCAACAACCGAAGCTGTTCGCAGACACGATTCGCGCAAACATCACCTACGGACTCGACCCTTACTCGCGTTTCAACTCGCTTAAGAACGTCGAAGCCGCAGCCGCAGCAGCAGGGATATCCGATTTCATCGGCTCGCTTCCAGAAGGGTTCTCAACGCTGATCGGAGAAGGCGGCCTGACACTCTCCGGCGGCCAGGCGCAGCGCATCGTGATTGCGAGGGCGCTTGTGCGACATCCACGGATCCTGATTCTGGATGAAGCCACCTCAAACCTCGACGCGGAGAGCGCCGAGATTATTCGGCGATCGGTGAAGAGGCTGTTAGCTGCGAGACACGGGCTGACGGTACTGCTAGTGACGCATTCGCGTGAGATGATAGAGATGGCGGATAATGTGATTGTTGTTGATCGCGGTGCGGTTGCTGAGCAGGGTCCGTATGCGGCTTTGATGAAACGCAACCATGGCGAACTGGGGGAGGATCTGGCTTTGGCTTTGGAGATGGAGATGGATTGATGGTGTATGATACGGCCAGGCCTACAGAGTTACGTGTTTCTAAAGCCGTGAATAGAATTTGCTCAAAATCGCTATTGCTAGTGCTTGGTGTATGAAGAGTCGACACCCCAGTATTGGGTGTGTATTGATCAATTTTCCTGGTCAGGAGGTATCCAGCTGCCACCACAATGTTTTGGTCAAGCACAGTAGACTCATTGACGCCTTCGATGCCGTTCCATCTTGTCTGTCCATTGGCCAAGGGAGGCTGGAAGCTAAGCTTTTGATAAGACAACCAACCATGGATAGAAAGTTTCTTAGTACAGAAACGACAGACAGGATCCACCAGAAGCCGAGGCGCGAAGAACTCAGGCACATCACGTTCAACTATATCTAGGTAATCGTGGGCTTGCACAGCGGCATTTTCTGTGTGGTTCGCCAGCAATATAGAGCCTTGGAACCTTTGGAAGCATTCCAGAAACGGATTCATCTACCTCACCTCCCTGCAAACAAGCCATTTAGAGTCTTTAGTTCCCTCAAAGCAGAATACGTGCAGAACATATAGCTCAGCTGGCCGATCGTTCATTACCTTCGTAAGTTGTTCACACCTGATATTCTGGACGGGTAGCAGGCAGAAATATTACTTGTTCAAAACACACCGCCATGTTGGGTATCAACCCTGTGTAACTGCGGACATCGAAATGGCGATACTTGTTCGTTTGAATATCCCTTACATAGTATTGATATATTTGTATTCAAGAGCTGAAAATTCCACGTAGAAACATTATCCTATCTCAGGTCGATAGATGGAATAAACAACCATTCGGTCTAACCATATTTGGATAGATGGGTGCTGATTGGCCAGTTCAACTTCGCTCTGTTGGCATCTCTCATGGTTTGAGTAAATTTATTGAATGGTTATTCCACTAAATTGCCCTAAAATGGATCAGCAACCTACCAAATCGACTGAGGTTGAGGGCTGTCCTGGAGAAGCAGAAGCAGAAGCATAAGCGCTCACGGCGGCGCGGCAGTCTAAAAATAGCTGACACAGCTTGTTCTTTCATCTCTCGTTCTTGCTTCCTTTCTTCATCGCGTGTCTTCTCCTATACATTCATTCCCTCGCTCAGTCATACCTCCTAACAAAGGCCATCCCCATTGTTCATTCGTTGCTTGTAATCAATCCCTGTGGAGAACCACGCGCAGACCCCCGTCGTAAGCATCGCACGAGAGGCGGGGGGGCTAGCTGGCTGGCCCGGAGACCGCCCTACGCGCAGACACTGCCTGCCTCACCAATAATACCGCCTTTTATAGCTGAGATCCTCGACCTCGTTCTGAGACAATTAGTCCTGGCTTGTTTCCCTCGTTCAGCTTCCTTTGCATGCTTCTCTTCTACATCCATCCACATGGCCCTGTGATCCGGGTACTTCTTCTCGACTAGACAGGAAGAATGTACATTCCACAGCTCCCTGCCCGGCAGCGTCTTGCTGCTCGGGGTTCCATGCCTGCCGGAACAATGACGGGCATTTCGGTACGTGTTTCTCGTTTTCTGGGACTCTGCACTGCACGGCATCATCATACTAATCGCTCTCCGGGCACTTCGTAGGTCGCTATTGCAGTCGGGGTCGGTTTGGTGGCTTTATGGTTGATCTTCATGGTTATACGACGACTGCGGAAGCGAGAGGCACCGCCAAATTTGCTTCCTGGGAATTATATGAAGAATCTGTGGTGGAAATGGACCCCACGAGGTACGAGTTCTTTTTATATTTGATGTAATATGGGAATTGATGTAGCTAACGTGGCTTGTCCTCAGGTGGCCCCAAACGCAACCGGTCAATGACAACCACCACAACAGCAACACTCGTCGATCCATCACCCACCGCAGACGTCGCCTTGCGCAATGGCCGTTCATCCAATGCTCCCCAGCGCGGACAATCAATCCGATCTATCCGGTCCATCATCACACTACCGCCGTATAGCCGTCTCCCAAAAGAGGAAGAACAGGTGATTGCACGTGAAGGAGAGCGGAGCGGAATGGATTTGGTGGTTGAGTTCCCCGAAACAGCTGAACAAGAGGAGGAGCGTCGAGAAGAGGAGATGGAGTCTCTGTATCAGATCCGGTTGAGGCGCCGCGAAGAACTGGCCGAACGGGGTGAACGTCGACGTCAGCGTCAAGAGGCTCGCGCTGCAGGCGACACCGACCGTTTGATGCAATTAAGTCGGGCCAGTATGGCTTCTCGCGAGGCCAATCGCGGCCGACCCAGTGCAAGCGCTATGCTGGCGGAGCATCAGGCTAGAGATCGTCACCATCGAATCGCCTCGGTGAGCTATGCCGACATTGGACATGTGCGACATGACGGCTCACGCATTCGTGCCAATTCCAACGATTCTGATAGCCGTCCATTACTGGAAAACTCACGCCACTCGACTCAGTCGATTTTGACCGTGCGAAGCCAGGATCGCTCCTCGGTCTCTGGAGTCAGCACTCTCAACGCTAGTATTCGGTCTGTGGATGAGAATACACCCGACGAGACAGACGAAGGGGATCTCAGCACAGCACAACTACCGCCTCCAAGTTATGACTATGACGACTGGGGCGAGGCTCCTGCTTATGAGAGCCCGATTACCAGCACAAGAGAGCAGTTGTGGACAGATACTCTTCCACAAATCCGTATTGATACAGCCAGTCCTAATACCACCCCGGCTCCGCAGCAGCTACCTGGCCCTCATGAGCAATCGACTCCACACGATCAAATTTTGTGAGAAGCCAGCAAAACGGACCTTAGAGTACACTTGGAATTGCCTCGTTGTATTCTCTCTTTTTGCCTGATCAAAAAAAAGAATCTATGTATGGATAGCACGGCGTTGCAGGGACGGCAAATATCGGATAGTCGAGCTATCAACTTCATCCTGACCGATCTGGAATTACTAAGGAATGGCTGGAAGCTTGGTTTGTGTAAATGCCGGTCGGTTGGTAGGTCGGTCGGTCGGTCTCGGGCGTTTGGGTACATATGGATGGCTGGTTTTGTTCTTTTGATTTCTCTCTTATCTCCTTGTCTTCCCCCACTACATAATGATTTACACGAACAACGTCAAAGGCATCTCAGCGAATGTATGTATTTGCTTTTTTCTGCCTTTTTCCTCCTATGCTCCTTATGCGGAGTATCATGATACCATGTCTGTCTATTTTGAAAGCGAGGTTATTTCTTTTGCAATGGTGATGCGATGTGATTTGAATGGGATTGGGTATGCGGTAGATAGATTTTTACACAATGGACAGTCTTTGATGGTACGAATGAGTTTATTAATGTGTATAGATCTGGCACATAGCATTGGAACCAGGGTTGAAGTTGAAGTTGGTGTTTCCATGGTTTTCCTGCGTATCCATAGAATATTCAACAGGTCTGCTAATATATTGACTATAAACGTCTTCTATGAATAGCAACGATATCCATACATCTTCATCAACGACAACAACACATGCATTGGAAGGTAGGTTAATTACTAAATTCCAACGGCGCGCTTGCCCTGTTTGGGAAGGACCCGCCCGCGCCGTAAACAAAGTGCCTCGCGCCGCATCCTTTCTTACATGTTTACTCTGCGACCTGCCCTCTCCCCCAGCCACACCTCACGGGACAACGCGATTCTTGCTCCAGTACTACTACTACTCTCGCAGCAACCTCTAACTCTGCATCCATCCTATCGCCATCCTGCTGCACCGTCTAGAACACCTTGTTGATATACGCGTCTGGCGCGGCAGAGTCTACTCCGGAGATACAATCAACAGATAGATCAAGACACGCCAGCATTCCGGTTCTTCTCTTGCCTATGGATCACTTAGCTTGATCTTGTGCCAAAATTCCCAGCGACGCTCCATATACAATGCGCCATACTGAACAGACGCAAGCCTCTGTTGGCGACTCGACGATGTCAGACTTCGACCCCGAAAACGAAGCTCTGGTGTCGACTCGACAGCTGGACCACAGCGACGAGCTCCCCATCATCCCAGGTAACCTTCAAAGAACAAAAATAGCAGCAGCCACAACAAACAAAGGCAATTCGCCTCGTCTCGATCCCGAGTACACCATCGATACTTCTGCTATCAACCGTGCCTTTCCCGAGTTCTCTGACGTGGAATCGTCCCCAGACGATGACACTGAAGATGACTTCTCTATTGAGATCGGCCGAGGCGTGAAGCGGTCGTCTCAGAACAGACGCGACGACTCTCGTAACTCGATGATAAGCATTGAGAACAGCGTCCGCTCATCGTCGCCCGCGATCAGAGTCGATTATCCTGCTGTAAGCACGCCGCCCAAATCGGCTATGCGCAGCGTGTCCAAGCGGGCATCCGTGGGAGACACTCTACGGAAAGATGCCCAGATCAGACGCGCAAGTCAGATGCAGAAGGAAAATATCGACCCCCATTCTCAGTCCCACCGCGCAAAACATGCCTCTCGCCCAGCAGAGGCTCGTCATACACTGTCTGAGATGGCCGTCAGGGCGCGTGAAACATATGATGGCTCTTATATCAGCGACGAGAGACCACAAAACATTGCAGTCAATACACGAACCACGCGATTTGGAAACGTGCCAGCCCAGGTGGCAGCGGCGGTAGACTCGGCCTCACGCGATGCACAATTTCGAGACTCTCGTCGTGGGAAACGTGACATTGCCCCTAATCCGACTTTCACGCTAGATACGGTGACCAATGGGTCGATTCTTCTTCCAGATTTGCCCAACATTTCCGAGCTAGTCTCGGGTGTTTATGAAGACGGCACTCCTGTTTTCACTCGCCAAACCAGACCCCGCACAACGCGCTTCGTTTCTCCTCCTGCTGAAGATGCGGATGCCTCACAAACCCGAGGCCATCTTCCCATTGAGAACGTGCCGATCCCAGACGACGAGAAGGCCTTGTTTGTTTCCCTAAAACTCCTGCAGGACAAGGTCGCAGACTTGGAGATGGCGAAGTCAGAGGCAGAAAAGAAACTCGATGACGCCCGTGAAGAGAATCATCTGCTGAAAGCCGAAAAGACGCGTCGCCAAAAGGAACAGTACGACCGCCTCAAACTATTTGGAGGCGAGGACGGCGACCAAGCTAGAGGCCACACGAAACTTTTGCAAGATAAAAACAGTATGCAAATATCCGAGTCTCTTTTCCGGGTCATTCCGCTAACAGAAATCTAGAACTCGAAGCTGTCAACTTGGCTTTGCAAAATAGACTCGACATTGCGGATCGAAAAATCCAAGTTCATGAATCAGCATTGAGATCTTTAGCTCAAGAGCGTGACTCTGCTGTCACGCAGCTAGGTGTAGCCTATTTAAATACGCAAGACACGAAACGGGAAAACGAGATGTTGAAGAAAGAAAACACAGAACTCAAAGTCCAGGTAGCGAAGCTGACAACATTGACCCGTCAACTTGCCGGACACGACACAGATACCCAGCATTCACTGTCCAAGCAGCAAAACGCAGATCACATCACCACCAGCACCGACAATAATGAAGGATACACACAGAGAACATCCGGCTCGACGCGTGCCAGACGCCAGTCTGAGGAACAAGTACAGAACACAAATTACCGGGATGATCCTCAGAGCAGGGTTCTCGACATGGTCGAGAAGGAGATCTCAAGAATGGAGAGGGAACGTCAGAACGAGGACCTGTTTTCTCTAAACTTGTCTCGACCTGCCACAGCGAATCGCGAGGCGTCTATTAGATCTACGGCACCCTACAGATCAGGGGAAGTCGAAAGAAGAAAGCTTCCCAACACTGGAAAACAGCGAATCAAACGTGTCATTGTCGAGGAGGCTGATACAACCGAGCTTCTGACCGAGGATGTCCGTGACGATGTGAGAACTCAGACTGGCAACGACAAAGACTTCACTCTCCTCAGCTTCATTGATGATCGCGAAATTGCCAAATTGCGCCGACGCCTGGAAGCCGAAAGGGCCGCTCGCAAGCAGCATCAACCCGTTGCAAGAGAGCAGTCTGGTAACCAATCTACGGCTAAGCGTGTTGCCTCGGATCCTCCGCGCAAGTCGTCCTTGAAAGAGCCCAAAGAACTGTCAACACGTCTACCTGCCGTGTTTGGTGACAACACTGCAGTTGACAAAGCAGAGCAAACTGATCGTGAAGACACCACGGCTGGCCGTCGCAGACGCCACTCTGATCATTCAGTTGCCAGCCATTCTCGGCGCAAGAAAGCAATTCCGGAGTTGACATCGGCTTTTATTTTGCCCGATATCACCCTCCGCTACACAGAAACCGCAAATCGAGAGCCTGCGCGCCTCTCGGAATCCGCTCAAAAAGTTCTAGATACCGTTGCCGGTCATAATGGAAAGAACTGTACGGTTTGTAAGCGTCTTTTACCAGAGGGAGCCACTCATAATCACGATCACGACCACACTTCTCAGCGTGAGACGATTGCCATACCTAAGCCAGTTCCAGTGTCTGAACGTATGCCGGAGCCGTCGACTTACAATCCAGACCCGACTCTGCGCCCATCTCGACCACCAGCTATAGCCTTAGCTACCGTTCTCAAGGGACTTGAAGATGAGCTTTCGCACCTCAAAATGCAACTGGCAGTAGCCCAAAGCTCCTTCTCCAAGCACGATGCTTCTCTCGGCAAACGACAGAGAAAGGCTCTATCCAACAAGATCGAAAAGTTGCTGAAAGAAATCGATACCAAGGCCGATCAGATTTATGCGCTGTATGACGTCCTTGAAGGACAGAAACAAGATGGCCATGAAATGACTGAGAAAGAAATGGAAGTTACCCTGCAGTCTATTGGTATCGATGTCCACGGCGCTGGCAATCGAGCTAACTTGACAGGCGCCACTGACGAATCCTTCCACCGCAAGACTCAGCCAGTCAATGGTGACGACAGTGAGGAGGATTATGAGGACGACTTGCCGTGGGAGGGCTTCGAAAGCACCGCTGATATTACTGGGCGTCATACCTCTCGTTCAGTTAATTTGCAATAAACAATAGACTTTACCATCGCTCCACGAGTCAAACGCTGTTTTGATGTGATATCAAGTCCGGGTTTCAGACTGACCTTTGAGGTGTATGTCCCTGTTCGTGATTGAACATTCACATAAATTATTGTGCGCTCTGACACTAGTCACTTCATTTGATAATGTCGATTTTGCCTGCATCTTGAGTTCTATTTCTTATTCCTTCGCGTTGACTGACTTCGGTGTATGTCCGCGTTGGTAGAAGAATTCTTGAATTCGATACAGGTATAATAATGGGAGTGTCGAATGATGAACGATTAGTGCACAAGCCTTGAATCGGTTCAACTCGTCTTTGTTTTTTGACTTGGGAAGATGCTTTTTCTTCTTTTGCTTTTCTATTCGACGCGGCGTTATAGATGTGCATTCATCCTGCATGGAGTCAGACGGGGATTTTATTTCAAAATATGTCTTGTTTGTTTTCTTTTCTGCTTTTGTTGACCCTCGTTTCCGATCCTTTTCATTTGGATTCTCGATGCTGGAATCTTCCGTTTAAAATGCATTGCATTCAATACTCATAGTATTGGGCGTCTTTCTGTGTGTGTATTATTGATAATATTCGTGAATGCTATTAACTCAATTCAAGCTTGGCCACTGTGTTTTAAATCCCAAGTACTAGATAATGACCCTATAGCGTGAATGTCTCTCTTCCAAGAGAACGAATATCAAAGAAACAAAACGCCTTTGCTATGCAGCCCCAAACCAATGCGCATACGATACATGAAAACCGTCGCAATATAAACAAAACGTCCCATCTAGAAAACATCATCCGAAGCCCCAACCTTGCTCACTTTCGCTACAGCAGCGTGCTGCGCAGCATCCTTTTCCCGCTTCGGGACCTCTTCGTCGATAAAACAGCCTAGCCCAGCGAACGCCTCCAGAAGCGTGCGTGAATAGTACTCTTTGACATCGAACCCACCAGCCGCAAAAGTGGCGTTGTTACGCGCTTGCTCAAGCCACTGGGACGGGTAGTGATCTTGCAGGACATAGTAGTCGTGTCGATCCGGCTCCAGGCCGCCAAAGGGGTCGTATGGCTTTTCCGGTTCGGGGAGGGAGACTTTCTTGAGGCCCTTGATAAGGCTCGGTTCGGCATCGGAAGCTGTGGCAGCAAACGGGGATGATGATAATCCGGCTTTTTTGTTCTTCTCCCCGCGTAACGCGGCTTGTTTCTGGCGTAGTCGTTCTTCCTCGCTTCGCCTCGCCGAGGACTTCTTGAGAAGGATCTTTTGCCCCTCGCGGGCGATACTGGCCGCGTCGCCCGGTCTGCTGGACGCCAGTTTGGAGAGTATGTTTTCACGCCCGGCGACGAGGTCGCGCTGCTCGCGCTCGTATTCGTCGCGTGCTGCCAGGCGGCGGAGGCGGGATTGTTCTTGTTCGAAGGATTGCTGCTCCAGGAAAGATGATGATTCCTGTGATTCGCGCGCCTTGTTGGCCCGGATGGAGTCCAGATTTGCGGTCTCGTATTTGCGTAGGTCAGCCTCGGTTTTGGCGACGTCGACGCCTGTGACGAGGTTCATGATTATGGTCTCGCGTTGTTCGAGGAAGTTGTCCCAGTCGAGTTTGCTGTCGAATTCGTCCTCGCGGCGGTTGAGACTTGGTTATGTTAGGGATTTGCACACACGCGCACATACACATATACAGTGGAAGATAGAAAGGCTTACATAGCCATCACCCTCTTCCGAATATCAACCTCTCTCTCCACGCCAATGTCCTCAAAGGTCTGCGTCCGAAACCGATTCTTACGCAGTGTCTTCTTGCAGCCCACAACGGGACACGAATTCGGACCTGCTGTGTAGATTCTGTCAACACAACTGGAGCACATCCGATGATAGCACTCCGGGTTGATGAGGAAGCGCATGTCGGGGTTGAGGTATCGCGAGGACTTGCAGATGGGGCACACCTCTGTGGCAAAAGTGTTAGTTCATGGCGTGCTCCCTTAGGAGAAATATACTTACCGTCCTCATCTCGGCGAAACACGTCGGTCTGAGTGTCAGCCATATTGAATACGAATATGCGCTGACCCTCGCGAAGTAGTGTGTTCGAGAGAGACGTCTAACGAGAGCGAAGTTGATGATATGAGGAATGACGGAAGATGCCCGCGGAGCTTGGACCAATCAGCATCGACATCCGGATTTTTCTCTTTTTGCCGCGCGCAACCGTCCCCTCACTTTTCTCTCTTTCAATATCATCACCTCAGCCCAGCACGCACTGCTTTTGAGGAAGAAGGAGTAATGAAATGGCGGTTCAAAACAATACACTAGATGAGCTAGAACGACAGCGCCTGGAGTTAGAAGAAAATGTGCGCCAACTTCGCCAGTCGCTCTACAACTGGCGACTCTGGGAGGCTGAATACGATGGACTGAGAGACGAGCTGAAGGGCTTGGGACAAGGCTGCACGCGCGATGAGATGCTTCAGGCGGGCATCGATCTGGAGGGGACTGTGGTTGACGAAAAGGAAGTCAAGGCTCTTATTGGTGACGGACAGGGCATAGCGCGATCACGCGATCAAGTCGTTCAGCAGATTTCAAGAAGACTGGACTATGTCAAGCAAAATGTTGCGTCTATTGAGAAACGGCTTGCTGCTGCAGAAGTCGACTTGTATAGATTGCTTTCCGTCGAACAACCCGGGCCCAACGCCGCTACGGAAAATTATGCTGTCACCGAGATTTTCGAGGAGTTGGACGACAATGGAGAGGTGCTATCTAGCAAGATCTCTACCCCTGCAGACCGCGCACCCGAGGTTATGGACATACTAAAAAAGGCTGGTCTTGAGATGCCCGAAGAGTCTGGCCCTAAGAAGTCACCCGGTAGTGAGGATAAGGTGGAGGCGAAGAAGGATGAGAGCAAAACACAGAGCATTTCACATTCACGAGAGACTTCAGAGCAAGCCCCTCTTGAACCAGCCAAGGATCAGACCAAGCCTATAGCCAAAGAGACTGTTGCTGCAAACGCTGAAGCAAACTCTGAAGATTCCGGCGAAGACTTGGATTTGGAGTATATCCCTTCTGAAATCGAAGAATCCCCCGAAGACGCAAAACTTCGGCGCGAGATGCTCGAGTACAGCTTTCACGAGGTTGGCAAAGTCGTCGCAGAGCTCGAAATGGACGAAGAAGGCAGCGATCTGTCTTACGACGATGATTACGATGAAGACGACTACGACGAGGAAGAGGATGAATACGGCCGCACCACGACATCAGTCTTGACAGAAGACTATCACCAACAGATGAAAGAGCTCGAAGAGAAACTTCAGGCAGGTGGCTTCATCAACCTGGGACCCGCCAACAAGATACCGGCGGAAGCGAGAGGAGCGGCAGAAGAGGCATCGCAGGCGGGCATTTTAAAAGTCACCTCTATTGAAAGGGACGCAGATATCCAAGAAACAGTCCCTGAACAGGCCACAAAAGAGAAGAAGCCCAAAAAGAAAGTTGCATTTGCCGACGAGCTGGATATAGCCACAGAACCAGCGACATCAGGACCTACGGCACCAAAACCCGAGCGGAAAATTGACATAGTGAAACCTGAAGTCGCGCCACTATCAGACTCTATCGTCGAACGTTCTTCATCGAATGCAAGCACAAGTTCCAAAGACACCACTACGCCAAATACTGCCAAAAAGAAAGCGTCACGGTTCAAGTCTGCCAGAAAGGATGGCACCCCAACACCAGGAGACTCGAGCACCGCAAGCATTGGTAGTACTCCTCATACGGTGGTGCAACAACCTGCGCTATCAAAGACCACAAAATCCGACCAAGCTCCAATAGCCTCGTCTATCTCTTTATTCCCAGCTCGACCCGCTGAGCCAAAGCCATTCTCCCGGCCCATCATCCCAGGCGGCGACATCTTCAGCACCGCAGCAGCAGTGTCTACCCGCAGCGAACCGGAGCCACCCAAGGACAAAATCACCGCAGACACACTTGTCGAACGACCTCCACACGCCATAGATGCGCGCAACGCACTTCCTCCTGATCCCGACGAGATAGACGAGGAGATCCACCGCAAGGAAATCGCAACCGAATTCTATCGGCGACGAAACATTAAAATCCAACAAAGCGGCGGGTTCCTGAAAGATGACGATGAGCGAGAGCAGGAGCAGCTCTACGAACTAGATGAGAATGACCAACCGAAGAGGCGGGTTAGTAAGTTCAAAGCTGCGAGAGTACGGCCGTGATGTCTTTAATTGCAGATATCTACATCTATCAACCTGTTCATATACTCAGATACAAAGATTATTCTTGATGATGTTTTTTTTTCTCCTCCTTCCCCCCCCTGCATCAATTACCAAGACAACCAAACACATCAGACGGTGAATGATTACAGGAATCTTGCGTCATGAGGATTACCTCGTCCTGTTCTACAGGTCGACACGATCTTTTCATGACATTTGTAGTGTGCTCTCTGACCGTCCCATGTCGTGATCACCAATACAAGTTCCGAAATGAGAATTGAAAGAAGGCTCTCTGACCGCGCCATAACTCGTCCTTCCCACTTACAATCGGGGAGAGACAGACCGTGGAGGTTTGGTCCGTTTCACCTTCTACATTTATTTTCACAGAAATAGATGATTTTATAAGATAGTATGGTTTATGGATTCGTGGAATTCGTAACCTGGTTCTGCTATAAATATAGGGAACGCTTTCCCCTGTCGACGAACTCGCGGCAAGGTATATAAAGTCGTACTTCATATGAATTAAACGGTGCATATAAGCAAAAAAACTGCGAGTAGGATTGTCAAAATAGCGCGCTGGCCGTGCCCCAAACACATATACTGTCCATCTTGGCACTGAGTGCCATAAGGATGAGATGGATTGCAAGCGAGAGTAACTGTATTCCTATTCCTGGAATCGGAAGTGACAGGACTGCGAGGATGAACAATGGATAGTAAACCCAGGGGTTGACGGCGAGAGGCATGCAGGTTTGTGAGATCAGGATTTGTTTGACAATGAATAGCACGAGTCGTGCATTGGGAACTGGAATGGAGACTCCGGAGGCTATGGGGACGAAGAATAAATATGAGTTGGTGTATAGAAAGCTCTCTGGTGGAGGTGGGAGTAAGCGTGGTGGTGATAATGAGCGCGGAGGGGAAAGAGGATGATGCTGGTGTACAATCGGAAGTGTATTTCGTCGCTGTCCGTCACTGGCGAAATCAACATCTGTACGATGTGGAGATGACGACCGTGTACTCCGGAAATGAGGACGGAGTATCAGATTCTGTTCCGAGCCTAAATCAAGCGACGCAGCACTAGCATTCGGGTTCGCGTTTGCAGTGACGCTCCTTGTTTCGTATCTGACAGGCGATCGGACAGCCAAAGCACTAGATCTCTGCGTTGCGTTTTTTGTTGGAGAGCGAGATGTTCGGGGTTCGGAAGGAATTGGTGACCCAATAGGCTGTATTCTATTGCTGGACGGAAAGTCAGTGCCATTGGAGTTTGTGCGTCCAAACCGGCGACTCTCATTGCCGGTCACGCCTGCTTGGATACTTCCCAAAACTTCATCCGCCGTAGGCCTGTTGCTGGGGTTCAAGGATAGGAGTTGCTCCAGGATAGTGTAAAGCTTATCCGGGAGATCAGGACGCATTCTCTTGAGTGACTCATCAAACCCTTTCCATTCACTAATCTCAGCCCGGAGCTCGTCTATATCCTCTTTCTCCTCGATCAGATCTGCACTACGATACGGAAGTTGCACAAAGCAGAGGAAATGAAGAATCATTCCCAGTGAAAAAACGTCGGATTTGTATGTAAAGTTGCCGAATGGCCCACCGGGGTATACTCTCTGCAAGACCTCCGGAGCACAGTAGGAAATTGTTCCTGTTGACCCAGTTGATTTGCGTACTGAGTTCTCATATTGCACCTCACCAAAGTCACTGACGAGAACCCTCAACTCCTGCCCAGAGTCATGCAGCAGACAATTACTTGGTTTCAGGTCTCGATGGATAAAGCCATTGGCATGGAGAAAACGGATCCCAGACGTGATATCCTTGAAAAAAGAGTAGATCTCTTCAAGATGGAGTTTGCGAGGTCCTGTCAAGTCTGTTGGTGTTTCAGGCTGTCCTTTAGATCTCCGCCGAAGGCGTTCCTTTAATTGTTGCGTGGACGTAGAAGTTGGAACGGATCCCACAACATATTTGTGGAGGTCGCCAGAGTTGCAATACTGCTGTAAAATAAAGGCGCAAGGCACACTTGGGCTAAACGCACTGATCTTGAAATCTTCAAGCCAGACATGGCGGTACGAGACAAGATTTTGATGTGAGAGGTGCTGCAAAAGCTGCACTTCTATCAACACCTTCTCCAACCATTCGTGGTCGTCGCCAACAGGCACGCGTTTGCACGCAAAATGACCCAATGAAACACCGTCAAGCATGTGTTTAACCAAAAGTACCACGCCCTTTCCTCCTCGACCCAATTCTCCTTCCTCGACGAAGAACTTCTTGAAATACCCTTGGCTAAAGGCAGCTGACGAAATCCCGTGCGGAGACGGCGGCGAAGGGGACTCTATATAAGACAACGGTGTTCCAACGGATCCATCAGTCAAAGCTGGCGGGACGAGCCGGCGGCGCGGCGAGAGAGGCGGCGATGGCGATGCCACAGAATTAGATACGCTGTCGTGGAGCAGGCGAAAGTACTCGGGATTCACGAAATCCGAATGCTCAGGACTATTCTGTCCTCGGTGCACCTCAGGCTCATTTTCGCGGCCACGCATGGGACGATGGCAGTAGGGACATTCCGTCGCGTCGAAATCGAGATCGCCATTGCTGGAGTTCGCATTGCGGAGCACTAGCTGTTGAGAATCGCGGTCGAGCACAACTACGGAGTCGTTGTGACGCCTTAGAAAACCAAAGTCAGCTTTTACAGTCGCTCAGACGTATAAGAGATTCGACTGATCTAATGAGAAGTAGACTCACAGCACGATGTCGCGATTCGAAGAGTATGGGATGATTGACATTGAGCGCGGTGCGTGATCCGCCATGTTCAAGAGTGTTTAGTTTGGTCACTTCTCGCAAGAGAGGAACGGGCTTTTAGATGGCACATTGTCAGGAAGCGGCAGCCCATTGACTCTAGCCAAGAGAAGCACCCAAATCGGAGCTGACACTGTTCCTTGCTTGCTTGTTTGCTGTGTTGTTGGTGGGAGGGTCTGTCTGTGGTGATGCCATAACGGCCGGCAGCCCCACGTGAGCTCCATTTCCATTCTTCGGCAAATCTACTACAATACAACGCAAACTACGTCCTACACTATACTCGACTCGATTTGATCATGGAGTACATTGGGCGAATCTGCATCATGTGATGCAGTCAAAATTTGATTTCATTTGATTGATATGACTTGTTTGCTGCTGTCATCTTGACTGTCACAGGTGTCACGTAAAGCGCTGCCTGTAGATGAACAAGCAGTGAGGCGACATTGCTATCTTCCAGCAGAGTCGCGGGTTTGGTTGTTACTGGCCAACTCATCATGCTTCCAAAATAGTCCCCGAGGCGCTTCTGGTGGTTCCACAGGACCTATCCGGCGGTCAATACATCGGTCTACAACGAAATTGTGCGGGATCGGAACATGCAGCCAAGCGGAGCTGGTTTGTTGTGAAGCAGGCGCACAATAATGCGACGCAGTATTGCGTGGCAGGCTGCACCTACACCGGCTAGAAAACATTTTGCCTGACGCGTTGAAGGAGAGAACTAGACGAGACGAGACAGGCAATTGCTTCAATCCTCTGCAGAGGCGCTAGTATCATCGCCTTCTTCTTCTTCTTCTTCTTCGTCCTCATCGTCCGAGACGTTGATTCCCCCCTCAGATTCAGAATTGTCAAACCCCTCGAAATCATCGTCGTTCTCTTCGTCACTGCCATCAGCTTCAACCTTCTCCTCCAAGCCAGCCGTTGCTGCCTCCCTCTTGCGTTTTCGAGACATCTCTCCAAGACGGCCATCCCGGCCCTCAATTTTTCCATCTTCATTTGCAGCACCATGAGGAGGAGGCGTGAACCAAGGTATCTTTCCTCGGAGGAAATCGTTAATCACCATTTTGGCAACGCCGTCCACATCAGGCTCGCCACCCCGTAGGAGTCTGCCTCCTTTGCGAGCGAGGATGCTTAGGAATTCTATAGAATCTCCATTAAAGTCTTTAATATCATAAGTACGCTCGATATGACGTGGTTGCACCCTTTTCAAGACACCAGGAATATATTGCTCGGGGTTGTGAACGTTTTCAACTCGGACCACGCCTCGAAGCAAAATGTCCTCTTCAGTATCGTTCTGATTTGGAGGCACAACTCCCGGGCAGTCAATGAGGTATATTCTCTTCATCAAGGTAATATATTGCCAGACTTTTGTTTCTCCTGGAATGGGAGCCACAGTGCACACTTTCTTCTTTCGAAGAGTGTTGATAATTGAAGATTTCCCAGTGTTGGGGTAACCGATAAAGCCTACCGAAATTTGCTTGCGATCTGAGTGAAGAGATGAGAACTGACGCAGCAGCTGAATCAGGGATCCTTTGCCAAAAGAGTTATTGATGGAGGCGTGGAAGGCAAGAGTTGGGTAATCCTTGGATAGATGGCGAACCCAAGAAGCCTGCACAATTAGTTAGCTTGTGCACATTGGAAATCCAGACCAAAAAAAAGGAAAATCATGAAAATCAAAAACGACATGTGTGAGATGTTACTAAGAGTTCTGATACAAAATTCCATCATATCGATGGGGTTCAGAACTCAACTCTTAAACAAAGCACCGCTCGTCCTTGCGACAAGCTTTCAAAACGAAATCCAGTCAACCCAACACTCAGAAAGAGCATGGGCGGCGGACGAGCGTCAATCTACCAAAGCTGTAACAGACAAAACTCCCATTGAAATTGGCAACAAGTGCACAGGAAGAAGCCTTGACTTAGCAATGGCACCAGCAATAAGCCGGATGAGATATATGTAAAAAAGAAAAGAGAGAAAGATAGAGACTTCGCAAAGATGAATACAACTTACAGCAACCTTCGTAGGGACCAAATCGCACTTATTTAAAACGAATATAAGGTGCTTGTGTGGTGCCTCTTCACGAATGTACTTTTCAATACTTCTGCATCTTGTTCCCTCGGGGTCGCGAGCGTCCAGAACATGGATGACAACATCTGAAGAGTCGATCACCTTGTAAAGTTCGTTCCAAATACGTTTGCTTTGTCCCTTGGAGAAAACGTGTTCCCGAGCAACTCCCAATACACCGGTATCTTCTGAGTTTTCTTCACCAGACTTCCCACTCAGCAACTTCGCCTGATCCAAGCGCTCCAGGTATGAATCGTGCATCTTGACGGACTCTCCCGCAAGGTCTTGCAACGAGCCGACATCAAGCTTGACACGCTTCCGCTGTGCCTTGGGACCAAAAGTATCGCCGAACGGCGCCGTTTCAATCGCCATCTTTGCACGATGCTGCTTAAGGCCGTTGAGTTCCTGACCGTCTCTAATCAAGCTCATAGGCAGCTTGTTGGTCTTCAGAAGAACCTGGTAAGGATCGGAGGCTCGCTCGGCGACGGCTTCGCGAAAGGAAGTCAATGCCTCTTGCGAAATCACCCTAGTGTTACCGAACCACTTGCGGTTTGGCTCTATCCGAGCATTGGGGAGTTCTTTCGACTGGTACGAAGCAGCCTTGATGACATTTCCCTCGGCGTCGTGTTTAGCCTTGCCATCTTTGTACATATTCAGATGGCGGACCTTCTTCGCATCGCTGTGGAAAGAGAGACATAATCAGACAATGTTTCAACGAACGCCTTGATGGTTGGTGCACTCACCGATAGAAGTTTTCGCCCTTCGTTCGGACGTTGGCCATGCCATCTCCGACCTTGCCCTGGCGCTCTCTACGAGAGGCTTCCTTCTTCCCTGTACCCATGGCTTGTGGTTTATTTTCTCCTCTTTTAAATTCGAGAAAAGAGGAAGAAAATGTACAGAGTGTGCAGAAAAGAGGGAATTTTGTTAGTTGAGGCGGGTAGAAAAAAAAAATTAAAGAGCGGCCGGGGCTAGTGGTGCACGGACCACGTCTTTGAAAATTGTCAGCAATAATCACCGCTCTGCTCCTTAACTGCCCTCATTATCTCGTCGTCTCCAATTCCATCAAAGACAACACCTCCATAAATAATGTCGCTCTCGAGGCACTACTTAACAGCCGCAAGGCAAGTTCGCAGCTTCTCTGCGTCCTCCAAGCTGCGTGTTGGTCCCGAGTCTCCTTATTACATCGACGTTCCTCAGACATTACAACCGGACCTCCCTTCAAAGCCTCGAGTCAAGGGAACTCTCCCTGTGCCGCGTGAAATCTTCCCTGCCCGTCGTACAGATAAAACTACGCCGGAATACATTGCCGCTGCCACGCTTGAGCCAACCAAGGCCAAAATCGTCAAAAAGAGCGACCCCAATGCTGAACTCATTGAATGGAAGCGGAAGATGGCAGCGTCTCGACGGAGAAACCTGGAAGAGGGTTTGGTTGAGCTATATGCAAGGAAAAAGGCCATAGATGCGGCCATGACACAGCGCAGCGCCGCAAAGCAAGCCAGACGAGAGCGCGTGCTAAGACAGCCGCCGCGAGAAGACGAACGCTTGACAAGCCCTTCTCTCATACAGGCTCTGCAGCTGCAGCCCAAGGTGCTACCGGACCCCAATCGAGAAGCACGAATTTCACAATCGCGCGAACGAGTGCTGCACAAGCATCTGCAGCGATCTGCCGCACGTCACAACGACCTCCATACTCTTTATATGAACGCCAAAACCTTCATCACCACCGAGGAGCAGCTTACAAGAGAGATTGAAGACAAGTTCCGCGAAGACGGTGGTCAAGAGTGGGCCTCTGACAGCGGCGTAGGAAGCAACGTCTGGGCCAAGGGCGCGCCGCCAACTATCCAAGACATTGTGAAGAACCAGACCAAGGACGAGGTTGGAAGATGGAGACTTGAGCAAGAGCGAATGGACAAGGTGGTGGAGGAGATGACCGGTGGGAAGCTGTAAAGGTTGCATGTGTCTTTCTCTTTCAAATACTGTACTATATATGACGATAAATATCAAACCTCTGTCTCAATATTTACTGCCTTCTGTATATCATACAAACTGATGCCCTGTGCGCGTTGATTTCGCCGCTTTCTGTGTGTAATCAGCCAAGATGTCATCCGGTTGATATGACTGGCTTGCTGGAAACTTAGAAGAGAGCACAACCGTGCCGCGCGTGGATCCCATCCGTCTGTGCACCTCGCCTTTTGTTGTCTCACAACCGTCACAGTCAGAAGGGCAGTGCTCGCGGGCGACTTTGCAAGGCATCCACATTCCTTTGTCACCATTCTCTTTATCTCCTTCGTTCATGACACAATACGTCTAATATTAGTCTCAACTGACATTTCCCATGTACTCCCTCGTTGAACCTGCCCCTCGACTCGATTGCGTTGCCAGTGACTTGAGCCTTAAGCCATGGCTCAACTTCCAACAGAACTGCCATTCTCCAAGAAGCGACTTGGTCCTCGGATCGTGATATCGTAAGTTAATTCTGTGCATGAATTCCATGGCAAATGTCACGAACTAATCTGGGAATTCGGTCCGCAGATATGTCCTCGACTATGTATTCATTATGTGAGTTATTTACATAGGCCAAGGGCCACATATAAGAACTTGTAGCTAACAGACTGAAGCGCCTTCGCCGTTGGATTCTGGGAGCTTAACTTACTGGAACCTTTCCATCAGCACTTTTCTCTAGACAACAAAAACATTCAGTATCCATTTGCCGTCAAAGAACGCATCACTATCCAGGAAGCCCTTCTCATCTCGCTTCTCACGCCGTTGGTGATTATAATCGTCTTTACGCTGGTGCTTGACGGGCTCCTCTCCAACCACAAGCCATCAACGACCGATGGATCGGGACGCAGGAAGCTGAACAGCCCATACAGATTTAAAGATCGCCTGTGGGAGCTGAACTGTGGAATTCTTGGCTTGCTCCTCTCTGAGGCTATGGCCTTCGTTATAACGCAGATTCTAAAAAACGCCGTCGGAAAGCCGAGACCGGATTTTGTTGATCGTTGCCAACCTGCGTCTGGGAGTCAGGACCCTCCAGTCTATGGGCTTTCCAATTCGACAATATGTCAGGGAGAACCCAGCCTGATCAAAGATGGGTTCCGGTCTTGGCCATCTGGTCATAGTAGCTGTGAGATTTGCCTTCTATCTCTTCTTATTCGAGACACTCAATTGCTAATTTATATGCGCCTAGCATCATTCGCGGGCCTGTTTTATCTCACGCTTTATCTCAGTGGAAAACTACACATTATGGACAAGCGCGGAGAAGTCTGGAAAATGATCATTGTCATCATTCCTTGTATGGCCGCTAGCATGATAGCCATTAGCCGAATCATGGACGCTCGGCACCACCCATTTGATGTCATTTCTGGCTCCTTGCTGGGAATCCTCACTGCGTGGATAGCGTATCGACAATATTTCCCGCCTTTATCGGAGCCGTGGAAGAAAGGCAGGGCATACCCGATACGGACCTGGGGCAGAGAACCCATCGCGCCTCCAACATCAGTCTACTCGAGGAGGAGCAGCCATGATGAGGATGATGATGATGCCACACCTCTACGTAATATTTCGAGGCGGCAATTCTATGACGAGGAAAATATTGCTCGTGCAAGCCAGGAAATCCCATTTGTCCCTAATTCTGACCCTGGCCCCTCTGACTCGCACACTGTGCGATCAAAAATGGAATCGGCGATTTCTTCCACGCCTGGCGACACCGGATTCGTTACCGAACCAACAGTGAAAAGGACGGGTCGGTCGACACCTCCACGGCAGAATGACTACTGATTCAAAGTCTTGAGCAGGCTTCCACCGTCGTCAACTCACCCCTCATCGAAGTGATTTGAACTGGGGGCTAGGAACGGACTACGTTTAAGAAATAAGAAGGTCCGATGAAAATATAACATCATACTGACTACATAACACTGTCTTAATCCCTTAATCGAGCGCGGGGATGTTGAAAATGAGAATTTAGTGTGAGGTATGCGTATGCATACAGCAGATTGAACCGAATGTCTACATGGACAATGTCGTGACGGCCAATAACTAGCGCTGCAGTTCCATTTTCTTCTGTATGAATATGTAAAGATAGCAATTGAAGATACAATCAAAAAGAAACAAGCATACAATTATGTGGAGGATTGGACCTTCATTCTTGATTGAACGGTATGCGCAGCTTCAAAGTCGCAGTGAAGGTCTGTCTAACAGGGACTAGTAATTGGAATGGGTTGGTTTGTGTTATAAAGACTGGAGATAAATCTCATAATCGGTTTTTCTGCGACGTCAACTCCGCAGATGGCGGTGGTTTATGTTGGTATTTTGTGGTACCTCCTAGCTGAACGAGCCGACTCCTATGGGCTGCAAAATATCGAATTCCATTGCAGAACCCCTGTAGATACGTCAGGTGTTAACAGTATTCTGGTTTCTTCGTCTCTCGATGAACCCAGCCATGCTAGCTTATGGTCAGCTCCCCGCCCAACCGAGTTTTGTTTAATCGAGCTTGAGTTATTCAACAATTTATTATCACTCTAGCCAACTACAAATACATCTTTGCCTACAAATTCGATCTTGCCAACGGCATAGCAGTTGAATCTTGCGCCACAAGAATCATCAGTGTTCTGAACATTAATCCTGGCACAAGTCCAAGTACAGAAACATTATTAACAATAAGATACTGACACAAAACTATCAAAACATCTTTTCCATTTGTATCAAACCTACAATTAAGGGCTAGAAAAGCACAGTCTTTATAAATGAATCAAATGCAGTGAAATAAATAATACTATAAACCCGGAAGGTAACCTTTACCATATTCAGAGAACTTCTGTTGAGAGATTGGTTTGTTTAACACAGTATCTGCACAGAATCAGATTATCAAGATAATTAATACTGAAAAACTCAATTCAATCATTTAGATACCCATAGAACATAATTCACATATATGATAATGCAGCTTTTACTTATCACCAAGCGTTCTATCTAATCTAGACAGACATAATTTGTTCAACATCATATATATGTAACAAAATACCGGGATGGTGAGCTCTATGCTGGCGGGCGATATATACTACAACGCCAAAACGAAATTAGCAGTGTTTCTGATGCCGTGAAACGAGGCAAAAGTGTATTGGACGAGGACGTTGTGGTATTGGGTATTTTTGATATCACACATAACCCTAGAGCCGAAGATTTGCCTGTTATGTAAGTTGTTTGATCCCCGTCCACTCTCTGGATATTTACAAATCCGTCTCGTATGTTCGGGCCGGTAGAATGCTACCAACTCAACACTCGCCCAGCAGATTTCCCACAGAGAACCCGGCCATTGATGTCCTGTCGCATAAGAATGTGGCCTCTCAGCTATTTCCTTCGAATTGTTATTCAGAGCCTTATTTTTAGGCAACTTATGTAGCTTTATGTACATATACTTATTCGCCTATTCATTCTTCATCATATGATCATGTTTTTGTTTCTTTGCAATCCGTTTGCTGCGGCGTCTGCGCTTGGTGGATCGTTGACAGGCGATACATTGCCCGTCTGGATCAAAATAATGGTCATATCTAGACAGAATGAAAACATCAGCTATGAGGACAGTAGATATTTCTCATCTAAGGCCGAATACTCTAGTAACTATAAGGGAATGACTTACAATTCATGTTCGCAAAGTTCATGGGGCTCCTCGTTGTCACATGGATCACAGACTGGAATGCGATAAGTACAATCCCACAGCACCCCCGTCCAATACGACCATGTATGGAACAGATGTCCTCTAATCTCCTCTTGGCTATCTGGCACCCTTTTGTGTATACCGAGCGCCAGCTCATTGGCATCATCTGCCACAGAAAGGCGTTGGATTTGAACCGGCGGACCGTGATCTATTCTTTCAACAAATACCCAACCGGAACGATCAGTTTCAATGAGAGATTCCTCTCCCTCTTGTTCTCCCCAAAAGTCATCTATAGATGTTTCCATAGCCGGTGTAACATCCTGGTCAAACATGACATGAATGATCCCCTTTTGCAAGACATCATTCCATGAGGAACAATCTGCCGGAATCACTAGGATCCAACTTTGAAATCGCTTACTTAAGTCCCATGGAGATTCAACCCAGAGTTTCGAAGGGCGGCACCACGTGGGAACAATATGTGGGTATATCTCCAGACCTCTGAATGCCAATACTGCCTCCTGTGCCGCTTCTTCGCGGTCTTCATCGTCCATCTCGGGTCCACACCCATCTCTGGCATCGGCAGCGACGGTGGCATGTAACTCCTCGACGGCCTGGCGTCGAAAACCCTTTTCACGTCGATGGTGTTCAATGCACTCCTCAATACTACCCAACGGTGCATACACATCAACTCGCGGCCAGTAGTTTCTCGCATTTCCCCATCCTGCAATAGCGTCGGACTGTAAAAGACCGCTTCCGATTTCTACTCGTTGATCTGCATTTAGATCACCGAGAAAATAGAGATGCAAACTCAGTTTGCGGATAATATTTGGGTTCATCGAATATGATGGCCCTCCCACGACTGTGTATGGTTTCTGAGCATGATCCTGGAATGAGTCTATGCGGTTGACTTTGCTAGTGAGTTGTTTTCTGGGCGCTCGTCCACCTGTGGACTTACGAGCAGTTTGTTTAGTTCGGGCCATGTTTTTTTTTTTTTTTTTCAGCGTCAAAGGATCAAAATATGATGGATATATGTGTCAATACGAGTGGGAGAGAATTGAGGATAAAAACCCAATATCCTCGGTCGAGACAAAAGTAGGCAACAGCCGCACTAAGCCTACAACGGCAGACGGTATACTAGTTACAATCTTATTTCCACGTCATTTCTCGCCTTTTTCTCTATCAATCCGCTACTCTATTTCTTTGGGGGCTCAATTGAGATCTCTTGAGTATATGCCACTGATGAGCAGTCTTGGTTGTTTGCTGAAAATGTTTGATTATCGATAATTTGATCATACCTATGAGATAGGCGTAGCCACAGCCCTCTGCTCGCGCCCTTTTGTTGTTTCCAGTTGAGACCCAGCGAATTGAAGAATGGAAAGACACAACAATCAAACTCCGCCTCATCATGCAAAGATAAGTAGCAACAGTCATAGAGAGATTTAGTCTTGTCGTTGTCCGATGTTGAAGGAATATTGACAAGTATATTCAACGGGTTGGAACAGGAACATGCGCTTGCGCAGCACAACATTTCCCGTGAGAATTCTGAGATGGAAACTGAGGCCGCTGTCGGTGGGGATACTGAAGCTGGTAGGACTTTATTGTTGATGCAATGGACTGGGAAACTTTGTAGACTCTCTTCAACATTGCCCGTAGCGACTGTATGTTTAGGAGATACCCCGAATGTCGTTCAAATATTAGATATCTGGGTCATTTGATAATGGATAAATATTGAGAAAAATGCACTTCTTGGGAAGAGTGAAGTACAACTGTCTTAGTTATCGATCTAGCGCCATTGAAATCTATATCAGACGGTCACAGTCACACAAGGCTCCGGCTTTGTTGTAACCATATATAGGACTTCATCGCGGACACCCCTAACTACCATGTCGAACAAAACAAACCCCGCGTATTCAGGCGACTCTGAAAGTACAATCACGCCTTGCGGTTTGCTCACCTCTATAATTAAAAAATGGTATTCTCGACCTCTGCAGTAACAAAGTATCGAAATATCTTCCTGATAATACTGTCGCTAGCCCCCTTTATCAAATTCAGAACGCTCATCAAAGACACTTTCAAGACAATGTCCAAGCCAACATATCCTCATGCTTGGAAACCGGGACACCTTCCACGGGGTGTGGTTCTTAAGCGACAAGGCCGCGATCTATTTGATCCTCTCACTGCGACGGCGCATGAGTTGCAGCAGATGATGATTGCCGGAACTCTCAAAAGCACCGACCTTGTTGAAGAACATGTTTGACAAATTGAGAAGCACAACGTCTACCTTCGTGCAGTCTCTGTATACGCGCCGGGTGCTCTGGAACAAGCGCAGGAAATGGATGCTAAAAGACAGTCGGGGGAATTCTCGGGCCCACTTCATGGTATTCCCATTCTGATCAAGGTAAAGCCGATTATTTAGCCAAAGCAAATAGTGAGAGTCTTTTACTGACACGATACAACCAGGATACATTTGACACGGAGCCAAGCCTAGAAATGCGGACATCGGCAGGAGCAGTTGCGCTTCTAAACACCAAGCCTACCAAGAATGCACAAGTTGTAGACAAGGTAATGTCTTCTATACTGTCTTTTAACTGCTTTATGCTTTGAAATCTAAGTATTAGAAGCTGCTCGCTGCTGGCGCGGTGATTCTAGGCAAGACTACCATTTCAGTAAGTGCCCATGAACATGTAATGAACAAAGGGAGACAAATGTGGCTGATCTCTGCACATTTAGGAATTAAGCTTCCGAAAGTAAGACTCGCGGCCTACCATTTCTCTAATTTTTTCCCCTCGTGTCTAATTTTGGTCAAAGAGGAAACGGTCTTCCCTGCGGCTGGTCTGCAGTTGACGGCCAAGGACAATCTCCATATATACCTGGAGGACTTGATCCGAATGATTCAATTGGGGGCCATACTGTATGTTCATACCACCCATCCCAAAGAGAAAAAGAGTATCCAATTCGTTGCGCATAGGTACCCGGGGGCTCATCATCAGGGGTTTCCATTGCCATCAGCGCTGGCCTAGCTGCTATTGGTGTTGGGGCGGACACCGATGCCTCCATTACAGCCCCTGCAATCAGAGCGTCTCTTTATTCCATTAGGCCAACTACTGGAATTGTATCAGTAGAAGGTGCAGTTCCGAGCTCTAAATCTTTTGACTCAATTGGCCCTATGGGTAAAAGTGTCAAGGATATAGCGGACCTGTTGTCGGCTATTGTAGAGTCAGACAGAACCACGGTTCCTGACGGCGGGTATGCATCTGCTATAACTCTGTATCAAAACAAGACCTTCAGAGTCGGTACGCTGGAACCGCGAATTTGGAATTATCCAGATTTCTTGGTGAATCCCATTTCCGAAGCTACAAAGCAAATGGTAAGATTTCACCAACTATCTGTTGTTTGCGAATCTAACAAAGGTTTACAGATTGAAGTTGTCCTAGACGCGTACTGCAAGATACGTGACGAGTTGGCTAATGTCTTTCATGATAATGTTCCCCTTCCTCCGGTCTCGGGATTCATGCTGGAAGGAAAACATTCTATATATACCATTTGGGGTATGTATTTAATCACTTCATGGGCTACTACTGCTAATAGGTACCGATGTTGAGATGGTGGATGTTCTCAATGACTATCTTAGCAAGTTACCAGGTCCTCCGGTGAAAAGTGTAGAAGAACTTGTGAAGTGGAATAAAGAGCATGCAGAAGAAGCCCTTCCAATCGGTGATTCTTCCTTCCAGCCAAAAATTACGAAAGACGTTTTCTAATATTACATAGAATATCCGAGCCAGGATGTGTTAATGGGGCCACTAAACACAAATTTAACAACTGAACAGATTGAGAGGTTTCGAAAGCACTAATTAGCTGTAGGTTCATATCTCGATGCGACATTCCAGCATTATGGAATCGATATTATCGTCGCCCCTGGAGATTGTTTCTTGACTCAATATGCCTCGGCTAAAGGTACGATATTCATCCTCTATCTTTACAGCTCTTTGAAATAATTCTTTTACTGACCATTGTAGGCTACCCTATTGCTGCGATTCCTGTGCCATATCTCGACTACAAGAGTCGGCCAGTTGGACTGCAGGCGATTGCTTCTGCTCATCAGGAGGATCTGCTGGTCGCTTTCATGGGTGCCTTGGAAAATTCCATCTCAAAGAGGAAGCCGCCGTCTGCGTTTCTCGAAACCCGCGAAACACGTAACGAACAAGTTCAAGTCTAGTAGGGCAAATCGTAGTCGTTAGTGAAGCTGCAAGCAGGAGATGGATATTGTGACTCTTCTGGTATTCCGCTTCTCTTACTCTTGACTGTTTCATTTCCTGTTCATTCCAACAGCCTCATCACTCTTCATAGTAAATTTCTCTTCTTTCTCAATGCCTTTCTCTTGATTCGTTTTGAGAAGAAGATTTAGTCTTGAGAACGAAGCGACCAGTAGGCCGTTGGCATAGTAGATGGCTTGCAGATCCAGTGTGGTGAGTGCAGATGCGCACCACAAACATTATCCTAGCGGTAGCTGCCAAAGATGATCGTTTCAGCAAGGTGTATGAGCGATTCCCTAGGTAATGGCGCTTTACCGAGTCTCCACCTACGTGAGTAGTATTTCAGATAGTGTCGTAAGGATCTTTTTGCTGCATCCAAAAGTGTCTTTCTATTATATGTATGCATCTCTGCCTTGGGATAATTTATGTTTCGGTAGCCTACCTATTGCTCCGTAACAAGTCTATTGCTCAATAATTAATCTCTTCGCTCTATTTAAGAGCGCAGTTTGCTCCTTTCTCCCCCCAAAACTGTGGCATGTGTCAAGAGGTGTAAGATATGCACCTATGCACCAGGACAAAAGAATCAAACAAGCTTTCACACTGTTGATTCCTGTGCACTAGTTCTATAAGTACCCTCAAATATTATGATGCTAGATACTAAAGTGTTGGTTCCCTCGCAAATAAAGCTGGGATCGAACAATATCGAAAACACGTGACCAGCGCGAGCCCTACAGACCAGTTTGTCAACTACATCCTACAAACAGCAATCTGATAACTTTAACGACATTGATAATATACGTAATGGGCCTTTTCAGATCCTGTAAGTCCTATCTAATCAGCTTTCAGCAAAGATATGAACATATTTATGCCAGTGCCCGAGCACGATCGACGGTCAAGGTCCTCCACGACTACGAGGTACGAAATGCCCCCGGAAAGTCCATGATTGGCCTGGAGATGGAATCTTTTCCGAATGAATTTACTCCTCCCCACCAGCATGACCGAGCTACCGCAGTGGGATAGGCTACAGAGGGGAGCGGTCTGAGTTGTATGAATGGGAATCCTCCGCTGGTGTACGAGCCAGTGGAGAGTGTTACGGTGTTGTCAAGCTGTCACCACACAGTGAGAGAGAAATCTGATTAACACAAGGGGCGACGATGATTGCTGTGTTTATTGCGGACACTGGAGTGGTGAAAGGTCAGGCTATGAGGAACTTACGCTATTAGATGGAGGGTTGGGAGAAGTCTGCATATGTACTTCGATATAAATAACCCTAATGCCTGCCAACAACTTGCTTGAAAGCTAGAAGAGTCTTGACGAGTTTACCAAATATTTCTGGAAATCGAAAACATCCTCTTGATAATTTTCGACAGTCATCTCCGCTGGTTTGACTTCTCCCAAAAGCACAAAGTAGTGACTGAGGGCTTGCTGAAGAGACACGAACCGCCAATCACAGCGATGCTAGCCCAATTTGTAATCGCTGCGGGCCAGACCATGCTGCAGCCTTAGTCATCCACGCATTGGCACGCGCTGCTTAGTGAGCGACAGTTTCAGCCTTGCCTCAGTGGGTGGTGGCCCGTAGTTTGCCGTAGCGTTACTCGGGGCAGCGCCGGACCGGTGGGGGAGCGACAGGTGGTTGCCGAGCTCCGAATATACAATTCTTCTAGCAGTGCTGCAAGGTAGTTTGGAGGCACGCAAAAGCAATGCGAGGTCAGGGATAGTGGTAGCAGGATACAAGTATCCGTACGGGTATTTGCACAGCATTTATACGTGTGCATATGCTTATCTTCGCAGCAGAAAGCCGTCCTGAACTGCAAAGACACGAAGAATATCCGCCTTAGTCATAATCGCGGGCCAGGCACACTCCCCCAATCAGCGCCGCGCAATTGGTCACCCACGCCGACTATCTTTCTTTGCTCTTCCCCCGAGATCTTTCCGCGCTCTCTCTCTTCCTCCCTCCTTCCTCTCTTTTTGCCTCTGCTCTTAACGCTCTTTTGCTTCATCTAAACCCAGTCGTTCTCTCCTCACCCACCCACTACTTGAGCACTACAGTCGACATGGCCTCCGCTGCAAGGACCTTCACCCGGGCCTTCGCCCGCTCTAACCTCCGGCCCGTCGCTCGCACCACCCGCTTTGCCGTTCCTGCCCAGACCCTGCGCACTGCTGGCCGCCGGGGCTATGCCTCTGAAGCAGAAGCTGGCAAGTCCAACAGCGCGCTCTACTGGGGTCTCGGTCTCGCCGTCGCTGGCGGTGCCGGATACTACTTCTTCAGCAATGGCGACGTGAGCACGAAAGCTACCGGCCCGTTCGTTCCCGGCAAGGAAGACTACCAGCAAGTTTACAACGAGATTGCCCGCCTGCTGGTGGAGAAGGACGAGTATGATGATGGCAGCTATGGACCAGTAAGTCCCCTTCAACGCTTGGCATAGCATGCGCCAGTATTGACTGTCTTAGGTCCTCGTGCGATTGGCATGGCACGCTAGCGGTACTTACGATAAGGAGACGGGCACCGGTGGCAGCAACGGTGCTACCATGCGTTTCGCCCCTGAGTCTGACCACGGTGCCAATGCCGGCTTGAAGCATGCTCGTGACTTCCTCGAGCCAGTGAAGGGTGAGCATTCATGTACGTGAGTACAGGAACGACTTGCTAATACCGCTCATAGAGAAATTCCCTTGGATCAGCTACAGTGATCTCTGGACTCTTGCTGGTGTCGCTGCCATCCAAGAGATGCAAGGACCAGTCATTCCCTGGAGACCCGGCCGACAGGACCGTGACCTGTCTGCTTGCACACCCGACGGCCGTCTCCCAGATGCTTCGAAGGACCAGAAGCACATCCGCGCAGTCTTTGGACGCATGGGCTTTGATGACCGCGAGATGGTTGCTCTCTGCGGCGCCCACTCCCTCGGCCGCGCTCACACCGACCGCTCCGGCTACGACGGACCTTGGGACTTCAGCCCTACCGTTTTCACCAACGAGTTCTTCCGCCTCTTGGCTGACGAGAAATGGTCCTGGAAGAAGTGGAACGGACCTGCCCAGTACACCGACAACAAGACCAAGACCTTGATGATGCTGCCTACCGATTTGGCTCTGATCAAGGACAAGGAGTTCAAGAAGCACGTTGACCGCTACGCCAAGGACAGCGAGGTCTTCTTCAAGGAGTTTTCCGATGCTTACGTCAAGCTCTTGGAGTTGGGCGTTCCTTTCAAGACCGAAGAGCGCTTTGTCTTCAAGGCGAGCGAGTAGATCTTCTCAACCTGTTGATTCTCTTGCAAATTTTCAGTACCCGACTCGATTGAGTATGTCTTGATATCCCGTGCGATTTTGTACACCGGTGAGAGCGTTATACCATTCCTACCTAGAGTTTAGATGTTAGATGTTAGATGTTTAGATGCTCTAGAGAATAGATTCTGCTAGAGGATTTTTTTGTAAAATAGATCTTGCTTGTTGCGTGATGTCTGTAAGATGCAGATTGAAGAGAACAATACTTATATATTATATTCATACTGCAGACGAATACGTAGACGAAATTTGTTGTACCTCAGTAGGCTTCAGCAGGCATGTGATATATCATAAAGTGGACCCGCGAACCATAAATTTTGTCCCGCATAACAAACTTCTTGCGACAACCCAGCGACTCTTGACTTTGCTGGCAGCAATAAATCTCTATTTCTCGTTATCATATTAATCTCCTTACTTTACGTTATCATACGTCTCTCTTTATTCCATTAACTATAATCCCACATGAGGCGAACTCGTGGGAACAAAGCCAAGGGACCAGAAGAAAAAGAGGGCAGCCAAAGACAAGAATGCCCTCATCCGATCCCAGCATCATCATCAACACAGACAAAAATTACTATGAAATCTTGAACATCCCATTGAGCGGCAACCTCGCGACCGTCGGAGGCAGTGGCCGGCCACCCGTTATTTCCAAACAGCAGCTCAAAAATGCCTACCACAAGGCTCTTTTACGATACCATCCGGACAAAGCGGGGGTGAAGGCAGGGTTAACGATTACAGTCTCATCGTCGTCGCCGCTCCCCGCTTCGAGGCCTCTGTCATCTGGACCTATTGTATACACCGTCGATGATATTACGAATGCCTACAGAGTGCTTTCAGACCCGGCTCTACGCGGAGAGTACGACCGTGCCTTGATACTGCGACGCACGAGTCGGTCTGGGGTCAAGGAGAAGGATTCGGGTGATGTTTCGTTTCACACGGGTCTCGAGGTCGTTGATCTGGAGGATATGGAGTATCAGGATGATGAGGAGGTTGATAATGGGACGATGATGGTGTCGTCGTATTGGTATCGCGGTTGCCGGTGCGGGGATGACAAGGGCTTTATCGTCACAGAAGATGAGCTGGAGGCGGAGGCGCAGCATGGAGAGATTCTTGTGGGATGTCGAGGGTGTAGTTTGTGGGTGAAGGTGCTGTTTGCTGTAGCAGAAGACGAAGAAGAAGAAGGAGAAGAAGAAGGAGAAGAAGAAGAGGCCGGCGGGCATTCCATGGATGGGAGTTGATTTGCCCGGGCGATTTGGATAATCATGATATACACCTCTCCAGAGACAGCCTGAACAGACAGACAGCGTCAGGAAGACTCCAGTTTCCACCGCGCCGGTGAAGCAGCTTCGCGCTCAGCAGGTCGACCTACCCGGCGAACTGAGAAGCAAGTCCAGCGACATGGCTCTCAGTAGCACTCCAGCTGATTTTGTCATTCAGACATGCAAACCATGCCTAGACAGATAGTTTAGATACCACCTGGTAACTAAATTTATAAAATGTATTGATATAGAAATAAGAGAAACCCTTCCATTGAATATTCCGTTGTTGTATGTCGTCACTTAGCGGCTAGCGACTGCGGGCCATGTCTCGCCGCCCCAACTCAACTCCGGCGACATCTTTGCTTCTCCTCTCCCTTCTCTGCTACAACAAGCACCCAGAGCCGATCATTCCATCTTCGAAATGGCGCTCGTCAACATCTCGTCAAAAGAGCAGTTTACCTCTCTTTTGACCAGCTCTACTATTGTCGTGACCGACTGTAAGCTGTGACGTCTGACTGATTTACCATTACCCCTCCTGCAGCATAAACAAACAACACAACCACACACTCCGCCACCATCACCTACTAACTCATTCTCACAGTCTACGCCGACTGGTGCGGACCATGTAAAGCAATCGCCCCGCTATATGAGCAGCTGGCCTCGCAGCTCTCGCGGCCAAACCAGATCACATTTGTCAAGGTCAATGTCGACCAACAGCAAGAGATAGCGCGGGCATACGGTGTCACATCGTCAGTTCCATCCCTTGTCTACCGTGTATATTCTGTGTCCCTTCTAACATCTATCGGCAGCATGCCCACGTTCATCATGTTCAAGCGCGGCCGAGCCGTTAACACCATCCGCGGCGCCGACACCAAGAAACTCTCCGACGCCATACGCAAACTCGCCGCAGAGGCCAACAGCATGGAATCCTCCGAGGGAGCCAGCGCCGGTACCGCCGGCGAGTCGAGCGGCGGCAGCAGCACATCGTGGATTGGATCGTCTTTACCCCGGAATTACGCCGACGTCACCGACACGGTAGTCGTCAAGGACCTGGACATGCTGAACCGCGACAGCGACAAGGGCAGTGCGCAGGTACTGTTCGACAAGAGCAAGCCGTCTGGCTTGGACAGCAATAACAAAGGGAAAGGAAAACCACAACAACAAAAAGACTGGGTCGAGAGCGATACCGACGAGCAACTCATGCTCTACATCCCGTTCAACTCGACACTGAAAGTGCACACGCTACACATCACATCGCTTTCTCCATCTGCCAGCGAAGAAGAGGAAGAGGATGACGACGAGCGCCCAACCCGCCCCAAAACACTCCGCCTCTTCATCAATCGGACCACCATCCTCGGCTTCGAGGAAGCAGAGGACATCGACCCGGTGCAGACCGTGAGCATTGCACCGGAGGACTGGGACAGCAAGACGGGCACAGCCAAGGTGGAGTTGCGATTCGTGAAATTCCAAAAGGTCAATTCGCTGGTCGTATTTTTCGTGGACGGGCAGGACGAGGATGCAGAAAAGATCCGCGTTGATCGTATACGAATCATTGGCGAAGCAGGCCAGCAGAGGGAAATGGGCAAGTTGGAGAAGATTGGCGACGAGGCAGGTGAATAAACACGATCTCATTGAGCTACAACAGCTGCAACACAAAATCTCAAGACTACGATTTTACCGAAAGATACAAGATAAAACAAGTAAATCAAAAAAGGAACTTTATCCATTCATTGCATTCACTTGCAGTAAACAGCAGCAAAAAAGCATCTAACTAGTCACAGCATAATACCAAGTCATACTATGCAAGTATAGACATAATAAAAAAGGAATGTCCGATCCCAAACCAAATGGTCACAGAGCGTCGAAAAATAAAAAAACCTCACAACCAATAAAGTAAGAACCGGGTAGCAATTATTTTTGATCTGTGACGCAACTGACACCTTGCAGACAATACTGGACTTTCCACCTTTTTAACAGTAGAAAGACAATGTCAAGGCAACACGGGTAATGTTATTATTTTTCGTTGCGTCGCCGCACGAAGAAAGAAAAGAGAAAAGGAAGAGGGAGGGAAAATTTTTGGTGTGGGATTTTATAGGGCGGAGTGGAAGGGCCGGGTGGGCTGTTTTTCCGGGCCGTTGTCGAACCCTAACCCTAACAACATGCTGTGTTTTCAAGTCGCACGACAATGTTGAGTCTTCAGATTTTTTATGACTTATCACTTAACTTTTAAATTTGTTTGTCAAATCATGTATTGTTGCTGTTCTAACATAGTAATGAATTAAGATATATATAAAGGAGAAGAAACAAGATATATGCTCAAAACCAAAGGGTATGGAGGAAGTGACAGTCACGAAAATCGGGGAAAAGGATATATCGTGACCAGCACGAGCAAATGAAGCGAGAAATAATAAAAAAATAATTACAAAGTATGACAGGGTAAGACGAGAAAACGAAGGTGTAAGAAGAAGAAAAAAGCAAAGACAAAAGGGTAGATACACGAAGATAGAAACAACAAAAAACACAAACATGACTGGAGATGAGAGCAAACTAACACTCAACAAAAAACAAGACTATAAACCAAGGAAAATATCCGCACCCTTTTTTTTTGTGGTCACCACACACATACACACCGTGTGTTTGTGTATGATAGTTCGTAAGCTCTATGTGGAAACAAACAGACAAGACCAAAAAAAAGACAAATAAACAATCCAACGCAACCAGATGATCGAAAGTATTTCCCCTTCCATGACCTGTGTTTTTCGCCCACGCTGATGATGTCGATGCTTCGATGCAGATTCCGTCTCATTTTCACGGCATCCCCGCATCAATCGACCCGACCTGATGACTCAAAAAACCAGGCGCCAACAAAGGAAACAATAGAGAAACGAAATGAAATGAAAAGAATAAAGGTGAAGCAAATATGTTCTCGAATAAATGGTGTATTACAATGTGCCTCTCTGTATGGAGATCCTTTGTAGTAGAGGCTAATGATGAAGATTTATCTCCTGGTCTCGTATCATCGTAAGGCCCTCACTTCGAAGATCGAAGAAAGTTTATTATAGTATCAAGCCAAGCCCAAACCGAAAAGAAAGGACTCATGCAGACTCGTCTCGCTTGCGCTTCTTGAGGCTCAATCGACGATCGCCAGCTGGAGAATCAGACTCAACACTCGACCCGGACTCGCTGGTGGTTGACTGCGTAGCAGCAGCATTGGCGGCTTCATAAAGCGCGACACCCAATACTCCCGAGTCATCCTCGTACATCTGCTGCGCGGTCGGCGAGCCCGAAACGTCGCTGGGATCCAGCACGCCCATGACAACAGCACCGTTGCCATGCGTCCGGGCGTGCTGGGCGAGGTTGTCACTGCGTGAGAATTTCTTCCCGCACTCGTGGCACTCGAAAGGCTTGTCTTGTGTGTGGAGCGAGCGGTAGTGGCGTTTCAGATGCTCTTGACGACGGAACCGACGCGAGCACAGGGTGCACACAAATGTCTTGGATGGGTCATCAGTCAAAGACTGCTTGCGGCCGCGGCGGCTCACGGGCGCCTGCGCCGATGAGGATTCGGATTTACTCGAAACTGTTGCTGCAGATTCGGTCTTTGCGTTGGTTGCAGATCCGTTGTTCTGTGTCGAGTTCGTCTGGCTTTGGCTGTTACCGCTCCGGGTGTCGACGGGCACTTGGTGTCCGAGAGAGTCGGAGGAATCGTCGGAAAATGATGTTTTCTTCTGCACCGACTTGCGTGTTGAAGCGGCGGCGGCAGCTGCTCGCTTCTTGGTCCTCATGTCAACAGGCGAGGCAGAAAAGTCGCTGCAGTCGTCACTCTGGCACACCTCTTCGACAATCACAGTGGGCAAACCCGACCGCATAAACACTTCCTCGTCATCCAGGTCGTCGAAGCTCTTCTCACTCAGGAACTCGTCTTCGTCCAATACGTAGGGACCTACGCGTTGTCTCTTGTCGCCGAGGAAGAAAGTGCTGGAGGCCGACGGGGCAAAGTCAACAATGCCGGTGACAAACTCTTCGTCGGAGTCCAGGTCGGAGAACGAGTCGAATTTTGGCAGGGTTGGCAGAGTGGCTTCGGCGCAGCTGGAGAAAGATACCGTTGCAGCTGCATTGGATGAGAGCGTCAGGTTCCCACCGCCCAGGAGCAGCTTCTGCTCGTCCTCGTCACCGGAGCTAAGGGTTGGCAGCGGAGGCAGATCGGCAGGGACCTGGGGAGCGGCGGCGGCGGCACAGTCGACAGTAAGCTGGCGAGGGTCGCAGAAGTCGGTGGGAAAGGTGGCGGAATGAGGCGTGAGCAGACCCGAGGGACCTGAACCTGGAGCTGGCGATGGCGAGGGAGATAGGGATGGGCAGGAGATGTTGGCGGAGAGCAGCTCTGAGCTGGCCGCGCTAACCGAAGGTGGATGGATAAACACTGCGGCTGTTAGTCATCATGCATAAATACACGTACTATACTTATACTACATAAACAAATACACAGGTACATAATGTGCTGCGTAAATGTCGATATGATATATGATAGTATTTAAACAACAAAGCGAATAATGTCTTACCTGGCGTCAGCGGCGGCGAGTCGGATCGACTCCATTCCGGCTTTGCGAGCAGCTCAGCATGCACCTCCGATTCGCAGCCTTCCTTGACACCCTCGAGGCTTTCCAGTGCGAAAGACCCGTTCACTGGAGTGTGAATCATTCCGCACGTCGAAGGCGGGCTGCTGATGCTGCTGGCCGCGGACGACAGCGGCGGGGTCGAGGGGAAGCCATAGAAATCAGCACTGACAAACCGTGTATCCAGTGGCAACAGCGCAGGCGAGCCCTGCTGCTGCATCATGATGGACGGCTTCAGGTGCGAGGGCTGTGGTGAAGCAATCGGAGTCAGGTTCATTTGAGCGTGCATGTGATTCTTGAGTGCCAGCTGCGGGTGGGCCGTGAAGATTGCCTGTTGATGAGGATAGACCGGCATTGGGGCGTGGAACGCTGGCATCTCGGCCTGATGGGCGACGTATGGCGGTTGGCATTGGCCGTTTGCTTCTGGGTTGTAGTAGAAGTAACCGTGCTGGTTGGACAGCGAGCCGGCAGGCATTTGATATGTGGTTTCCATTGTGATTTTGTTGTTCCAAGCTGTCTCATCGTCAGTCTTCGCTCTCTTCCTTCATGAGCATCAATAAGCAGACCAACTCACCTAGCACACCAGATGATAACGAGGAACAGAATTGTTATATTCTGAGCGATTGTATAGTCTCAAACAGACCTGATCTTGCGGTGATTAAATATATTATTAATAGTCGAGCGGCGTAAGTTGATATATGGGTATGGGCGATAGCACCACAATAGTCTTTTTTCTTCTGAAGGAGTGAACAAGAAAAAAGTATTGGATGCGAGCTTCTCTTTTTTTTCTCTCTCAGATTAAACACCAATCAATGACTCGTGAGAGCGTATCGCGCGGCAAGTGTTGAGCGCTTAGGTTAAGGTCGGCTGGGCGAGGGGGAGAGAGAGAGAGCAAGTATAAAATAAAATAAGAAATAGAAAAAGAGGTATACAAAAAAATATATCCACCGCACAAAGACGCAAGGACGTCGTTTTTAGTGCAAGTCACTTAGTCGTTTAGTAGTTATAGACTTAGTATAGAGAGGACGGGGGATTTTTTTTTTTGTGTTCAAACGAATGACAGGACCCAAGGTCAAGCGCAAGCCACTAGATGGGACGTGCTCTTGAGAGACTTGAGAGCCGGAGAGTTAAAAAGGGAAAGTAATAGAAGAAGAGAATTAGGAAAAATGAGGCATTAGAAAGTTAAGAAAAGAAACGATGTGCAAAAGATAGAAAAATGGAAAAAGAGAGATATGACAAGAGGAAGACGAGGAGGAGATAGTCAGGCAAAGCGCCGGGGGGACGGGGACGGCGGGTGGATAAATTGGGCCAGCCAGACACGACAAGACGACTACGTACTAGTCTGGCTCTGCTACTACCAAGATGGACGGGCGATCAGGCCAGCATTACCTGACCCATCGCATGGACCGACAGATGGGCCGGATCCTATAGGACAAGGGCCATGCTAGTTGATGTTGGACTGAGTGACTGCGGACGGTACGACGACGCTTTACCCACCGAAAGCCCTGACTGTCTCTGCATTAGCGCACGCCGGCGCTGCGTAGTACTGGAATTAAGAACGCTTTCCTTTCTGGAGGCGGTTAGTCTGGTATAGTATGGTGTGTATTGTCTATAGTGGTATCCTACCCACTTGGTTTGTTTCTGATGCTGACACTAAAAATGCGATGGTCCGGGGCGGCATGTCGTCGACTGCCGCACTACTACAGTGCCTATCTCTCTCGCCGTGATGACTGTCATGGCGATTTTATTCCGGCCAGTATGGTTGTGCCATCTCGTACACTTGATGCCGTGCAGTGCCCGTCACCAAGTGATGGCACATACAGCACGCCTGTGGCCGTGGTCTGCACACGAACTGACCACTCGCCAGTGCAGACGAGACGGCGAGAGTGATAGCCACCGGTGGATCCCCGCCGGCGCTTGCTGAGAGGCCAGGCTGGCAGACTGCAACTACCGACCACAGTACTAACTAGTTGACTAGTATGGTGTGTGGTTGGTAGTAAACGACTTTCCGGGACTTGCGCTCGGTGCTGCATTGGTGGGATCCGGCCGGGTGGAGAGATGGCTGTGTCTGTCTGAGCCTGTGTCTGAGAGCGGAGTCCAATTTTTGTCTTTTCGTTTGACTTTTGGATTTATTTTATTTTTATTTTTTTTATTAAAATGTCTTTTATTTCTGATTCGGTCACGCCATGTCGATTATTGATTGCTTTTGTTTCCACCTGCCTGGGCTCTGTAGATAAGAAAATCAAATCTCATAATTTTTGATTTTACAGTCATGACCAAAACCACGGTGGATTGCGTGGTCCTTTGTTGTTGTGTTATTAATTTTTAAATTTGTCAAAAAAGATTTAAAAATATAATAAAAAAATAAAATAGTCCCCCGCAAGTCTGGTCCCAGGCAGTGACGTATGGCAGACTGTGATGACTGTGACTGGTGAGACAGGCAGCATGCAACACTGGCGCTGACTGATGCACGCGGCCACACAGTGCAGCCATCAAGCCACTGTCCTCGACTCGCCTTGCATAAGAACTGGCAAGTGGTGTCGGCGCATATTTCATAACCTTGCGGGCGGGCACACCCCACAAACCAGCCATGGTTGGATTCTGGAAGACGCAACAAAGCGAGCGGGAATTAATATGAGAACAGCTCGTATTTATTGGCCAGCTGGTCCGGCAGGCGTCGGCACAAAGACTAAAATACAAATTAATACAAATACTGCGCTCTGCTTTACTCCGTAGTACGTACTATGTATAGTCTAGCGCAGTAATTGCCGGTACGTATTATAATACAACATGTTAAACCCATGTCCCGTGCCGCGGACCAATCAGGAGCCGCGCGTACCTTGAAAATGCCCAAAATTGAAAGTGGGATCGGCCCACCGCAGCTGCCTCTTCTGGCTAGCGCCGTCTCTCTGTATTTTCTCTGTCTCAGTCTGTTATCGGCCAGCGCCACCAGGCAAAACGTGACAGCAGCGTTCGTCGACTACGGACACTCCGTCTTATGCAGAAAGACGCCTACAAGCATCAGCGGGAGCCGTGAACGATGCCCAGGTCGAAGGATCAGCCGATGATTGGTTTTGTTTTATACCAACTATAGCACAGAGCTGGCGAACATGTCTTTCATTGTTTGATCCAGCAACATTGCAATCGTTCAGCAGGGATGATTGATTCGTGGTGTATTCTTATCCGTTAATATAATGTTCATATACGCGGACGCCATGTACTAAATTCGTTGCAGCCGGCCGTTTCTATACTTCTGATATTAATATTCATTTATTAACAATCATATTTATTCCCCTTCAGGACATGCCCTCGAAGGCGAGGCGGGTCTTCTAGAAGGGCAAGGATCATCTTATTCGTATTCGTGCTTGGTGGATGTCGTGGGTGTATCGATTATCGCGACAAATGATGTGTACTCGTAGAGTTATGACCTGTAGTCAAGGACGACTGACACCTTGCGTGCTCGTTTCTGACGTGGGTTGCTGATTTACGTACTGGACGTCAATGCAGGGCAGGTATGCAGGGCTAATGAAAACTCATTGGCCTGCTTGATGGACCAGTCTATTTTCCTTTTTTTAAAAAAAAAATTCTTGTTCATCATTTTGCCATCACTCAGACTGGTATGGAGGCGCGTGCGACGTCGTGGTGGCAAACGTCGTAGTGCGTGCGACAGTTAATGCAAGGGCAGCTAGCAATTACATGACCCCGCTTGATTTCTTTTAATTCTCTCATGAGAAAAAAAAGAAAAGAAACACAACAAAACGAGAGAAGGAAAAATCCTTATCGATTAAAAATCAAAATCAAAATCTAGCCCAGTCAGACTGGGCTTGCGAATGATAACGCGTCCCTTTGTTGATAGAAATTGATAGGTCAGTCGGCTGCCTATCATATGTCAAGCTGCCAGCATACGTTGCTCGACTTTTGCAGGATGCATAGGCAAGGCGTGACAGGAAAGACCCGCTGTAACCGACATGGTCAAATCTAAATCGATGCACTCCGTCGACTTCAGTCTTCGGACATTATGATATGATACGATGCAGATTGCGATTGTGCTTGTGTATCTGCCAGGCTCGATTTTGAAATATCAATCGGATTTGATTATATCACACACTATTGAATTTTAAGTATTGCATCTGCCTTATCGGAGACCAGACAGGACAGCAACCGTCCTGTCACGAAAACCGCCTCAGTTCGGAGGTCCGGACCGACGCATCCGAGTGTGTTTATGCTTATGCGCCGGAGTACATATATTGATGGTCAAAGTCGATCAAAGAGAATCAATAAAGAAGACAAAGCCATATACGCGGGTAAAGAAGTGGAAGCCACGTCAGTCGTAACGCATGGAAATAGATTTCCATCGATTTCTCGCTGCCAACGGTACTCGGTATGCTTACACACTAGGTGTTTCTCGAGATTGCGCTAGGACTCTCTCCCGGACGCCAGATGCTTTTTACTACTTATGGGCACACTCAGTTGATAGTCTGCACCACGACTGAAACGAGGGAATCAAACCACGGAATCTGCTTCTGTAACAGGCTTACAGTACAGAGATAAAGATAGTATAAGAGCGACCCATGGATTGCTCGCGGCATGACGCACTTGCCCAGCAGAACCGCGGGTCAGCGCCAGCGGGCAAACTCAATCTCACATCTCAGAGACAGAGCGTGTGAGCAGCAGCACATCTCGTAGGACCAGGGACGAGCAGAGCTCGGCTGTGTGGACTCAAAACAGACTTGTAACTGCCGTGTGGGCAGTGGAGAAGAAGCTGAAACACGCCGTTTCAGGCCGGCGTTCCTGTTTGGGAAGCGTATGAGCCCAATGCGGCTTAGCCTCGGCAAGTGGTCGGTCCGGGTCTAGCGCGACATCCCAGGCAGGGTCTGGGACTTCCTCGTCTTCTGGTTCACTGACGCCCATGGAGGAGGAGGACCCTGGATGGAGTTGGATGATCAGAGACACGGTGCCTGAGAAGGGAGTACTGATCAGGTTGGCTGGGGAGCACGTGCTGTCTATCTCGCTGTCTCTATCTCGTTCTCTTTCTCTTTCGGCCATTGCCTCGGCAGGCGAAGCGATCTTCATCTGATTGCCACACACAAGCACGCACACACGAACGCGCACATTATACATGTATGTGGTTAATATTGCATATACGTACCTCGCTAAAGCTATACCGTCTGTAATACTAAGACTTGAGTCATGCAAGCCTGGGCCAATATATCTCCCCGCATTTGCCAACGTGCTAGTGTTTGAAAGCAGGAACCAACACGTTCAGGTTCATGTTGGCTGGGATGATTCTACGCACTCCGTACTGCCTCAAAAATTGAGCTTCCCTGCGACTTAGCTACTGCCAGACCTGGAGCGGCGCGTTCACCGTTCACCGTTCACGGACCAACAGCCCGCACCCAACTCTCCTACCAGTCGATTCCAGTCTGTCCCACCCAGCCGATCACACTCCAGTCTTCAAACTTGGAGAACGTAAATCTGTACTTTCTTTTTCCTGTCTAGTCTGGCCGCTAGGTCGCTTTTTGTTGCCCTTGGCGGGTGGAGAAACCGCTTTTCCCGTTGGCATTGAATTCTCTACTACATAGTCCACCACGAGTGTCCCAAGTTATGGGGCCGTTCTCATCGCTTCCGGGACGGACTAGCCTGCTAGCGATAAGCTTCTCTGCAGGTACCGGTGTAGCTAGTCCAGCACTAGCTTCCCCCGGTCCCATTTCTATGATACACTATCATAGTACAGCTTTCCGCGGCAGAGTTCGCTAGTATGCCACTACCGTATCAGCCATGTGAACCTTGCAGGCTAATGTATTTGCCACAGGACAATTAATTAACCACCGCCAAGATGGAACATTCTTCGGCTAGCCTCGCGCAAGAGACCAAGTCAGTCTCACTTTGGCTTTCTAAGAGTACCGTAGTAGGAACGCAGAACACGAGCACCTACTATGTACTATGTACTCCTGTGGACCAGTGCTCCACAAGCACTGCTACTCTGCACACGGTGCAGATACACCAGTGGATATTAAAGTCGCGTCAAAATGCCTGATAAGCTAGTCGTTCCTCGCCATCGATCCCAGCTCCAAGACCCCGGGAGAATGGAGTTCGGAGAGCCAATCCAGGCTATCGGCGTCTCGGTGATGGTTGACTGTTGCCACAGGACTGGTACCAGGTAGTTAGTAGGTGCAGTGGTTGAATTCGCCAACTCGGATTTCAAATTATTCTCTTTTTGAACAAGCGCAGCTTCTATCTATTGGTTGGTGCTAAAGTGCTCTCCAAGTCCAACGGAGAGAGGACTGGACCCAGGGATTGATATACGTACTACGTACAGCTATCTATCTCGTTGTGTCCACGACCGTAGACGTCTGGATAGACATGTTGCACGCAGGCAAGCTGATTGAAACTTGAACATCTCGTTGGACTACAAAATCTTATATACAGGTGGAGGAGGCTGAGAATTGGGTTATATATATGTGTGTGTGTGTGTGCACTGCCTGTCACGTACGGCAAGAGTGAATCCCTAGATAGCCCTGAACGTGCTCAAGTACATCCGATGTTCATCGATGCTTGAGCATCCTTAAAGCATCTATCTCATTTGTCTCGGCTTGATCGCTTCAACCAAAAGCTGTATTCAGATGATTTTGATTTCTACAAGGACACTATATCTTAGAGAAGACAAATCAGCTTGAGTGGTAGAATAATGACACTGGGGGCAAAGTACATCGATATCCTACTTACAACCGCTTCTCTTTACCGGGACATCGTCGACGAGTTAATGTCTGTATCAATCTCTGTATCCTGCAGATCCAGATACGATCATGCCATCAAGCCATGGCATGTATCTGATAGTATGCATGTGCTGGATGTGCCGCTGTGGTCTAGTGTATACTTCAAATTGTTCCGTGCCCGTCATCTAGTCAATTATGTATCTCAGATGACCACAGTTTGAAGAGGTCATATAGTGAGCTACTTGATTCCCTTGTGAGATATACGACACAATATAAAGAATGCATACTGGATTGATGGATAATTATGATGACATTTATTCTTTGGTAGATGTTTGTCGCAGCAAACGACGGCAGTCAAACCCCACATTGTCACCCAAATTTTCGACCGCATCAACGAACATGTCAATACATATTTTTATATCGGCGCAGTATTCACCATTTAAGCTGGATATATGGGGAAAATTACTATTTTTCTGTTGCACCATCTATTTCCCATTGCATTAAAACAGAAAGCAGCCCTACACCGATAGAACACCATTCATCCATGCGCAACCCACATCAAAGGTATCATCGTTATATTATATCCCATGAGCCATGCCTTCCCCCAGCGCAGACAGCCTCAATGTCATCGCACTCATATCCGGCGGCAAAGATTCTCTCTACTCCATCCTGCACTGCATCCGCAACGGCCATCGAGTAGTCGCACTTGCGAATCTGCATCCACCGGCCGTCAGCCATGACAACAATGCCAGCAACGAGACAACACAAGAAGACATCGACAGCTTCATGTACCAAACAATAGGCCACAACGTCATTCCTCTGTACGAAGCTGCACTGGGCATCCCCCTCTACCGCGCCGCCATCACCGGTGGCGCCGTCGACACGTCGCGGATATACCGTGACCAAACAGATAGTAGCCGCGATAGTGACCAAAACGAACAAGACGAAACAGAGTCCCTAATTCCCCTACTGGCGCGCATCAAGCATGATATGCCACACGCAAACGCTGTCTCGGCGGGCGCCATACTATCCACTTACCAGCGCACCCGTATCGAGAATGTAGCTGGTCGCTTGGGCCTGGTGCCTCTTGCTTTTCTATGGATGTATCCCTCTCTACCACCCTGGGACGGCGCTGGTAGTATTGCCACTAATGACAATACTGGCGGACTTCTCGACGACATGGCGGCGGCTGGCTGCGATGCGAGGATTATCAAGGTAGCCTCCGGCGGGCTTGATGCAGATATCCTATTTGCAAATGTCGCAGCCGCGGATGGGTCGGTGCGTAGACGCATTGAAAAGGCTATGAGACGGTTTGTGGATGCTGAGGAGTTGAGAGGGGCTGTTCTCGGGGAGGGAGGCGAGTATGAGACGCTGGCCCTGGATGGGCCCGGGTTTTTGTGGAAGCAGCGTATTGTGGTTGGAGAGGAGGATAGAGAGGTCTGCATGCAAGGGAGTGGGGTCAGTTATGTGCGAGTTTTGAGGGCGAGGTGTGTTGCTAAAGAGGGTGGTGATGGTGATGGTGACGGTGCGGCGAGGATAACGCCGGGAGATATTCGGAGGCCAAGGCAGCTTGATGATAGGTTTGTTCGGGCCTTGGATCGATTGCGAGAGCAGCAAGATCAGGGCTCGAGTATGGATACTGCTGAGCCGGTTAAAGATGGCATGGGCGTTTCTACTATCGACAGTAAGGTTGGTGCGTGCAAGTCAGCTATCGGAGGTCTATATACTATCTCGAACATCACATCCCCCGAAGCTGGTCCAACAGCCGATGCACAAATGCGAGGGATCTCAGAAAAACTGCGTGCTCTGCTCGACAGTCTTCAAACTGCGACCTTGTCAGGAAACGGGGCTACGCTTAAAAAGACTACAAATGATGTGGTTTTTGCTACGGTTCTACTGCGGTCTATGAAAGACTTCGGCCCTATGAACGCTGAATATGTCTCGCTCTTCACAAGACCAAACCCCCCTGCCAGAGTGACGGTGGCCTGTGGTGATCGACTTCCGGATGGCGTCCAGGTTATGGTTTCAGTCGTCGTTGATCTCGGAGAGCGCAGCGCGAGGAAAGGACTGCATGTTCAGTCACGCTCTTATTGGGCGCCGGCAAACATTGGACCTTATTCACAGGCCATCACGGTACCGTATAAGATCGAATATAAAGCACAAACGTCCATTGAAGCGGTTGATGCTGGCGACAGTGGCGGTGGACTGGTTTATATCGCCGGGCAAATACCACTAGATCCACCGTCCATGGAGATTCCTGGAGGTTTTAATCAAACAAAAGAGGCGTGGTTCACCAATTTCAGCTTGCACGCGACACTATCGCTCCAACATCTCTGGAGGATTGGGCTTGCGACGCAGGTGGACTGGTGGGTAGGGGGAATTGCCTTTTTGGCCAGGGACGTCCAGCGCGGGCGTCAAAAGGCACAGACAGCTCACCAACTCTGGCAAGCACTGCACACGCGGGACGAAGATAGAGAGGAAGACGACACGGTCTTAGATGTTTGGGATATTAAGCACGGCCTCCAAGAAGACCCCAGGTTGGCAGCGAGTGGACGACCGTTGCCGAATTTCGAGATGGTGGTCGACAATAACGACGGTGATCCTGTTAAAAATGATACTTCTCTTCTCCTTCCGCCTTGGTTCGCGGTTGAAGTTGAAGAGCTGCCTCGGAATAGCGACATCGAATGGCAGGCGCTGGGTACTTCTGGCATTCCTATCGCTGCTCCAGTCCTTGCTTCGTCCCCGGACCGCGAGTCAAGAATATGGCGCACGCGACTTAACGACCGCGGCGTCTTCTATACCATTGAGATTCAAAATGGCTCGGGGACAGCGACTTTAACAGATCGGATCAACACAATAATGTCTGGCATTATCGGCGTCGGGAGTCAACAAGAGACAGCACACTGCACGCTCTATACGTCCTGCAAGCTGTCCATGGCGCACTGGCTGGGCCAGGTCGTTCCATGCCATACGGTCTGGGGAAGCGAGGGGGACGCCGTAGCCGCAGCAATCACCGTGCAAACCAAACGGCTGGATTGATCTGATCGCGTGCAGTTAGCAAGCCCTGCATCAAAGCGCTCGTTCACCGTCCACTGTCCGCTGCTGACTGGCTGACAAGTAGTATAGGCCGGCCGGGATTTGGTTAGTGTTTTCGTGTTTGCAGTGTAAATAATAATATTAATATCCAGAGTAACATGGTTCCTACTCTCGCTAAGAGCTTGGAGCCTGCCAATGCAGACTCGCCACAGCAGACAACGCGAGATAATGACTCGCTAGTCGCGTATTTTGGCTGTGGTTGTCTCTGATTTGGCTGGGCGAGCCTCGTAGGCGCAACGCTAGGCCTGCGACTAAGACACGCGGTGGCGGCCCGGGCAGACAGACTGACGGGACCGCCTTCCGGACATGTGATCGGCCAGCTCGACTTATTCTTTCCTCCTGTCTCGTCAGCTCAAGGCGTTGCCATCATCGCCATCGTCTTAACCACGTCAATTGTCGTATACCAGCGCTGTTTGTGTCGTGGATTTCGCCTCAATAGCCCACCCAACGACCCGACCCTGGGGACTTGCTGTTTTGCTGCGGCTCCCGCTCCCTATCACTGCCACCTGTCCCGTCTTATCGGACCACGACTAACTACGTCTTGTGACGACAACTACCTGCTGCTCGCAACGAAAAACAGTTCGCGCTCACGTTCAGCCCTAAGAGATGGCAGAATAGATGGAAAGACACCAGGAAATTAAGGGGAAGATTTTATCGGAAGTACCGGCATATGCGATGCGATGGCATCCACGCAGGACTTAACCGGCGGAGCAATTGAACACGCAGACCTGCATCTCACCGTGGAAGACGATGCAGACTCTGCAACCACCAATGCCGCTCGCTTGCGTAATCTTTCGCGATCGCCTCACCCGTACCACCGCATTGGCTCGAATATAGCCGACAGAAGAAAACGGTCCCCCGCAAGAAGTGAATACCAAGCCAGCGACTCGGGTAGCATACCGGCTCAGACACGGCGTAGCGGCTGGACAAGGACCTCTCCGCGTGCATCCAGTGAAAGCGGCACGGAAGCTGATGACGAGAGCACGGTCCTGTTGAAAGGATTACCGGCGCCCCCGACACATTCGAGGAAAGGCTTGCGAAACACCGCAGGCAGAGACGATCCCGCGCTCTGGTTGCATCACGAGACCCCAACATATTGGTCACTGTTTGTGCGATCGCCCTTGAGACTCTCTCCAAAGCGCAGTTCCAGCGACGAGTCGATACGGAAAACGGCTTCTACTGCATCTATTGCCCGCGGGGTGGTTCTGCGCCGGAAACGCAATGAGATTCTTCGCCGCTCGGTTGAGACCGCACTGCTACTCTCTGTTGGTGCGATCGTATTCCTTCGAGAGGACGTGCGCGCTCATGCACAATTGTGGCACAAAGGTGAGAAAGCTTGCAATCAACACTGAATGATAAACTAATCATTCATTGTTACAGAACTATGCACTGGCTACTTCTTAGTCACTGCCCTATACGCTCTATACCCGCTTCGGCTTTCCGCTGGGCGCCGTGGACCGCGCTTCATATTCGCATTTTCAATTCCTACCAACTTCGATCCGGCACCGCTGTTATATCCTATCCTCACTCCAGTTTTCGTGGCACTGTCGACTTTGCATCATCGTCCAGCGTTGATTTTACCAAACCTTGTTCTCAGTCTTTCGTCGATACCCCCTCAAGTCATTCCACTACATACATTGCATCACGGGCGTCTCAGTGTGACTCAATGGGCTATTACCACCATCCCAGTTGTTCTTTCGGAGCATGACATTACATATTTGAGCTCCAAGTCTATACCGTTGTCGTTGCGGGGGCTTGATTCAGAGGTCCTTCTCCTGCTATACCCACTACACCAAGCATTGGTGGCCACCCTCGATTTCCTCCTCGCCACGAGTCTCCTTCCTGCAGAGCTTAATTTGCTCGGCGTGGGATTAATCAACCTCTTTATATTTGCCAATTCGCCCCAGGCCCAGATTCTGAAAGCATTACTATGGCTGGGCGGATTGAGTGTTTGGGTTCTCTGCCGTGCTGTTCTTCGGTGGGAGATTACATTGGCTAGAATTCCGACGTGGAAGTTTCGCCGCCCACCTAGCAGCTCTTTCTCCCCGAAGAAACTTATTAATTTTATAGATCACAAAATCTGCGAGAAAATCAGTGCTCTCGGTACGAGTAGCGAAAAAGAGCCGGACTCTGATAGTGACGACGACGATGCAACTACCAGTCCTATGAAATCAGTTCCACGTCAAAGCAGCCTCCCTCGTCAGAATGGATTCTTTGCGCGACGTAATGAGCTCTTGTCTGCTGCAGAGGGCATCCGCCTCGACGACCTGTGGCCCTCTTCTTGGGCGTCAACAACAAAGCAACTACTCTCGTCACACAGAAGACGCCACACCATCTCGACTGTTGACGACCTCGAAACTGTAAGAACGGGCCGAGCACCCCGGACCACACCGGGAGGTAGACGCAAACGGTCGTTGGCGCCAGACATGGCTTCTTTCCTTTCATTGACTGCAGCGCAGGCGCGTATTCGAAGGTGGCTCTTTGCCGGATACATTTTCACAGTCATTCTTCTGATCGTACTTGCTCCTGTTCGGAAATACATTGCCGACGCAGCTCTTCACGGAAATGACCCTTTTGGCTGGGCTCTAGGGTATCTGTTTGGAAACATATCATCGTTCCGGCTATGGGCATTGACATGTAATCTCGAGTCTTGGGTCTCGCTTCCAGAGCGCCACATGGAAGCCCGGTTTTGTCATTTGGGCTGGGTCGAGCACCTGCGCCGAGATACCTTTGGCGAAGCAAATACTCGTCTCCTTATAAGCGGGTACTGCGTTTTAGTGTTGATTGTTGGAATGGCCACTGTCTTTCAACTAAGCGCAATCACCGAGGTGGATACTCGACGGAAGGTGTTTCACGGAATGATGGTGCTGATGTTTCTGCCCGTTACATACATTGACCCGACATATACGGCTCTCGCTTTGGTCCTCGTGCTTGCGATTTTCCTGCTACTCGATTTACTCCGTGCCTCACAGGTGCCTCCAATTGCTAAACCGCTTACCCACTTTTTGGCACCTTACACCGACGGACGTGACCATCGAGGTCCGGTTATTGTGTCTCACATTTTCCTCCTCATTGGCTGTGCCATTCCCTTGTGGCTGTCTCTCGCTGATCTGCCTCGCGTTGACGACGCTGGGCCTTGGTCGGGTTGGGAAATCCCATCTCGAGACGTGAGCATGGTCAGTGGCATTGTCTGTGTGGGTATGGGCGATGCGGCAGCATCACTCGTTGGGAGGCGCTTCGGTCGTCTCAAATGGTTTTGGGGTGGCGGCAAATCCCTGGAAGGCAGCCTGGCCTTCACCGTGGCTGTATTTATAGGGTTGATGGTTGCTCGAATTTGGCTGTTGGTTGGCGGCTGGACAGCAGCGTCCGATCCGGCAGTCTTCTCAGCATCTTCATCCTGCTCCCCCGCCTCTTCCATTACTCATGCCGCGACGACAATGGCCACTCTTCCCTCATTCTGGCTCCTCGTAGCCGCGAAATGCCTCCTCGCCGCCGGTGGCGCCAGTCTCACCGAGGCTGTTCTGACTGGCGGAAATGATAATGTGATTGTCCCGATTGTGCTGTGGCTTCTTGTTCGCGGATTGGGAATATAGACTGCCAGCCAATTAAACCAGCATTCGCATATACATTTACCATCTTTCTCTTTCCCCCCTCTGAACGTTTCAATGTATAGACACCAGAAATAATGTGGCATGTGCCGAGGACCTAATTGTGACTCGGAACATGCGAGCTTATATGTATAGATAATCTCATAGCTAAAATAGCCGGTGGTGGTAGGCGGCAAGGTTTTTTGGCGTTGGTTTCATAGCTAGATAACTTGATATCCCTGTTTTCTTTTTTTACACTCACATACTACATACAAATGCCTAGTATATAGGAGCATATAACAAGGAGTTCCTGTTTGACTTACAAATTCTCTCTTTTATGGTTATCAACGCTCGTCAATTGATGATGCTGATATTAGTCTTCAATATATCCTGCCGATCCGTGCACGGATCTCAGCCTTGCTACCAACTGGATGTAACTAGCTTATCAATAAGGAAGAATTGTCTCAGAGCATGAACGAGAGGCAACTACATTTTCTAAAATTGAGTACAGCCTCGTAAGCCTGGACTATGTGATACTAAACACTATTACTGCATTAAACTCTGGAAATCAAGGAAGAAAAGGAGCCACCGGGAGTTACCTAGCGATGGACAAACAAGGTTGGGGGTCTGCCTTGCTGCCTCAGGCAGAAACATTACGAATGCGGGGATGGTGTCATTCTTGTCAGGTCAAAGCAAGAATGGCGTCAGAGAGTTTTTCCATTCGGCAAGACATGAGATGATTACCTTGCATTTACGTTGCTGATCTGGATGGATTTTAAGTAGGTGTAATACACGAAGTTACGGTGTTGCGTGTACTGCAAGCAGTACTTTGAAGCATCATTGAAATGCACGCCCTCTACATGCAGCATACGTGTATCCAGGCTAGGTGGCTGTCAGGTACCCTGGTCACTGGTCAACGTCTCTAGTCTCCTACCCTGAGCATGGCGAGCTAGGTATGCACCGGTCACGCCGTCTGCCTGCTCCACCGAAGCGCCCGGCCGATCAGCAGCCAGGCAGACAGCAAGGCACGGCAGCAACATGGCGGATTGTGTAATCGGTTCTCGAGGCAGAGGGGGGAAGAGAGAGGAGGCGAGGTGGAGCGTATGTGTTGTCAACCTACCGAGTTGTAGCATCGGAGATGTAGCAGGAGAATAAAGAAGTACACTCTTATCTGTCCTTATCTAGCTGGCCATCGAGATAGAGGCGATCGCGAGAGATGCTGATAGTGATCCTACGGAAGCGGTCAGGTGCCGGTCCGGCCAATCAGAGGCCACAGTCGCCGCCGGGGCGCGTCCCGTGATTCGGCTACGCGGGCGATGATTGGCACATGTCGTGACTAAGCAGGACAGACTGCCTGAGGTGTCGTGACTGGCTGCCAGCCCAATCATCGCGGCGAGCAGCGCTGCTCCTCCTCATGTCGTTCGCAACTGACTGACTCACGGCGCCTCATTCTCATCATCATCTTCTTCATCTTCGTCGTTTCTTTCTCCTTTTCTTCTTTCTACTCACGCCTTCCAACCCATAGGCACACCCACTGAATCATCCTCACGCCATATACACTTCATCCCGGTTCTAGTCCTCTTATCTGCCCGCCTGCTATTCGCCTTCCGTCATTCGAGGCTTTATCGGAACCTTGGGAGCTCCCTACCAGACATCGATTATCCGATCTTCCCCTCTTGTGTCTGACTTCAACATTTCTCGACTTTGCTTCCTCCAAATTACTTGCTCGTTTGCATTTTGTCGCATCGCCGTCCCTGCACGTACGGCCTTGTCCTGCAGGAACCCTACATCCACTCGTTCTCTCCCACCGCAACCCGCTCAACAACCCCAACCAGCTCAAAACTATACCTGTTCGTGTATTAGCTGGTTCGACATAACAATTTGCTATTTGTCGAGACTTGCGTCCTAGATACTATACCACCGGCTACGCTTCTTGCTCCACCGTATCTACTCTCTACGGTGACTGACTCCATGGGCAACGCTTGTTCCACATCAGCCAGTGCCTTACTGTCGAGGTAGTTGTGCGGACGGAGAGTGGAGAAAGAGGAAGGACAATCAGACATACAGGGATAGCCTCGCGCGGCTTCTGATATGGCGTCTGCACAGCCTGCTCCGTCCTCCACGAGGCGGAGCCGCGATTCTGCTCACACAGAGGTGCCCATAGGACGCTACATACGTCTGGATCAGATTGGCCGAGGTAGTTTTGCCACTGTCTACCAAGGAGTGCATGCGGTATGTCTTTCATGCCTAATGTGTTTTCATCTAAGTGAGCTTTAGGCTGTTATTCAACTCAAAGCTGACAAATTTGTTGTATAGAAACACCGCTCTTACGTTGCCATCAAGTCGGTTAATCTATCCAAGCTCAACAAAAAACTAAAAGAGAACTTGTGGTCCGAGATCGATATTTTGAAAGGCCTACAGCACCCGCACATTGTCGCTTTAATCGACTGCCATGAGTCCTCATCCCATATCCACCTCGTCATGGAATACTGTGCACTGGGCGATTTATCTCTATTTATCAAACGCCGAGACACACTCCGGGACCATCGTTACACCCGCGACATGATGACCAAATATCCGAACCCGCGGGTTGGCGCACTGCATGAGGTCGTCGTTCGACACTTCCTTAAGCAGCTTTCAAGTGCGCTCAAGTTTCTTCGTGACCGGAATTTAATACATAGGGACATCAAGCCCCAAAATCTCCTTCTTTGCCCGTCTCCGTCGTCATATCGCGCCGGCATGGGTCAGGTAGTCCCTTTTAAAGGAAGCGACGACGCTTTTACGCCATTGGCCGGTTTGGAGACTCTGCCAATGCTCAAAATAGCTGACTTTGGTTTTGCACGGTCTTTACCATCGACATCGCTGGCAGAAACTCTCTGCGGCTCCCCATTGTACATGGCTCCTGAAATTCTACGATATGAGAAGTATGATGCCAAGGCCGACCTGTGGTCTGTCGGCACGGTCTTGTACGAGATGGTTGTTGGCAAGCCTCCTTTCATGGCATCTAATCATGTTGAGCTGCTGCGGCGAATTGAACGCCACAAGGATAAGATTCGATTCCCTGACGATCTCGAGATATCCGCCGATATCAAGTCTCTCATTCGGGGACTTCTTAAGATGAATCCTGTCGAACGAATGACGTTTGCAGATTTCTTTGATCACGTTGTCATTCAAGAAAGCATTCCTGGTCTCGTTGGTGATGATCTTAATCCCTCTCAGCGCCATACTTCTGCAACCTCTTCGGAACTTGATTTGTCGAATAATGATGACATGGGTTCCCAAGATACTAGGCCACGACTTCAAGATCGAAGGACTGCTGAAGATGTTAGAGAAGCTACTATCAATCGGTCACCGCTTCCAACGCCTAGACAGACTGGCAGTCCACGCGTCGATTCGGACACTCCCATCAAACCGGAATTGCTCCAGCGAACTCCAAGTGGGGACAGATTACCGCGCCCCGGCGATGCACAGCGTGCCGCAGTTGTAGGCCGAAGACCAGCTCCCATCTCGCATGCAACAGCACCGGCTCGACCAGAAACCGCGGATAGGTATCAAGCGGCTCTTGAACGACGGCCAAGTCGCAATTCACCTCTCCCGTCTCCCATAATCAAACAAGAAGAAGACCGGTCAATCAAAGACGAGCGAGAACGAGCCGCGCAGGATGTGGCTTTTGAGCGCGACTACGTGGTTGTTGAAAAGCGAGCAGTAGAGGTCAATGCATTTGCTGACGAGCTAGCAAATAGCCCTCGCATCCATGCGGGCGCTATACAACCTGGGTCTCGCCAATCTGGGGGCATAATTCGACGAGCTACTGTGCAAAATGTGCCCACAACGAATGGTCCTCCTGCATCTCCGAAAGCCATCCAGGTCTCTGGGCGTGCCCGAGCAGACTCCCACATCCGCCAAGGATCGTACGAGCGACGGTATGGCCAGAGCCCGTCATCTGCTACATCGGCTATATCGAAAGCTTTGAATATGGCTACTGACCGATTATTCGGTGTGGGATTTTCACCGCCTATGGGATTGAGCAAAGGCGGGCGATCTCCGCCATTGTCGTACAACCCTTATCCAGCATATCCAGCTGTGCAGAATAGTTTATTGATGCTGGGCGAAGGAGTCAAGGCGAATACTGCATTGGACGAGGACGCAAAGACGGTTCAATACATTGAAGACTGCGCTACCCGGAGTGATGTTGTGTATGGTTTTGCTGAAGTGAAGTATAAGCAGCTGATTCCGCTTACTCCGTCTGTACAGACAGACCTGGACAAGGCTGGAGAGCACGTCTTTGCCGACGACGATGGCGAGTTGACGCCGGACGCTGTGGTCACATTGTCCGAGGAAGCTTTGGTGCTGTATGTAAAGGCTTTGGCTCTGTTGGCAAAGTCGATGGACATTGCTGGCGCTTGGTGGGCGCGGAAAAACCGTGGCGAGGTCTTTGGCGACGTCACGCCAGGAGCATCTGCAACTAATGCTTTAGTGGGCACTCGAATCAACAACGTCGTGCAATGGGTGCGCACACGGTTTAATGAGGTGCTCGAGAAGGCGGAATTTGTTCGCTTGAAGCTCATTGAGGGCCAAAAGCGTCTATCACCTGACCATCCGAACCATCCCAGCAACCATTCTCTCGATTCTGCTTCTGCCGGCACGCTGGGCACCTCCGCTGACAATGTGGTGGTTAGTTCTGGGGTTACCGCGGAGAAGCTGATGTACGATCGGGCTTTGGAGATGAGTCGAGCGGCAGCCATTAACGAACTCACCGGGGAAGATCTAGCGGGTTGCGAGATTGCCTATATCACGGCGATTCGCATGCTTGAAGCAGTTTTGGAGAATGACGAGCTGGCTCAGTCTGGTAAGAGCGGCGACCGAGCTGTCGATCCAGAGAAGATCGTTCTCGACGGAGTTCAGGTCGAGGACCGGAAGGTGGTTAACAAGCGTGAGTAGTGTTGAAGGTTTTTAATATATGTATTTCCAGAATGCTAATGGTATCGGTATAGTCGTCTCCAGCATCCGCTCTCGGTTGACGTCCCTTCGCAAGAAGATCGCTCTCATGGCAAAACACTCTTCTGTCCCTGTAGGCACATCACCGAGCAAAGCCACGACGATAAAGGCGCGACCGGCTTCTCCTGCGATACCTTATCCAGTTGCAGATATTAGTCCACCCCGGTGATGACTTTGTCTTGTCGCACAATCTCTCAAAATCTAATACCGCACGCGCATAACGACAAATTCAGAATGGACTAAACATCCAAATCCATTGTTTTGGATACATTGCATTTGATTTTCCCTCTGATTCGTGTTACTTTTTTGTTGCAATTTGCATTTCAGGAGCAGGCATCCTATGACCATATATCTTTCTCTTCTACTAATACACATCGAAGGGGAGGTGGGAAAGTCGTTATTTATCGCACCTCCTCTTTAACTTTGTTTGTGTTTTGCAAAGCGTTATTTTTTTCTCTATCGGAGAAATTTTATCTGGATTTGGAGTTTCCATTTTTATGATTGTTTCGTCCTCTTCTTTTATATCTATTTTCTACGGGGCGGAGTTACCCAGCGTCAGAACCCAGACTGACAATACTCAAACATTGAAACATACCATGATCTCCTGTTTTTTGTTCATCTTTTACCCCAACAATCTCGGAATGCGAGGGGGTAAAAGGGCGTTTATATTGTCGTTTGTGTTCCTGCCTGGTTGATTGTTGAATAGGTGTTTTTGATGGGATCGGATTGAGAAAGAACATGGGACAGGACAGACTGGAGACTTGGGTTTAAAGGTCCGGTGAACTTCTTTTTGTTTTTTTAGGAGCTGTGCAAATCTGACTTTTTGGTCTTTATTTATTTTCTTCCCGTTGGGTAACCTCTCTGTCCCTCAGAGAGTCTTTCTTGTTATATTATGATTGAACCAGTAACTTTCTTTTTTCTCTCTTGATTGTATAGAAGTGTAATTATCAATAATACTACTTCACAATGCACAACCCCTTCTGCCGTCGAACTGTCTACGAACATAGTATTCAACGTATCGTTGTGATAGAGAATGTCCCAGTCATCTATGGTAGTCCACCCACGACTTGTCCCTGTTCTTTTCCGTTTGGAAGGAAAAAAGACAACAGAATGAACCCCTCAAACTTGCTGGAGAACCGTCTAGCAGCGTTATGCAAACAGCTGGAATTAGTGCAGATCCTCTGGTAACGGCAGAATTTGCGAGTGCTGTCTGTCTGACTGTGCTGCGTGTGTATTTTTCTTTACAGAGACGCCGCGAGAAATTTGATTTTTGTTGGTTTTGCATGGAGGCGCACGTGATTGCGTCGCTGTTATTGGATGGCGGATACTGTGCTTTTTTGAAGATGCTCGCTCTGGTTTTGCAGCTTCATCTTTCATGATAAGTCGTTCTTCGATTATTTTCTGTCGATTTTTGGTCTATATAACTCGTGCTGGACGCGATGAATACCGTAGCAGGGGAATTGAGGTTAGGCTTTGGTGCTGCTTGTAAATCACGACTTCTTCATTTCAAGCTGCCTGCTGACAGGTAGCCACAGCTCTGATTTTTAGATCAACGCTGCGAGTTATTCATCAATAGACATGGATTCTATACTCGGCTTTCTGGAAATGAAGAGACTAATAGTAAATGGGAGCTCTTGTCCAAGTTGTCCTGGGCAAGTAGATTGCACAGAACGGCCGAAAAGCCCGCACACGAAGCGTCTTACTAGCACGAGATTGCAGGTGGCTTAGCCGTCAATATAACAACGATAATACATTCCAATTAAATACGATTACAGTCGCAAACGTCTGTAGGTCTATGGACTGGACATTGCCAACGATCGAATAGTGCGACTTTGCCAAAACAAGTTAGCCAGATCGCAGTACCCATAAGAAAACAAAAAGAATCTCAGGGACCTCCGGTGCTCAAGGGACGACAGACAGACCACGGCGGCTTCAATCACGCATTGCATTTTCTCTTGTACCATATTGTACCATACGTATCTCGTTCTTTCGTTTATTATCTGTTGTGGGGTGGACTAGTACCCCTCTTAATATATTAGATACTCATACGAGCCCTCGGAACCACCCATTGATGCCTTCCCTCGTCAGCCTGTCGTCTGTCTTGCCACGAGTCTGCTGGCACTCGTCCAAACCCAATGTGCTTCTAAAGACAGCGCAAACAACACCAGTATTTCTGCGTGCGTTCTCTGCTGCGACTTCGAGCCCGACTACCGTCAGCTACTACTCCCCTTCTGGTCTCCGCACTGCTGCTGCAACCATCACCCCACTACCACTACGACTCCAACTCTCACGTCCCACCGCCACTCCTCCAACTACTCCCACCACCAGGTCGTCCTCCCCCCTCGCACAAATCTCCAAACGATATTGCTCTTACCGCAGAATGTGTCACGCCAGGCATGCCGACGAGTCGCTGGGCTCGAGCCTTGCCCACGGCCGCGAGGTGCTGCCTACCAATGTCAAGCCGGTGCATTACGATCTGACCTTGGAGCCGGACTTTGAGAAATTCACCTACAAGGGAACTGTTATTATCGAGTGAGTTTGTTGCTCACGCTCTATATTATGTTGCATGGTTAACAGTATCATCTTATCTAGTCTCAACGTGAACGAGGACACCACCTCCATCTCCCTCAACACCAGCGAGCTCGACATCCACACCAGCGAAATCATCGTCGATGGAGCGGTCGTTACCTCGACCCCCGTGGTATCGTACGACAAGGACAAGCAAGTGTCTACCGTCAAATTCAACGAGACAATCCCCGCCGGATCCAAAGCCCAGCTGAAGCAGACTTTCACCGGAATACTGAACGACAACATGGCGGGCTTCTACCGCTCGTCATACAAGACTGCCAACGGCGGAACTGGTTACATAGCGTCCACTCAGATGGAGCCCACCGATGCTCGTCGGGCGTTCCCTTGCTTCGACGAGCCGGCCCTGAAAGCTGAGTTCACGGTCACTTTGATTGCCGATAAGCATTTGACGTGTCTCAGTAACATGGATGTTGCATCCGAGTCTGAGGTGGATTCGAAGATCTCCGGTGGCAAGAAGAAGGCCGTGAAATTCAACAAGTCCCCCCTCATGTCTACCTATCTGGTGGCATTTATTGTTGGCGAGCTCAAGGTCATCGAGAGCAATGATTTCCGTGTGCCGGTGCGAGTGTACGCTACTTTGGACCAGGATATTGAACATGGCCGTTTCTCGCTGGATCTAGCTGCGCGAACCCTGGCGTTCTACGAGAAGGCTTTCGACAGCGAGTATCCCCTGCCCAAGATGGACATGGTTGCCATTCCGGACTTCAGCGCTGGCGCCATGGAGAACTGGGGGTTGGTCACTTACCGTGTTGTCGACCTGCTTCTGGACGAGAAGACCAGCGGAGCTTCGGTCAAGGAGCGTGTTGCCGAGGTTGTGCAACACGAACTGGCCCATCAGTGGTTCGGTAACCTTGTCACCATGGACTTCTGGGATGGTTTGTGGCTGAACGAGGGATTCGCAACCTGGATGTCTTGGTACTCGTGCAATTCTTTCTACCCAGAGTGGAAAGTCTGGCAAACCTACGTGATCGATACCCTCCAAGGCGCCTTGTCTCTGGACTCGCTACGAAGCAGCCACCCCATTGAGGTGCCCGTGAAACGTGCCGATGAAGTCAACCAGATCTTCGACGCCATCTCCTATTCCAAGGGCTCCTCTGTTCTCCGCATGATCTCTAAGTATCTCGGCGAAGACACTTTCCTCCAGGGTGTTCGTGACTATATCAAGAAACACGCCTACGGAAACACCCAGACTGGTGATCTTTGGGCTGCCTTGGCAAAAGCCAGCGGCAAACCAGTGGAAGAAGTCATGGATATTTGGACCAAGAAGGTTGGATTCCCTGTTGTCCATGTTACCGAGAATCCAAGCAAGGGAACAGTGAACATCAAACAGAACCGTTTCTTGCGAACCGGCGACGTCAAGCCTGAAGAAGACGAAACACTCTACCCCGTGTTTTTGGCTCTGCGGACGAAGGAGGGCGTTCTTGATGAACTTGTTCTGGATAAGCGTGAAGACGACTTCAAAGTGTCGGACCTTGACTTTTTTAAGCTGAATGCTGACCATTCCGGCCTTTACCGGACATCGTACACCCCCGAACGTCTGGAGAAGCTGGGCCAGGCCGCTAAGGCGGGTTTGCTGACTGTCGAAGATCGCGCCGGTATGGTTGCCGACTCGGGCGCTTTGGCTGCCGCTGGATACCAAAAGACCTCGGGCCTGCTGTCTCTTCTGAAAGGATTTGACACAGAGACAGAGTTCATCGTCTGGAACGAGATGCTCACCCGAGTAGGCAGCGTGCGAGCAGCCTGGCTCTTTGAGGACAAGAAAACCCGCGACGCTCTCAAGGCGTTCCAACGCGCCTTGGTCAGCGAAAAGGCCCACCAACTCGGCTGGGAGTTCTCGGACTCGGACGACCACGTCCTGCAGCAGTTCAAGGCCTTGCTGTTTGGCAGCGCCGGATCAGCAGGCGACGCAAAGATCGTGGCAGCCGCTCAAGACATGTTCAAGCGCTTCACTGCTGGCGACCGTAGCGCAATCCACCCCAACATCCGCGGCAGCGTATACAACATTGTCCTGAAAAACGGTGGCGCGAAGGAATACGACGCTGTGCTAGACATTTACCGCAACTCCTCCACCTCGGATGAGAAGAACACTGCTCTTCGCAGCCTGGGAGCCGCAGAGGATATCGCTCTGGTGCGTCGAACGCTGGACATGGCGCTAAATGGCGAGGTCAGGAACCAGGATGTGTATATGCCTCTTTCTGGTCTGCGCAGCCATGTCACCGGTGTTGAGGAGCGATGGAAGTGGTTGAAGGAGAATTGGGATACGATTCTATCCCGATTCCCGCCGTCGTTGGGCATGCTGGGTTCCATCATCCAGCTCTCTACGGTCTCGTTCAATACGGAGGAACAGCTCAAAGACGTCGAAGCATTCTTTGCTCCGAAGGATACAAAGGTAGGATCAAACAGTTCAATCAACTACATAACAACTTAGAACATATGCTAATCTCTCTCTGTTTATTAGGGCTTCGACCGCGCCGTTAGCCAGAGCTTGGACTCCATCTCCGCCAAAGCTCACTGGCTGAAGCGCGATCGCGAGGACGTCGAGCAATGGGTCAAGGCCAATGGCTATTTTGATGCTGAGCAGAAGCTGTAGTTCAGAAGCTGTAGTTTCACGGAGGAATTATCTTAGCCATGTTGTATCTGCTGGTGGGTGAATAGCATTATACTAAAGCAAATATATCGCTGGTTTATTTGCCGAATGCATTGCATATATCCGTATATATACATGATTGTATACAAATGTTGTCTGGTGACACTCTCGTAGGCATATTCTAGCCAATGTCCATAGATTTCAACTGGGCTGTGAGTTTTGGCAGTTTCGATGGGGTAGTATGCATTACACCGCAGCCTTGCAGGAGTTCGACCAGGCTGAGGCGCGCCTTTCCTGTTAGGATTAGAGATTGGGCTGCCCACGAGGCTGAAGTTGAGGGGATCCTCGCTTGTTTTTCCTTTCCTGCACGCTTCTTCCATAGCTGAGCTCTCGCAAAAAGCATCATCCGCCGTCGAAATGGCACAGCCAAGTCGCAAATCGCATACCGAATACACAGTGGCGTGGATCTGCTCCTTGCCTTGTGAAATGACCGCAGCCTGTTCCGCATTAGACAGGAAGCATGTTGACCTGCCGCGAGGCGCAGCCGATAACAATACGTATCAACTCGGAGAGATTTCAGGCCATAACATCGTGGTTGCTTGTCTTCCATCTGGCGTTTATGGCACCACGGCCGTTGCGAGCGGAGTGAGCCAGATCCGGTTGACATTTCCAGCTATACGGTTTGGATTGTTGGTTGGGATTGGAGGCGGAGTGCCTAGCAGCGAAAACGATATCAGGCTGGGTGATGTTGTGGTCAGCAAACCAACAGCGACGTTGGGCGGAGTAGTCCAATATGACTTTGGGAAAGCTACTGTCGGTGGGAAGTTTGAGCGGGTCGGGGCATTGAACAGGCCACCAGATGTTGCTCTCACGGCAGTGGCTCGCTTACAGGCGGCATATATGACAGGCCACGGTCGTATGTCGAGCATAATCTCGGATATTTTGGTCAAGACACCTAAGCTCAGACCTGGGCATTCTAGGCCGAGACGTGAGGATGATCAACTTTTTGAAACCACATATGAGCATTCTTCACTTGATGATCCCACTTGCACCAGGTGCGACCAGGACAGAATTCTTTCTCGCGCACCACGTTGCTCAGACGAGCCCCAGATCCATTATGGGCTCATTGCATCTGGTAATCTGGTGATCAAAGATGGCCGCACAAGAGATCGGTTGGCAAATTCTCTTGGAATTCTCTGTTTTGAGATGGAGGCTGCTGGCGTCATGAATATAATTCCCACCTTAGTCATCCGAGGAATCTGTGACTACTCCGATTCACACAAGAATGATATTTGGCAAGGCTATGCTGCTCTTTCTGCTGCCGCGTATGCAAAGGAACTTCTGTCCGTGATTCCGACAGATCAGGCAACTACAGGCATGCTCGAGGCTGCTGCTGTGGGAGTTGTTTGCCGCGAGCCACGTCGTACTGAACGAAACCGGGTGCAAAGAGGACAGTCACAACGCCATGGCCAGCATATCAGAGAGATCAAGATAGCTACATACTATCAGTTTCTTGGTACTCGGCTTTCAATAGATATCACAGAAGAAAATACGACTGATATGGCCCGCAAATCCATCGATATGAGGCTCAAAAGGTGCAAAGTCACTTTCATACCACCGCCGTGGATCTCGAATACCCTGCTCCGTATGAGCGTGGAGAAATGCCTTCGTTATTCGTACGATAACCCAGCACTAGAATGGTCCATCCGGCCGCTATCGATCAATCAGAATCCTCGTCTTCTCAAGGCACTCTCATTTTGCGACATCGGCCAGCTCAAGAACCTCTTTGACGAGAATAAAGCTCGGCCTACAGATTTGGTCTTTGACGAAGTTCTCAAAGAGCCTATCCCACTAGTTGATGTTCGTATATGCCGATTTTCAATGGTATAGACTCATGTAGTGACAATTCTTCAGGCAATTCTCCAGGCATTCACATTACATCTTATTCCCTGTTCATGGAAACTCCTGAAACACAAACTCATGTTCCAGTTCCTATTGGATCAAAAGCAGCGCCCATCGTAAGTTTCCAGTCATATTCGATAGTACAGGATATGTTTGACCAGTCACAGAGCCCAGGCCGTGACGGCATTTTTCCTCAGCGTCAAGGATCACTGGGCATACGACCGACCCCAAATACTGTATAATCTGCTTAATGCTTATCTCCGCAGTATCTTGGATGCTGGAGATTGTTTCCTAGGATCGGTCGAGATATCATCCAAATTGACCGACAAGGAAGGCTTGAATTTTGCTCTGTATGACAATTGGGACGAAAATGTTCACGAATCTGTCCTTTGTGCCCTTATTGAACACGTGTCAGGGTTTCAAGGCATGCATAATTTTCTTTTTCACCAATCTCAGACGTGGACTATTGAGGACCTGACGATGCGCAGTATATGGTATATTGGCATCATGGCTCATACAGATACATCATTCCGTGAGGCACTGAAAACCTACTTCTCCAGCTTTAGATCACCTTTCAGTGCCTTTTTAATGGCAATCCCGGATGAGAGTCTAATGTTGCCGTTTGAAATAGGAAGGATTGTGGAACAGGTGAAAATGGCTCCAATGAAAGAGCGATCCCTCTTTCTTCGAACAATCATTCAAAGAGGAACATCACAGATGCTCGATCCATTTCTCTGCAAAGACATCAATTTAGATGAGGGTAAAATTATGGAGAATTACCTGGGAACAGCTGCACACCTCGGAAAGTTGCCCGTTGTAGCTTCTTTGCTTGATGCGGGTGCTTCCACTGTCAGGGCTCTACCTCTACTTTGTCACTCGGATGGACCATTGATTACGGAATTCAATTCATTGTTTTCAAAATTTATCGGTTCTTTGGCAGGTGTGAAGGTCCATCTCACTCAGGACGATTGTCCGGACCCAATTATGGCAATCCTCCAAAACAAGCATGCCAGAGCTCTACACCCCAACTCGGTGGAATGTTTGCTAAGAAACGGCATATTCTTATCATCATGGCTTTACGGCTCCCAAAGCACGGATGTCGCACACAGTTATGTCTTGAATGCAATTCTATACAATCAGCCTATCGCACTCGAGGCAATTTTGAATTATGGTGTCCCGCTAGAACTCAATATTCAAGACATTTTCCGTACTGAATGTGAATGCTACCATGTCGTGGGAACTTATACATGGCTCACCCTGGCAGTCGAACTCGGCCGAACTGCCTGTGTGAAGGTTTTAGTGGAGAAGTCTAGCAACATTAATGTGTCGATAAAACGACAAGACGCTGGAGGTAGGTGCGCCATATCTCTTGCGCATTCTTTTGCAACAGGGGCCCACCCTAGAATCTCATTTGTGCACAGTCTGCACTGGATCGAGCGGCAATATGAGGTTGAGACCCAAATTTGTGCATGTAAGGATACTGCAATTTCTGAGATTTTACAGGAATCCCTTGAGACTGGTATAGAAAAGCTAGATGCAAGTAATACAGTCGCAGGAAAGGATTCAAAACAATCCCCGGAAACAGGGAAGTTGAAATCAGAGAGACGCTGTGACAATCTATGGGAAAAACCGCTTCACGAAGCCTTTATAGTGGGCATATGTTTTATTGGTTCGTATGGTGTGCTATTAGGTTATTCATTGCTACGATTTGCTTTTTTGAGAGAACAGCAGTATGTATCCAGAGCATTATTGTTTTTGTGCATTGTGATTCCAATAGGTCTGCTGGTGTCGTATTATATATCGTGGGCTGTGAACATCATAGCATTTGTTGTCATGTATAAGCCAGAGTCATGAATCTGGCGATGGGAAATGTTATCATCACCATGAAGTTGTCAGAACAGTCGCTGGTGCTAAGAAGCTCTAATTGAGAAGCTGATTGATATCCAGATATACTGAAAAGTTAATGGCATCAAGAGCTTTGATATAGCCCAAGACCGCACAACTCCAAATCATACACTTGTCCAGGAGGTACATCCATTAGTCCAAGAAAACCTTAGTAAAAATAAACAATAATCATACAACAGCGCTCACTGTACGGTAAAATTATTGACATTTGTAAAGAAAAATACAGTGTAGCAGCATGTGTTTCCACTTCCAGCGAGGTTGACCCCTACGGGCGGAACTAGATTTGCGATGGCTTCATGAGCGTCGAATAACGAAGCTCGCATATCCAGACAAGACATACAAATTTTCTCAGTACACTGCAGGGTAGCTGCTTCCTTCACGCCCCCTCACATTCAAGATTTTGTGTCGCGTGCCCATCCTTGAATGGACTGAATTTTCTGGCCATGGCACCGACACCCTCTACGTCTGATTCGGTATAGTTGTCACCACCGGCGTGATGCTAATCAGCCAAAGCAATCAAACAGTATGACTCACTGACTGTCACGAGGCCTATTTATTCTTGTAAAAGATAAGCAAAATTATTTGAAAAATGCCCCATTTCCATTTCCAAACTACCTACGAGCCTTTCGTTCGGTATACTTCGTATAATCTTTTTTGTTGCCGATCCTGGTATATATCTCGGATCATTATGTTCCAGCCCTAGTTACTCCGTAAAGAGAGACAACAACCTTGCACTGTGATAATGACCGTCCAGTGACCTAGTTACCCACTATCGAGGCTGTGTAAACTGATATTTAGCACTATTACGAGGAATCCCGAATGGAAGTGATAAAACACCAATATAATACACAAAAGCGGGGGTTACATGGCTCTAGCGTCGGTACTCAAATTGCACCAACAGAAAATAACATCATGGAACAAAAACGATATAAGTTGAGTGGTGGTGTGAAGGGGATTATCCCCATGCTCAATCAACCAAACAAGTTTGTCTTTTACTTCAAACACAGTACTTCACTCATCGATGGCGTTCAATACGGGATCGAGCAAGGCCGGTCTGGACTGGAAGTTCCATTCTATGCCGGTGCTAGATGTCCAGGCTGCAACTGACAAAATCAAAAAGGGTGAAGCCAGCTATGCTTTCGCAGACAAAGATATAGGGCTCGTTTCCCGCCTTGATACGGTTCAAGTAGCGAGTAATGATCCTATAGAAGATGTTATGGTCTCTTCAGCGGTAGATATTGGAAATGGACAAATCTGGCATGCCTGGGCAGTTTATGACGGACACGCGTATGTAGGGCCTAAAGGGTCAATTGTTCTTGAACTTTCTGCATGATTGATCGATCTCTCTGGAACCTGACTAGTTAAATGAAAACGCATCAAAGGTGAAAGCAAACTAATGAAACAACAGTGGCCCGCATACCACTCGAGTTCTGGCACATGCTCTGATACCCTACGTCGAACGCTGCTTGCAAGCTCACTTTCAAACACCGTCACCTAGCGGTGACATCGAAACCGCAATTATCGCCGCGTTTCAATTTTTGGACAAAGACATATTAGCCGATGGTCTTTCCTCACTGGAAGACGCCAAAACCCACTCCGAGGTACAAGCACGTCTAGCACCTTGCTACGCAGGCTCATGTGCTCTCCTTGCTTTGTACGACCCCGCCCAGTCGCAGCTGTACATCGCCAATACCGGTGATTCACGGGCAGTACTAGGTAGCACTTCTTCGACTAGTGGCGACGCGTTTGACTGTGTTGAGCTGTCAACAGATCAATCTGCATCTAACGCATCGGAGGTCGAGCGAGTGAAAGCACTACATCCCGATGAGGCTGATCTAATCACCAAGCGAGACGGGGACTGCGCACGATATGTCGGCATCGCAGTGACTCGCGCTTTTGGTGATGCGCGCTGGAAATGGTCCAAGGAGGCGCTCACCAAATGCGAAAAGGAATTTTCAGGTAAACCGCCGGCGGGCAATGTGATAAACCCTCCCTATCTCGAAGCAACGCCTGAAGTGAAAAGTTTCAAATTGAAAGGAGGGGAGTTTTTGATCTTGGCCTCAGACGGATTATGGGACCATCTATCCAGCGAAGATGCCGTACAGGGTGTAGCGAAATGGATTGGTGCAGTAAAGAGCAACGCTTTGGCAGCCATTGGTGATGGCACTCCGATTGCAGTCGGTGGAGGCCCAGCAGTTGTTGACCATGCAGAGGGAATCTCCTTCTGGGAGCATTGGAAGACTCGGTCTGAGTGGTTTGTTTATGAGGATGACAATGCTGCCACGCATTTGGTGAAGAATGCATTTGGAGGTCTTCAGCGTCAACTTTTTACCGGTGTCATGACTGTCGACACACCAACAAGCAAAACGATGAGAGATGATGTTACTGTTCAGGTCATTTTCTTTGGAAGTATGTAGTGTAGTGCGTAGTCGTTTCATAACGGTTCGAATCTCGGCGTTTGACTTGGAATTACCTCGACCTACGAGGCCGACCAGTTCCTGGTGCATAGCTGCACTGTTGGCGGATATACTGTGGTCACAGGTCATATATGCTTAGTATTCATTCATTCATTATTGTTACACAATACAAGCAGTTTGATATATCAAAGACCCTATTGAACGATCTCTGAAGACCTGTAAATGCTCAATCACACCAGCTTTGCCCCTTTTATGGATTAAATCATCAATCCGCTACGATTTGTACCGAGTTCGAGCTAGAGAAAGCCAATTGACTTACGCAGCATCGAGATCAGATCGAGAAAGAAACGTATCATTCATTCCATGGATTTAAGATGCTACATAATCTACCCTTAGCCGAGCCACGACACTGATGTGATTAACACAAATGCCATATTAAGGTAGTGGAGAACGACTGGGGAAGTCTTGACAAGAGATCGCTTCTAAAGATGGATTACCGATAATGAGACAGGTAGAAGAGAAGGGCAAAAAGAAGAGAAAACACCGTAACGTCATATTGCAATGTTCTACAAAGAAAGGCATTCAAAAAACCACCGGTAGGATACTGATTTAGCCGTGAAAGACAGAAGAGGAATTAAAAACTTGGTATCAAATCGATCAATAATGGGCTGGTTGAGTTGGAATCTGCCAAAAAAATTAGTTTGTGTGGCTGAAAATTAGCGAAGTTATTGTACTCACCCCTTCATGAGATACTGGCTGCTGCTGCTGATAATAAGCATAAGCTGCCGCAGGGTCAGGAGTTGGGACAGGTTGGGGAGCACCAGTCTGAACTGCTTTAATGGCCTCCTTGTTCTTGTTGGTAGGCGAGACCGAGGCCGGGCCATGAACTTCACGGTCTAGGGTAATGTACTCCTTGGCCGCAGTCTTGGTTCCCCGCTCAAGCAGGTAAACCATGTAGCTTTGGACGAGCTCTTTGATGACTTCTGCAGGCAGCGTGGTCTTCTGTCGAAGATCGTCAACCACCTTCTTGATGCGGTCGTGCTGGTCGGTTTCAGTTTCTGAGGTCGTGGGTTGTTCGAGTTCGAACATAAGATAGCGGGTCCAAAACGCACGGCTGTCTAAATAACTGTGCTGATTCTCTTGGAACACTACCCTAGCCTCATCAGAAGAGCCCTTGACTCTCCAGATCAAGACCGCCCATTCAGCAACAAGAGCAGCTTTGGTAGCGGGATCACAGGTGGGTGCTTCAATATGGCTCTTGTATACTTGAATAGCGTCGTCAAGTGTGCCGTGGCGACGGGATATGTTGGCCAGGGAAACAATCGTTTCGACGTGATTGGGAAGCGTGAAGAGGATCGCGTGATGGATATCTTTGGCAATGTCGACATGATCAGACATCTCTTCAAAGTACGCATAGTGCAAGCGCACGGTGGGGTGAGCAATTGGCACGTAGATTGTGCTTGCCCGTTGGTAGATATTCCGCACGTCTTCCTCTTTGTCTGGTTGCGCTGACATCCATCTGGCATAGCGCAGCCAGAACTCGTCATAGTGGGCGCATGTGACAAGGCACCGCTCGTAGAGGAAAGTGATGCGGGGGTAGGAGCCTTCTGCTTCCTCGAAATCCAGGTAGCGTCGCCAATTCGCGAGTTGTCCTTCGTCTAATTCGGTCACATGGAAGTACGGCCGTTTAATCTCGGATTCATACGTCCAGCGCTTTGTCGTTTCAGTCTGAGTCTTGGAGAAGATATCCAGATGATACGCGTCCAGACGCATGCGAAGGTCGTGTTCATATTCAGACTCTGATTTAGCGCCGGGTGCAATCTGGCCGGAAGTAGACTCAAGTTCAGACCGGAATTGAGACAGAATCTCGGGCGGGGCCAGCTCGTTCAAAGGCCGATTCTGTGCAAGTTGTCGGTATCGTTCGAAGTAACGAGCATACTGATGCAAGGGGATGTGAATCACCCGTCCCAAAATGCCGAATATCTTATCGAAGCCTTCCAAACGCTCTTCAAACTCGATGTACTTGTCCCAGAATGGGTGGGCGAGGAAGTCCAAGCCTACACAGTTTGCACCTCTATCAAACAACCTGTAGCGTGTTATGTTAGCCATATCATTTAGTCACACAGGAGATATAGAGAGAGATGCAGGAGAGCGAGGATGTCAAACATGAAGAATTGTTTATGTTGCGAATTGGGTCCAAATGCGATGCATGGAGAAAAAGAACATATTCATTTCTCCAACCGTTCAATGTATGAAACGGGCCTCGGGAGCACAAAGGGTAGTTAGGTGATGTTTCTTTTGTGGTTGGATTCTCTATCCATTGAAACGCTCCTAGGGGAAGAGAATTGCCTGAATGAATTTATGGGTGAGAAGAAATTCCCAGGGACCTGGTTGCAGGTGAACGATCTCACCCTCTATCTCATCAAGAACCAAAATTATCTATTTCCACTAAGAAGGGATCGGATCACAGGGAGCGATCTTGGCAAAACCCGAGTCTTTGATAGACAACCGTGCTGCGTTGGTAATGTTTTGAGGGAATGGGGGGAATAATTCCAGTCATGAATATACTTACTCTCGAATGACATCTGAGTCATGGTTCGTTTCGACTTTGAAGGCGCAGTAGTTTGTCCACAAGTCGACCGAAGCTGGAATGCTTGCGACGCCGCGTTCGTAGACCTGTTGCATGTTATTAGCCATGTCACTAACAATAGCAGGCACGAGTGTCTGGCTTACCATCTCCGCAGCCTCGGTGCCCGCAATGGAAAACTCGAGGTCGGCATATTTTTTCCAGTAACCAAACAGCAGTGGAAACTTGGCAAGGAAACGATCATACGCATTTCGCACGGTAGTGATAGCTTGGGGATTTGAGTTCCGGTTGATTCCACCTTCGAGAGCCTCAGCGCCGCGAACCAGCTTCTCCCATGTTTCGAAATTGTCTGAATCCTCGAGCTAAAAGTATGTATTGTTAGCGGACAGCGCATGAAATGTCTAGGAGATTGCGTAGATGCTCACCAGCTCAGCCTCGAATTTCCTCAGCTCGGCATTCTCTTCCTCGGAGCCGCCGAAGGAGTAGTCGGCCATTGTCGCGAGGACTCCAACGCAGGTCGAAGGCTAGAATCGAGTGGGCGGGACAATGACTACAGATAGAGTCGACGCAGAAGTGTAGAGTCTGTAGATGGACCGCAGCAGAGGAGTGTAGTCTGGGTCGGAAGAGAAGTAGCGGGATTGGGGGAGGAGAGCTTTCTTTCTTCACGATGCGGGACGGCGGTTACTTAGAGAAGTGCCGGCTGCTGGAGTTACTAATCGACGCCCGCCTGGATCTGGCCTAGCGCGGTCCCCAGCCGCCGGCAATTCGGTGCTCACCGCCTGCTGCTAATGGACAAAATGGCAGAAACAAAATGGGCAGTCGCTCTGATTTATTTCTCTCCGCGGAGGACGGACAGACGAACAGACAGACAGAGAGCTCAATCGCCCCTATTTACGTCCCATATTGAAATCGAACACCCTGTCACACGGCTTGCTAAGTGCTAGCACACAATAGCTGCCATGGCCGCGAAATCGGTCTCTAGAATGGCCGCAAACATGTTCTCGACCAGGAGCATCCTCACGACGAGTCTCTCAAGGCGCCTCACCACAGCAGCAGCATCCACCACCCCAAGCAATGTCACTTGGGATGCGAACGCTGCAAAGGAACCAACAGCCGCGGAAGCTGCGAAGCACGAACAGGATCTCAGCAGCATCTCACACCTTCCTCTTCGGCTGCGCAATTTCCTCGCCAAATACCCTCCGCAATTTTACTCGGCCGCCGTGGCACCTGATTCTCGTGTAGAGCGCATCTCCAACACCGCTGTCTCGAAAATCAATTCCGAACTAGCGTCAGAATCACAGACACAGACACAGGCGCAGACATCAACAGAAACAAATCCCCTGGAGCCCGAAAAGCAACTCCCATCTCCCTACACCCCCAACCGCGAAGCAAAGGGCTCCAAACGCACAAAGTGGTTCGCGTCTAAAGCACTGCTGTACAACAACAAAGATTACCCGAATCCATTCCTCCCTCAAAAGAGTGGCTCTGGCTCCAGCGCACGGTGGCGATCGCCCAAGTATGGACTTCGACAGCAGGCAGATCTGCTGAAACTGGCCCGCAAGTACGGCGTCGAGCAGCTGATGCCGATGAGTCGCAAATCGTCTGTTTTCAAGGAAGCGCGTCTCGCCGAGCGCGGTCTTGCCATCAAGGGTACCGGTATTGGCCAGAAGGTCAAGGGTCACAAGTGGGAGAGGACTATGGAGACGAGACTCGAGGAGAGGAAGAAGGCTATGATGGAGATGCCGGAGTTGATCAGGCAGTGGAAGCAGGTGAGTTTATTCACATATTCTCTTTCTTCTATTTCAACCTTTTATTCAAAATCGATTCTAACTTGCTTACAGAGAGGACACGGACGAGGATGGAAGAAATGGCCCAGGCGGTAGATGGGCAACGCGACAATGTTATCAATTGGTTGCACTTGGATATAAAGATAGGCTTATTCGTGCCTTGCATTATTTTTGGCGAAAGTTTTCTGTCTACTATTAGTCGATGATGGGAATGTCCGATGTATCTGCATTTTGCACTGTATTATATATTACATGTATAACTTGAAATTTGAATCAAATATTTTTTTTTTCATTAGCTGCCCAATAAACCATGCAAGTGGAGTATCTTTTTCAGTTCCAAATATATCGTTACTCATTATCATCGGCATAAGATGGCACAACAACATCTCCAACCGATATGAACCGACTCGTCCCATCACTTTCATTCTCATCCTCGTCGTCCAACGCCGACAACCCCAAATGCCTGCCAAACAACACCTTCCCCGCAACCCGCCTTGTCTTCGCCAAAGTTGACAACGGCTCTTCGCGTCTTTCGGCGGTCAATTGATCGACACATACCATCTGGCATCGCTGACAGGAGCCCAGGACATTGAAACTCAGCTTTTGTGGCCCGATTTTTATGGATGACCATGTGTCTTCGACGTATGGCTGTTCGAATGATGATGGAGATGGGATTGAAGTAGTGGCAGCAGCAGTGCAGACACGCGGCAGATTTTCAGCGATGACAATGTTTGCGCGAAAGACGTTGGCTGCTACTGTTTTGTTGAGGTTGATGATGTTGTTGCTGGATGATGGCCAGCCTGAAGTTGCGGTCGCAGTGGTGGTGGCGTTGGTAGCCGCGATGGAGTTTGCTTTGATTTGCTCGTTTAGCCGGTTTACGGACGACCGTGAAATGAGAAGGATGGGACTTTCGTTGGAAAGGAGGATGGGGTTTGACTTCCCCAGTTTGGCACGAGGCCTGTTGTTCGTGTGCATCTGGCTGACATCCAGTGGGAAAGACCCGGGCATCTGGTTTCGACCTGTCGGACGCGGATACGAAGAGGACATGTGTTTTGCATGGCGCGAGTAGCTCTCTGGGGGGAATCGGGCTAATGTACAAGGAATGCCGAGTAATTCAGAGAAAAAGGCTGAGATCTCCGGAGTTGAGTAGACCTGAATGACGACTCTGTCACCACAGACCAAAGACGTCTTTCGGACGGAGGAAGAGCTTTGGCAAGTGCCCATCTCGGTAGTGATGAGTTGTGTGTCGTTCCTGCACAATGGGATATCCAAGCGACGAGATCCGGTTAATTCACTGGTGATGTGTAGAAATCCCTTGTCAAGGTCTAATATGGGCTTGATTAATGCCATGCGAGGGTATCGTTTCTGACTTAATGCAGCTCCCGTGCCTTGATGGACGATACACCATTCGCGGTCCCATGCAAGTCCTTCAGGACGGACTTGCCAGGCAGTTCCTGGCGGAACTGCAAAGCCCGAGCAGCTTTTAATAGGATACACACAGAGACTCTCCACGTAAAACCGATTAGGGTCTGTAGGACTGATGATAGACAAATTCGAGGAAGGAGGAAGAGGCGACCGTTCAGCATAGAATTCCGCAACAAATGTTACAAAACGGTCAATATCTAGAGAGCTAGTCATAGCCCCGAGACTCAGACGCAGTACCCCCGTCGGCTTGCCTTGCATGATGTCGTTTTCGTCTCCGCAACGCTGGCCAGCATTGTAATTCGCCTCCATTTCTTCATGACTCAAACCGAGTAGTCTGGCCGTACCCCCTGGGTTGCACAGCGTGCCAGAGCGTATGTGAATAGACTTTACAGAAGCCAATTTCTCGATCTCAGACTTGCCCACCCAGCCACCAGTGCTATCGAGGAGGTTGAACGCGAGGATTGGACCTTGTCTTGCCGGATCACCGTACGAACAACCAGGCGACACATAGAAATGACAAACGGGCATTCCGTTTGCATGCTTGATTGATGAGAGTCGGTTGAAGAGTTGCTGTGCTAGGAAAGCTGTATGGTTAGAGATGTTGGACATCGACCCGTATAACAGTTTGTGGACACGCAAAGCCGAGTCTAGCGCTATAATGTTGTGGAATGGAAGAGTGCCATCTTCGAGCTGTTCGTGGATAGACGCTTGTCTCTTGGCATGCCATTGATGACCGACAGTCACCATATCTACTGTTCCTCCTCCGAAGAATCTTCGATGCTGGAAGATTTGTCCCGATTCTTTTCGGACAATGAGTGCACCAAGATCAGGAAAACCAAAGATCTTGTAAAAGCTGACAACAGTAAAGTCCGGACAGACACTGGCATCCCTGAGATCCAGCTGTGTAGTCGAAACGAGACTCGCCGCATCCAAAAGTGTAAAAGTGTTCTGCCCGCCCGCAATTTTGATTTGATCGCACCATCGCAGAGGAAACCGCCGACCATTCAAATTCGACTGTGCGGGATAAGCAAAGAGCTTCATCTCGTCATCTTTGTGGGAGAGGTCATTGTTGATCCATTCTTGAATCTCATCATCTGTCGCAAAACAACGGTTGCCCAAGTCCGCCAACTCCCTTGCTCCCACTAGACTGGTATGGGAATCGACATGATATCCGTACCAAAACCCGCGAGTACCGCTGGAGGTTCGACAATCTCGTAGCGTATCCGCTACCAGCTTAATACCTGCCGTTGCATTAGGGACAAAAACTAGATCATAGGCATCCGGATCGGCGTTGAAGAAGCGCAGAGCTTGCAGTCTGATATCCTCAATGCGGCTGGAAGTCAGCTGGGAAGACGCCGAGGCCGAGTGCGGATTGCCTAAAAGACTCCCGGTAAGGTCACGAGAATATTCTTCAATCAATGATTTGGCATATACCGTGGTGCCAGCGTGATCGAGATAGGTGATGCCTAATTCCGACAATTTAGTATGGCACTGTATCACATATTCCGTACTTGGTAAGTAGGGGCGGTCCAACCTTGCAGCGAGGGATATTCTCGCGCTCTAATTTCATCTACCGTCTCAACGTAGAACTCCTGTGCAATATCCATAGCCTCGTCCGCCATTGTGGCGATGGTAAAAGTCAAAGGCCCAGAAATGAGATACCCGTCTTCATCGAAGGATGGGTGGCGACATAAGGAAACTGCTTGATTTCAACCGCCCAGGAGCTAGTTTGCCAGGCGTCATTGGTAGTAGACGAGAGCAATGTAAAGCAAGAGGTTGTAGGAGTAATAGGTAATTATTAGGACCAGAAAACCGGGGAATATTGATGTCGCATGCTTATCGTGTGGCTGGAACAAGCGGACTCGCGTACCTGAACGGAGGTGGCCGAAAGCAGGTATCAAGCTCTTCCAGACAGCTGAGTCGAGTGCTTGACAAAGGTGGCTATGAAAGGAAACAAACAAGGTTGGCTGAATACAGTAATGTACGAAAAGCGGATGGCGTGATGAATACAGATATGATTATACAGAGGCAAGTTGTATGAGCACTGCTGCCCTGTTGTATACCGGATGTCGCCGTTGGCGGGGAGTATGACGGGAGCCTCAGGCATGCAGACCCACCTTATACAATTATGTACGTACCATGTCTACAGCGAAACAGCACGGATATTAATAGAGTCTTCATTAGTCGTTCATTCGGATGCTCGAGCTAGATACATGCCATGCAATATTCACAGGAAGAGCCATGGAATCATAAAAGTACATACATACATACAAGTGTCGGAAAATTGCCAAATCCCGCAGAAAAGATCACAATCAAGTCAGCAACAACAACTGAGGCGTTCTGATTCCGGCCATCATTTTCTTTTTTTCATTTTTTCACCTTTTTTTCTTCTAGTTTTTTCTCTTTTCTTTTCTTTTTAGCCAGTCAATCATCTCATTCATACCACATAATGTCGTCGACTGCCTGAACCGCTGCGGCTGCGACGGTGCCCTCGGCGACTGCTGTGGCTTCGACGCCGCACGACCGTCTCCTTGACCACGGGTTCTCGGTGGTTACGGAAGATAAACAAGGCCCAGAAAGCGGTAATCGGGAAGAACACACACTCCATAATCCCAATAGCGAACGAGGCCTTGAGCATGGAGCACGTCTTGTTGAAGTTGAGGGTATCACCAGAGTACGTGACCGTCCCGAACGGCCCCAGAGACACTGTGGTAGTCGTCGCATCCCAGGAGGTGCAGTCGGACCCTGCAATAAAGCGAAGCTCGTACACGCCTGCGACCAACGCACCGAAAAAGCAGAGATCGAGGAAAGCAACGAAAAATGCTGAGCGTCTGGTGCTCCCAAAGCGGATCACAGTGTCGAGACACCAGAAGACAGCGATGGTGCTGACGATGAAGAGCACCAAGATGTATGGCGGCGTGAGCTCGTTGGCCTTGAGGAAGCCATGGACAAAATATGCCTGGCTGGATGTTAGCACGGTTCGTCCTGAGCCTGGGATCAAACGGCACTTACCAGCATGCCAATGATGGGGATCAGGAAGACGATCTCCGTCAGGCGCATAAAGATGAAAAACACTTCGGCAATCATTTTGACTTGTGTGGATGGATCAATTCGATGTCGTCCGGTAAAGAGTGGGTTGAGATTGCGTTGGCGGTATGCACGAAAAGCGCAAAATAGAGCGACAACAGACTGCGCGCTAAGAAAATAATTGATCAGATAACTCTGCCAAAAAATCCAAAAAGCATACGCCGTCTGTCTATTTTATGCCAGCCCGCAACGGCAATCGGTGCTGGTAGTCGTAGTAACGGCCCCGCTTGACAGCCGCCCGTCTGAATCAACAGGGACGGTACGGACGGAGTGCCTAGGGATGATACTGCAGCACAAAGCAGCGATCTGCAAGGCTTTAGCTTTGACAAGACGAGTGAGACAGAATTCCGCAAGGAAGAAGGTTTGGACAGATGACGAGACCGTGCAGACGGCTCTTTTAAAGAGGGGAATCCCAGGGTTTGCAGCGGGAGGCTGGGACTGAAGCTAATCAACATTGGCTGGGCTGGGGGGAGGGAAATGCGATGGCGGGGGTTGTCGTTGTCGTCTAAACCGACGCCTTTCGTCCACGCCTGCTGCCCAGCCCAGCCATGCACGTCAGCTTGTTTCACGCCCCGTCTTTGTTGTTATTCGCTGTTGGCGAGTCCAGCCATCTCTTTCTTGCCTGGGAAACCGATGCGGTTGGCCAATCAGCGCTGTCCGGAGTTTTGCACGGCCCGCCGCGTGCTTTATCTTATCGCCGGCCAATCAGACTGCTTTTCTCACTGTGTCTACGTATAAATGTGGGGATTTACGGTGGATAGTTATGGATTAAAGGTTCTATCGTACAGCAGCATATGCCCGATCGCAATTTCATCAAACACCACCAGACTCCAGCTTGTATGCACCTTCTCACCATACTCCTCCCTTGCCTCCGAACCCGCTGGACTCCTCGATTTTCTGTTTGGAGACGCCGCCGCGAGTAGGCCGTGACTGCGCCGCTTCGTGCTTGCGAAGCTCCTCGGGCACGCGAGATATCGAGGACTTCATCAACATCTGCTTGAGGTCGTACCTGTCCATCAATGTTAGCGATAACTCGTGACAATGGGTACAATGAAGGGGAGAAAGGGACATACATGACATCGTTGTCTTCGTTACCCAAGAAAGTAATGGCAACACCACTCTTTCCAGCACGACCAGTACGTCCAATACGGTGCGTGTAGCTTTCGATATTGGTCGCCATGTTGAAGTTGACCACCAGACTAACATCCGGCACATCAATACCACGCCCAGCCAGATCCGTGGCAACGAGGACATCGGTACTGCCATTCCGCACCGACGCCAGCGCCGCCTCACGCTGTTCCTGCGTTTTGCTACCATGCAGAGTGACGGAAGAAAAGCCCATTTGCTTGATATCCTTGGCGACAGCGTCGCAGTTCCGCTTGATATTGACAAAGACAATAATGGGAGGCTGGAATTGTCCGGACATGAGAATCTCGCCGAGCCGCTTCTTCCGCTTGTCTTCGCCCGCGACAAACTCGACGCGCTGCTCAACCGTGTCGACGGCTTGGCCGACGTTGCCAATGGTGACTATGGCCGGTCTGCGAAGATATTTTCGCGCAATTCGCTCAACAGCTGACGGCATGGTGGCCGTGTACATCATAGTCTGTCGATACCGCCTGTCTCGTTCGCCGACATGTTGGCTCATCGCTCGCGCATCCTCTGCCTCTTCGGAATCCGGCTTTTGGTTCGATACAGGGAGGGCGTCGAGGATTTTATTAACCGGTTCTTCAAAACCCAAATCTATCATTCGGTCTGCTTCGTCCATAATGACATAGCAGCATTGTGAGAGAACGAGCATGCGCCGCTCCAGACAGTCAACGAGACGTCCAGGGGTGGCAATAATGATTTCGGCACCATCCCGAAGACTGAACGCCTGTTCTTCTAGAGAGTGACCACCGACTATACTAACGACGTTGAAATTGAGAGGTCGAGAAAATTTCTTTGCTTCAATCTCAATCTGCTGCGCCAACTCACGCGTTGGCGCTAGGATAATAGCGTAGGGACCGTCGTTTTTTCGCCATTCAAATTCATCAAGCCGAGGCAATTCTGCAATGTAGACCAGCAGCGGAAGCAAGAATGCCGCTGTTTTACCTGAACCCGTTACAGCCACACCGATAAGATCGCGAGCCTGCAGGGCAATGGGGATTGCCGCTCTCTGAATAGGGGTAGGATCGGTATAGCCGACCTGCTTGATAAGCTCCAGCAATCGTCGCGGTAGACCAGATTCGTCCCATGACCGCATCGGGTTGGGCACGCTGCCACCCTTGGTACTGATGTTGAAATCTTCCTTGAAGATACGCCAGTCTCGCTCGCGCATCTGATCCAGTTTCTTCTCACTCCAGTGCTTGTCAATTGCGTTTCTGCTACTTTCCTCCTTCCGTCTTCTCTCCATCTCCAGAATCTCCCTAGCACGAGCCGAGCCTGCTTCACGGTCTCGATCTTCCAGGGCCTGCACGTATTTCCGTGTAGCGTCATCTGCCGCGTCTTCGCCAAACCCAGCGAGTCGCCCTCTGCCGAAGAAATTTGCATGCGCCCGGTTTTGGTAAAGCGGATTGTAATCTTTGCTCGTATCCTCTTCAGCATTCCACTCAAAATTAAACTTCCTTTCCGTAGTGCGTTTCCGTTTTTTCTTCGCTGAGAAACTAGATGTCTGGTTTGCGCCCATGTACCGCTGTCGCACCAACTCCGCCTCTGCGTCCGCTTCCGACGCTTGCTTGTCTCCTTTCGAGTCCCCTTTGCCAAAGGCTATGCGTTTTGGGGGTGCTGGCGGCGACATGTCGTAGTCTCTGTTGGGTTGTGAGTTGCGCATGGCAGCAGGTCCTCGCGGGATTTCCCCATCGTTGCGATGATATGATGCGCGTGGGCCTGTAGGGACAGCACCATGTCTCGAGTCGTACTCTGCTCTGCCGTTCGCTTCGCTTGATGATGTAGTCGCTGACCCGTTGGCGCTTCGACTTTGTTCCGCTTTCGCTCGGCGCTCTGCTTCGACTTCTTTGGCGCGTTTTTCTAGTGCCAGTCGTTCACGCTCGGCTTTCGACAGGAATTTAGGCTATAGATGTGTCAGTGATTGCTTAGAATTATAGCTATACTTGCATTTTTTTGTAAAACATTATAATAGGCATTGAATAAGAAAATAAACACCAACCTTTGACGCCGCTGCATCGGCTTCTCTTTTCTTTCGCAACAGCTCTTCAACACTAAGCGGTTTCGCAGCCGACGAGCCCCAACCGGCTTTCTTCTTCTTGACAACAGGCGCAGTACCATTTTCAACAGGAGGAGGCGGGGGTGGAAGAGCGTCACTTGGCGGAGGGGGAGGTGCTATATCTGCTGGAGGCGGAGGTGCAGCAATATTATCATCATCCATCAGTTCTAGCGGCGGTGGCGGAGGAGCTATATCTGCTGGAGGTCCTGGGGGAGGTGTTGGGGGACGTTCCACAGGCTCGTGGCCGCCATTAGCTAGTACACCGGCCATCATTGTACGGACCTCTGCGTGGTCCTTATAAAATGGCTAGACTTGCTGTTGAGAGTGGCGTTGTAGCTGTATAAACATTTGAGCCTGCCGGATGCTCTTTTATCTGGAGATCGCCCGCGGTCCACAAAGGTCACGTGACATCAAATACTTTTTTTTGGGAAAGCTTGAGAAGACGATTGCTAACGAAGTTACTACTACTTAATTTAATCAGAGCTAGTTGCTAGGTTTGAGGTTTGGAGGACATGATGCTAGTACTTAGGAATGAAACAGCATGGCTGTATAAGTTGGCCAGACATTACATATTTACAATTTCTTTCACTCGTAGACCGATAAGATATTGATATCGCTCTAGAAAATCTTGCCCAAAACCCGCTTCACGTCTTCTCCGACAGCCTCCTGCTCCTTATCATGCGCTCTGACGACATTATTCTGTACAAATGTTCTCCTTATCGTACTCTGAGGTGTCTTCTCCGGCACTTGATCAACATCACCACCCTCTTTAAACCGCGCACTGCTCTTCTTCTCCTCCCGCTGCCTCGCTATCCTGTCTGCAACGCGGCCAGCTTCAACACCAGCCAGATAAACCTTCTCCTCCTTTCGTGCCCGAGTATCTTCCAGCCGTCTCTTTGCATCGCGCTCCGCCCGCTCTCTGTTCACCTGCTCTATCAAATCCGCCCACTTGAATCCGCGTAGATATTTGATATTCCATATATCGTCCTTGTAGTAGCCTCTCTGCCCAATGGTCGTCGCATTGAGCGTCTCCGCGCAGATCTTGGCGGTCTTTTTCGATGCAAACTCGGCCCATCCATCGGTGTACATTTTGCGCTTGTTATTGCTGCGGTTCTTGCGCGGGTCACTCCGCGACAGTGGAGATAGGAAGATTTTGGTGACGGGCTCAAAGCCGCGGGATTCAAGGAGGGTTTTCAATGCGCTGGGTTTTAGGTACGGCGGGAGCGAGGAGAAGTAGATCACGCCTGTTTTGTTCTTTTTGGGCTTTTTGGTAGACAGCGGTTTCGCGGGTTTCTTTTTTGGTGGTTGTGAGGTGGCCGCTGAGGTATCGGGGATTGTGTCCTTGGCGTTTTTATCATTATTTTTCTCGCTATCGGCATCGTCATTATCCTTCTCTTCGTCGTTATCATGGTCGTGGTCGTCCTCGTCCTCGTCTGATTGCAGACCAAGATAGTCGTGAGTAGACGCTGTTTTCCGCCGCTTCACGGCGCGGCCCTTGGTCTCCGCGAAGTCATCTTCGGAATTGTAGACACTGCCGTTAGCGTCTTCGTCGTCGCTGGGCGCGATGTCGAGGATATGCTTGCTTATTGACATGGTGAATTGAATTGGGGAAGCTCTAGTGAGGATTGTTTGAAAAAGTGAGCGGGACAAATTTGGGCGGGATAAGCGGACTTATGTTGTTCCGGGGCTTTATTGACTATAGACCAGAAAACCATTTGAGGCAATATTTTGATTGACAAGGGAAAGAAATGAAAATATATCTATTCTGTATATTATACGTCTAACCATAATCAAACAGCGGCAAAAATAGTGTACATCTAAGTAACAACAGATAGTTAACATTCTGCCCGATTGCAAAGAAACGTGCACAGTTCAAGTCAATCTACGCCCCAGTTTCATTTCCAAGCATCGCAGACGGATAATCAAACAAGTCCTTCAAATCGATACCCAGAAGCTCCAGGTCTCCAACTCGATAACTTGGATCATCAATGAGAGGGATGAAAAGCTGATCACTACCGGAAAGCGTGGCCGTATTCCATGGCGGAACAGTAGAGGGATCGACCGATAACAATTCTTGAGTAAAAGTAGGCAACGCTTCTGTCGAAGGATTGGGAGCTGTCGCAATGGTCGGAGATGATTCTACAGCTGGCGTCGGTATTCCCCTAACCATGCCGAGGCTATCGGCGTGCTCTTCGCCAACAGAATCTTGAATACGAATGTCGCTCGTCTTGCCTTGAACTTTGTCTCTGCAGTGCCTATTTTCAAAAACATACTGCCGAGCGAGGTGCGCAAACTGTCCAATCAGGGATCCAGGGAGGGCTCCTTTGCTCGCAAACTCTAGTCGACTAAAGTGACCACCAGCAATATCTAGTAGCGCAAGGCTAAGATTGGTTTCGGGGTGATCTGGGTTATGAACGACAATATCAAAGAGGATCATGAGGCAAGACAATGGAAGAACCCCTAGAATCCTATTATTACACGTTTAGCGCTGTCAGTAAAACATATAGTTGGAAACTCACCATATTGGTGTGGAAGGCGCTACTTCAATAAACTTGGTTAGCTCCAAAACAGAGCGTGCAGTTCGCATCAGTTGTTGTTTCAATTCAATTTGTTGCGCAGCTCCAATTTTTGCAGCACTGAAATGCAAAAGGGTCCAGCAAAGAGTAATCTGCGCATTGAAATATAAATAGTGTGTCAGAAGTGCCACCGTTTGGCTGAGCGGTTCATGGAGCAAGCGTGGCTTCAGTGGCTCTCCGGCCCGGAAACGTTCAGGGGCAGAAACACGCCATGCCTCTAGCTCTAGGATGAGACTTTGAACTTTGGCATTATATTGGTCATCCGACTGGTTCATTGAGCTTATTGTAAAAACGCTGTCATGTATTTTGGCCACCAGGCGGGCGTATCGCAGAAAACTGAAAAACCAATCATAGTCATGGAATGCTGATTCCTTCACCTTTGGGATGGAGCAGCTAATGTTCGAGTCTTGCAAAACCTGGGAGTGCCGTGTAAGTTTGATACTAGTTCAATGCTCGAAGAAAAACGTACTGATATTCTCCCAGTAGTGAAACAAGAAACTTTCTCCATAAAGTACAATACCCAGAAAGTTCGTCCGTTTGAATTCTCGTGCATACTGTTGAAACGATTGTAACCGAGGCCTTGCGCCATTATCGCGGCTTCGGAGAGCATGAGTGACTCAAATTGAAAGGCTGATACAGTTGATGAGAAAATGGCCTTGAGAAGTTAGCTTTGCTTTGTATATGAAGAACGATAGAAATACCATGGCCATGAGAGCCTGTTGGATTCATCAATTTAGTTTCAAGAAACGACCCTGAAGAGGATAGGGGGAAAGAAAACCTGAACTGCAGCGAGCGAGCCGCGGAAGAAGACCAGATCTTGGAAATACGATATTGATCTTTCGAAATATGACCACGCCTCTCCAACTCCTGCTTCAAAACTTCCACCATCATTATGCTGACAGCCGATAGCCACGATTGCATAATAAAGGGCGGCAAAAGCTTTATCGGTTGCTAAAATACGAACCAAATCTGGTGCCGTCACTTGGCGTTTAAACGATTCCTGACAAACAAAAGGGTATAGAGGGTGAACAACAGCAAAATATACTATCATGACAGACATCAGATTGAATAATTGCAAGTTTGCGTTGTGGGTGTTGACGGCACGTACCGGATATATGCTCATTGAGAAGCTTGCGATTCCCCACATGGTGCGCGCTCTCCAAGTGATGTCCTTGAAATACTCTTGAACGAGGAATCGAGCTGGTTGTTTTGACTTTGGTAGCTACAATATCTCGAATTTCTGCCAGCATTTGCTCCAGTCGATCATGGCCAAGCCTCTGACTGATTGAATGTACTCTCCTGGCCGGGAAAAAAGAGATATTTGGGTTAGGTCCAAAAATAGCCGTTAACTAGACGAGGATATTGGCATGCTAAGCATTCTAAAGTTCAACTGGATGATTTAGGTACCTGATCAGGGTGTTCGGCCCTCCCTGGAATACGAGAGGACTGCCGGTCCTCCAGCAGCGAGTCGATATAGAGCGTCGAGCTAGCATCGAGGGGGTTACTGCGCCCTAGCACGGAAATAGTTTCCGTCGGAGATTTTTGGCGAGTTAAAGAAGAGACTTCTAAGACGTGAGTTAGGCCACCGCTTGTTTCGAAAGAAACTTACGTGTAGCGCTGGGTTTTCGTTTCCTGGGTTTTTTGATGTAGCTGAAACAACAGCGGGCACGGCGAGCCTGTTCGAACTGAATGTTATTGATTGGCCTTTTTCAATTCCCAAACAAGAACGAGAGATTATCATACTACGCAAGATTCACATGCGTCGGCGGAGGCCATTTCTGGCTATGATATCAGCGGACTGGGTTAAGCTCCGGTCGGAGGGGAGTGTGGCATACTGCACCGTGCCTTACGGGCCCGACAGGCGTCGCAAGCCTTATGAAGAACCTCCGTCATGGCTTCTGCCGTGGATAGATTAAGACGATGGAAGGTGAGGGAGAGACGTGGGAAGACGCGCCTCTTGACTGCGCTTTTGTCATTAGGGCTAGCCGCTGATTCCGCCGGAGCCGAAGGCACGGGCCAATCATTCGAGCCTGTTGAAGGCTGGCTGCCCCACATCGGAGCCGAAGGGCAACGCCTTCCAGGAGACTCTCCTGAGAAGAACATTTCGGTGACATCAGGCTGCTACTGCTGATTTTCGCAAACAACAAGCTATGATGTTCACTGCAGAGTATATAACCCCCGAGCACTGCCGTAAAAAGATGGCATCTTGGCGGTCTTCACCTGCTTTCCTCTATTTCTCATCGTTGTGTCTACCGGCAGCATGGACGACCAAACCAGTGACCTCTCGGGCGTCACTGCTTCCCAGGAGAAAGCGGACTCAGACGAACAGCAGGAGGATGGTATTATTTCTGGCATCTCTCCCGAGAACAGACGGCGGGTTAGTCAACTTGCCAGAAGGCTGACCAACTCCTCCAGCCACGCCCCAGGCGATGGAGCTGTTGCCAACCCCTTCAAAGGATCAAAAGACCCCCAGCTCGACCCTAACTCGTCAGAGTTTGATGCAATGAAATGGGCAAGAACGGTCATGCAATTGATGGCACAGGACCCTGAACGCTACCTGCCCCGAAATGCGGGAGTCTCTTTCAGCAACCTGAGCGTTCACGGGTTCGGTAATCCGATCGGTTATCAAACGGACTTTTTCAATGTCCTTCTGAAAAGCATTGAACTTGCCTCAAGCGTGACCCGCCGGAGGAAGGATAAGATTCAGATCTTACACGACCACAATGGTCTGCTACGACGGGGGGAAATGCTGCTGGTTCTCGGTCGACCGGGAAGGTAAGGAATGTCGCTGAATGATTTCCCCTGATATACTTGCTAATTAGAATGGTCTGCAGTGGAGTTTCAACATTTTTAAAAACAATAGCAGGTCAAACAAATGGACTGCACCTGGATCCATCGGCCACATTCAATTATCAAGGTGCGCACACTATGGTTTTGAGATAGGTTTGATGCTAATACGATTCGATATCAGGCATTTCTCGTAAATCTATGTGTTCGGAGTTTCGCGGAGACATGATATACCAGGCGGAAACTGATGTACACTTTCCGCAACTCACGGTTGGTCAGACGCTCCTATATGCGGCTCTAGCAAAGACGCCTGCCAACAGACTACCCGGCATCTCCCGCGAGGAGTATGCAGTACATGTGCGAGATGTTATCATGGCCATATTTGGCCTCTCTCATACACTCCACACCAAAGTAGGAAACGAATTCATTCGGGGTGTGAGTGGCGGTGAGCGCAAACGAGTCAGCATTGCCGAGGTTGCTCTTACTCAAAGCTCAGTTCAATGCTGGGACAACAGCACCCGGGGATTGGATAGTGCTACAGCATTGAGCTTTGTGGAGACACTACGCATGTCGGTAGATATCGCAAACACAGTGGCAATTGTGGCGCTCTACCAGGCTTCCCAGTCAGCTTATGAGGTATGTGGTAAACATGCCCTTAGTATCCTGACTTATAACTAAGCGTTTGATTCAGATTTTCGACAAGGTCGCCGTCTTATATGAGGGCCGACAGATCTACTTTGGACAGACCAGTCTGGCCAAGAAGTATTTCACTGATCTCGGTTATCATTGTCCTGATCGACAGACAACTGCAGATTTCCTTACGTCCCTCACAAGCCCTGTCGAGAGAGTGGTCAAACCTGGGTTTGAGTCTTGCGTGCCCCGGACGCCGGATGAATTTGCACGTGCGTGGAAAGAGAGCACACTTAACAAAGAGCTGCTGCAGGAAATCGACAACTTCAATGGGGAATTCCCCGTGGGAGGAGATACTGTCACCCATTTCAAGGCGTCTCGAAACGCCGAGAAATCTTCCTGGATGTGAGTTGTTGCAGACCCAAATTTATCACCTTTAGCTGACAATGTATTACCAGGACGCCTAAATCACCATATACAATTTCTGTTCCATTGCAGGTTTATCTGTGCATCCGTAGAGGATTCCGGCGCCTTAGAGGAGACATGTCCCTCTTCATCATCACGGTTGGTGGGAATTTTGCCATGTCTCTGATTCTTGGTAGTGCCTTCTACCAGCTGCCAGACACAAGTGCCAGCCTTAACAACCGATGTATTATTCTGTTTTTTGCTTTGTTGTTCAACGCTCTGAACAGTTCTCTCGAGGTATGAACTCACATGGTCAGTGTTTTACGGTTCACTGACAAGAATCATTAGATCCTGCCCTTGTATGCCCAAAGACCAATCGTGGAGAAGCATGCTACTTATGCCTTTTACCATCCGCTTTCCGAGGCCATAGCGTCTATGATTTGCGACCTTCCCTCAAAAGTCCTTTCTACTGTGGCGTTCAACATTCCTTTATACTACATGGTCAACTTAAGAAAAGAGTCTGGACATGTGGTCACCTACTTGCTATTCGCTTTTATGTCGACATTGACCATGTCGATGATTTTCCGCTCTGTGGGTCAGCTGACTCGAACAATTGCAGAGGCTTTGACACCTGTGGCTTTGTTCGTGATTGGCCTGGTGGTGTACACAGGCTTCGTACTCCCAATCCGCAATATGCAGGACTGGCTACGCTGGATTAATTACATCAACCCTCTCGCTTACTCGTACGAGGCGGTGGTGGCCAATGAATTCCACAACCGCAAGTTTGAGTGTGTCAGTTTCGTGCCTTCTGGTCCAAGTTATGAGAATATCAGCGATGCTGATCGCACGTGTTCAGTTGCTGGAGCTTCGTCTGGGTCTTCTTTGGTCAGTGGAGATTTATACGTTGCAGAGAACTATGAGTATTATTACTCCCATGTTTGGAGGTTTGTCTTTCACGTTTATTTCTGAGATTTTGGCTAATATGGAAACTTCAGGAACCTTGGAATTGCCATAGCTTACATTGTATTTTTCATGACGGTGTACTTGTTGGCTGCTGAATATATTACCGCTGATAAAGGCAGAGGGGAGATTCTGCTCTTCCGCAGAAAGCACGTGTCGGAGTTTCAGAAACAGCAGCAAAGCAAGGACGAAGAAGTTGTCCCAGATGCAAGCGCATCAACCCTGATGTCAAGAGCAAATGTGGTCAACGAGGATACCAATGCAGAAAATAAGATTGAAATTAAAAAACAAACAAGTATCCTGCATTGGCGAGATGTTTGCTATGATATTCCATTGAAAGGGGAAACACGGAGACTACTTAATCAAGTTGATGGTTGGGTCAAGCCGGGAGTGCTGACGGCTTTAATGGTAACTTGCTATCTGTAACACTCCCTGTCTCTTATACATACTAAGCTCGACATGTCTAGGGCGCTTCTGGAGCGGGCAAAACAACTCTTTTGGATGTCCTGGCCAATCGGACGAATGTTGGTGTTGTGGATGGAAATATTTGTACAAATGGCCGCCCCCGAGATGGTTCCTTCCAACGACGAATTGGGTATGTTCAGCAGCAAGATCTTCACCTCGAGACTGCCACGATCAGAGAAGCATTGCAGTTCAGTGCTTTTGCCCGACAGTCTGCAAGCATAAGCAAGCAAGAGAAGATTCAAAGCGTTGAAGAGATTATTGATCTTTTAGACATGAGGCCGTATGCAGACGCCGTTGTTGGAGTTCCCGGAGAAGGCTTAAACGTTGAACAGCGTAAGCGACTCACTATCGGCGTTGAGCTGGCAGCCAAACCGGATTTGCTTTTCTTTCTAGATGAACCAACATCAGGGCTCGATAGCCAGACTGCGTGGTCAATTCTGTTGCTACTTCGGAAGCTGACCAGCCACGGGCAATCGATCCTCTGTACAATCCATCAGCCGTCCGCAATGCTTTTTCAACAATTCGATCGCCTGCTCTTGCTAGCTAAAGGTGGCCGTACCGTTTACTTTGGAGATGTCGGCGACAATTCCAAGACGTTGATCAATTACTTTGAACGATATGGAGCCGAGCACTGCACAGAAGATGAGAATCCAGCGGAGTGGATGCTCAGAGTTATTGGTGCCGCTCCAGGTAGCGTAGCAATCCGCGACTGGCCCGCGACCTGGCGAGAAAGTCCTGAGTACTCCAAGGTCCAAGAGGAACTGGCGGGTTTGGAGCAGAACGTATCGCAAGAAGATCCTGCTACTACTGCCTTGCAAGCTCAGCAATATGCCATCCCGTTTCACATGCAGTTGTGGTTGTGCACAAAGCGGGTATTTGAACAGTACTGGAGGACCCCGTCGTACCTTTATTCGAAATTGGCCATGTGCTTTGTCACCGTGAGTTAGAAGAGAGATATTGTCCTGAATTCAACTGTGAGACTAATTCCTTTCATACAGGCTCTCTTTATCGGACTTTCCTTTCTACAAACAAAAATCACCGAGCTCGGACTAGAGCATCAAATGTTTGCTATCTTTATGCTGCTTGTGATATTTCCTTTCCTTGCTTATCAAACCATGCCCAACTACATTCTCCAGCGTGACTTGTACGAAGTTCGAGAACGCCCGTCGAAAACCTATTCATGGGCGGCATTCATCTTGGCCCAGATCACGGTTGAGCTGCCTTGGAACACATTCGCTGCTTTGATCACTTTTTTTCCTTTCTACTACTTGATTGGGATGAATAAAAACGCTATTCCAACCCATGCCGTCTCCGAGAGGGGCGGGCTAATGTTTTTGCTAATTTGGTCATTTCTGCTACACTGCGGCACGTTCACCACGATGGTCGTGGCAAGTGCTGCTACGGCCGAGATCGGCGCCATAATCACCTTGTTGATGTTTTGCTTCTGCCTCATTTTCTGCGGGTGCGTTAACCCTTTGCCTTTTGAAATTTTTCAACATTGACTAATCTATTCTTTCTACAGTGTGATGGTCTCGCCATCAGACCTCCCCGGGTTCTGGATATTCATGTACCGCACCTCTCCGCTGACCTATCTCCTAAGCGGCATGCTATCAACCGGACTGGCCAATATCGATGTCCAATGCGATGACATCGAACTGATCCTCGTCCAGCCTCCAGCGAACGAGACCTGCGGCAATTACCTGACCGCGTATATGCAACTAGCGGGCGGCGCAGTGTACAATCCCGAAGCCACCTCCAACTGTGAATACTGCGCCATCTCCGAGTCAAATGTGTTTTTAGAGTCAGTCTCGTCGTCCTATGGCGAGCGCTGGCGGAACTTTGGCCTTATGTGGGTCTATATCGCTTTCAACATCGCAGCTACGCTTTTCCTTTACTGGTACGTGAGAGTCCGCGGTGGCTCAAGTCTGGCGTGGTTGAGACGGGGGTATAGTGCGGTGCGGAATGGACTTTTGCGCAGGCCAGCAAAGTAAATAAAGGTTCAACCGGCCTATTATATCGCAAGGTGATTTGTTCTAGTTTGTATTTGTAATTGCGTTTTGCTTGGACTTAATAGAATATACACTATCTAGATGCAAAGTGAAAGGATGTCTTCAGAATGGAAATTTTAGCCAAATGAGGCAAGCATTAAAGCCAGTTGCATAATAACACAGGGCCGTCGGGCAGTAACAATACATCGCTGCATTAGAAGCATTGACGATGGATACGAAGGCATTCATGCCCTACTGCCCAAGATACTGACCGAATGTTCAATTCAAAAGCCCGCTTGCGCCCACCTAAGGGCAAACGACAGACTGATTCTGCCTCGCGCTGTTTTGTTGTTGTCCTGAGCGTTGAGAGTCACGAGGCTACGGCTGGTCTTGTTGCTGGCCCTTCCCTGTTCGGGGCCACGGCGGGAGGAGACTTAGGTATGGCACCCCCCCAACGGCAGCCATAACACGCAGAACTGACTCGGCCATGGAAACAATATATGGAGAAATGCACCTCGCCTCGTCCAGGTTGTGGGATGAGAGCGGGCACTAGGCACATGACCAGGATCGTGATGTCTGTCTGCTCCCTAGCCTGCAGAAGCCTGGGCGGTCGTCCAGCCTTCCCTCTGTGCAGACCAGACAGGGACTTGTTTTGGCGTTCTTCCGACGATAACCTGCCGATTTCAAATCATTTCTTATCGCAGCGTCAGCATCATAATCATAATCACATTTATAATCATAATCACACTGCTCTCATTGACTTCTGACTCTGCTCTCCGTGCTCCCCCGCTTTTTTCCGTGTCTGCGCTTATATGGAGAAGTATTAACCCTGGGGCTACTATGTTATTAAGACCGCCTTTAACCAGTGAGGCTATGTTGGCAACAACAGTGCCTTGCCCTGCCCTGGTCCACCAGCGGCACTGCGTGTAGTGAACCCGGGCAACACTCAGTTACGTGCGGCCGTCGACGAGAGCCTCCCGAGCCATTTTCTTCCGCATCCGCACTCACGCCATGCCTCGTATCAGGCAAAGCGCGAGATTTCTTGCCCTCCCTCGGCTCGCCAGGTCTTGCTTAGCACTGCACTCCAATCAACCTTTTGACTGCCGCGCTCGCCTCATTCTGGCGGGCGCTCTCCAGACCTTATTCTCCTCGCGATGTCCGGGGGCACTATGCCAGAACCAGCTCCGCCGCCCAAACCCTACTACTGACCCCCATCAAGTCAGAAGCAGCGTGATTCGCTGTCCGGCAGGGAACTTGGAGGCTGACTACCTATCTCGTTACTTCGCCTCCCTCGACACAATGCAAGGCGAGTTCCCGACGCGCGTTTGGTTGGCTGGGACGAGGACAACTCATCATGTCAGATCTGGCATTCTGTCATCGGTACTTTATCGGGCGTACCGGATAGGGCTTCCTGGTTCCCCGGTGCTGCCGTGCAGATCTGCTACGGCCGTGAAATGAAACTTTGCTGGACTGCAATGTGTTTTGGCCAGAGGAAGTGAGGCGATTACGAAATTTTCCTCACCTGTGTTTCGCCCTGCCAGAGGTATAACCCATCGCGTCACTCGATGCTGTCGAGACGGACAGCGGTTGGTTGTATACCGTCGACAGGCATAAAAGGGGTTCGCACGGCCTGTTTAATAATCCCCATTCTTTTCTGTCATTGCTGAACAGATATCCAAACCACGGACTTTGACTCTTTTGATTTACAGATTTTGACAGGACGGACAGACGGACGGACGGACGTAAACAGTACATGATTGACTCACCACAGCAGATACTTGAGCATTTTTAGTCTACAATCAAATAGAATATGACCATTCCTTCCGCAGCTCCTCAGACTACTCGCCGTGGACGAAACTTCTTCCAGCCTCACCACGGATATCGTAATACCCAGCCTTCTTCTGCAGCGTTTAGCTCTTCTGGCACAGGAACCGTCGACCCCAGCCCCAGCCCCATGGTCACGTTCTCAACCGGTGCCCAGGGGACCAGTAACAGCACCAGGAACATGCTCCTACTGCAGGACGACATGACTGCCTTTGCCGATGGAGTTCCTTCTCCTCACGTAGACCAGGGTATGTTCCAACAAGATGGTCGACCTTTTATTTTCTGCGTTTTTCTTTCTTTCTTTTCGTGTTCCTTCTTTTTTTGTGAACTATACTAACCTCGCCTATTTCCCCCTGTAGATGTTCTCTACATGGAAAGACGCTTTTCATACTCCGACTTTGACGACCCATACAGCTTCCTGACCTGGCCAGACCAGCCGTATGTGTCTGACAACGCATTTACACGCAACCAAGGCAATACCTCGCCATGGAATGCGTTGCCTCGCAGCAGCCCAGTCGACGTGATTGACACCGACATGCTGTACCCCGCCTACCAGGCTGGTACATATCATCAGAGCTCGTCGAATACGGTGCCTGGCTATATCCAGCATAGCCCGGGCATGAACGAAGCCCTGCTGAGCTCATCGCCGTCGACTACGGGGATACCCCCTTCAAACAGTGTCAGTCCCGCAAGCCAGGACAACCAACTGCCAGAGACGAGACCGAGAGGTGGCCGGAGGCCCGGAATGAATCTGACTGAAGAGTTGGTGAATAATGTGCGGCAGGTTCGCCAGGTCGGCGCCTGTCTGAGATGTGCGGCGTGTAAAGAGAGGGTGAGTCATGATCTGCGCGGCACAGCTCATCTTTCTTCCTTTTATGTGTTGCTGATTATATGCAGTGCTCAACTGAGATGCCATGCAAAAACTGTGCGCATACCGAGGGACGCAAATGGGAGGGTTGTGTGCGTTCATTTACCGAACTAGTGGACGCGTTTAAACCGGGTGAGACTTCCTAGAGAGACGGGAGAGAGTGAGATAGAGAGCGTGGGTTCGTTTTCTTTTGTTTTATTTGGTTTGTACATTATTCTGATAACAAGAATAGAAATACTGGCGTCCCGTTTGCAATCTCAAGCCATTACTGAATTCATGATGCAGCACACTCTTCTGAGACCGGAGCTGGTCCCGTTCGATCTGCCGCTGCATCTCGGCTTTGGCAGGCCGTTCCACGGCTTTGAGGGTGCCGAGTACGACCCCAACACGGAGGAGATTCAGTATTTGCATGTTGTCGGGCACAACGAGCAGAGCGCCGAACCGCAACTGAGGGGATACAGCATCCCGGTGTGCCCGACCAACAGCGGCCAGTCTGATGTTCGACGACAGATGTGGGATTGGCTCCGAGACACGCTCACGAGCACGCAGAGTATGAACGATTGGCTGTTTGTCTGTTTTCGAGGAGACGATGTGGTCTGGATCCGCGACCTGCTGCGGCTCGCGTGGCAGTATTCCATTCAGGCGTGGGAGGAGCAAAGAGCTAGCAGCTATCAGCTCGACGGGCGGAACCTCGACGAGAATCTGATGTATGCGTGGATGATGGCTTTGGTAGCGACTATGATGTCGTTACCAATCACCATCCCCGCGCACGCCAGACAGGGGGTATTGATCAATCTGCAGCCGCTGAGACCGGGATACCCATATACACGGTCGTCATGGTCTTCGCGGCCGATCAACAAATGCGTGAAGAGCCTACTTTTCGATATCTACCAGCAACTCGTCGAAAAGCATTTTTCAGCTCTGAATACGTTCAAAAGGACGCGTCTGACGGATATTACTGAGCGCCATCTTGGCCATGTCAATTGCATGGCTATTCTGACGGCGGTCGTGAGTTGCCAGCTACAAACGTCTCTGATGGATAACTATAAACTATCGGCTGCGCGTGAAGACCTGGCTCTATGGGAGGAGACTGTCCGTCATACACGCCAGGTCGAGACGGCGCTGAAGAACACGGTCCTGTATGTCCGGCACATGAACAAGAGGTGGCTGCGACGAGCGCGGGCGAATTCTCGAGATGAGCCGGCAGTCAACGTACGAATACAGGGTTTGTTCGAGGGGATCGCAGTCATCAAATCGGAATATAATGAAGGTTTGTCCCGTCTGTTCCCTATCCACGTTGTGGGAAGACAGCTAACTAGGTACCCTTACTACTGTCACAGCTATATCGCTTCATCGGACGGTACGGCTCGACTCGGTGATGGATATAAGCCGGTCGTTTCAAACATTGAACATGCAGCGCGTGTTTGCCTTTTACTTCGATCCCACGGCGGCCGAGGGCAGAAGGCGCGCAGGCAGATGAACCATCTGATTGCGTGTAGCTATACTGAATACGACAGACCCAGGGCAACAGCACTTCTGGTTTCTAGAAAAACAAAAATGTATTTCGACTTTGATAGAGATAGACGTAGCCAATTTGATTGATTTCTTCATGAGATGGTATTATGATAGAATGTCCGTCACTTATTAGTCCTGTCTGCTCGATTGACACGCAAGCCACAGGGTGGAAGTAGACGCAGTCCTGCTAAAAACTGTATGGGGTTTGCTTTTCCACCGAACGAACTAAATAAAGAATAGAACGACTGCAGCATGGGAGGCTGTAGACGCGGGTATGGTGGTTTGTTTGTTTGTATAATCGCTGAATTGAGAGCGTAGACGTGTCTTTTGATACATCGAGCAGGGTATTCGGCAAGGGCTCGCGTCATTAACGAGCGGAATAGCCTGCTCCTGACAATTGACAGACTGTTTAGTCCTGTGCAGTGTCGTATAGCATGGAACAGCGTGGTGTGTGTGCTACAGTTGTTGACTCGAGGAAGGAGTACGACAGGACGAGAGAAAAGAAATAAAAGAAAAACTCTTCCGCACAAACAAATGCATGCAAACAAGCCAAACACTCACGTGACCGCATCTTTTTTTTCTTTCCGCATCAAAACGCGCCGAAATCGTCGCGTTTTCTTCTTCTCTCCATCACACATTTATTTACCTACGAACGCATAATCAACCTCCATCAGTTAATTGCTGTGCGATGGCAGGTCATATTGGCGAACAAGACTAATCTGCCGTCTGGACTTGTTTCTGGGCGGTGGTTCAGGGGCAACTGTTTCTCTCGTCGATCTTTTTTATCGAGGTTTGATGAGTCCTCCAATTGCTCCGACATTCTTTGTTTTTGTCTTTTATTTATTGTTTCAAACATTACTATACGATATTGCACTGCTGTCCATTGACTCATGAACTACGTATCGAGCTATCTCCTATCAGTAAACACTAACTGTAAATGCCACACAGTCGTAATGTGGCGTCCAGAACGTGGCCTCCTCGGCGGCGTGGAAGATGCCGTCCAGCCATCATCTTTCTGATTATTGCGGCCGGATGGAGTAGATGGAGGGCGTCAGTCGGCATTGATCAGATGTAGAACAGTGTAAATATAAAACAAGCATCAGATAGGTCGGAATGCCACCACAACAGACGAACCCCTGATCCTTGGCCCCCGTCAGCAAACTTGGTTGCGGCGCCGGTGCAGCGCAGGTGTGGAGAGGAGAGCCTGGCCACTCCCGCGGGCATTCATTCTCTCGTCTCGTCTCGTCTCGTCTCGTCTCTGCTCTCTCGACAACCGCCTCTTGTCTGTCTTTCTCTCATTCTCTTGCATGCATTCTTCTGTACGATACTCGCGCTGCATTATTAATGTTGGGCCTTTCGTGTTAAGTCGGTCATTTACGTATTCAGTCATTTCTACTTGCACCCGGTCCTCTGGCATGCGACCTTCGAATCCTCCCGCATCCGGACTCTTCATCGCGTCGCCTCGAGTCCTCAGTCCTCAGTCCTGAGAGATTCTGCGCTTGATGCATTGCGTGTAGCGCGCTGCCTTTCGTTATTTGCATTCATTCTGCTATCTTGCTCAGCAAACGCTGCACCATGGCGTCGATCATTAACAAGCGCCAGCAGGCGCGGAACGAGAGGATGCTTCAAGAACTCATTCGCTCAGTGCCGGGCAATGATCGATGTGCGGACTGCCAGGCGGCAAACCCAGGTAAGTCTGCTTATTTTCGTCGTTCACTTCAATTGTCTAATTGTTTTGGCCATAGGATGGGCGAGCTGGAACGTAAGTCGCGGCGAATATTCGAGCCCCTGAGCATCTACCCCGAGCATCCACAATTCTCATCGTCTAACCATTCGTCTAGTTGGGCGCCTTCCTCTGCATGCGATGCGGCTCACTTCATCGGAAGATGGGAACCCACATTTCGAAAGTCAAGTCATTGAGCATGGACAGCTGGACGTCGGACCAGGTCGAGGTGAGCTGATCAATCGCAGGCAGATGTATGGCTGGCTCGTACTCACAGCATGAAACCTAGAACATGAGAAAACGAGGCAATGCCGTTGTCAACAAAGAGTACAATCCACGCAACCTCAAGCCCGATATTCCCGTCGACATCGACGAGGTAGACTCGGCAATGGAGCGGTTCATCCGACAAAAGTACGAGTTTCGCATCTTGGAAGACGGCAAACCGAAACCGCCGAGCAGAGACGACTCGGGCTATCATACGCAGAAATCATTGGATGAATCGCCGCCTCCGATTCCTCCCAAGAGCGGTAGGAAGTTTGGGTTTGGTCTGCGCTCTGTTTCGTCCACCAGCCGCCTGCCTCGTCACTCTGAGAAGTCCCTACCCTCACCCAAATTTGCCAGCGGTTTGGGGCCGTCCCTGTCGATCAACAAGCAATCCCGTGTTTTTGGAGCCAATGTCGGAGAGGCCGACAACGTGGAAGCGAAGCTGGATCAACTTCGAGATATGGGCTTTCCGAACCACAAACGAAACGCTTCTGTATTGAAGGGCGTCGGAGGCGACATGACCCGTGCGGTGGAGTCTTTGATTCGTCTTGGAGAGGGAACAGGTACCCAGGGTGCAGTGCGAAAGCCGTCTACTGCTACCAGTCTGCCAACGCCCAGCGTTCCTAAGCCGGAGGATGATCCATGGAGCACCGTATCAACTGTGACGAGCTCCGCTGGGGCACACACGTTGCCGCCTGCCAAATCTTATAATCCGTTCGACGCGCCTGCATCTAACCCACAGAGCTCTACCACGGGTCTCGAGAACGTTTTCCAGAACCTGCAGGTAGCGCCGCCAGCGCTTCCAGCGCAACCTATGTCTCCTCACACCACTGGGGGGTATACCAGCCATCAGATGACTGCCAATAACATCACTCTCACACCGCTTCATACGTCATATTCGTACACAAACTCACCACAGCCTTTGAATTACAACCCATTCTTTCAGACAGCCTCTCCAACGACCCAGAACGCTGCCAATCCTTACTACGTCAGCCAAACAGCGCAATCAACGCCTATACAGCCAACTCGGAGCTTTTCGCCAGGCAATCCGTTCGCCAACTCACTATCGGCGCAGTCTACCGGCACACAACAGAACTTGGCGGCCGCCCAGTCGCAGAGACTTGCTATGCCTCGACATGCCAATACGATGCCTGTTTTCTCTTCTTCCTCTCTATCTCCTTCACCGGCCGCTGCTATGTTCTTCCCACAACCGCAACCGCAAACCGCCTCTCCTCAAGCTTTAAGCACCAACCCGTTTGATGCTGTACCGAGTCATAGTGCCACAAACTATGGCAATTATCCAGCTGATTATCAGCACCAATATCCTCAGCAGCAAAACCCATACGCCCAGTTCCAGCAACATACGCAGCAGCCTGCCAGGGCGGACAAGAACAGCATTCTAGCACTTTATAACCTCGCACCAGCTGCAACAGCGGCTCCGACGATGTCAACAATCCCTGAGCAATCACAGGTGCCGCAAGCACAGCCAACAATTCCTCAAAGCAACGCCCAGCCTGCCCCAAGCACAAACCCATTCATGAGCAATGTCCCTCAGCAGCAGCAGCAGAGCACAAACCCGTTCGGCATGATGGCACCGAACCCAACAGCTCCGCCAACCTCCACACTACCACAATCAAACGGACTAGGTATCGGCCTAGGGTCGGCTCCAGCACCGGCCCTGCAGCAGCAGCAACATCAACAGCCAGCAACCCAAGTAAACAGCTTCATACCACGCACGCCCTTCCACATGAGCAAAGCAAGCGTCGACATCAACAATCTCCAAAACGGACGACACAGCCCGGACGCATTCGCAAGCCTGAGTGCGCGATATGCATGATCTTTTTTTTTTGTTTGTTCCATTCAATTCCTCTTTCCAGACATATTTCTCACCCCATTCTTTTCCACTCTTTTTGGTTTCTTGAATCGCCAAAAAGGAGTTATATACATACATGATACTTACGCGATACATAACATAACTCAAGACCCAGACGTTTTATGAAAATTGTAAAGACGCACCAAAGTCCGAGTATTTGAACATATGTGTTTCTATTTTCTTTATATACTTGTACATTTTTCTCGTTCTTTTCAGTTTTGTTTTCTTTTTCTACCGTCCCTTTACCTTTTTTCTTATTTTCTTGGGTCCAGGTTGCTTGTTGCATTAGAGGCGTTGCCGGTCAAATCCAATTCTAATTTTAATTCCCTCTTTTGGGAATAACGAGTCGAGTTTCAAGAATCTTATTGGTTTACTTCCGTTTTACTCAAAAGTAGCCATTTAGAAAAAGAATTAGTAGATTATAACTGTATACCTATACCATATATATACACGCCTGAAACAAAACAACTTCGTCACTTGTACTAGGTAGATAGGCCGTTAGCTGTAGTCAGCTATCTACTCCCACAAGTTGCGGTCACTACCAAAACTGCCCACACCCCTCTTTGATCGCTTCTTGCCGCCACTCCACGGCCACCAAGAGGACGACCTCCAAGCAGACGAAGAAGAAGACGAAAAAGGCCACCACGTCCGCGGATCGAGGATGCTTCTTTTCCGTGGTGCCAAGAACGACGGGATATAGTCTTGAACCGACCGGGATTTGGCGGGGAACAACCGGGTTCGAGCCCATGAGGACACGGATTCGACTATAGATGGTTTGGAGGAGGAGGAAAATAATGATGGTGGTGATGATGAGAATGGCCGTGGCCATGACCAAGACCGCCACGACCACCACGACTTGGGCGTCGATATACTCGCCGATGAAGACAATGACGTCGAAGTACCTGCCTTTGGCAGCGAAGACGACTTCCCGAAAAGGCTGAACCAGTCCGCTAGTCCGCCGCCAGCGGCAGTCTTGTCTTGTTGCTTCTTTTGCTTCTTTTGTCGCTCCTTCTTCTCCTTCTCGAACCGTGAAATGACCCGCTCGAAATGTTGCTCGCGGCGCTCAGAGTGCTTCTTGTGTTGCGCCCGCCGCCAGTCTTGCTGCTCGTTCGGGTCTAGACACCAGACCACAATGTCGCCGGTGCGCCGCCAGTCGTCGTGCCAGGCTGTGTTCCAGGAACGATAGCATTCGCCATACGAGCTGCTGCGGAGGGTGGTCTGCAGGGTGGGTTCGAGTTGGGCAAAGAAGACTAGGTAGTCTGGCCATGGGTGGAAGATGGGTTCGTTGAGTGCGGACTGCTTCTCCTGAGGTGCGTGGTAGACTGTCGGTGGAAGGCGGCGGGGAGGCAGGATGGACATGTATGATGGACGGCGAGGGACGTGCCAGAGTCCGCCGATCATGTGGTGCTGTAAAAAGTCTGAAGGATTGGCGTAGAATTGGTCGGCTTCGTCGAGGTACACGCTTTTTTCCGTCGAGTTTAATCCCACAGGTGGCTCACAGGTTAGTGCCCAGGCCTCGATGCCGGGGAAGACGAGGTGGGATCGCCAGGGGGTGCTGTGGCAGGGCATAAGGAATCCGACAGTCATGTTTTTGTCGACGTGGGATTTGGGTGCGACGGATTGTCCTCCGCGTCCGTATAATGGGTGTGGAGCAAGAGAAGTAGCGGGACGATCTTGATGGGCTTCGTGTCGTTCTCGTAGATAGGAGAGAACGGCGTCTGGGCCCGAGGCATGGACTACGGTTGTGTAGTATGCGATGAAAACATTAGCAAGGACAAGGAAGAGCAGAATTAGCCTGCGTGGCGTGTAGACACCGGATGAAGACGAGATGGCAGGACGGAAGAACGAGACAAGCGGCTCGGCGGCGATGATGTGTAGAGCAGGTAGCAGTGGGTATATGAACCGGACTTCCTTGTGGGCGATGATAGAAAGCACCGCCGGCATGGCAAGACACACCGAGGCTAGCTGAAGCTTGATCGACGTGCGCAGGGTGCCATTGGCTGCGCGAAAGGAGCTGTAGAGGCCGAAGATAGTAAAAGGAAGGGCCGTGGTCAGGAGGAGTGGATAGCCCTGGGAAAGATAGTAATGCCAGTCGTTATGGCCGTAAAAGATGGCAATTGACTGGACAACATTGACGTAGAGAAATTTGAAGACAGGGAAGGTCCACACGCCGTAAAAGAGGCGGTCTATCAGGATTGAAAAACCAAGGACAACCGATCTTTGAGCAATATATCATATTAGAACAAGCACTTTGCACCAAACTGACATTAACTTACCCGCAGAGTGTCGCCTCCCGGAGCAGGATCAAACCCATTGATCTGGAGCCGTGATACATGGCAAACCCGGCTAGGCACGCCCAGATGATCACGTTCGTAGGACGGAGAACACACGCCAGCGCGGCGAGCAGGAGACACTTTCGCAGGCTGGAAAGGGCTGAAGTTAGAAACATGATGGTAAATATGTCGCCATCAAGCCCAGGCCATGTGTACCTTAACAGTCGACTCGAGCTTGCTAGAGTCTCATCCGCATCTGCACCGTCATCATCACTATCATCGCCATCGCCCTCCTCTCCTTTTCCGTTCTCTATATTGAGAAACCACTCCCATGGCCAGAAGTACAGCGCGGTTATTGTCAAAGTAGTCTCCGCACTGTTGGAGAATGTCCTTGTCGAGCAGAACCACTGCCAGGGGCTTAGTGCAGTTAATGCCAGCTATAAAGTATATTAGCCATTGCACTGTTGTGAATGCGATCCAAACGGGTTAATACCGTTGCCCATGCGCCGTAGCTATCAGGTCCATACACCTTCTTGGCTAGCTTCCATGTATAGTAGTCGCCCGTCGCGGCAATAACAGCCTGCGCAATCTTGGGCGCGACGACAAGAAACTCGGCCGCGTTCAACGACGACAGGCGCGCAATCCACGACAGCCATCCGACGACGTAGTAAACGCCGGCAAAAAAGAGTGGATGAATCGAGGATCGTAGTTTATGGTTCCATTCCTAGAATAAAATGGTTAGCCTCCCGTCTCGCGAATAAAGAGAAGCACGCACCCAAGTAATCCAAGCACCGCTCTCCTTCCCAAATGCGACCTGCCATGCCGGCTCTAGAGCCTGGAAGAATTCATCAGGCTGGAAAAAGGTGCGCACGCTTAGAGCATTGACGATCCGAAATGCGACGAGAAAGAGCAAGATGTTGCGCGGCGTCGCGCGCGCTCTGGTGCGGCGCGTCAGTCGACGGACGGAGTCGGCCAGGGCGCGCGCGGCGTCACTTGATGCTGGAGACTGCTGGGAGGAGGACATGACGCTGGATCGGCAGCATGCCGGAGCCAGTGCGCGGTCAGATGGTGGTAGGTGTTCACAGTGATTAGTTACGGGGATGCATATACCACATACATAGTAGTAGATGGCCAGATGATTTCATCGACGCGGAGTTGGCCTTGGGCAGCCAAAAGCGGCAAGGCGGCAGCGGCAACCCGCGGGCCTCAACCCCGCTAATACGTAATACAGCCGCCAGCAGCCATCTGCTTTTATAGATTGACGATGCATGACTATATGCTATATGCTATATGCTTTATGTTATCATAGCTATAAGTATATGTATATCTAGGAACACAATAATGAATATACCCTGCGAACCCTGCCTATAGAGACACATACGTACAGCTAAGACAAGGGACAGATGCAGGCAGCGTGCAAAGAATGTCACATGACGCCGCGCTAGCCGCAGACAGCCAATCACCGGCTGCAAATTCCTGCTGACTCAGGACCCGCGCAGCAGGCAGCCAATAGGAAGCGGCACACACCGGGCCGGGTTCTGGTGGTGGCTGCCGCCCGCCGGCAACGGCTGCACCTGCACTTAGAGGTCTAGCTCGGGCGTCATTGGATCCTTTCGTTTTCTTTTTCTTCGAGTTGGCTTCGCACTCGCCCTTGCGTGGCTTCTTCGCTTCTTTTCTTTTGGTCCTCTTTTCTATACCACACGTAACTTCGTCTCGAGACGCCGCGATATTTTGTGCAACGCACGCGCATCCTACATACATCCTGTATCGTACACCATACTTCGGAGCTACCCCGCTGTCGAGATAATCAACCAACATACACCACAGCTTTTTTGGTAGACTCAGTCATCGACATGGCTCCCATCGCAACGGGCACGCAGAACGGCAACGCCGTCTCCAAGCATGCTTACCATGCGACCTCCTCGGACGCCGCAATCGCTGCCGAACATGATTTCGCCGCTCACAACTACCATCCCCTGCCCGTCGTCTTTGCCCGCGCTTCAGGCACCTCGGTGTGGGATCCCGAGGGCCGCCACTATCTCGACTTCTTGTCTGCTTATTCCGCGGTCAACCAAGGCCACTGCCACCCCGAGCTCGTCAAGGCTCTCGTAGACCAGGCCTCGCGCTTGACGCTGAGCTCGCGCGCTTTCTACAATGATGTCTTCCCCAAGTTCGCCGAGTTCGTCACCAAGTTCTTCGGCTTTGACATGGTTCTCCCCATGAACACCGGCGCTGAGGCCGTCGAGACCGGTATCAAGATTGCCCGCAAATGGGGCTACAAGGTCAAGGGCATCCCGGCGGACCAAGCAATCGTGCTGAGTGCTGAGAACAACTTCCACGGTAGAACTGTAAGTTAAGAAACCGAGTTGTAATTGTCCTTCGATTCACTGATTCGAGTCGCTGACATTGATTGGTTAGTTTGCAGCGATTTCCCTGTCTTCGGACCCCGAGTCACGGGACAACTATGGCCCGTACCTGCCCAACATTGGACACAGCATTCCTGGCACCGAAAAGCCAATTGTCTACAACGACAAGGCTTCGCTGCGCGAGGCTTTTGAAAAAGCGGGCCCTAACCTAGCCGCATTCCTGGTGGAACCCATTCAAGGTGAAGCCGGAATTGTCGTCCCGGACGACGACTACCTGCAAGAGGCCCGCGCTCTTTGCGACAAGCACAACGTCCTGCTCATCTGCGATGAGATCCAGACTGGTATCGCACGTACCGGAAAGCTTCTGTGCCATGAGTGGAGCGGCATCAAGCCTGACCTGGTGCTGCTTGGAAAGGCCATCTCGGGAGGAATGTACCCAGTGTCCTGTGTTCTTGGCCGAAAGGATATCATGCTCACAGTCGAGCCTGGCACCCACGGTTCAACCTACGGAGGTAATCCTCTTGGATCTGCCGTTGCCATCCGAGCTCTGGAAATCATCCGTGACGAGAACATGGTGCAACGAGCTCAGGAGCTTGGCCAGGTCTTCCGCGACGGGTTGGAGGCAATCAACAGCCCCTTGATTCAGACCGTGCGTGGGAAGGGATTGCTCAACGCCATTGTCATCGACGAGAGCAAGACGAACGGACACTCGGCTTGGGACTTGTGCATGTTGATGAAGAGCAAGGGGCTGCTGGCCAAACCAACTCACCAGAACATCATCCGTCTTGCCCCTCCATTGGTCATCACTGAAGACGAGATCAAGAGCGCTCTTGATATCATCAAGCAGTCTCTCGAGGAGCTCCCCACTCTTTCTGGCAAGGAAGAAGACGCGGTCATCCCCCCTCCGGAAAAGAAAGTCAAGATCGGCGTCGAGAACTAGACACCATCTGGAACGTGCTCAACCGAACATTGCATGGCTTGTAGCTCCAGTCCGAGTCAGCATGTTTTGAGTCTTCCTGTCTGCCACGGGGGACTGTAATCTGTCAGACGGAGCATTCCGACAGAGAAAAGTAGAGTAAAACAAAACGACCAGCGCCGGCAATTTGATGCAGATTACTGTATGCCGATTGCCGGCGATGATTGTTCAGGCTCATGTTCATGGCGAGCGTTCGCTAGCTAGCCGAGCAGGAGACTGGCAGACGCTGCATGCGATGTGTCGCATGCGACTGTTCTGCTTATATAGCTTTACGAATTGGGCAGCGAGCGAGGGGGGAGACAACAGGGCACAAATAATGCCGCATTTTTGCATTTTGGTTTCAGAGCTAGGAGAGAGTGTTACAAACCTATCAAAAAAAATACCGCATGCTCCTGCAGAAGGTCACGTGGTTCACAATGAGATTGGTTTATAGCAGGTAGCAGATAAAGCATTTTGACGTACTCTGATTTTCATTCTTTTTCTCAATCATGATAATATTATATCGCCAGTAGAGCATGCTGCCTTACCGCCTCGATGCCGTGGCTATGCACTCCAGCCTGAGGCCGCAAACCCCGCATGGCTGGTTCTGGCCAGCACGCCACCAATCAACCGTGCAAGAACGCTCTTCTTCTGCCCTTGACTCCATAGTCTTGCACGCGGTTAACCGGCACCCTCGACCAGGCCGGGCTGCCATCTGTAGCCTGTATTTACTGTGTATACTCTTGCCCACCCGCTTCCGGCGGGGGAGACGGCTGCGACTGGCCCTAGCGTCAGTCTGTCGGAGGTCGGGATTTCAATAAAGTCCTGTGTTTTTGTTGGCTGGCGGTGACTAGCTCGTTTCTTCCCTGTATCTCCCGTACGCGTTTACCAATTGCTTGATTGACTGCATTGCATCCAGCGAGACTCGTCTTATTTTCCGGGTGGAAGACAGTTGGACAGTGGACAGCGCGCGGAGTTAACGTGCCAGTGGCATAAACTGCCGCCAATCAGAATTGCCCCAGCGATCTTATCTGGCGACCTGCTCGGCCCATGAAGACGAATCCGGCAAGTGGTTTGGGCTTTTCTCCGCACTAGACGCTTTCCCGAGGCTCGCTGATGGACTCTCTGGTGCTTTATGGGCGGTCATGGACTGTGCGCCTACCGTCTAGCACGTCTTCAGGGAGTGGTGATTGCTATTCTTTATATTTTGTCGGGAGAAGAATTACTCGGGACCTACCAAGGAACTGCAGATCGATGCATTATGGCCCGTGCCACGGCGTGGATGGCAAGCGAAACAGTGCATACTTTCATCACCACTGGTCCGGCATGGCTAGACTCGATTACTAGCTCGTTGCTAGTCACTTATCTAGCAGCGCATTAACGAGGTATGTATATATACTATGTCCCAGCCAGGCAGGCAGGTATACTTCACCATCCCTCTGCGTGCAGCCTTGCATACCGATGCCATCATCATTCCATGTACCCGCAATGAAGCCACGCCCTCTCACAATCTTGACTCCGACTTCAACTTCACAGAAGCGCTCGTCTCTGTCTCTTTGCGCTGCCCTGGTGCCGACTATCGAGCGTCGATAACACGCTGAGAGGATGTCCATCACTCCAGCAGCCGCGGTGCTGACAACCCCGGAACATCGCGAGCAACAAGAACAAGAAGCCGAGACAGCAGCAGTAGAAGACGAGAAACAAGCCGTCGCCAAAATCGACGCTCATTCCAGTTCGGCCTCTGCCAGCGGGGATGCTCCTTCCACGGCGGCCCAGGAGAAAAGCCAAAAGCGCACATGGCGCCAAAAGCTTAATCCGCTTCGTCTTCAGAAAATCCCTCCTGTGCCGCAAGAGCGCACTGTTTCTCGCGAACATGGCGCCAATATTTTCAGCGTCATCACGTTCCAATGGATGTTCTCGCTGATGAATGTGTGTATCCATCTAACCCTGGGCTCGGCGTCTATATAGTGTGGTTGACTGACGTATATGCAGACGGGTTACTTGCGGCCGCTACAACATGAAGACGTCTGGAGAATAAACCCCGACCGCTCGGTCTATATTCTCAAGGAAAAACTTAACAAGGCCTTTGAGCAGCGCCTAAAACGGGGCGGCAAGTACCCGCTGGTCTTTGCCATCTACGACACTTTCAAGTTTGAGTTTGTGCTGGGTGGCATCTGCCAGCTGTTCAGTTCTCTTTTCATGGTATTCTCACCATACATGACTCGCTTCCTGATCGCCTATGCCACCGAGGCGTACACTGCCAGAGCCAGTCACGAACCGGAGCCTAGCGTCTCTCACGGAATCGGGTTTGCGATTGGTATCGCGGTGATGCAGATATGCCAGAGCCTATGTACCAACCAGTTCATATACCGCGGCTTTCTGGTTGGCGGGCAGCTGCGAGCGGTCCTCATCAATGTCCTCTTTGACAAGACAATGAAGATATCCAACCGAGCACGTGCCGGGGGCAGCCCTGCAAACAGCCGCGGCTGGAGCAACGGACGCATCATTACTCTGATGAGCGTTGACGCAGACCGCATCAACACTGCCATGGGCATGTTCCATATGATGTGGACGTCTCCAATCTTGATCGTCGTAGCTATCATTCTGCTGTGCATCAACATTGGGTACAGTGCTTTATCCGGCTTTGGGCTGTTGGTTCTCGGCGTGCCGTCGTTGACCATGGCGATCAGAAGTCTTGTCCGGAGGAGGAATTCCATCAATAAGCTTACCGATCAGCGAGTGTCCCTCACCCAGGAAATCCTCCAGTCTGTCCGGTTTGTCAAGTATTTCGGATGGGAAAGCAGTTTCATGGAGAGACTGAGAGACATTCGTCAGCGCGAGATCCGCGCTGTGCAGTTTCTGCTGGCTATTCGGAATGCTATTTTGTGTGTTTCGATATCGATGCCGACGTTCGCTTCTATGCTTTCCTTCATCACTTATTCCCTGTCTCAGCACGTGCTGACTCCGGCGCCCATTTTTTCTTCGTTGGCCCTTTTCAACTCCCTGCGCTTGCCGTTGATTTTGTTCCCGCAGGTCTTGGGCCAAGTTACAGATGCATGGACCGCGCTGAAGCGGATACAGGAGTTTCTGCTTGAAGAAGAGATTAATGATGACATTGAGTGGGATTATACTATGGAGCACGCTATTGAGCTGGAGGGCGCTTCATTTACTTGGGAACGCACTCCGACGAACCAAAAGGACCACAAGGATGAAAAGTCTAAGAAATCAATCCGGAAGACAGAAGCTCCTATTGCTGAGTCGCCTGTAGTCGATGAAGAAGTTGCGCCTTTTCAAATATCCGATCTAAGTTTCTCGGTCAAAAGGAACGAGCTAGTGGCAGTCATTGGGACTGTAGGGTCTGGAAAGACCTCGTTGCTTGCCTCTCTGGCAGGCGACATGCGACTAACCGACGGCTCCATACGGCTTGGTGCGTCGCGCGCTTACTGTCCTCAGTATGCCTGGATTCAAAACGCATCCGTCAAGAATAATATCGTCTTTGGCAAGGACTACGACGAGGATTGGTACAACAAGGTTGTCGACGCCTGCGCACTCCGCCCTGATTTTGACGTATTCCCGGCTGGTGACAGCACGGAGATTGGTGAGCGGGGAATTACTGTTTCTGGCGGACAGAAGCAGCGTTTGAATATTGCTCGTGCGATTTATTTTGATTCGGATATTATCTTAATGGATGATCCGCTCTCGGCGGTCGATGCCCACGTTGGCCGGCATATCATGGACCAGGCTATTTGTGGCTTGCTCAAAGACAAATGCCGCATCCTTGCGACCCATCAGCTTCACGTGCTGAGTCGATGTGATCGTATTATTGTCATGGATGATGGCCGTATCGACGCCGTGGACACATTTGACAATCTAATGCGAGACAATCAACTATTTCAGAGGTTAATGTCGACGACTACACAGGATCAAAACCACAAGGGGGATCAAGACACAGAGGATGAGTCGGGGGACGACTCAGATAAAATTGACGCCGGGAAGGAAGAAGATCCAGCCAAGAAAACCAAACCCGTTAAGCAGACAGCGCTCATGCAGCAAGAAGACCGGGCTACCAGTGGCGTCGGATGGGCAGTGTGGAAAGCATACATGCTCGCCTCCGGGAGCGTTGTCTATCCAGTCTTCACTATCATGTTTCTTGTACTCTCCAACGGCACCAATATCATGACAAGCATGTGGTTGACGTACTGGACTTCAGGGAAATACTCATTAACCACCGGCGAATACATAGCCGGCTATGCATCCCTGGCAACTCTTCAGGCAATTGTCAGCTTCATATACTCGACAATGCTGAGCGTTGCCGGAACGAACGCCAGCAAGACTATGCTACAGAATGCAATGACGAGGGTGTTGAGAGCGCCAATGTCGTTTTTTGATACCACACCGCTAGGCCGAATCACAAATCGTTTCTCGAAAGATGTTCATGTCATGGACAATGAGCTCTGTGATGCAATGCGGATTTATGGTCTTAATACAACGATGATTACAGCTGTTATTGTTTTGATCATTGTATACTTTCACTACGTGAGTATAAGTCTTTTTCTTACATGTTTCCTGTGCTAATAACATACAGTTTGCCATCGCTTTCGGTCCATTATTCATACTATTCCTCATCGCCACCAACTACTATCGCGCCTCAGCCCGAGACATGAAACGGATAGAATCCGTGCTTAGATCCCACGTCTTCTCCCGCTTCAGCGAGTCCATTTCTGGCGTCGCTAGTATCCGAGCCTATGGCCTACAACAGCACTTCAGCCGCAGCATCAGCGACGCCATCGACGAGATGGACAGCGCCTATTTTCTTACTTTCTCCAACCAAAGATGGCTCAGCGTCCGGCTTGATGCTGTGGGTTATACCATGGTCTTTGTGACCGGCCTCCTAGTGGTGACGTCTCGGTTCGACGTCTCTCCCAGTATCTCAGGTCTTGTGCTGTCCTATATTCTGGCAATCACGCAAATGCTACAGTTCACCATTCGCCAGCTCGCCGAGGTAGAGAATAATATGAACGCTACTGAAAGGCTACACTATTATGGAACGCAGCTCGAGGAAGAAGCCCCCGTGCACATTGGCGAGGTTGATGCCAAGTGGCCGCAGCAAGGCAGAATTGTGTTTTCGAATGTACAGATGCGCTACCGCCCCGGCCTCCCTCTTGTCCTTAGGGGGCTGAACATGGATATCCGCGGAGGCGAGCGAATTGGTGTTGTTGGACGGACAGGTGCTGGAAAGTCCAGTATCATGTCGACATTATTCCGCATCACGGAGCTATCTGGAGGAAGCATCACAATCGACGGTATTGACATTGCGACGATAGGTCTCCAAGACCTCCGCTCACGACTAGCCATTATCCCTCAAGACCCAACTCTGTTCCGCGGAACAGTGCGGTCGAACCTCGACCCCTTCAACGAACACGACGATTTGGTGCTATGGGGCGCGCTACGAAAAGCGCATCTCATCGGCGAGAAACTCGGAGCAAATGACACGGAAAAACAGCAATCAGACGGATCTGCACCCCCTACATCAGAAGGCAGCACGACCGACAACGAGCAACTCCAATCAAGCCCGGCGGCAGCAGCAGCAGCAAAGACACAACCCATCAACAACAGCCCAAGCCGTATCCACCTCGACAGCGCCGTCGATGAAGAAGGCCTCAACTTTTCGCTCGGCCAGCGGCAACTCATGGCCCTTGCGCGGGCGCTGGTGCGCGACTCGCGCATCATAATCTGCGACGAAGCCACGTCCTCGGTCGATTTTGAGACGGATCGGAAAATCCAGCGGACCATGGCGCATGGGTTCAAGGGCAAGACACTACTGTGTATTGCGCACCGGTTGCGCACGATTATCACGTACGATCGGATTTGCGTAATGGATCAAGGCCGCATTGCAGAGTTGGATACCCCGTTGGAGCTGTGGGCCAGAGAAGGGGGGATATTTAGGGGGATGTGTGACCGTAGTGGCATTGTGAGGGAGGATTTCTTTGCGGGAGATGATGATTATGATGATGAATACCATAACGACGGCGATAAAGATGATTGATGTTATTGTGAAGACTTAGATAGATACCTAGATTTCGGGTGGTATATTGGTATTTTCTCGGTGGCTCGGCTGTTGCTGATAGAACTACCTACATTTTTGAAAAATACAGCACTGAACTGCTCAGCCTCACTCCTTGTGCTCAGGCTATCTTATTATTGCTCTTGAAAGATTTTAACCGTTTATATTGCGCAGGATGTTTCCAATGTTGAGCTTATTTGGTTGAACGGAGAATTTCCTCTTCCAGCTACCGCCCCTTTAATCAGTCACCACTAAGTAGCTCAGTAGATTTACTGAATTCATCCAAAAACACCTACTGATTACTCACCGACGTTTGTCTACTATATATTTCCTAGGAAATGATTATGTATTGGGCGCTCATGCAGGGGCCATCAATGCGGGAGGCCATGGCTGCAAGAGGCCATCAATGCGGGATACTATGACTGAGAAGAATATTCTTTTTGATTGACGATCACTCATGTGTAGCTAGGACAATATTTTCCGATCCTTGTCATCATGCATTGCAGAAGCAGCTTGCCCAAGTCCCCCTTCCTTTCGGCGGTTGCATGTCGCACATGATATACAGCAGGAGTCCATGTTTCCACACCTCCAATATTCCTCATGCCCAAGAAAACCCTTTATAAGTTGACCAAGGGTCGGTGTTGAGACATTGCCAGAGCTGCTTCTCTATTTCAGATCCACCGCCCTTCGATCCTCACGAAAATCATGGCTAAAACCTTGCGCAAAGAGATAGGTAACGGTATGCTGACGTACGACCTTTCACATTAAAACCCAAAAACTTTCTTGGTTTCTTTTTCATCCTTTTATACAGTGGCTGAACACCCATTAGATGCCCAGCTAGCGTATCATATGAGCCTTTTGCGAATGAACAATGACAACGATCAAAATGATGTGACAGCATTAGCGCCCATATTCACAGGATCGCTCTTTCGTCAACCTAGCCTTAGGCCATCGCAATTTGGGCTATTAGCAGGATTGAAGCGTATGCAGCATCCAGGGTTGATGAACCCCAACAGTGAAGCAATCAAAGAAGATCCCCGGGTGTTTTTCAACGTTTCGTCGCCATCTAGTACATTCATTTGCGGGTCCCAGGGCTCTGGTAAAAGCCACACGCTCTCTTGCCTACTCGAGGGTTGCTTGCTGAGGTCCAAGGCGGGCCGACTTTCAAATCCCTTAACAGCCGTCGTATTTCACTACGATGTTTTCATAAGTGATGACGGGGGCTCTCCGTGCGAGGCGGCTTTTTTGGCATCGCATGCTGGCATCAAAGCCAGAGTTCTCTGTGCACCTACCAATTTTCGGACGATCAAGGTAATTCATGTTTCCTCGTCGTCATACTATTACTAAGTATTATAGACGACCTACTCGAGATTCAATATTGAAGTTGAACCTTTGCAGATTGACCAGAAAAACCTGAATACCAAGCGTATGCTTGAACTCATGGCAGTAGGCCAAGAGAAAGGCCCAGCGCCTCTGTACATGCATACTGTCCAACGCATTCTGCGGGAAATGCGTCTGTCACAGCAGGAAACAGGCTCTCAGTTCGACTATCATTATTTCAAGAACCAAATTTTGAATGCTGATCTTCTTCCGGGCCAGCTTGAGCCGTTAAAACAAAGATTGGACACACTTGAGAGTTTTATGCCCAGTCAGCAAGTAAAACTGGGAAAGAACTTGGGGAAGAATGATGGAAAAGCTCCAGTGGAAGGATCGAGTTGGACACCAGCGGTCAGTACGCAACTTCAGGCTAAATCCTCAGACCACTAATAATACTTACCAGCCATCCCAACTGACGATTGTCGATCTTTCTTGCCCTTGCGTTTCTCCTGATACGGCCTGTTCGCTCTTCAATATTTGTTTTGAGATTTTCATGGAACAGAATACAGATGTTGGCCGAGTAGTGGCGCTCGACGAAGCTCATAAGGTTCGAAATATTGAGACCCGTTGCGACTTCAAATATTGACGAGCTGTGTCTAGTATATGAAAGATTCAATTGAATCTCAAAATTTCACCAGCACGCTTCTTTCAACAGTCAGGCTGCAACGCCACTTGGGAGCCCGTATTTTCATTTCTACTCAAGAACCAACAATTTCGAGCGATCTACTCAGTCTTTGTTCTATCACTATTGTTCACAAATTTTCATCGCCGGCATGGTTACGTGTCTTACAGGGACATGTGGCGGCTGCAGCTTTGGGAGGCCAGCTGGGTGACCAAGCTTCGAACAACATTGAGGAAGGCTCGTTGACGCCTGAAACATCAAGCAAATTCTCATTCATCAATCAAATTGTCAACCTCAGCGTCGGGGAAGCCTTACTTTTTGCCCCGGGAGCTGTCGTCGACGGCACAGGAGAAGAATCTAGCTCTCAGGGGCTCCGTAGTCTGGGTGCGGGTTATATGGTAGTGAAGATTCGACAAAGGTTGACTGAGGACGGTGGTCGAAGCGTTTTGTCATCTTAAAATCTTCCAAAGAGCTGCAGGTATGGATGGAGAGCATGGCCATGTTCGAGGTCATAAAACCTGTATGGACTTCGTATCTCGAAAGGGAATAAATTTCCAGTAATATTGCCAAGGAAGCATCAATTAATCAATATATTGAGCGACAAGAAATTGAAATTATGGAATCAAACATATAAAGAGTTCAAAGTCACAAATTACTAGTTGCAAGACGGCTGGATCCCCGTGGGTTGGATGCCATGGTCTGTGGACTTTTCAGTTCGTTTCTAGACTAAACCGAGGGCTTTTGGTCTGAAAAATACCAACACCCTAAGAGAATAAGAACAGAAAAAGAGCAAACTAGAATTCTACGCAGAGGCAGATCTCAAAAAAGCCCATAAGCCTAAGCAATCTAGGTACACTGGGATGATTGCAAACACCGCGTATTTCCATTACAAGCAATGCAACGAACCTGAGAAGGATCACAAATCGTATGCATGGGCTACCATCGAGACGAGCAGGCTTTAGAGAGGCAAGAGATGATGCACAGTGGCAATTACTTAGGACTGTCCTTTGTTCTGATCGTGTCAGAATTGACTCTATTGGGTGTATGACATGCATATTTTCAGCTACTGTGAATTGTATGCGTCATATCAACGACTTTAGTTTGGTTTTTTCTTTTCCTCCCAGAGTAATGTCGGTTATTCTCACAGCGTAACACGGTCCATAACGATAGAGAGGACTGCCTCTTTGGACTGAATGCCGAGGCGAACTTGTGGATCAATCAGATCTATCGCACAGACATTGCACAATCTTCTAGAGCTGACAACAAGAGAACTCATAATGCGGGAGGCCACCAAATAGTTGGACTTTCATATAAGACGCTATAAATGGTCAGATCATCTATGCAGGAGGCCGTCGATGCACGAATGCCTCGGAGCAAATATGATCCTTCTCCGGCAATTGTCGCAACTCGCAGACAGCTGCATCCGAGCCAAGTCAACAACACACCAAATACATCCAGACATACGTTCAATGGGCCAGAGAGCAGTCCGTTATTGGCTGAGGGCGCTTAGCCTTCCCAGACAGTCACAAGCATCCTGGCACCGAGACCGTCTCCGGGAGGAGCTCCAAGAACGCCGGCTTGCAGAAGCAGGCTGGCGCAAACTGAGCGAAACAGCGGATGTTCTCTTCTCAATCAAACGAGCCCAACATGATGGATTCACACTTCGCTCATTACACGCCTTTGCTGGGATACGTGTGGTGCCAGTATATGCTTATATGCTCGCCAAGTTTACTTCGCGATGGTGTTTTTTCAGAGCTGCGGCTTTCGCTTGCAATATCAAGAATTATAGCTCTGTCCGTGAAGTGGTCAACCCAATCAAAGACCATAAAGTGGTTGAAGTGGCTTGCCGCCATCACATCGACCCGCAGAAGTTCCAGCGAGCTTGTAAACAGCTCAGACGAGTCTGGCCACTTCTTCCCTGATAGACTTGCTTGGATCTCCATCGGCCTGATGCATGTGAAGGTCCCAGAATGACGACGCTTTCCAGGCAGGAGTCCTAGCAATGCACCGTTTCTGCAGCCCCTAAGGTTGCCGTCGTCTCTACCATAATGTTGTTCTATCATTGCTTTTTTTGTCCTGGATTTCTTTGGCTCTCCATTCACCCAGGTCCAAGCTATTTACACACCGCTCGTGCTCACTCCCTTCAGCTTTGTTATATATAGTTGCACTGCAAGCACTGCTTCTGCCTGATAATTCTTCTCTTGCATCCTCATTTTACTCTTGATGGTTCTCATTACTTTCAATCTTCTAGCTTCTAGGAGTCTATTGTACAAGCCCCCTCTTTATACCGATTCGGCTTTGACGATGCCATCTTCCGACATCCAGAATCACGATGCCTCATATGAGCGGGATGACACTCTTGGGTTCTCCAGCTCTGATCAACGTCCGCAGTCGACCATCGTGGGCTTGTATGGTGTTTCAGGCTCTGGGAAATCTTTCATACTAGAAAGCTTGAAGCAAAGTCTCAGTCAAGAGCCTTTCATGTTTTACGAGGGTAGCCAAGTGATTGCTGATGTCACACCCGGGGGTCTGGAAGCATTCCAGAATTCAAGCGAAGAATCTAGAGCCGATCTTCGGGAGCATGCCATAAACAAAATCAAGGAGGAGGCTCACGAGAGTGAAAAAGTTGCCGTAGTTGCTGGACACGCTATGTTATGGCCGGAGGAACAGGATGCCGGTCAATGGGTTTGCACATCAGCTGATCTCGATTCCTACACACATATCGTATACTTACATGTCCCGCCGAAAATTATCGCAGAATACCGGCTCAGTGATCAAGTAAAGAGCCGTGCGGATGCATCGATCACTCATCTGGAGAAATGGCAAGAGGCAGAAATGAAAGAGCTGCGACACCGTTGTAGATCTCATCATATCACCTTCTCGACGTTTTCGCCTAGTCGAGATCCTTCGGACAAGCTTATATCATTACTTCGCGATTTGCATAAACATACGGAAGACTTTAATACAAGACTCGCCGAGCAAGAGATGAACAAGATCCTTGCGACTGGTGCCGAGCCACCCGAGATAGTGCTGGTGCTAGACGCTGACAAAACGTTGGCGCCGCAGGACAGCGGCGAACTCTTTTACGAAGCGTTGCCCAGTTTAAGATTTCTGGAAGATACAATATCTCCGTTAAAAGAACTCTTTAGCGGTCCGTTGCAATACTCATATGCAGCCTTTCGCCAAGCAACGATGCTCTGCGAAGAAGCCATTGGAGATGATGAGTATATTGAGCATTGCGAAAAAGTGGCCCAGATGATCACGATGCATCGAGATATGGTATATCTATTGCGTCTAGTTGCAGGCCAAACACGCATACGCGCAGTTGTTCTCACTTGTGGTATCCGCAAAGTGTGGGAAAAGGTGCTTGAGAAAGAGAATCTTTCCAACACGGTTCCGATTATTGGTGGCGGGCGCCTATCAGATGGCCTCGTTATGACGCCGGAATTAAAGAAGAAGCTAGTAATGCATGTACGCAGCACCAGCAACGCTTGTGTTTGGGCCTTTGGGGATAGTCCGGTAGACATTGGGATGCTGACGGCTGCAAACCACGCGGTTGTCATCACGGGCGAACAGGCAACGAGGAGCACCAGCATGGACGACGTATTAGCGAAGGCTATTGAGAAGGGGGAGTTTCATCCGCGCCAGGTGCTTCTCCCACGGCATGCACGCCCGCGTCTTGATGAATCACGACTCCCTCGCATACAATTGTCCGATCATTTCATATTCGATTCGATATTCAATCGCCGGAATAAGCTTCATGTTGTTGACGCAACTCATCGGTCCGCTGCAAAGTTGCTAATGACCCCCATGCGGAATGCATCAATCTCAGGCTCAGCGTTGCGAGAAGCACATCGCCGAGTCGGATGGTACCTCGCAACTGAGTTTTGTAGCGAAATTGTGGGCGTGGAAACCTTCGCAATACCTCATGTTCAAGGACACCAAACTGATGGATATCGTGTTCTTCATGAGAAAGATACACTGATCGTAGCTTTGATGCGCGGTGGTGAACCGATGGCATTGGGCGTCAGTGATGCATTGCCCACCGCAACATTCCTACATGCCCGGTTTCCGAGCGATATTTTACCCGAACATCTCTCCAGAACCCAAACAATCCTTCTCGTTGACTCGGTGATGAACACCGGCAAATCGATTTTGGAGTTTGTGCGACATATACGATCATTGCGTGGTACTATACGTATTGTAGTGATTTCTGGGGTCATACAAGCCAAAGCAGTGATGTTGAGTACAATTAGCCAGGAGCTGTGCAAGTTTCATCAGTTATCGTTTGTTGCCCTGCGTTTGTCTGATAATCAATTCACTGGTAGAGGGGGAACGGATACCGGTAACAGGTTATTCAACACAACCGACCTTGATTAATTCGATGTGTGATGGCTGTCGAAGTAATTTATGCCTATGCCAATAAAGACAAATTTCGGTGTTAGTCTGCCTGGTCTTCACTTGTCATGATTTTGTTAGGGGATTTTTGTTGTTTTCAACCTGGTCAAGGGTAACTCTATGGCGAAGGGATTCAGAGGCTGACTCTAAACTTGAGCAAGACTGATCAAAATGACAATCAACTCAGAGGTCATGAACTGGAATTTTTGCTCTTCCCAATCTTCCCAATTATTTAGAATCCACAATATGACCTTTTTCAAATTTGCTTGTCCCAGTTGAGCTGGATGAATTCTTGCAAGGACACTCGCAACGCCATTGATGCGCTACGCACAAAATTGCTCTCGTTATATTTACCGGTTTCCAGGCACATTGGCTAAAGTTGTAAATAAGCGCATATTTGAAGACACACCGAGACGAGTTAAAGAGCTACAACTGGCATACAAAAATCTCAAAAGCTCAGTACTCGAAATGCCGCATTTCACGGAATCGAGGCTTCTCTGGATACCATCCGAGTATTTCCATCAAAACGTAACGTTCAATCTATCACAAAGGGTTCTTGCAGCCAAATGAGCAGCAATCTTCTTGTTTCGACCAATTCCCGTGGCCTCCAAAGCGCCGAACTGAAGGGTAACTCTGCATTGGGGAGGGTCCAAGCTGAGAACTGACCCGCTACGATTTGGAACCACCCCTCGTTTTGCTGCCTCTTCATACAAGGCAGAAGTATACATTGGGAGCATCTCATCCGTGTGAGGCTCACTATGTGAAGATTCACCTTCTTCGCGGGATGGGTTAGGTGCACCAAGGAAATGGATCGTCGAAGTCGCTGTATCTCCTGTCTCTTGTTCTCGACCAATTCTCAATAGATCTTGTGTGATGTTATGGCTAATTGATGCTGGAAGTGAGCGGTAAGCCAGTCCAAGCATTTGGAGAAAAGCCTTCTGCGGGTCTGTATCGGTTTCCGGCAATGGATTGATACCCATGGTTTGGAGATGCTGGTTAGTGGCATGATAGTCGAAAGATCTCATGAAACGTAAAGCGTTCAATCTCTATACAATGTATTAAGTATTTCCAATCGTTAAAGCTTACATCTGTACGCAAAAAAGAGCTCACCAGTGTCTCTCCAGAGATATCCGCTTGTGCTAGTGATAACGTCACAGTTGCTTGAAATAAAAGTTTTCCGACCAGCTCATCTGAGATATGTCAGAATTTTATTATAGCTACAAGAGTTGTGGAATGAGTACTGACCAGCCTTTGGGTCATGAACACGGAAATTTTGGTGCGTAGTGGTCATATTGGTAGCCCCCGATTAGAACTTTCTATCGTGAGTGTAGTAATTCTGTCTACGGAACCTTTGCGAATAGTGATCCCATAGAAGGTCTGGCCACCGATGTGTGGTTGCTCTCGTGGTCTTAAGAAATAAGGATTCAATTCATCCTGTCGCTGAAAAACACCAAGTCGCACTTTAGCGAGATGAAAAGGATTATTCGATCGATCAGATCCCTACAGCTGTCACCGCTCATTGATGAAATCTCGTGGCATCTGGTTATAGGCTCGATAAAGGGCAAAGTTAGAATGATACTCGTGTCTTTTTTGGATATGTGACCGTCCAATCTCACTTGGTGAGAGTTTTCAATCAAATCAGCTTCATGCAGGAGCCTCGAACGGGGAACAAGCCATCAATTCGAAACACTCTGGCGGTGAAAAGCCACGGACGTGTCAGCAGGCATATTCAAGCCATGCATCATATGTGAGAGCGGAGACAAGGAGACATCATTGATACATCATACTACATAGACGTACTTCCACTATTTAGGAATAATGGCTGAGCTACCTTGGTCCTCAATCCCTTGCCTGTCGGATACTGCTGTTGCCAGCATATCCTTGTTGCCAGCAATTGCTTTTGATTATATCTACGTTCTTAATCAAGTTAAACCAAGATTGGGCAGTTATTTGGGTGGGATTATTACCAAAAAGGAAGGAGGGGCTGGATTTGGGCTCCGTGTGGGTGCAGGGATACCGTCACTTAATACAGGCCAGGGTACAAATGACCTATGTGAAAATGCATAGCTGGTAGGGGCAGTCTTCTGCACAAACATTCATATATAATGGAGCTCTACTTTCGACCTTGAGAATTCATCATCACTCTTCCATTTGGTCAAAATGGAGGACGATATTTGGTCCGGAAACCTCAGTCAGTTCGGTGATGTTTGTCAAGATGACACCTACAGCGCTTTTTTTGGCTCCCAGCAAAACACTGTAGCAAGTGTCTCCGATTTCGACACCTCGGTACTATTCGGTATAGACTGCTTTACAAACATCGAAAGCCTGGACTGCCACCAATCGTTAGGCGACAATATCTCATATTTGAACCTGCTGAGCTCTCCAACCCTTTTAAGCGAATCTGTTGAATTTCAGCCTCTATAGAGAGCTCCTTCAGATTCGTCATCAAGGGTGGTGGGGGTTTCAGAAGACGATTTTCAGACACTATCGCCTGCTGGAAGCCATCTTATCTCAGAGGATGTGCGTGGAAACGCTACGCAGTTGTCAGAGATACCGCAAAAGCGATTCAATTTTGATGAACCCAACCTGCCTTTTTTAGATTTTCTCATGCCTTCTTCGGATGGACTATTTCGTTGTCCGGAACCAAACTGCAAGTCAACAAAGACCTCGTTTTACCGAAAACATCAACTGAAGTAAATAGCAAGACGGCGTGATAAACGGGCCATATAGCTGACTGTCATCTAGGCGACATCTAAATAAACATTTGAGACCTTTTCAGTGCCCCGTAAATTGTGGTCATAGTACGTGGGGTCCAACTGAGATGGGCCGCCATGTTCGAGCCCATCATAAACGGTGGGCCAACAAACATCTAGGGTGTGTTGCCAATCCCAGCTGCCAGAACTGCGGCGAAAAATTCACAAGGCAGGATAACCTGAAGAGGCATATGAGAAATATTTGTCCGAATACAAATTGAGCAATATTATAAAGCTTCTGAGTCAGATCTTTCTCCAATTTCTGGAAGATTGAGAAATTCTCGGTGATCTAGACGGCAATGTTTTTCTATCTCCTTCATCCATAATCACACAAAAGAACATCTTGATTTTCGGGGTCAAAATTCTTCGAACAAACCATCTATCCTGTATTTGAAGGTTCACAATTTGAGAAAAGTGGACTCTCATGGCTTTCAATGTGTCAGCATGCTTCAGACCAGGAAAGGGTATCTGCTTCGTAAGGATAAGCGGAACAAGCATTAGAGTTTTGCTCGAAAGAATGAAGCTTATAGAATTTTGAAAGCTATAGTAGTATAAACGAATACAACGCTCCTCAAAAATGCCACGCAGATCATCCAATGAATGAAGTCATTTGAGCAACAAATCGGAGTTGTACTCGGATCCGAAGAAAAATTCCTAGGTGTCCAAGCGCCTATAATGTTGTCGCCATGATTGCTCTACGTACCTTCTCCTGAAACATAACTTTGAGGAATGAGCCACAAGATGCGTGGCGATATCAAGTGCCTAATATTTACATATCCCTATGAAGAATTTCTATCTAGATAAAACCGTTGTTTTTCTAGTTCATACTCTTTGAATAGTGGCTGCTTGCAAACTGACCACTCGTAGTGTGGCCTCCCGCAGAACAGTATTCTGCATAGTGGCACCCAGCATAAAAGCCTCTCTACATTGGCCTCTCGCATACAGTGGCCTCCCGCATATAGTGGTCTCTCGCATACAGTGGCCTCCCGCATACAGTGGCCTCCCGCATACAGTGGCCTCCCGCATACAGTGGCCTCCCGCATACAGTGGCCTCCCGCATACAG